>OY728164.1:2099051475-2100301475 GCA_963277665.1 Viscum album | reverse complement strand
ACCGTACACATCACCATGCATCTCACCATCATAAGAATCAACAGTTGCCACAAACTTGGGCCTCTCAACTTATATCACATCAAACCATTAGTTATCCTAGACTCACATCATGTCACATGGTAAGGCTCACATCCAAAGAAATACATATGGTAGGAAATAACAAACAGAGTTAATGTATAATCTAGGCCCTAAAAAAGGCATCCAACCTTCACATGAAAATGGGCTGACTCAGCCCCAAACATTTATCTTTATCAAAAAAACTAGTTTTATTACTATCATGGATTATCTGATTCATTTATCATAGGTTACAGCCACATGAAACCTAAGGCATTAGCTATTAAATGCTATAAATTATTTAAACATGCTTCAAAGTATAACTTCTTATTTAAACACTTTAAGGAAGAGAAATTTTGTTAACATGCATATTTAATATTATCAATAATAAAAATTTCCACATTCATGATATTCTATCCAATTACATTAACATGGGGAGTAATAATTAAATTAAACATGCATCAGGTGTCATTTTATTTCAATAAAATTATAAGAATCATCATATTTAATAAACATGCTGCTTTAATTCTTTAGCTGTCCAGCATTATCAGATTTAAATTATTTAACATTTTTTATTAAATTAAACATGATAAATCATATCATAACAAACATACTAATAAAATCATAAGCATATATATCACACTATCTAGTAAAATAATAGGTATACTGTTATCACGGTGGAAAAACATGTGATCACCAAAACTATAAAATATTTCTTTTCATTAATATAGTTTATTATTTATTAAATTTAATTCCACCATCACTCAAAGAGATAAAGCGTGATTAATTTATGATTTAATATAAAATTATAATATAATAAATGAATCATATACCTCATGAATTTCAACATTCTTCAATGATAATGAAACAAAAAATGAATCTTTGATCTCCTCTTCCATAAGAAAACAAAAACACTATAAGAACATCACGCTATATTCGCTCTAAAAACATAAAAATAACTCCATAATAACAAATTATATCAACCTTCATGTCATGGGAAGAAATAATGGGAGGAAACAAGATCAATCGGAGAAGAAACCAAAAGATGAAGAGGGAAAACTCACCTCAGATAACCATAGATCAAACACAAGAAGAAAGGGATCAATACATTTTGTGAGTGATTCGAAACACCATGATAAAACTCCTCTAATCACCTAGAGTTGGGAGAGAGTTTTAGGATTTTATAGAAATAAATGGTATGAAAGTATTTCAAAGTGTACTACCTAGCGTACTTTCACTGTGTGAATGGGTCATTCATGTTATTAAAGGCTTAAGTTTGAAGTCTCACTAAAAAATATGTCACCTCAATCAAATAAACTTGGATCAACTCACGTTGTTAACTTCACTTTTACATCATGTGTTTTCATAGATAATTTTACTGAATTAAATCCTCCACCCTTACATGTCATGAATATACCACCATGAACTCCTCTTACGCAATCCATGAACTTCCACTTCAACCGCAAACTTCTCATTCACGTCATGAATTTTCAATTCACATTGTGAACTTATCCTACTTACATATTATATCTCTCAAATGTTACCAAACCTAATCTAGGATTCCTCTAAGAACTATGAACCACAAAAACATGCAAAGGAATGGGATAGAAGGATTTAGTCCTTTTCACGACTTCTTATTACTCATCTAATAATAAATATCAAATTATTCAATTACCAACCACTTTATTCATTAATTTTACATTAATGAGTTTCATTTTATTCATTAACCACAATTATATTCAATTATAAATTAGTTTTAAGCAACTTCTACTTTATCAAACCATCACCTTTCACATCATTTATATTTTTATACACCATGATTTAATTATTCATTTTCTTTATTTATTTTTTTTGCATAATAGTAACCAATCAAAACATATTATACTTTCCATCCAAATCAGATTTTTATTAGAAAAAGTGAGAGACAATGAGGAAAAAGATCTAAGGGGGGCTGAAATAGTGCAAGCTGAGGGAATCCCCTCTGACCAAATTCACGCCCTCTGGTTTTAGGAAATTATTAGAGATGAGTATAGTGGTGATGGGGATATGGTCTAATAAAGATTATAGATGATCTACAACCCTATTCAACTCACACCAAGTATGGGTTACTCTGATGTTGTCACCCATAAGGGATCTACATTTGCAAACAATGTATGCTAGGGTACAAGGAGGAGATCTTATTCCATGTAGGGAATCATGCAAGATTATAGAGTCGGTATCCACCTGAGTGATGCCAAGGTTCTTCTACATGTAGAGGGTGAGTCCAGTGAGCATTGTGTTGGCCTCAGCCAAAAGGGAAGATCCATTTACATAGAACGAAGTGTAATCTAGAAAAAAATTTCCCCCTGATCCACGAACGACTCCCCCTCCGCTCATGGCTCCCATCTTACATGACCCATATGAATTCAATTTGATATCACTAATGGGAGGGTGCTAGTAAAACCAACTCCCTTGAAGAAGAGAGGGAGACGAGGGAGGGTTCCTGACCTAAAAAATCCTTAATGAAGGATCCCCTTGTTAGTTCATGATGAGAGAATCCATATCCACCAGCAGGAAGAGAGTCCTTGCGATGATGGACGACACTGAAGGAGTATGGCCATCAAATCTAGCATGGTTCTTGGCATGCCACAGACACCAGTACCCAACACTAAAAATCAAAATCACATATTTCTAGGAAACTATTAAATGGCCATAAATCAACCTCTCTACATCATTATATCAACAACCATGTTATCACATGTCAATAGCTACAACATCAACTTCACCACTTTCACAACATCATTCACTCTATCCCACATCCATTACATTAAGCTACCACCACAAAAAATACCTATCATCACCCCATTATCAGCCATAAAAATTCAACCATACTAAAACTAATCTAACCATAATAGGAATAATAACAAAAATTATAGTAGAAACCAACATCAAATGACTACATTTATTCATACTTGAAGACTTACTGAATAATTTGTGCACAAACAATATCAAACATTAGTTATATACTTTCACCTCCACATTTATTACTATATTTATGTTATTAACTATTTATAAAGATAATGTAGAATATCAAAAATAATAATAATATCACAGAAACATACTTATTAATCAACCTATCCAATAACATAGAAATCATATAAAACACATGTGATTAACTTATCCCTTTTCAGTTTAATTAACCCACTTCATTATCTTCATTAGGTTAATTATAAATAATTACTCATTGAAAACATAGGAATGATAATTACACATTTAAAACATATATAAAAGAATATGGATTTAGAATCTTCTACCTCAAATGAAACTTCAACAAGCATAGAATAGGGATGATAACAGAAAGGCATGTTGTAAAAGTGGATTCCATATACACAACTTGAACTATACTTTTTGATTTCCATATCAGATATACATTAAGTTATGAATGATATATTATTACCATAATAGGTTTGATATTTCTATGTAAACTATTTATATCGTAATGTCCTTAGATTGATTATCATATCAAAAGGTTACAATAGTTCTCATGCTATAATGATAACCTAGAGATACCATCATAGTAATATTAAATATATGATATATAGTCAAGATACATCATGCTGAATGGAGAAATATTATGTCTAAATAGCATGTGTTGAGGGATCATAAGCAATGAGACTTTTTATCATGAAGTTCACACATTATGATCTCAGGTAGATGAGATCATAAGGAAAGACCTGCCAATAGGAACCCCACATGTTTCAGGTGTCATTGGTAGTTCCTATTTACAAACACATATAATGGACAATCAAATTGAGATTATTATTAATTAATAATATTATATAATTCAGTTTAATGAATGGAAAAAATCATTACATTTATGTTTTGGTGAGGTATCTTGTGTTGGGTTCATCATTGGTGGTATGGCATTGATTGAATAATAAATATAGAATTTTTCTCTTATAAAAGGAAGTTATATCTCAGGCCTAGTTAGTCAGGATGGTAGTAAATTCACTAAATCCATGGACATGGTAGAAGAATGTAATATTTTCCCATTATTTTAATGAAAAATAAATCAAGAAAGGATGATTACATAAATTGTGCATCCTTATTTATGAGATTCCAAGAGATAAAGAGCTTATATTACATGGAATATGGTCATAGGAAAGGTTTTCATTTATTTTACTTTTAATTATATCCTTAGGGGTCATTGTGGGTTGTTAGACTCTTCTCTTAGTCTATAAATTGTATTTACTACTATTAAGATAAGGTCATAGAGGGTCACACACTAAGCATATTCAAAATTCTAGCCTATAATTATGATTATGAGTGTAAGATATGGTGGGCCCCACCATGGGTTTTAAGAGATGACTAAGAATATACTATCTGCATGAAATAAATAAATTCATATTATTCACATTTATAATAATTTTATTCAAATTTATTTATTATAAGTATTCAAAAGATATTAAGTGAATACATAGGAAAAATTTAATGAATAAATATTAATTTAATATTCAATATTCATTTAATATGTATGGGAATGAATATTTGGGTTAATGTCTCAATTTTATCTCATAATATATTTATTATATTACAAGAATGTGATAAAAACATAAATATTATTTATGACTTAGTAAAATAGTCATAAGATGTCGATTATGCCTTATTTAGTGGGTAATAAATATTTGGGGGTTAGGGCGCCTTTTCTAGGTATTTTTATAACTCGCTATATAAGGAGAAGGAGGAGTCTCTCATTGATGGTATTATTACTCACATGATTATTGATATCCTCTCTCTTCTATACCTTCTTCCTAGAGAGAGAAGTCGACGATTTGAGAAACAAATTCATGTTCTCCTTCACAGATCAAAGGATTGTCGTTGCAGTGATCATCGGGATGTCAAAGGAATCATAAAAACTCTACACTAGCACATGTATTTCAATGATCAATCCTCCTGCAGACTTTATAATTGTGTGTGTAAAATCTAGAGGGATCCATCTTTAGTTCCTTTGAGAAATTTTTATTAGTGATGAGCAGTTTTTGAACTTGCCTTCAAACTAATCGAGTTAATTTTTTTTGTTTAATACTCAAGCTTAATTCTTTCATGGGGGATCCTCAACCTTCATACTAGGTTTCATGTCACCAAAGACAACATAGTTACATTGTTCTGATGATGAAAATTTTAATTCTCCAACTGATCTACTTCCACCACATGCCCCAATACCTTCAAGGAAACCAAACACCATCAAGATATCAAGAGGAACCCACTACAATGAATCAAAATCCAACAAGTCATCTAACAAAAACTAGAAAAAATAAAGTCACAACACCTACCATAACCTCATAAGAATAATTAACAAAATATAAGAAACTAAAAGAGAAAAAAAATAATGGAGAAAAAAGAACATTGAATCAATAAAAAATCATTCATGCGAAGAAGAAAGCTAAGATCCACCATAGAAATCAAGGATCATAAAAACTGATACCCAAGGCTCTCTGGGGTTTGAAGAAGTAAAAAAATATTGAACCAAATAAAGATACAAATTTATATTAAAATTCTGGATAGCCTCACCATGATGTGGTGAAAAATTCAATATAGGATGGTGAGTTCGTTCAAATAAATATCTAAGGTTCGTGACCATCAAAACGGTCATATTACCTTCAATATCATATGTCATTTTGCTATCGAATGTGGCTTTGACCATCATAATGTCATAGAGAAATCCAACATGATGTAATTTCTTCATCCCTCAACTTGATCCATCAACCACCATAGCATATCCCTTTGGAATATTATTGTTTCCAACCAATCTTTATGACACCATCACAATATAGGGAACTCTTTTTTCAGCCTTCCCTATGGCCCAAAGATATTCCACCAAAGTATCACACACACCAAAACAACTACCACTATTCTAAAAATGACTAAAAATGTATAAACCACCCTAAAATGGTCATTAAACACCTCATTTTCAAAATCCTAACAAAATGGTTAACCAACCACACCCATAACCAAACCACATCCACTCTCAGAACTCACCAAAACATAAGGGGAGACCACAACCCTCATGGTGACCCTCAAACCCCCAAACCCAATTTTTCACCTCTGAACCACCTATGAGATTTACTTCAACACCTATAACACTCCCAAAACCAAAAAGTAGAGGTCTATTAAGATATAGTCCTCTAAACATATGTGTATTATCCTAAACAGACCTGGGTTTTGAAAAGTTGGGAAAATGAACCGAACATTATGGGTTGACGGTAAAAATATTTATAATCTTGAGGTTGTGAGGTACCATAGTGGATTGTGTACATTAAAAACAAAAAGTAAGTATAATCATGAAGGTTGTTATGACACAAACAAAATAAATTATAAGAATTAAGGAACAAAAATATTTGTAAGAACAGCCTAAATATTTTTATTGGAATGGAATAGTAGAAGAATATTGATCCCTAAGGTTGAATTCATTTTATGCCCAAGTTGTAATATTTATGACCAAAAAAGTGTTGAAAGTTGTAGATTACATGGTAAGTTTGTAATCCTAAATAAAAAATGAACTAGCACTATGTTTTAAATAGTTATCAACACACAGACCCCATTATTTTTTAAAAAATAATTTATATAAAAAATCTTTACTCAAAACTAGTTTTACAAAAGAGTATTTGAAATAAATGAACACATGACCTGATGAGGGCCAATACATAATTACTTAAAACTATTTTACAAAATAAACTTTTCAAGGCATGATAAAATAATATATATTGAATAAATCTAATTTATCATAGTTAATGTGTAAGAACCCAGGTTTTTGGAACGGGTCAAAATCCTGACCCTGTTTAAATTTTTGATAGGTTTCTAAGGAAAATGGATTTAATGGGAAGTTTCTAGAAATTTCCAGACTACATGCCGCATACCTTAAGTACACATCGTGTATGTGTAGGCGAGTGACCAGTCATGTGCTCACCAAGTACATGCCATGTGATGACCGTGTAGTATTTTCTTACTACACGGCGTGTAGTTTTGAACACGCCATCTGGACCCCTGACCATGTGAGGCCATACATGGCGTGTAGGCCGTTGGCCGGGTAAGAACCAGGGGCACGCTGTGTTCCCTTTGGACACGCCATATAGTCGAGCCATGTATGAGGGATATAAATGGCGTGTGGGTATGCCGACGAGGAAGAGAAGAAGAACCCAGTACACGCCGTGTACCCAGAGGTACACGCCATGTACTCATGTCGGCAGGTTCGGAAAGTAAGTCGGCGGAATCTTTCCGTCTTTTGAACAGTTAAATAAAATATACACGGTGTGTAGTCCTAAAGTACACGTCATGTACTTTCTTTTTTTCTCTTAAATCGGACAGTAGCCTCGTTTTTGAGGTAGAACACCCCTCCTCTGCCCAGATACATGAACCAGGCCGGCCGAACCCCTTTCCTCTTCCCGATCGTCCGTCCGAGACCCGTTTCGAGCTCTGATTAGTGCGTTGGAACCCCCTCGGTAAGGCCTTGATTCCTCTTTGGCCGTTTTGTTTGATTTTCGTTGTAGAACGAGTTATATCCCTTTGATCAGTTTTGAATCTTTTGTAGATTTACTGCGTTTTAGAACGAATTAGCAGGTGTTAACGGAGGAGTAGCATCGTGCGAGTCTCAGGTAGGTGGTGCATACCTCATTTTGTGTTTTTGTGGTTGTTTGGGTAACGCGGCCTTTGGCGCATTTTCGGGTATTTTGATTGGGACCTGTTTTATCTGCTTTGTTCATACTGTAATGCTTATGGGACCTCTAGGATGCTTTTGGGTATGCCCGGTTACCAGGTTGCGTGAGCAGGGCTAGGTGAGGGGTCGTTGCTCATCAGGGCATTTTGGCCGGGGAACGCCAAAATGGTTTTATTAAATTATTAAGGTGTTAAACTGCTTAGTTTAATTTATTAAGTCCTGTTATAATTGTTATAGGCATTTAAGACCTTGGTGCTAGTGTCGGACAACACCCTGCATAGTGCAATTCAATTGTTTAGTTTGTTTTGCTTGGTTATGTTTTCTGTTTACATATGTTATATATGCGATTGCTGAATTGCATATGCTGGACCCTTTGGGTTCTGTTGGGCTTGGCCCGGTTACGCTTGAGTGATGCTGATCACAGGTTGGGGCTTTGTCCGGGTTACTTTGGGTGGTTTTGACCACGGGATTGGGCGTCATGGACGTCGGATTGAGGCAGTGTGACTGTCAGGTTGGGCATGGCCCGGGTTACTTGGATGGCGAGGCCATCGGACTTGAGCGACATGGTAGCAGGGACACGAGGTGTCAGATGTTTTGGTGGATTAGGACTATTTTGGATGATTACCGCTCACCGGGACTTGAGTAGTGTTCACACAGAGATACTCTGTGATGAGGTGGTTTTGACCACTCATGTGGGTAGAGGCCCATGTAGTTGCAGTTAGGTATTTTGGTTGGGGGTGCTTGTCTTAGAAATCCACGGGGAAGGTGAGGAGCCTTCAGGAAATGGGCATGCCTTCTGGACGTCGGTACTTGAGACATGAGGTGTCAAGAGGCACGTAGTGCTGGGTTACTATTTTGGGCGTGCCTTCGGGACGTCGGTACTTGAGACACGAGGTGTCAGGAGGCACATGGTGCTGGGTCACTATTTTGGGCGTGCCTTCAGGACATCGGTACTTGATAAACGATGTGTCAGGAGGCACATGGTTCCAGGTTAATATTTTGGGCGTGCCTTCGGGACGTCGGTACTTGAGGCATGAGGTGTCAGGAGGCACGTGGAGCCAGGTTACACGACAGAGATTCCGGCGTTGGCCAAAGCAGGTGACACTCCCTGGTGGCTGTTGAGCACCAGTGGAGTTTGTGTTTACTTGTGCACTGTACTGTTTACTGCTTTCCTTGTAAATGCATGAATGATTAAACACATATATTTGGTATGCATCGTTGGGTGGTATCCTACTGAGTTTTGTCTCACACCCTACACGGGCCCTTCGGGATGCGTGTAGACTTTATGGATTTATGTGCAGGAAAGAGGCCAGCTGCAGGAGCTGGGCTGCGTTAGTTATTGTATGAATATGGTATGGACCTTGAGGTCATGCCTAGCTGGGTTTACCTTGTTTTGTTTACTTTCTGTATTGGCATGCTTATTGTAGCTACTGTTGGTTAGCCATTGGTGCCCTATTTATATTTAGTTGTGTATGACCTGCTTTGGATGCATGTTTTACTGTTCAGTAGTAGTTACATGTTATCAGCATGCTGTTGTGTTTATTTCCGTTGTTGTTGTTTCATTTACTGCTTCTGCTATTTATCTATATTGATTATACTTCCGCTCTGCAGGTCTGGTTCGAGTCTGCTGAGTCTTTCTTTCCACTGCATCTTTACTTTTATACTTGGACTAGTACCCTTATTAAGATCCTCCGAGAGGGTATAGCCTCCCCACTATACCTAACAGACCCTCACTGCTAGTCGTCACCCTTTGGCATTCGGGGAGGTGCGCCTAAGGTAGTAACACCCGACCCGTTCGGCACTGTTCGGGTGGCTGGCCGGGTCTGGGACGTTACAAAGTGGTATCAAAGGAGTTCTTGACAGGGATTTAGTAGCAGTGTTTTACTGGATACTAATGATTTTGAGGATTCTCGTTTCTTTCTGCTGGTTTTAATATTTGGGTATGGTAGACTGGAGATAAGTTGATATTACTGGAACTGGGTTTCTAGCTTGTGCTTGGGTGTCTGCAGCCCCAGGTATGAAGGATGAACCTAGTTGCCACAGGTGGGAATTGCTGTTTTCTTTTGCTCAGATTACAGTTTATATGATTTCCACCTCGGTGGCTCACTTTATGTGTGATGTTGTTGATTGTGATATGTGACCCTTGACCCGGTGTGGTAAGGGAGAATTGGACCTTGGCCCGGTATGGAAAGACTTGGTTGCTTGGATTTTGATAGGCACATTTCTAGGGTATTTCAATTTCATAATTGCATGTATGCTTTATGAAGTGATAATGCCATGTGAATGAAAAAAATTAAATGTCATGCTTTATATGCGTTAAAAATGTGAATTGATGGAATTCCTGATAGAACTGTTAATTGTGTAAATGAGTATGCTATGCTTTATATTTTTTAGAATTTCATTCTGTAGGATAATTGGGTCTGACTCTTATGAGAGCAGGCAGGTAGTATGGGTGAGGCAGTGTAACTGTCAGGATTGGGCGACTAGGTCGTCGGTTTGAGGCAACGTGAGTTGTCGGGATATGCATGGACCGAGGTATTTTGATACTTGGCTCTGTTGAGGGCGGGTAAGGATGCCATGAGGCTGGGATGCCGTGAGGCATGGGTTGCGGTGAGGGGGAGTAAGGGTAGTTGTTATGAACTGCCTTTTACTGCTTTCCTTATCTGCGTAGAATATATTTTTATATATATATGGACTGTCTGACCATTTATGGTATTCAGCAGGTTACTCCTTCACAGCTCGATGGAGCATCAGGAAGGAGATGATACAGTGCCGCAGGATCAGGGTCAGAATTCGGTACAGTCTGAGCACGAGCCGCAGGTACAGGCTCAGGGACAGGAACAGGTTCAGGATCCAGTGCAGGCAGGGCAGCAGCCGGGTTTGGCATCGTTCGGGTCGTGGCTTGACGAGAAACTCTGAGCTAGCCTGGTACATGTCTTGCAAGGGTTTGATGGAGGTGCGCAGGGTACAGAGCCTTCTATGGTGTATCTGACGCGGGAGTTCCAGTCGCAGAACCCGCCGCTTTTTCAGGGTGATGGTGGTCCGCAGGCAGATGAGAACTGGATAGAGAGCATACAGATGATTTTCGAGCAGCTCGAGACACCTCCAGGGTAGAGGGTCAAGCTGGCGACGTACATGCTAAGAAGACCAGAGAAGCTTTGGTGGGATGTACAGGTACAGGATCATAGGCACGAGGGACTGGCTTGGAAGGACTTCGAGGGCAGGTTCTTTGAGCACTTCTACCCAGAGACGTTGAGGGCAGAGAAAGCACGGGAGTTCTTGAGTCTTCAGCAGGGAGATATGTCCGTTATGGAATACGCATCTACCTTCACAGAGTTGTCCCATTTTTCACCGGGTATGGTGACTGATGACGCAGCTAGGGTGAGGAGCTTCGAGGATGGCTTACGACACGCCATTCGGATCCAGGTGAATATCTTCAGGCTAGGTTCTTTCTCCGAAGTGGTGAATCAGGCACTCATAGCCGAGGGCAAAGAAAGGGAGAAGTCTCGCTTGGGCAGGGCGACAGCTTCAGGTGATGGTTCGGACAGTAGGAAGCGAGGGCGGGATGAGTTCCAGCAGGGCAGTCAGGCCGGGGATTCAGCTAGACCACCTCGTAGTAGTTCTTCGGTGATTTGCTTCCAGTGTGGGCAGTCGGGACATGTTCAGGCTCAGTGAATTAGGCCTCCGAAGGAGTGACGGGCATGTGGACAGGACGGACATTTGGAGAGTTTTTGCAGGCAACATTCTCAGATAGCCGGTAGGTAGGGACCAGGACAGACTGTGGTGTCTGGAGTTGGTTCAGGTTCGGTACCTAGAGAGGTTAGTCGAGGTTCAGCTGTGCGCGGAGGTCGTGACAGAGACGGTGGGACCAAGCTAAGGGGTCATTGGCTGGTGACTGGAGCAGCATCGGGAGTTCAGGCGTCGGGCAACCGTGTTTCAGGCCAGGTGCACGCCGTGGAGCTGCCAGAGGCTGAGCAGGCCGGTGAGCCGGTGACATTTAGAGGTACACCGCGGTGTGACCGTGATCACCATGTTTCCTTTTTGGCATGACCTCTAGAGGTATGTCTATTTTGAGTGCACGAGGTGCATAGGATCTTTGTGGACTGACTAGATGCTAGTCAGTGGGTTGGCACCATATCGGGTGTGTGATATATATATATATGTGTATGAGGTGCCATGGGCATCGGGGCATCGTGGATGCGGGTTACTTGAGGTGTCGTGGGCATCGGGGCATCGTGGATGCGGGTTACTTGAGGTGTTGTGGGCATCAGGGCATCGTGGATGCGTGTTACTTGAGGTGATCGGCACCAGGACCTCGTGGAGGCGGACACCGATGCGGTGCGGGTTACGTTGGGTGTCTGTAGCGATACAGGAGCACCAACGAGGTGCAGGGGTGACGATGCATCATGGGAGGATTTTTCGTCCTGAAAACAGGTTAGTGAACCTTGTTTGCTTTAAATTTTGTTGGTTGAGACCGAGTAGGAAATTCCTAAGGCGGGGATCCCCTTGAGGAATTTAGGCGGAACCTTTGAGACCGGGGTAGTCCGGGTTGTTTAACTGGGATGGGTGTGTTCGGTGCCATCTCCGGGTTTCGTTTGGTAGCTCGGGGACGAGCTACGTTAAGGTGGGGAGTTTGTAAGAACCCGGGTTTTTGGAACGGGTCAAAATCCCGACCCTGTTTAAATTTTTGACAGGTTTCTGAGGAAATTGGATTTAATGGGAAGTTTCTAGAAATTTATAGACTACACACCGTGTACCTTAAGTACATGTCGTGTATGTGTAAGCGAGTGACCAGCCATGTACTCGCCGAGTACATGCAGTGTGATGACCGTGTAGTAGTTTCTTACTACACGGCGTGTAGTTTTGAACACTCCGTGTAGACCCCCGACCGTGTGAGGCCATACATGGCGTGTAGGCCGTTGGCCGGGTAAGAACCAGGGGCACGCCATGTTCCCTTTTGACACGCCGTGTAGTCGAGCCGTGTATGAGGGATATACATGGCGTGTGGGTAAGCCGACGAGGAAGAGAAGAGGAACCCAGTACACGCCATGTACCCAGAGGTACACGCCGTGTACTCATGTCAGTAGGTTCGGAAAGTAAGTTGGCAGAATATTTCCATCTTTTGAACAGTTAAATGAAACATACACGGCATGTAGTCCTAAAGTACACGTCGTGCACTTTCTTTTTTTTTTTTTGCTTAAATCGGGAAGTAGACTCGTTTTTGAGGCAGAACACCCCTCCTCTGCCCGGATACATGAACTGGGCCAGCCGAACCCCTTTCCTCTTCCCGGTCATCCGTCTGAGACCCGTTTCGAGCTCTTATTAGTGCGTTGGAACCCCCTCGGTAAGGCCTTGATTCCTCTTTGGCCGTTTTGTTTGATTTTCGTTGTAGAACAAGTTATATCCCTTTGAGCGGTTTTGAATCTTTTATAGATTTACCGCGTTTTAGACCGAATTGGCGGGTATTACTGGAGGAGTAGCATCATGCGAGTCTCAGGTAGGTGGTGCATACCTCATTTTCTGTTTTCGTGGTTGTTTGGGTAACGCGGCCTTTGGCGCGTTTTCGGGTATTTTGAGCGGGACCTGTTTTATCTGCTTTGTTCATACTGTAATACTTATGGGACCTATGGGATGCTTTTGGGTATGCCTGGTTACCAGGTTGCGTGAGTAGGGCCGGGTGAGGGACTGTTGCTCATCGGCGCATTTTGGCCGGGGAACGCCAAAATGGTTTTATTAAATTATTAACGTGTTAAACTGATTAGTTTAATTTATAAAATCCTGTTATAATTGTTAGAGGCATTAAAGACCTCAGTGCTGGTGTGGGACAACACCCAGCATAGTGCAATTCAACTATTTAGTTTGTTTTTCCTGGTTATGTTTTCTGTTTACATATGTTATATATGCGATTGTTGAATTTCATCTGCTGGACCCTTTGGGTTGTGTTGGGCTTGGCCCGGTTACGCTTGAGTGATGATGATCACAGGTTGGGGCTTTTCCTGGGTTACTTTTGTAACAGCCCGAGTTTTTATGAAAAAATATTCTTTTTATTTTACTAATGTCTTGTGTTATACGCTACACCAAAAGGAGCTTGCACAACACGCATCCTTGACTTGCCTTGCATTACACGCAATTGCAACCTTCCTCGATAGCGTGTGTGGTATGTAATCCTGAGTTTCACGAAACAATGATATGCTATTAAAATATTATTAAAACTAGCCGTTATGAATAGTAATAACCACTTTTTAAATTTTAGAAATTTTAACTCTCAAAATGGACTTCATTTTTGGATTCGTAGTATCGAATTTAGCCTAAGGTGAAATTTTGGTACTTTTCGGATAACTTTCATATTCTGATGAATAGTGAAAATTACTAAATTATAATTAAAAACAACTTTTTTGATCGAATTAATTAATAGTGATAAATCATTAATTTGAGTGGTTTTAAAGTATATTTAGAATATATTTTTACAATTTAATACAATGTTGGTCATTGGATGTAATTTCACATTTAAACTAGACATAAACAAGTGTCAATCTTTTGATAGATATTGTTTCTTAAAAACACACTATTTGTTTTAACAGCGGGATTTAATTATAAAATTAATTAATGCAACTTTTATGTTATGAATTTGGTAAAATAGACTTCATTTTTGAATTCGGAATATGAAATATAGCTTGGGATGAAATTTTGGCATTGTTCTGAAAAACATCAATTTTTGATGAATAGTGAAACTACTAAGTGGTAGGTTAAAAACTGAATTTTGCATAAAACTTAATTTTACCGCTTCTGTGAATGGAATTTCGAAAATCCGAGAGACACGGTTAATATCAAGGACTAAAATGTGATTCAATGAGATGAAAATAATTTTTTGGTGAATAGTAACTTTTTACTTTTTTTTACCACGGTAAATAGTAAATAGGGTAACTAAGGGTAAATATGATATTAATATTACCCTAACACATGTCCTAATTCTATTGGACAAGTGTAATTCGACCAAAAACAAACTTAGTAATAAAATATGACCATTTAGGCCCACTTGGATTAGATTAGGACATTTATTATTAATTTATTTAAAGAAGGGTTAAAATAGTTAAAATCAAAGTTTAATAAGTAAATCATTTTTAATATGGGGTTATACATAAGATAAATTCGACTATAAATATTCATTAGAAAGCTAAAAAGATTTCCTACATGATGGTATTTTATTTGTAATTTTTAGACATCAAATAATATAATTTATTTATGACACAAAGATGATGCAGTAATTATCTTATTTATGAAATATTGACATAATTGATAATATAAATACCAAAATAAATGTAATTTAAGACTTTTTATGAATTCCACTAATTTTCTAGGTTACTATGATATATTATTGTTGATTTAATCAACTTGGTTCGAACATATAATTCTTTTATGACTTTCAAAAAAATCATATATCAAATAGTGTCAAAATTGACACAAAAGAGTTTTTAAATCAAATATTATATTATTAATTGTTATTTTATTCCTAAAAATCTAAGGTTCGGCCAAATGACTTAGATAAGGATATATGTATTAATAATATACAATTTGGGGTTCGTTTGGCATGTTATAGTAAGTGTATTAACCATATAGTGAAAGAAAACAAAAAGACACGGTAAAAGTTAAATTATTTAACTTAGAGTTAAATCTAATTGATAAGGTTAAAATAAGAACCTAAACTTGTCTAAATCTTATTGGTTGATAGGATTTCGACCCATCCCCACTTTAGCTTCGAAATAAGACCCTTTGGAACCATTATAAACCGATTTTGACTTTAATATAAAATAATATTTTTGAGATATTCCTAAGGTGCCCCTCTCCTCCCCTATAAAAGGACACCTCCTCCCCCTCCTCCTCACACCAATTTGAGCACTCAAGCTCGGCCAACCCCTGCCAATTTCTCCTCTCCACTTCCCTAGCAACATCCTAGAGGTTCTGGTCTTCCTCAAAGTCCAATTTTAGTGCCCTAAGAGGAGGTCTCAAAGAGGCACTTCAAAGAAGAGGTAATTACCGTTACCAATTCTTTCATCTTTATTTCTTCTTCCACTTCTTCTTCTTAGGTTGTTTCATTATGAAGTAATAACATCAGTATCACTCATATACTGATATGTTATTATAAGTATGAAACAAACCTATTTCACCATCTATCCATCCTACGGAAAAAGAAATCACCGTGCGTGCGTACGTACGGAATACCGTCTCCACGCCATGGTGTAATCTATTTTCCACCACCACCTTACATGGATGGGTATAATGGTGTAAAGAATAACTATACATAGTTATTAAAACATCATATTGATTCTGATATATTGTATAATACACTCCAATTCAATTCAATATTTATAGAAATGATATCATCGCTCGTGCGTACGTACGGAATACCGTCTCCACGACGCGATGAGATTCATTCTCCATGTTAACCATTTAGGAATGATTATAATGTATATATAAGAAATAATAATGAAATATATGACATTATAAAGCTACTGGATTTATGTATATGTATACATATGTATATCATCTACTTACTTCCATTTCAAGACAATAAGGAAAGGAAAACAGCGTTCATGCGTACGTACGGACTACCGTCTCCATGAACAGTGTTTTTCATTTTATTTATCTACCAATTATATATATATATATATATATACTGAATATATATGATATATAAATCATATTTTATATTCTGGAAGTAAGTAAATCATGATATAAGTAATAATGATGTCAAGAACAACAAGTCAAAACACCTACGATAAATGAAACGATTTTACCCAAAACGCTTCTTTAACATGGAATTTACAAAAGAACGGGTAATATAATGTCATAAGTGAACCATATATGATATCATAACAATGAATATGATTCTGTAATAAGTCAATAACATGATTTAAATCATTATACAGGAGGTTCGGACACTTACAAAGCAAGTCGGACCTAAGGTAAGGGAAATATCACAATCTCATTTTTATCCGAGATTGTTTATTCGTAAGTATTTACTGGGGTGTATTTTATCATCCACATCCATGTTTACTCAATATGTAATATTATTTCCATCCACCTAAAATTGTTTAAATCCATTTTTACCCTTCGGTGAGTTTTTAGTAATACGTATGAAAGGAATCTTTTGTCGTTTTTCGTACGAGGTACTTTTTGACTTTTCCGACAAAAGTACGAAGAATGTTTTTTTTAACTTATACGGCACGAACAGATTTCTACTGTTTTATAAAGCCTTATTTTAATGAAGCTTCCTCTAAAAGATTTCATGTCTATTTTCAATAAAATCTCTTTCTTTTAAAATTGAATGATGTTTTGTGAAAAGAAATTGATTTTGAAGAAGAAAGGATATTTTCCTCAAGAATTCAATTCAAGTGTTTTATCAAAATTATTTTCCATCTAAGATAATAAAGGGTTCTGTTTCTATCCATATTTTTACATTGATTTGACTATGTTGTGATGGAATTATGTTTATGAATTCCTTTATCTTATATGAATTGATTTATGATGTCATGATGTTTCAAGAATGCCATTTTTGTTACATGTGTTATGCGATGATGTATGTTTTATGATTATGTGGCACACATAAGAAAGGATTCATTATAAGATGGGTGGGACCTATATCTCCCTCCAATGCATTGGGTAATGATTTTATATCTCATGAGATAGACATGGCTGGAACGGAAGGTTATTTCGGTTCAGTGATACAGGACTGAAACGAGGAGTGAACTCGGTTCAGAAAGGGACTTTGTCCACTAAGATAGTCTTGGCAATGAGTCATGACTAATAAGAAATGATTTTCCATGATTATGTGTGCATGCCACAAAGTTTCAAGTTTTATGTTATGATTATGGGGATCTCATTTTCACTTATATGATTTATCCCATGTTATGATATTATGATCTCTTTTGCAGGTTAAGATTTCAAAAAAAAAAGCTATGTTCTTTTGTATATGATGTGATTGATATTTCTTTTGTTTACCCTTACTGAGCATTTGAGCTCACCCTTTTATGTTTTCTTTTCCCCAGGATATAAAGAAAGGTTTATAGGTAAAAAATAAAGGGAAGATCTTTATGGGAGATATTGAAGATCTTTCACCACGATTAGAAGATTACGTTCCGAGTTTCCAAAGACACTAAACTATTACGATCCTTGTGTGTGTGTTTTTGTTATGTACTAAGTATTCCGAAAAAGTAATGTAATGTCCATGTACGATAAGCTTCGGGTCTCTACAGTTGGTATCAGAGGAAAGGTTTAGTCAACCTTTGGAAACTAGGATGCGAAAACGTTAGTGAGATCCCTAGAGATATTTCTAAGGTATGTCTAGGGATGTCCCTAGGGATAAGTATACGTATAGGTTATAGTAATAGAATTACGCTAACGATCATAGAATTAAACTTAAGATGTTGGATATTGAAGGTACTCCCCCTTTATTATGTTGTTTTCCCTATCATGATTTTTTCCTCTCACACTATTCTTTTTGGGTTTTAGACGATGGCTGGAACCCGAAGGAACCGTGTTGATCAATGCAATGGACAATGCAATGATTGCCCTCCTGAACAAACAAATGTTATGGGAGATGGAGTGCAAAATCTTATTGCTATACTTACACAAGCTATGAATCATTCTGGACTTCCAAATGAGAAGAGAAGGGAACAATATTCTATTGAGTCCTTCATGAGGCAACGTCCACCTTCTTTCAGTGGGTCTTCTGATCCACTTGTGGCTGAACAATGGATCAGTACTACAGAAAAGATATTTTCAGTTCTTCAATGTTCTGATCATGATAAAGTCATCTTAGCAGTATATCGTTTGGAAGGTGAAGCTGATCAATGGTGGAATCTTATCAAGAATACGAGGCCAAGAGATGAAATTGAGTCCATGGAATGGGACGAGTTCAAGAACTTGTTTTTCAGTAAGTACTTCCCTCGTATTCTTCGAACAAAGATGGAGAAAGAGTTTCTTGAACTGAAGCAAAGGGACGATGAATCTGTTGGTACCTATGAAGCAAATTTTACAAGACTTGCAAGGTATGCTTCTGGAATTATCATCCAACCTGAAAGTAAAGTTGATCGATTTTTCAGTGGCTTAAAACCAAGTCTTCGAAGGGCATTAGCTATAAGAGACTTCAGTAGCTATGAAGAAATTGTGCGTTGTGCTATCAAGGTAGAAATGGAAGTTGGTGTTACATATCCATCTCATGGTTTTGACAAGAAACGAAAGATGGAGTTCAAGGAGAAATCTCAGAATAATGGTGAAAAGAAGATGAATGTTTCCTTATGCACAAAGTGTGGAAAGAAGCATGGTGGAGATTGTCTTAAAGGGACTAGAAAATGTTTTAAGTGTGGAAAAGAAGGTCATCGAGCAGCTGAGTGTCGAAGTAATGGAAAAAGGGTTTCTAATGATGTGAATAAAGCAAACACTGCAGAGAACGCACCGCCAACACTTCAATGCTTCAAGTGCAAGGAAATGGGGCATTATGCTAATAATTGCCCTAATCCAAGGGTTAGTGATGATCAACATGAGCAACCACTGAAGGCAAAGGACAAAGGGAAATCACATGCGATCACTATTGGCAATGTTTAATATGAAAATGATGTGGTGGAATGATTAAGTGTTTATGTAATGGGATTCCAAAATAATGTTGTATCATTGAGTATTGCAATATTTATTGATGTGGTATTCAAAGTGATTGAGATATTTTTTTTGGAAATAAGATGATATGCGCATAATGAAGACGAGAAAATGAAATGTTTAATAGTATTCATGAGCTCATGATTGACATAAGGACTAAGTGATATCATGGTTTGAGTATATAGAATTTTGAGGATTTTGGTATGTGGAAAGTGTTAACTTTTAACTGCACTCATGTTTTCACTAAGGTATTCAAGAGAATACACGATTAAGGACTTTGAATGTTTGGAATGTGACCAACAAGACATATCTTATGATATGTGGGGATCAACGACAGTATTAAATCTCTGGTAATCGTTGTCACTATATTATGAGAGTGGACTGCAGTATTATAAGCCTAAAGACTAGACTGGATTATGTTGGACATAAGTTAGTATTGTTTAAGGATAGAAGATTTTCGATATTATTGATGGGATGTTATAGTAACGTAGTTTTAGAAAAAGGGACAACCTGCAGGACGGGCGACAGCCCATCGCTTCGGACAAGGCTGTAGGAATCGAACCCACAACCAAAGTGTGACTGGCCTTTATCGCCTACCACTGGCCTACAGGAAGTCCCTGTTTAGTAGAAACTAGTTTTATTATATTAAGCAGTATGATATATGAAGTATAAGTCCATTTTAAGAACTATATATGATTAATCTCACTATAGAATGACTTATGTATATTTAATAACTTTTGCTTACCTTTTGTTTGAGACAGATGGAATGATCTGTCATTCTGTCACATGATCTGCTAACACTTCACGAATAACAAATTCAACTTCATTTATTTAAGAGATGAAGTAGAAATTGTTCAAGGCACGAAAAAAAGTGAGATTGTACCAAAATAAAGTAAGTATTTATTTTAAGCAAATTTTCAACTTTAGGGAAATGATCTTGAAAACCAAAAATGTTGTCCTAGTGATCTTATACCTGATGAATCAGATGGTACCTTATATCATCACAAATCTATGGATTTGTGATTACTGGCTTTTCCATAGCCATGTTCACTACCACTCTCCATCAGAACATGATGGTTAGATTTCTCTTCCATATCCATATTTTCACCTATGTGGAAACCCAGTGATTAGTTTATTTGGGTAATCGTTACATTTCATACTTTAGTTTTTAAAAGCCAAGTTTTGGTATTCCATTTTACGATGTGGGTTTCTATTAAAGAAACTTTCAAATAGTAAACCATTTATAACCCCGACGAATTTCGAGGGCGAAATTCATTTTAAGGGGGGTAGAATGTAACAGCCCGAGTTTTTATGAAAAAATATTCTTTTTATTTTACTAATGTCTTGTGTTATACGCTACACCAAAAGGAGCTTGCACAACACGCATCCTTGACTTGCCTTGCATTACACGCAATTGCAACCTTCCTTGATAGCGTGTGTGGTACGTAATCCTGAGTTTCACGAAACAATGATATGCTATTAAAATATTATTAAAACTAGCCATTATGAATAGTAATAACCACTTTTTAAATTTTAGAAATTTTAACTCTCAAAATGGACTTCATTTTTGGATTCGTAGTATCGAATTTAGCCTAAGGTGAAATTTTGGTACTTTTCGGATAACTTTCATATTCTGATGAATAGTGAAAATTACTAAATTATAATTAAAAACAACTTTTTTAATCGAATTAATTAATAGTGATAAATCATTAATTTGAGTGGTTTTAAAGTATATTTAGAATATATTTTTACAATTTAATACAATGTTGGTCATTGGATGTAATTTCACATTTAAACTAGACATAAACAAGTGTCAATCTTTTGATAGATATTGTTTCTTAAAAACACGCTATTTGTTTTAACAGCGGGATTTAATTATAAAATTAATTAATGCAACTTTTATGTTATGAATTTGGTAAAATAGACTTCATTTTTGAATTCGGAATATGAAATATAGCTTGGGATGAAATTTTGGCATTGTTCTGAAAAACATCAATTTTTGATGAATAGTGAAACTACTAAGTGGTAGGTTAAAAACTGAATTTTGCATAAAACTTAATTTTACCGCTTCTGTGAATGGAATTTCGAAAATCCGAGAGACACGGTTAATATCAAGGACTAAAATGTGATTCAATGAGATGAAAATAATTTTTTGGTGAATAGTAACTTTTTACTTTTTTTTACCACGGTAAATAGTAAATAGGGTAACTAAGGGTAAATATGATATTAATATTACCCTAACACATGTCCTAATTCTATTGGACAAGTGTAATTCTACCAAAAACAAACTTAGGAATAAAATATGACCATTTAGGCCCACTTGGATTAGATTAGGACATTTATTATTAATTTATTTAAAGAAGGGTTAAAATAGTTAAAATCAAAGTTTAATAAGTAAATCATTTTTAATATGGGGTTATACATAAGATAAATTCGACTATAAATATTCATTAGAAAGCTAAAAAGATTTCCTACATGATGGTATTTTATTTGTAATTTTTAGACATCAAATAATATAATTTATTTATGACACAAAGATGATGCAGTAATTATCTTATTTATGAAATATTGACATAATTGATAATATAAATACCAAAATAAATGTAATTTAAGACTTTTTATGAATTCCACTAATTTTCTAGGTTACTATGATATATTATTGTTGATTTAATCAACTTGGTTCGAACATATAATTCTGTTATGACTTTCAAAAAAATCATATATCAAATAGTGTCAAAATTGACACAAAAGAGTTTTTAAATCAAATATTATATTATTAATTGTTATTTTATTCCTAAAAATCTAAGGTTCGGCCAAATGACTTAGATAAGGATATATGTATTAATAATATACAATTTGGGGTTCGTTTGGCATGTTATAGTAAGTGTATTAACCATATAGTGAAAGAAAACAAAAAGACACGGTAAAAGTTAAATTATTTAACTTAGAGTTAAATCTAATTGATAAGGTTAAAATAAGAACCTAAACTTGTCTAAATCTTATTGGTTGATAGGATTTCGACCCATCCCCACTTTAGCTTCGAAATAAGACCCTTTGGAACCATTATAAACCAATTTTGACTTTAATATAAAATAATATTTTGAGATATTCCTAAGGTGCCCCTCTCCTCCCCTATAAAAGGACACCTCCTCCCCCTCCTCCTCACACCAATTTGAGCACTCAAGCTCGGCCAACCCCTGCCACTTTCTCCTCTCCACTTCCCTAGCAACATCCTAGAGGTTCTGGTCTTCCTCAAAGTCCAATTTTAGTTCCCTAAGAGGAGGTCTCAAAGAGGCACTTCAAAGAAGAGGTAATTACCGTTACCAATTCTTTCATCTTTATTTCTTCTTCCACTTCTTCTTCTTAGGTTTTTTCATTATGAAGTAATAACATCAGTATCACTCATATACTGATATGTTATTATAAGTATGAAACAAACCTATTTCACCATCTATCCATCCTACGGAAAAAGAAATCACCGCGCGTGCGTACGTACGGAATACCGTCTCCACGCCGTGGTGTAATCTATTTTCCACCACCACCTTACATGGATGGGTATAATGGTGTAAAGAATAACTATACATAGTTATTAAAACATCATATTGATTCTGATATATTTTATAATACACTCCAATTCAATTCAATATTTATAGAAATGATATCATCGCTCGTGCGTACGTACGGAATACCGTCTCCACGACGCGATGAGATTCATTCTCCATGTTAACCATTTAAGAATGATTATAATGTATATATAAGAAATAATAATGAAATATATGAAATTATAAAGCTACTGGATTTATGTATATGTATACATATGTATATCATCTACTTACTTCCATTTCAAGACAATAAGGAAAGGAAAACAGCGTTCATGCGTACGTACGGACTACCGTCTCCATGAACGGTGTTTTTCATTTTATTTATCTACCTATTATATATATATATATATACTGAATATATATGATATATAAATCATATTTTATATTCTGGAAGTAATTAAATCATGATATAAGTAATAATGATGTCAAGAACAACAAGTCAAAACACCTACGATAAATGAAACGATTTTACCCAAAACGCTTCTTTAACATGGAATTTACAAAAGAACGGGTAATATAATGTTATAAGTGAACCATATATGATATCATAACAATGAATATGATTCTGTAATAAGTCAATAACATGATTTAAATCATTATACAGGAGGTTCGGACACTTACAAAGCAAGTCGGACCTAAGGTAAGGGAAATATCACAATCTCATTTTTATCCGAGATTGTTTATTCGTAAGTATTTACTGGGGTGTATTTTATCATCCACATCCATGTTTACTCAATATGTAATATTATTTCCATCCACCTAAAATTGTTTAAATCCATTTTTACCCTTCGGTGAGTTTTTAGTAATACGTATGAAAGGAATCTTTTGTCGTTTTTCGTACGAGGTACTTTTTGACTTTTCCGACAAAAGTACGAAGAATGTTTTTTTTTAACTTATATGGCACGAACGGATTTCTACTGTTTTATAAAGCCTTATTTTAATGAAGCTTCCTCTAAAAGATTTCATGTCTATTTTCAATAAAATCTCTTTCTTTTAAAATTGAATGATGTTTTGTGAAAAGAAATTGATTTTGAAGAAGAAAGGATATTTTCCTCAAGAATTCAATTCAAGTGTTTTATCAAAATTATTTTCCATCTAAGATAATAAAGGGTTCTGTTTCTATCCATATTTTTACATTGATTTGACTATGTTGTGATGGAATTATGTTTATGAATTCCTTTATCTTATATGAATTGATTTATGATGTCATGATGTTTCAAGAATGCCATTTTTGTTACATGTGTTATGCGATGATGTATGTTTTATGATTATGTGGCACACATAAGAAAGGATTCATTATAAGATGGGTGGGACCTATATCTCCCTCCAATGCATTGGGTAATGATTTTATATCTCATGAGATAGACATGGCTGGAATGTAAGGTTATTTCGGTTCAGTGATACAGGACTGAAACGAGGAGTGAACTCGGTTCAGAAAGGGACTTTGTCCACTAAGATAGTCTTGGCAATGAGTCATGACTAACAAGAAATGATTTTCCATGATTATGTGTGCATGCCACAAAGTTTCAAGTTTTATGTTATGATTATGGGGATCTCATTTTCACTTCTATGATTTATCCCATGTTATGATATTATGAGCTCTTTTGCAGGTTAAGATTTCCAAAAAAAAAAGCTATGTTCTTTTGTATATGATGTGATTGATATTTCTTTTGTTTACCCTTACTGAGCATTTGAGCTCACCCTTTTATGTTTTCTTTTCCCCAGGATATAAAGAAAGGTTTATAGGTAAAAAATAAAGGGAAGATCTTTATGGGAGATATTGAAGATCTTTCACCACGATTAGAAGATTACGTTCCGAGTTTCCAAAGACACTAAAATATTACGATCCTTGTGTGTGTGTTTTTGTTATGTACTAAGTATTCCGCAAAAGTAATGTAATGTCCATGTACGATAAGCTTCGGGTATCTACAACTTTGGGTGGTTTTGACCACAGGATTGGGCATCATGGACGTCGGATTGAGGCAGTGTGACTGTCAGGTTGGGCATGGCCCGGGTTACTTGGATGGCGAGGCCATCGGACTTGAGCGACATGGTTGCAGGGACACGAGGTGTCAGATGTTTTGGTGGCTTAGGACTATTTTGGGTGATTACCACTCACCGGGACTTGAGTAGTGTGCACACAGAGATACTCCGTGATGAGGTGGTTTTGAGCACTCGTGTGGGTAGAGGCCCCCGTAGTTGCGGTTAGGTATTTTGTTTGGGGGTGATTGCCGTAGAAAGCCACGGGGAAGGTGAGGATCCTTCAGGAAATGGGTGTGCCTTTAGGACGTCGGTACTTGAGACACGAGGTGTCAGGAGGCATGTGGTGCCGGGTTACTATTTTGGGCGTGCCTTCGGGATGTCGGTACTTGAGACACGAGGTGTCAGGAGGCACATGGTGTCGGGTCACTATTTTGGGCGTGCCTTCGAGACGTCGGTACTTGAGACACGAGGTGTCAGGAGGCACATGGTGCTGGGTTAATATTTTGGGCGTGCCTTCGGGACGTCGGTACTTAAGGCACGAGATGTCAGGAGGCACGTGGCGCCAGGTTACACGACAGAGATTCCGGCGTTGGCTGAAGCAGGTGACACTCCCTGGTGGCTGTTGAGCACCAGTGGAGTTTGTGTTTACTTGTTCATTGTACTGTTTACTGCTTTCCTTGTAAATACATGACTGCTTAAACACATATATTTGGTATGCAACGTTGGGTGGTATCCTACTGAGTTTTGTATCACACCCTACACGGGCCCTTCGGGATGCGTGTAGACTTTATGGATTTATGTGCAGGAAAGAGGCCAGATTTAGGAGCTGGGCTGTGTTAGTTATTGCATGGAGATGGTATGGACCTTGAGGTCATTCCTAGCTGGGTTTACCTTGTTTTTTTTACTTTCTGTATCGGCATGCTTATTGTAGCTACTGTTGGTTATCCATTGGCACCCTGTTTATATTCAGTTGTGTATGACCTGCTTTGGATGCATGTTTTACTGTTCAGTAGTAGTTACATGTTATCAGCATGCTGTTGTGTTTATTTCCACTACTGTTGTTTCATTTACTGCTTCCGTTGTTTATCTATATTGATTATGCTTCCGCTCTGCAGGTCTGGTTCGAGTCTACTGAGTCTTTCTTTCCACTGCATCTTTACTGTTATACTTGGACCAATACCCTTATTAAGATCCTCTGAGAGGGTATAGCCTCCCCACTATACCTAACAGACCCTCGCTGCTAGTCGGCAGCCTTTGGCGTTCGGGGAGGTGCGCCTAAGGTAGTAGCACCCAACCCGTTCGGCACTATTCAGGTGGCTGGCCAGGTCTGGGACGTTACATAATGGTTACATGATGTGTCATTATAAAAGCACATAAATTTTCTTCTTTCAATAAAAAATGTGTTTCCCCAACATGTCACCTTCCACTTGACCAAAAAGGGTTAGCATGCTACTAAAAAAGTTGTCCTTCTTATGAAGAACAATATAATAATTTTGTGAGCTAATAATACTTATCAAGAGGATTCTATCCACTGATGTAATATTTCCATATTCATGATTGAATGCTGTAGATATAAGCATCTTGGATAAACATCAACATATTACTTCCTAACTAAAAATAATTATTCTAATAATGCCCAGAATTAAAATTTTATTAAATGAATTTTCCCATGGAAAGTAATCTTTCTTCTTAATGAAGTCACCAAATTTAGATATTTAATGTAATTTTCTTATTGTCCATACATCATTATTATTATATTATTATTTTTTTATGTATCTGATATAGTATAGAATGATTTTTTTGTTAAATTTTCCACACAAATACATAGATTAACATAACCCCTCCCCCTTATCAAAAAAGGTATTGAACGTGAGTGTACCCTTCCCACCTATCAAAAAAGTTAATTCCCATATATTTGATTATAACCTAGATACACCATACACTCCACTCATATAGTGACCTAAAGGAAAATATAACTATAAATAATTCTAGTCACAATATTTCTAATGCCAAACATCCTCATAAACAGACAAACACAAAACATATTCTTCATCTATTTGAGTTAGTTCCCTAGAACCAACTTTATATTATATTCTTTTTGTAACGAACTAACCTAGATTGACCTAACATGTCACCTGATCTAGTCTGCAACAAGGCCTCAAGTGTGCCTCTTCAAATTCCAGAAGCATCCGACAAGTAGAAAGGATCTAAAAGTTGATGTTCGGAGACTATACCCTCAAGCTAGAGTGAAATAATAGTGAAAAATAATCAAACTCATTCACAAGGATAGACATCAGAGTACAACTAATAAGAAAACAAAATCAAAAATATGCTATGATAAATGGAATGTGGATTATAGACATACAGAATCAAAGCATGAAAAACATACAATAGTTGGTCTCCCACTTTGATGACCACATATACAAAATAAATATACTAAAAATGGATACAATAGGATCTTATTATAACAATAATCCAAACCACATACCTAGACTCCATAATGAACTATATGCACTATACTAATCCTGACACTCCACATGATAGGCTCCACTCAATCAAGAAACACTAGGCCTCAACCCCATCTATCTGGCAACCTATGTTCTAACCTTAAAGTAGACATTTGGTTTGCACATACACCAATATGCACATATATAGGGTGATAAATAAATCTTAGTAGGTGACCCCAAATAGTTAACCTATAAATTTTCCATCATAACAAGGGAATTAACACGTGATATTCCCAGTATAGTCAAAAACTAATAGCAGTTGGCATAAAATAAACACATAAATAAAAAGGGGGAAATCAACATAAGGAAAACAGCCAACTGTAGGTTCTATCCTGACACTCAAGGTAAATATACCCCCACTCTATCCCCTACTAGAGGGTTTATAGCACATGGATCACACATCCACACAAAAAAATGGCATATTCGCCAGATCTACACAAGATCTCCAAGACATATAAATGAAATAGGAATGAATTTAGGACCCTAGGGTGTAACTATAAGCATCCACATGAATAATGTTCTTCTATTAGGCTCTATGAGTCTAATATCGTGATCTAAACTGGTGATGGGAACATCTAGGTCGACACAACTAGTGAACCCATCAGTCCCGATAGTCCTTCAAAATAAATCAAGTTCCAGATATGGATCCAAAAAAGTCAGATCTATAAAAACCTTAGAGCGCGAATAGAAACCATGGGCCCTAGGAGCACAACAGCATCCACAGAACATAAAAACCCACTATGTGAGTTCCTTGGCACCTCACAATCCAAAAGCCACACAATTCGGGGGTAACACTCAACTAGATGGGGGTTGTACTCATCTAGATCATCCATTATCTCCCTAAACCTATCTAACAATAGTCATCCAATGAAGGAGAGAACCATATCAAAAGTCAGGGACACCAACCAATCCAATATATACAAAGCATCTCATCCTCAAACAACACTCCTAAGTAGAAAATACCTCAAAATCAAGGAAAAAGTCCAACCAAACATGGGATAATCCAACCTAAAAACTACCATTGAAAAATATGAACTTGCAGCAATGGTTAACTCTCATACAACAAATCATGGGGCCTCTATCATCACCTTGGATCTCAATATCAAAACAAAACATCCACCATGGGATCTCCACAATCCATTTTAAGGCCAAAATAAAACTCAAGGCTCACACAATCCCAAAGGATACATAATAAAGTAACATCCAACTAAGTACTCCCCTGCTTCACCCAAGCTCTCATTCCACACCCACAAAAACATCCTCAAATGGAAAAATGACCATTCTAAGAGAAGGATACCCAATAATGGGTTCCTCTATATCATCTAAGAAATAGTATATGATCAGCATGATAAGTATTCACAAGTTTCCCTTAATGTCCTCCAACTGATCCTTGATCAACAATGTTCCCAAAGGACAACCAAAAGCACAAGGCCATTAATAGGTTCATTTACAATGACCCTCATGACCACCTCCAAAGTAGGACCCTACATAGGTTTCTCAAAAAAAAGTCAAATATAGAGGAAAATACCATGCAACAATACCTCAGTCATCCCTCCCAATGAACAATCCATACACAGGTACCAACTCACCCATAATGGAGCCCAAGAAGCACCATGGGAATCCACAAAATTCCAATAGAATCATCTTAATAGCTAAATATCACCTAATAATTACTTTCATACAAAGGCATTAACCTAGTATAAAGTCACTAGTATCTATGATCCTCAAGTATAGGAGAAAAACATAAATAAATCTAACCTCAAGAAACCAATCCCAACATGTAGGAAAAACCCAAAATCTCCTAAAATATAATAATTGATCTAATATTCTAGATTCTATCCAAAAGAACCCCAAACAACACCATCTTAATTTCATAAGACAGACCCACTAACAAGCCCACAACCATCACTCAGGACTTATAGCTCACACCCAACCCACTAGAGGATTTCAAAACAAAACCTCAAAGAAATCCTCCTACCAAAATCTCATAGTAAAAAACACTATCTAAATGGCCTTTGAATGCTAAAAGGATACCACCATCATGATATGTGCAAAAAAATTATCAGAATGGATTACTCACTAGTCCAATTCTGGTATCTAGGTGAGAATAGGAAAAATGGGTCAAGGTAGAAAATTGCATGGTGTGTACCCTGGGTACACAGTGTATATCCCAAAATTTCTCCCTGTCTATGTGCCACAATCCACTATACATGTACTTTCCCAAATTACATGGGGTGTTATCCCTGTACGTGGAGTGAACACTTACATGGGTACATGTTCGTGTACCCCATCCCCACTTAGCGTGTAAAACGCCCAAGTACATGGCATGTACCACCAATATATGGAATATACCCCCACATGGGTTCCCAATTCATGTAACTATCCATTTAAACCACCTAGGCATGCAAAAATACATGGAATGCACCCCAAATGGGGACTGGCTGTGTACCATACATGACTAAGTACCCCACACAGGGTGTCTGACCGAGTACTTAGCCACACCTCATAATCCCACTATATGGAATGTACCCCCAAGTACATGGAGTTTAGTCCTAAAAACTTCATCTTCCCCAAACAAGAATAATTTAAATCATGTTTTCTCTAAACCACACATCATGTAAAAAAAATTCTTGAACGAAAACCCCTCAAAATGACCTAAAACATCTATTTATCCTGATTAATCCTAGATTGATCCACTAGGGGTCCCCAACAACCCAAACAAGGATTTAAAAACATAAAAAACTAATATATGGGGATTTTCATCATAAAACATAATCATACCATCCTCTAAGTGGAAATCACCAAATCTTTGCATCGATCTATGATCTTCAGATACTAGATAATGATTCAGTGTGACTTAATCTTTATGATGGAACCTCCTCCTATTCCTACACCTTTCTTATCTACCCCTCCCTCTCTCATCCAAAGATCCCAAAGGGGGTTCTCCAATAGTATTATGTATCAAACCAGGGGTTTAAGAGAATAAGAAAATAAAATAACTTGAAAATAAATTAAAAGAAAAGGAAAGAAGATTTTACCTCTTGAATTCTCATCCTTGAGAACCTTCTTAGGGAAAGGGGTTTAGTCTTTGTTGATAAAAATTTCTCGTGAATATGGAGGAGATACTTGGGAAGATGTTTGGGAATAATTTTTATAATCTTAAAGGATTTAGAGGTGTGATGAAAAGTGGTGGTGAGGGGTGGTATTTATAGTGGAGGAGATGGGTGTTTTCTAATTATTTTATTTATTAGTTTATTATTTTTCCTCAAGAATATGAATATTTTTAGTATTATCACTAAATATATTAAAATAATTAAGGTAATTTTGAGATTATGGTGCTTACATCAGCGATCACTCAATGAATAATGTAATTAACTTATAATGTATATATACCATAAATTACCATATTTTACTATTCACCAAAATTCAAGTATTTTAGAAAAATCCCAAAAAATCAATATAAACATTTTCGGATGTGTATAATTCAAAAATGAACTACATTTTGTGAAAATAAATTTCTAAATATGAGAAATTTAATTTTTAATTAAAATAATCATTTACTTGGAAAATACCAGTTTTAAAATTATAACTGATTTTATAACACTTTGAAAAATTAATTAAGATATCATAAAATTATCTTATAATAATAAGACAAAAAACATTAATTTATGAATAAATTTCATGAAAATTAATTTTATTATAAATCATTATATTAATTATAAAATTAAAAATAAACATTTATGTTTTATTAAAATATAAACACTTATTTAATAATTTATAAAAAATTTATATACTTATACTATGATATAATTATATCATATTACCATTTATAAGATTCCTAAATTTTATTTATACTTTCATGGGTGAGTTTACTATTCTAATGGTTGGTTTACTATTTATAAGGTTCATATTACTATTTCAAAGGTCAAGTTATTATTCTATTGGTTTAGGTTTCTTAATTTCTAAAAAAACTTATTATTCCATTAATTCTTCATTTATAATGTTTTTATTGTGTTCTATAAGTGATTTTATGTGATTTATACTATATGAGATAGTTATAAGAAAGAAATTTCCATTGATAGAATTCTGGGTTGTTACATTCTTCCCCCCTTAAGAAATTTTTTCCTCAAATTTTAGTTTTACATACTATGGTGAAAAAAAGTGAGGGTACTTATCTTTCATCGCTTCCTCTGATTCTCATGTTGCCTCTTCATACTTATGGTTCCACCATAGTACTTTGACCAGGTGAGGAGTCTTGTGGCATAGAACTTTATCTCTATGATTCAAGATCTTCATCGACTTCTCTTTATAAAAGAGATCATTCTCCAACTATACCAACATTGAATTTTGTACATGTGAGGGATTTGGTATATACTTCTTCAGTATGGATATGTGGAATACATTGTGTAATTGGGACATGGTTGGCGGAAGTGTTAGTCAATAGGCCACCGCTCCAACACAATCAACAATCTAGAAAAGGTCAATGTACCTGGGACTTGGCTTTCCTTTCTTACCAAATCTCATAATCCTCTTCCATGGAGATATGTGTAGAAATATCATGTATCCAACCTTAAACTATAGGTCTCATCAATGATTGTCTATATAGATATTTTATCGAATTTGGGCTGCCTTGATGTGCATCTGAATGATTTTAACCTTCTCCACCATTTCTTTGACCATTTCAATTCCTAGTATCTTACGTTTACTGGATTTATCCCATCATTTCAGTGTCATAAATATTTTCCCATAAAGGGATTCATATGGATCCATTTGGATACTATAGTGAAAATGTTGTTGTAAGAAAATTCAACTAAAGGAATATGTTGGTCTCATCCTCCTTTAAAGTTTATATAAAATTCCCTCAACATATCTTCTAATGTCTTAATAGTCCATTCTTATTGGCCATCAGTTTGAGGGTGATAGGATTTACTAAAGCTCAGCTCAGTTTTCAGAGCATGTTGGAGACTTTTCTAGAACTTGGATATGAATATTATATCTCGATCAGATACAATCATTAGTGGTACTCTATACAGAATTAAAACTTATCTGATGTATATCTGTGAAAGTTTTTCTAGTGATAATTCCTCTTGAATTGTGATAAAGTGAATTGTCTTTATGATACGATCCATAATAACCCATATAGAATTTTTTTCCTTTGGATTTATTCAGAAGTCTGGTCACGAAGTCTAGGGTAATTTTTTCCCACTTCCATGTTAGTATAGTTAATGGTTGCATCATCCCCTTATAATTTTTCCTTTCAACCTTCACTTGCTGAAATACCAGGCAATTTGATGTATATTAATCTATCTCCTTCTTCATATTGTCCCACCAATAGTTCTCTCAGAGATATTGATACATATTTGTACACCTTATGTGAATATAGAAGGTTGATCTATGTGCATTATTTAGAAGATATTTATTAATTGCTAGATTGTATGGTACACATAGTCATGAACCAAATTTCTTGACTCCTTCCTTATCTATTTTGAACTCTGAGGATTTCCCATTTCTAATAACTTCCAAATTTTTCTGAATTTCCACATCATTTATTTGATCATAATTTATTTTCTCTATAAGTGATGGTTGAGAAATAATTTGAAAAAGAATTGATTTGGTTCCTTACTTAATTATTCCTATATATATCCTTTGCTGGTTGAATAATATTGGATCCTTCTCAATTCTAAGCATTGATAAAGATGTAGGATCATTTCTGCTTAGAGAATCTTCCACCTTATTTTCCTTACCAGGATGGCAGTAGATTGATCATCCATAATACATTATGATATTTAACCATCTATTCTGTCATATATTAATCTCCTTATGTGTGAATATATACTTGAGGATTTTATGATTAGTATATATTTCACACTTCTCAACATAGAGGTAATGCCACCATATTTTCAATGCAAAGATCATAGCTGCTAACTATAGATCTTATGTGGGATAGGTTTTCTCATGAATTTTCAACTACCTTGAGGCATAGGCTATCACTTTATCATTTTTCATCAGTACACAATCTAATACCTTCTTTGAAGAATAGATGTACAACACAAAGAGTTCCCCACTTGTCGGTAGTGTAAGTGTTAGTGTATTCATAAGACTCTTTTTCAACTCTTTGAAGCAGTCTTCACATTCACAGGTCTAGAAAAACTTTTCTCCCTTATAAGTCATCTTGGTTAGTGGGTTTGAAAATCATGATAATTTATTCATAAATAACAGGTAATACCCAGATAAACCAAGGAAACTACAGATCTTCATTACAGATGCTGGTTTGGGCCACTCTTTGATTGCCTTTGTCTTGGAAGGGTCCACATATATCCCTTTATTGGTGATTACATGCCTCATGAATGATACTTCTTCCTAGAAATCAAATTTACTATAATTTTCATGAATTTTCTCCCTTAAAAAATTCTTAAGAATAGTATTCAGATCCTCCTCATGTTCCTCCTTTCTCTTAGAGTATATCAGAATATCATCAATAAAGACTACCATAAATTGGTCGAGGTAATCTATAAAGACCCTATTCATTAAATCCATGAAAATTTCTGGAGAATTAGTGAGTACAAAGGGAATCACTATGAACTTATAGTGTCTATACCAAATTCTAAAGGTAGTCTTGGGAATATATTCCTTCCTCAACTTTAATTGGTGATATGTTGACCGAAGGTCCACCTTATAGAAATAATTTTACCAACATAGTTGATTGAAAAATTCCTCTATATATGGAAGGGGATACTTTATATTTATTATGATTTTATTGATCTCATGATAATTAATATATAGGCTCATTGATCCATCCTTCTTTTTGATAGAGGACTAGTTCACCTCATTGTGAATCACTCAGGCATATAAAAACCTTGTCCAGATTCTCATGTAACTACTTATTTATTTCTTCCAACTCAATAGTGGTAATTATATAAGGTTCCTTTGATATAGAAATAGTTCCAGGAATAAGTTCAATTGATAACTCAACCTATTGGTTGGGAGGAATACCAGGTAATTCTTCAGGGAACACATCAGTATAGTCCCTTGCAATGGGCATGTCTTTGAACATGATTCTCTCCTTTATCTCAATCATTTGAGCTAGATATTCTTGATCATAAGGAAATAATATCCACAATTAAGACAATTTTTCTGATTAATATTCATCCTTCTCCTTACACTTTCATAGAATTAGAGGATACCTTGGGATTTGAAGAGTGGTCTCTCTTTCCTGACAATTGATGTTTTCTTTGTATAATGATAGCCAATCCATGCCCAAAATAGAATAAATCTCCACCAAAGTAAGTAATACAAGATTTTATAGGAGGCTCAGTCCAAAAACATTAACAGGGGAGGAGTTATATACTTTGGATGCAATAATTTCTCCATTTTATGTTCTTACAGATAACTCAACTTCCACATTTTGAGGTGGTGTTTTAATACTTCTACTAAACTTGAAAGATATGAAAGAATAAATAGAACTAGAATAAAATAGTACATTATTTATTCTTGAATGAATAAATAGTGTACCTTTCACCACATCATTTTTGAACCCACCTCCGTAGTAGTGAAATAATATTCCCTTCCTTGCTTCCTTAGAGGTTGTTGTTTTGATTTCCCCCAACAACCATTGGCTTAGGGAAATGGTTCACATAATGCCCATGTTCCTTGTAGCTAAAAAACTATACTATAGGATGAGTGTTGACTTAAACCTTCCTTTCCTATTTCACATTAGTGGGATTATTCATATCACTTCAGAAGTTACTATCCAGATGCCCCATTCTTTCACATTCGAAGAATTTTTTGGTTCCCTTTAGATAGTTCCCAATATGCATATTCCCACAATTTTGACACATAGGATGCTGGTTTTTCTTTCAATAATGGGATTTATCTACTGATCCTCCCATATTAAACATTATTTTACACTTTTTATCCCTATTCCCATGAGACCACTGAGATTATCTGATCTCCATTTCAACCTTAAGGGAACAATATACAATCTTCTCATAATTTTTGAAGTCTCGAATCACCAACGCATTTTGTAGACTCATCTTTAATCTACGAATAAAGAAATAGAACTTTATTTCAGTGTTCACGACAAATACAAAGGCATATCATGCAATTATTGTGAATTTTTCCTTGTACTCTCTAATAGAAAACTCTTCCTTTTAATTTATTTCGAGGAACTCCCTTTCTATCTTAAGACGTAAGGTTTGGGGAAAATATTTTCTTGAAATCTCCTCATTCCGTGGAATCAATTTCTTCCTTGGACTTTTTATTATTGATCAATGTCCACCATTGATCAGCTTCCCTATGAAAATGATAGACTACTAAGATAACTTTCTCTTATTTTGAGCACTAGAGGATAGAGAATATCTTCTCAATAGAGTTAATTCATTATTCTATGAGTAAGGGATTGGAAGATCCACTAAACATGGGATGCCTTTTCCACATAAAGGATTCGACTGAAACTTTATCTTTCTTAGGAGAAGAAGAGTGTTCCACATGATTCAAGTTATTATTCAAAACTTGAGCCATTAGATCAAGTAATTTCATGAAGTTTTGAGCACCTATTACCATCATATTTTGAATATCATTAGGTAAATCATCACATTACCTATCACAATGATGGTTGGAATGAGTTATTCTATTTCCATCCATTAACTAAGAAAAAGAATGTACAATTAGGGAACTTTAATACTTAGCTAATAAGAATATAAAAAAGAAAACATTGAAAATACATGGATAAACTTATAAATGGAAATTATATCCTAAATTATGATGTACTAAGTTTCAATATGAGTTATCCATGGTAATATAATTATCCCTAGGGTTCTTACTAAAGTTCTCAACTACTGATCTACAAAAATAAGTAGACCTTGACTATAATATCAATTATAGTGAACCTAACCTTTTACAAATATTATTACATGATTTTAAGCATAATTAACCATTAAATACAAAACAAGGATCATAAATTCTAGTGTCTTTGGAGGATTAGGTACAAAAAACTGAAAACGTGAAACCAAAATAAAAACATCTTTTATTTAATATTCATAATGAGATACTAACACCCTTTGAGCCTTTACATCTGCATAGGATAACCTAGAGAATACATGAACAAATTGATGATCTAAAAATCCAATTAAGGGAATAAACATAAGAATAAATCATATAACATGGGTTAGAAGGCATAATATGATGACATAAAAAGGAATGGAACATGAATAAAAATGTGGAATCATAATATATAGAACATGGGATCATGTAATAATGAAATAATAGTAATGTGGAATAAACATAAAACATGACATAAGTATGATTCAATTCTCATTACACATGGAGGAACATGATTTAAAGATAACCACTAAGATTATTTCACATGGAGCATGAGTTAAGGTTAACCACCAAGACTGTTGCACATGGAGAACGAGTCAAGGTTAACCACCAAGACCGTTGCACATGATGTCTCATGAGACTAAACATTACCCAATTAATCGGAGTTCTATCTGTTCACACCTATCATAACATGTCTATTAATATGTGTTCCATGTAAATAATCATACATAATTAATCAAACATAAACATAAGGGTTATCCAAGGAAAGAATTGGGTATCATAATCATTCCAGAAGGCATATCAAAAGGGAATATCATAATGGTATCCATGAAAGAATGGATTTAAAAAATAAATGGACATTAATAATGTAAAATATGCATAGATCATGATAATTTATGTCAAACTGAAGTGAAAACGTGTAAAAATAGTGTTTTAAAACTTTAGAAATAAAACATTTTAGTGGAGTTTAAGGAAAATATTAAAGATTATTTAAAACAGAAAGGAATAAATATATAGATAAAACAATAAATGATCGAAGATATTTTTTCATGATAAAATGATTTATTTTATAAAAATAATGGTGGCTTAAAACAGATTATGGAGTGCACTTGAAAATGGGTAAGAAATCAAAAAGTTCCCTTTAATTGGGCTTGCTTATTGGGAAGAATTGAGAAGGGAACCTTTTTAAAACATGTATTTTCTCGAAAAAGAAGGATAAACTGATTTGGATACATGATTTTGGAACATATATATATAATTTAGAAGAATTATATAAAAATAAATCATATTTAAATTAGGTTAAAGGGAGAAAAACATAACCTAAAGGAAAAAATGAGGGTTCAGAGAGAATCCCTTACCTTATGTCTAAAACAGTTACGCACTTGATCTTAATGTATTGGATAATCAGATTAAATCTATTAATTAATTAATTCATAAAATTTTATACATGTATTTTATTTATTATAATTTTATGAAGTTCATTTATGTTCTTTTTGATGGGTTATGAGATTCAATTTCATCATTCGAGGGTGTTGGTTTCCTTGGTTTTTATGATCATTTTACTTGTATACATGTATGGAAAATCATGTAAAATGAGAATTGTTTTCCAAAATTGAAGTTATATGTTATTAATGAAAATATTTAATATTAAATGGCTATATAAGTCATTTGGTAATTTTGGGTGAGGATGAATCTTTAGATAATATGATAGTGATAACCATTATATTATTTTAGCGGTTTTTCGATCATCACAAAATAGTTTTGTTTTATTAATTAATATTATGTATATAAAATGATTTTAGAATATTAAATAGGATATAATACATATATTATAATATTTTTTAACCATAAAATTGTTTTTATGAGCAATATTTAAGGAGTTAATGTAAATTTAAAACTTTTTCATCCATAAATGTGATAAATTAACACATCACGGACGATGTTTTCATTTTTAGTACAAAAGGAGAGGGGAAGAGAAATAATGATGAATTATTACATTAACATGATAAAATTATAGTTTATATAAGATAATATATTTTTAATTTCACTTGTATAAGGGGATGTGAGAAGATAATAAGAAAATAAAATAACTTGAAAAGAAATTAAAAGAAAAATAAAGAAGATTTTACCTCTTGAATTCTCCTCCTTGAGAACCTCCTTAGGGAAAGGGTTAGGTTATTTTGTTGAGACCAAGGGATCCTGAACATGGAGGAGAAACTTGGGAAGATTTTTTTTCATAATTTAGATAGTATTAAAGGATTTATAAGTGTGAGGAAAAGAGGTGGTGAGGGGTGGTATTTATAGTGGAGGAGAGGAGTGTTTTCTCATTATTTTATTCATTGGTTTATTATTTTTCCTTAAGAATATGAAGAGTTTAACAATTATCCATAAATATATTAAAATAATTAAGGAAATTTTGAAATTATGTGTCTTACATCACCTATGCCTCAAGGAATACTTTATTAACTTATAATGTATATATACTGTAAATTATCATATTTTACTATTCACTGAAAATTCAAGTATTTCATAAAAATACAAAAAAAAAACACCCTAAAAATTTTTCAATGTGTAGAATTAAAAAATGAACATCATTTTATGAAAAAATTTCTCTAAATATGAGAAAATTAATTTTTAATTAAAATCATCATTTACTTGTAAAATACCAATTTTAAAATTATAACTGATTTTATAACACTTTGAAAAATTAATTAAGGTCTAGTAAAATTATCTTATAATCATAAGACAACAAAATATTAATTTATTAATATTATTTATTAAAATTAACTTTCTTTTAAATCATTATATTAATTATAAAATTAAAAATAAACATTTATATTTTATAAAAATTTCAGCACTTAATTAATAATTTCTAAAGATTTTTTTTACTTATACTATGATATAATTATATCATATTACCATTTATAATATGCCTAAATTTTATTTATACTTTCATGGGTGAGGTTACTATTATATTGACCGGTTTACTATTTATAAGGGCAATATTACTATTCCAAAGGTCAAGTTACTATTCCATTGGTTTAGGTTCCTTAAATTCTATAAATACTTCTTATTCAATTCATTATTCATTTATAAATTTTTATTGTGTTCTCTAAGTGATTTTATAGGATTTATAAAATATTACATAACTATAATAAGGGATTTTCCATTGATATAATTCTGAGTTGTTACACTTATCTTGATAGAAGTGAATATTTTTCATAGACCAAAAATAGAGTCAGGCAACCCATCAAGGCCCCTAAAAAGATAATTAATAGTCATACAAATGACAAACTTTCCTATGAACATTCATTGTATAATATAATCTATTTGTCTTGAAATGTCTCATAAAATAGGATGCATAGCTTGTGTCATCATCCATTCTTGCTTTATTATTTGTTGATCTAACTAGATGAACTTACCTTCAACTACCATGGATATGAACTTATAAAGGTTCTATAATCCTGATCAATTAGGCCTGAGATATCACTTCCTCAACTTGAAAGTGAACAATTCTATCTTGACCATTCAACCAATGTCATACCACCAAAGACACACCCAACACAAGATACCTCTCCATGACTTCAATATCATGATTTTTTTCTTGTATCAAATTAAACGATCAAATAGAACACATTGATAGTGATCTAAAGTCAAGAGATCAATACACATGTCTATAGATAGGAACAACCAATGACATTTGAAACATGTGGTGTTCTTATTGGTGGGTTTTTCCTCATGATCTCATATACTTGTGATCACCATGTTTGAACTTCATGAGAAGAAGACTCGATGCTTATGATCCCCCAACACTTGATGGTCACATGTCATATGTGTCCTGTAAATATGATGTATCTGGACTATAGGACATTTCTTAAAGAGTGATATCATGGTATCTCTGTGTTATCATTATAACCTAGTAACTACTATAACCTTTTGATATGACACATAATCTAAGGACATTACAATAAATATAGTGGATGTAGAATTATCAATAATATTTTGGTAAAATAAAAATATATAAATATTAAACTTTTATACATGTAATGGTAATCTAAGTACATACATAAGTTGGGTCTAGGACTCTCACTTTCAACATATATTGTATGACATGGATTCCATTTATTATAGCATGATTATATTCATTTAGTTTTCCACTATGTTGTTCTAGGAGTTTTATTTATAATTTTTTGTGATTCTAGTGGATGGTTATTTTTACTGAGTGTATAATCTCCCCATAGAACCATTCAGACCCTCAATACTAATCGGAAGCCTATTATATACTAGGAGGCATGCATGAGGTTATGTGACACTCCATCCTAGACCGGATGATTCGGGTTGGGGCTTTATAGGAATGAGGTCATTATCAATGTATATCATTAAGGTCTTACTTTGATGCATGATGAAAACCTTAACATATATTCTCTTGGATAAATATCATACATTGGATATGTATTTAATGGTATAATGATTGATTGAGTGGTTGAGAGAGGATTTGTCCTTTTTGAGATACATAGGAAGATATATCTAGACCTTTAACTATGATGAAAGTGCCTTAGTGAAATTAATTGTCATGGTAGTTAAAGGCAAGGTTATCTCAGAAATTCAAAGAAAAGAATATCAAGCATTAAGGTATGATGAAACCGGCATGTGTTTCGATTGATGGGATATCAGTTGATAATGAGTTTATATTACGTAGTAACATTTTTAGGTGGTTGTCATTGTCACAATTCGTCTCTTTATTTTGTGGGGTTATGATGTGTTGATAGATATTTTTATTAGTTTGTGGGTTAGATATTTTTTCCATTTATAAAGGGGTATAGAGGGTCACACACTAAGTGAATCTAGAATATTATTAGATTTATAAAAATCTAATCATTATAATGGAATTTATCAAAGTTTTTGGATTGATGTCTACTCAAGTTATGTCAATCATAATTCAATCCTCAGTTAGTCTTGATCTAGATGGGGGAATATAATTACATTTATTTAATATTCATAAGTTATTTGAGTTAATGAATATGTGAATATTAATTTACAAAAAAATTTGGGTCGATTCATGATTTGATTCCATGTAATTATTTAATAGTTTAATTATTTGATCATTTGGAAATTGTATTTTAAATATTACTTAAATAAATTTAATTATTTATTTAATAGGTAATATATTAAATATTCTTAATCCGGTGAGATAATTTATTTATTAAATGGTTAATAGTGTTAAGGTATTTCTTTTAAAAAGGTAAAATATTTCATGGACTTTTCTAGAGTTTCCTTTATATTAAAGTCTAGTATTAAATACATTGTTATTTCATGTATTGGGGTGAGACAATATAATTAAATAGGTGTGCATGATGAATATATCTCTCTAATTCTATCAAGAATTGAGAGAATGATGTGAATAATATTGGATTGCAAGATTGACACAGGATGCTGGAGAGATCTAGATATACTGTACTATCACCTGATGCATCGAGATCATATTCCTAATCTTTGTGTATTCATGTGTGGATATAACTAAAGGGATTTATTTTTCAATCCTATTATCAGAGATGAAAAATAACAATGAGTGGGAATCAATCAAATCAAGGTAATTGATTTTATAATTTATTTAACTACACACCAACATGTAGATCATGTTCTAGGATTCAGGACAATAATGTGAAGATCTAACAAGTTTATATTATATATATACCAAAAATTAAGATTTAGTAACCCACCAATGCACTTATATTTCATCCAAACCCTTCAATTAGTATTAGAGTGTTTTGAACTAATGAATTTTATCAATTTGATATATTTTCTTTGTCTAATGATCTAATATGTGCACCTATCAAGATATAATTTTTCCTTTATTAGAAAAATTAGATTTATATATTTATATCTAGGACCCATATTTGAAGAGTTATACAGATCAGGTTCATATCTATACAGATAGGTAATTCACAGATTGAATCGTACTTTTCATACAATTACTTGATTTGATTTAGGGTTACCCAAAGAATGTGGGGTCACTACAAGCAGCTAAAAAATCAACTGGAAGTGGCCTCATTCCACTCCTAGTAGGGTGAAATGTCTCATTCCAAGCATGCATAAAAGGACAATGTTTCAACTTTAGGGTGACTGCCTTCACTACACCTGAAAAGGGGGTTAGTTGCAGGGCACTGTACACCCCTCTGGGGTTCAATCACCAGTGCTTCCACATGACACATGACTGGTTGGGCTAGTAATAAGGGATATCATGTTTTGGGTCACCTCACTCAATTAGGGTAGGTGGATAGGCCTCCCCCATATCTCCAGCCTTAGGGGTCGGCATCACCGGTTTTTTTGGACCCACATGTGCCACTACCTGACCCTTCAGTGAGTCACATCCTACACCCCTCTGGGTGTGGGGTTGGTCTAATTGGACCAGTTGAAGTTCCTGAAGTAGTGGGTTCAGGATCTTCCTATACTTTATAATGCATCAGATAGTATTCACCAAGATGTATGACAATCAACATGAGGTTGCGAGACATGACAAGGGATTGGGCCACATCTGGACCAATCCACCCAACCTAATACCCGGATAGTTGAGACTAACATGTGTATGTTTGGTATTTATTTAATTTAATTATTTATTTGGTTTTATGTGATGGTTATTTATTAAATAAATTAATATGATATGTGTATAATCCCTCCTATTTTATGTACATCCATGTTTTTTCATGTTTATTTTTATATATAACCCCTTACCAATGGTCCCTCTCACCTAAAAGTGTCATTTTAAAAGAGAATATATCAAGAGGAGGAGAGTCAAGAGGATATCCTAATACAATCCAAAAATAAGGAACCAAAATAGAATAGTGGATGTTGCAACTTGGGTCAAGTCAGACACAATGAGTTACTCCCTTTAAAGACTTGATTGGTTTACCACTGCATGGTAAACCAATCACTAGTTTAAAACTCATGATCATACCACATTTATTTTTTTATATGCATGCTTAATTATATGTTTATACGATTACATGGAATAAATTAATTTTTTGGGAATACTAATGTTTTTCTAAAATATTGTAATTTATCCTAAGTTTTAATAATAAAAGAAACCCATTTATGTTACTAATGAGTTTATATTGCGTGATTTTAGATCATTTAATTAATATTTTAATAATTTGTTTATATACTTGGAGACAATTTTTCAAGTAGATAAAAATTGGTTTTTAAGTTTTTTCGAAGTATTTATGTTTATAAAAGACCATATTCATGGTTACCCAGACCAAACTCATGCTTACATAAAAGAAGAATGATGTGTATGCATCCAAGATTATGATTACATAGAGAAGATTCATGCTTACAGAGATAGAATAATTCCTACACAAGATATATTAAGTCTTACATAGATTCGATTCATGGTTAAGTAGGACAGAATGATGGTTACACTTAATAGTTTGATGGTTACACATGATTAGATGATGTCTACATAGAATAAACCTTAAATAGGATCATTTTTTCACATAATGACCCTTATAGAAAGATTCATTTCTAAACAGAATAACCTATGTAAAAGTGATTTTTATGATGATAGTTTTTCTTTAGGTATTTATTACCATTTATGTTTTTATAGAAAATACTATTTCTTCTTTCATCAAAGTCTATGTTGGTAAAAGAAGGTACGGTCGATTTTCTTAAGGATTTCATTTCCAAGAATTTATACCATCTCTAGTAGATTCTTTTTCTTATATCTATTGGGAATATTTAATTATTTTGGTAATATGGAACTTTTCATCAACCTATTAGTTCAACAAAAAAAAGGACTCTCGTCTAAGAAAAGATATATAACACATGTTTTATACTTCAAAAATTTATTTAACATAGCTACATTCTAAGTTTTTTTATAATCTCTATCAAAGCCACAATCTCTTCTTCCTATACGAGCACTATATTTTTTATCATCTTCATGAAGAAAACAAATTACACATATGTTTTTGATGTGTGGTTACAATGTTTTATCTACATGAAATGAAATATCTTCATTGCTTCATTCAAAGTCTACTCTTTCTCTAAAGAAGATCAATCATCTATCAATTGTTTCGTACAACTGTGTACTGAACTAGAACTCTCTTTTACTCATATTTTCTTTGTTTTTGTAAGTGAAAACTCCTTTCACTGAGTGTGGTCAGAGTTTTTGTATAAAATTTTTAAATAGGATTGCAAAAAAATTTCTCGAATATTATACCAAGTGAAAACTTCTTTCACTCAGATGGGAAGACCCTATGAAAGAAGCTAGTTTATTGAAAATTATCAAGAATGAATAGAGGGTGTTAGTGGAGTAGACTAGGGAATATTTATTACCTAAACCACTATAAATTTCTCTGTGTCTAGTTTTTTATTTTCTTTCAATTTAAATTTCATATCTAATAGAAAATATTAATTACAATTTCAAATCCATTTTAAGAGAGTGGTTTTAATTTGGGAAGAATTTTAAACTCAATCCCCCCCTCTCGAGTCATTATGCAACTATTTTTGGATAAAAATTGGTATCAATGGACATTTTTATAGGTTAAAATCTAAAGATCTATCCTTATAGAAAAAATGGATGACATGAAGGAAGTAATGTCTATGTTAAGAGCATCACACTTCAATAGAAAAAACTATTGGTATTGAAAATATAGAATGTCCATTTACCTGAAGAATCTTGGTCTTAAATTCCACTTGAAAGTGGTCAAATATTACAAAATTCTTACTAAAGAACCAAAGTTGTGGATTTTAGAACAAGAAGATGATTATGATTTAAACTCCAAGGTTATGAATGAAATTATATATAGATTATAACCAAATGAATTTAATAAAGTATTTCAATGCACCACTTCCCATGAAATATGGGAGAAAATTTTTGTTTCTTAAAAGGGAACTGATAATGTAAGACAACTCAGAAACAATACTTCCATATTGAAGTTTGGTACTTTCAAAATGATAGATAGATACATTATCACTCATATGAATAATATTAAATAATATCACTTCCCAAGGAACTCTTATATCAAAACCAGATAAAGATCTTAAAGTTCAAAAAGTTCTACCCTCAAAGTGGAATGGAATATCAACTATCACAAGGAATTCCACACTTGTGAAGGATCTAAAGATGAAAGACCTTATCAGTACACTTATGACGTATAAAGTAAATATGGAGGATAAATAAACTGATCAAGGGATAATTAAAAATGATAATGTTGGCCTAAAATCATCTACTACAAAATATTAGAAGAAAACAAAATAAATATCACTATCATATCTAATGAGGAAGATTCAAGCAGCTCAGAATCAAGTGATGATTTTTCTCATCTTGCAAGGAGGTTTAAAAAGTTATATAGGAAGAGGAGAGGGTTTAGAAAATTCTTTAACAAATATTATAAGTTTGATGGGAATTATAAGGAAGTTATTTATTATGAATAAAAAATCCTAGGCATATCAAGCCTGATTTCCCTTGGATTATAGAGATGAATAAGACTGAAAATAAGTTGAAAATAAATTCATAGTATAAGAAAAAAATAGAATAAAGAAATGAAAGTTTTATATAGTGTCTCAAATAATTATAGTGATGGTTTCTATTCATATTTTTAAGTTGAAAACTCAAATTATAAGGCTAAAATGTGCTTCTTAGCATAAACTGAGAAGGTACAACCTTATTATTATTCTTTTCATTAATACAAATCTAATTATAAATATAAAAAATTGTATTATAATGAGTTAAATAAATATTTTTCAATGATGTAATATAAGTATTAAACTATAAAGAAAATTAATAAAACACTAAAGAAATTATATAATGTTGTTAAAAAGGAAAAATAAGATTTATCCAAACAACTTTCTGAATTAAAAATAAATATAGATAAATATATTTCTATTTGTGATGAAGATAAAAGAAAAATAAAGGATGATGGCACATGGGACTAGCTCGGGTCGTATACCATGTTACCCCCTTTTGGTCCAGTATCTTCTCTCTCATTCCTATCATTCAGTCCTTTACTCGATGGATTGTGGGGAATGGAAACATATCTTTTTGGCACCAGAACTGGTTTGGGGTTCCCATTGGTTTTGTGGGGTTTCATATTCTTGATATCACATTTAATTAAGTGACCATGCATATGTCCTTCATTTCTGCTATGCTTGATAAGGATCAGAAGGTGTTTTTTGATCTCATCGTTGTCACCTATGTGGCGGATAGGTGTGTCTTCACTCCGTCCATCTCTAGAACCTTTTATTACAAGGACTTTTAGTGTGTCTCATCTACTCACCCTCCATCATATGGCTAGAAAGATACCCTTTGGTGAAAAATGTTACCAATGAAGTTTAACTTCCTTCTCTGGTGGATTAGGAACAATGCTCTACCCTCGGAGGCCAATATCAAACGTTGTGGCATCAGCTTGGCCTCAAGGTGCTGTTGTGGCAAGAACCACTAGGAAGAGACTGTGGCTCACATTTTCTTCAAGGGGTATTGGTCACATGAGTTCTGGTATTATTTTGGTCCATTTATTACTTTCCTAACTTCTTTTGGATCCAAGGCCTCCTTCTTGGAGTTATGGTTCAGCGGCGCGGGTGTTTCTGGAGTGGAGAGGACATCCCGCACTTTGGTGCTTCATTCAGCCTGCTGGTGTCTATGGAATGCCCGAAACAAGCTGATTTTTGAGGGGGGGCCAATCCTCTAGTAGATCCATCATTGTGCGCATCAGGAACCTGCTTCTGGATATGGTCAATCTCTTTAATGGATGGTGGGAGGCTCCTACCTTGCAGCACCTGCTTCTGAATGTTCCAGTTCCTATTTTGCCTAGTAATATTCCAACACCCCTCTGGGTGCGGTGGACTCCTCCAGCTCTCGGTTTGAAACATAATACTGACGGTTACTGTCACTTGGAGACCATCCATGGAGTTGGGGTGGTTCGGGACTCCAAAGGTGCAGTCATTAAGGCCTTCTCTACCTATCTAGGTAGTGGGTCCTCCATCCAGGCAGAGGCCAAGGCCACTCTTACTGGCCTCACCCTTTGCCAACAAGCCAACATGATTCTTTCTGAGGTGGAGACCGACTCCCTCATTCTGTATAACTCTCTAAAGGGTATTGGTTCCATCCCTTGGTTAATATTCTATACCATTAGATGGTGCATGGCTATGCTTCTCAATAATAATACCAAAGTGCTCCACACATGGCGTGATGGGAACAAAGTGGCGGATCACCTCGCCTCCTTGGCCGAGCCCAACTCCAACATCAATTGTGTCTTGAATGTGGATCTCTTGAAACCAAAGGGTGTGGATCTAAGACGGGGGGATGCCCTTGGGTTACATTATTTCAGACCTCCTTAGACTAGTGCCTTTTTATTTCTTAATAAATAAATAAATGATGATGATGGGTATCAATTTTATTTACTGAGGGGGGGTTACATCAATCAAATCCTTGGTAAAAATAAATCCAATAAAGTTAAATAAGGAATTAGGAGTAATGGGGAAACACTAATCTATACAAAAATTATTGTGTGTCAAGAAAAGTAATAAAAATATGTCTAATGTTCTTTGATTTCATTATAGGATAAAAGGAAATTATTCTAACAACTATAGTATTAAAAATACTCAATTTTTTAAACTAAAATAATCTTTTCTTTATAAAAATATATCTATAGTAATGGTTGGAAATTTTGGACAGATTAAAAAATATGGGTTCCAAAATCTTTACTTTATAACACTACTGGACCCAAGTACATTTGGGTACCAAAAATCTTATGGTTTAATTTATTTTGTAAGGAAAATTACACAAGGATGGTAAAACTAAATGGTACATGGATAGTTCTTGTTCAGGTCATATCAGTTGATAATTTTTTAAGTTTTAATCACTCTCAAATATTAATTGGAGTTGGATTTATTAGTAACCCAAGATTTTTCCTCATCAACAAGGTTATATACATTCAAGGGTTAAAGAAGAATTTGATAAGTATCTCTAAACTCTACGATGATGGTTTGGTTGGGAAGATGGCTCCTAAAAACCCGATAAAAACATCAGATGAATGAATTTGAGTTAACCTAAAATTAATATCCATCATTAGTTTGTAGTGTAGAGGAAAACCAACTACTAGTTATTCCATTCCTATATTGATGCACTAGAATTAGGAATACTTGTTGCACCCTAGTCTCCCCTTCAAAGATTAATCACACACACAAACTCTAATGCATGAAAAAATGAAGAAACAATGGGAAAAGAAAATAGACACATAAGATTTACATGGTTTAGACTTTCATCTTACATCCTTAAGAGAACCTTGAAAACTCATTGTATTACAAGAATTAAAAATATTGTAGATTATAATCTAGTGTTATAATTTTTTAATTTTAGTATAGTACACCTCAATAGTTAATCCCACATCCTTTTATAGAGGTTCATTATCGATCAAATAGGTTTCACCATCATATGATATTTGCAGTCAACCATCCATTGACTTCTTCATTCAATTTAGGCTTCCACTGACTCAACCGTCCCGGATGGTACATCGTTCACCATGCCCAAAGACCAGCCTTCACATCCATCAAATTTTTAATGAAATTTTGGTAGTCTGACTTGTATGTTGAAGATTATTATTATCTCTAAACTAATAAGGATAAAGATAACTAAAAAATTATGAACTTTTAGTGAGTGATATTTCAGTTACATGAAGAATCTTCACAATCAAAATAATCCCCTACTTGAAAATTGATTCAAAGAACCTATTTTTTATCCTCCAACACTTTGGGGAAACCAAATCCTTATTTTGCATTCAGTTTAGCGTTCATAATTCTCCTCTTATTTAGTTGAGTCCAATAGAGGTACAATATTGGATCAAGATATCTTGTAATAATACCTCCATGAACATATCAGTTGAATTTTTCTTCTTCATGATCTTTATGTTGATCTTACACTTTTACCCCCATAAGATTCCATATGAAATAGAATTTTAGTTCAACATATTTCGTTATCGCATAAAATTTCATATTCTTGGCAAGGTGGGTATCACTTTTACTGTCATAGAATAATATTCCTCCTTCTGATTCTTTACCTAGCTCCTATAGCAATCACTTTAACTAGAAAAAATCCTTCCTAGATTATATAGATGAAATATAATCTATTTCAGTTTTATAAAAATTCACCATCATCTTTAGTTATGACATATATTTGGTCATCATTCATCTAGATGTAAACACAAAACACATTATGATATTTTAGTGTCGTAATAACCAAAAATATATATATCTAAAAAACATTATATTGGATCATATTCCCTGAAGCACAATGTCACGAACCAGTCTGGGTCGTCATCCAACCCGAGGCCTGACCCGGTCCGCGGTAAGGCCCGAAGGGCATTCCCGATCCCAATGGGCTGCCACAAGTGCCCGGGTATCAAAAATAAAACTTGGTAATGATTTACCCAAATAAATAAATATAAAACAAACAACAAGATGAATAAATTGAAAATAAAATCAGAAAACCAAACATACCCTTATACCATGTTTAGAATTAAAGTTAACAACTTTAACTAAAAACCCAAAAGAGACTACATCAAGGGAAAACCAAAACTCCAACACAAACCTCTGTGTGACATGAGGAGTCACATCCCCAATCCACCGCCACCAAACCAACATGAGGATACCACTGAAAACTCGAACCACCAATGCTATGCTCGATGCCTCAACCTGGAATGTAGAAGAAATAGGATCTACAAACACCCAAAGGTGTATGTAGGGTGTGATCTAAAATCCCAGTAGGATGTCACCGAGAAAATGTTCCACACATAATTATTTAATAAAAAATACATTTTTAATTTAACAGAATAAAAATAAATAAGTGCTTAAACAATTTTAATGAAAACAGCTTTTAAGGAAAACTACTCTAAAGGAAAACAACTTAAATTAACACACACAGACACACACACTTTCTTGGTAATCTCAACGTCACATTGGGTGCTGACGGTGAGTGAAAAGAAAAAGGGGATCACAATAAATGGTAGAGGCCATAAAGATACTAGTGAGAAGTGGGACCCTAGAACATTGTGTCATGGTGAATAATGGTATAAAAACACAACAATATATGTTCTCGTGCATGAGTCACTAGTAGGAAAACACATCCATAACCTAGTGGTCTCCAAACATCATCCAAAAGTTTAGTTAGTGTTGTATTCGTCAATCCAGCTAAGTGAAATCAGGCCGATGCCACTTCTGTATCACTAGCACGCTAGTCCTAGTCCACCCACCTAGTACCCAATCTTCTCGTTTGTGCTCAAGTGGTTCAGAGTTCAAGTATTATTTCATAATCACATACTCAAACAAAACAAGAACTACACACTCCAAAACCACCATTTGCACACACAAATTCCATTTGAAATAAGATGCACACTAAAAATATCCCTAAACTAAATCTGCATCACTTACACAGCCAAATTAAAATGATTACACAGTCAAATAAATCACTTTCATCGTCAAACACATCATTAAAAGAATTTATTAAACAATTTCCACACACGTCCCATGACTTTAATCACCAAAACCTTTAAACAATTTAACCAAAACAATTTTTTCCCACCCTTAATAATTATTCAATAAAAAATTCAAATTTTCATAAATAAATTTTAATGAGAAAAACACCTCCTTACACAATAAACCAACCCAAAACCTTTTTAATAACCAAACACACACAACACCACATCAAGAGTTCGATCTACACCAATTAAATAAATCATTTGAGTAGTTTAAAACAAGCGTTAACAAACGATCCAATAAATTCTACACTAAAGATACATCTAGTTTCATTTGAAATTCCACTTTATAACATAACACATAGCACAATCTTATCAAAACATTATTTGCACCACCGATATCATTTAATTGAAAATTTTGACTGTTGGTCGGAGTGGATACTCAAGAGGGGGTGAATTGAGTTCCAATTAAAATTTCTATTAAAATATTGTCTATTTAAAATCCCCCAATTTATAAAACAAGTTAAACTGTAGTGAATTTATACAGATTATATATATTCAATTAGATTCTCAAAGATTGATTAGGTCTCAGTTAATTTAACCACAAGATTAAACTAACTTTTGAAACTAACCTACTGATTTACAATAAGTATAAACACTTGTTAATTTAACTATCAAAGTAGCTTTAAAATAGTTTTGTATTTCAAAGTAACAGCAGCAGAGTATAAAAGATATATGTAGTATAGGATTTGTGATCATTAAAACATGATTAATACATGAGGAGTCCAACATTGACAATTTATAAAAAACAAACCAAAGAAGTGCCACATGACCTTATGTCAAAAACACACCCAAATCCTCATTTAATAATCAAACACACACTAACTCCATACAAAAATATAACATGCATCTGTTGCATGATCTAATAAGCCAAGTGCACAATTTATAAAACACTAATAACCAGCTACCGACATGGGTTTTCACAGAAAATCACACTCATATTGCATAAACACATTACTAATAAATCAATACGTATGAGATCTCAAAAAAAACAAAACAATTTCACACCATGAGAATTAATTAGACAATACGCTAAATTAATTAAACATGCAAATCAATTCATCAAACAATAATTATAAGCGGAACCACATACCTCGGTGTGGAGAACATTAAACGTTCGGTGTGAAACTGTCACTGCATGCCAAAATCACTGCGAGCAACCTCAATTACATCCTAATTAAAGAATCAAACCAAAAGTACCACAGTTGGACTAAAATTAACATGAAACCCTAACCCCCCAATTCTACCCAAAGGGAGGAACACAAAACTAATGTGAAGCACACCTACAGAGAAGGTGCGGGAGGATGGTCATGTGCGACGGGTAGGTTTCAGGGGTGTGTAGCATTGGAAAAAAAAGTCCGACCATAATATAGATATGGCATGCGACTGTGCGAAGGGAAAAAACTCATTGGGTGCCTATGCGTGGCGGATGTGCAGCTCTAGGCGAGGCAGGACAGTGTTGGTCTGGTTTTCCAAAGGAGGAGGGAGGGCACTGTTGGAGAGTCCAATCAAAGGTCGTGCACACGGTTGTCTGGATGGTAGGAGGAGGGTCGTGTGGCGGTTGTCCAGGAGAGAAGTAGGGAGGCGTGCAATGGGGAGCTGGAGGAAGGTGCGGGTGCTGGATGGGCATTGGCTGAAGGAAAGGGAGACATCGGCTGAAAAGGTTACAGGGAGGGGTTCGCTGTGCAAAAACCAGAGGGAAAGAAAAAAACGATGGGAGGGGAGAGCAAGAGAGGGAGAGAAGAATAGAGGGAAATGAAAGAAAAAAAATAAAAGGAAAGAAAATAAATAAAAAAGAAATGAAAATAAAGGTGAATTAAAACCTAATCAAAATCTTAACAAAAATTAATAATATTATTAATAACAATAAAATTAACATGCTGCTAATTTTATAACCATTATAATAATTTAATATTATCTAACTAATTAAAATAATAACTGAAGTAATAAAAATAAGATAAATAATCCCAATATTATAATTATTATTATTATTAAACAACTCTTGAATTATTTAATCATTTTTCTTATTTCATTTTTGTGCTTAAATTATTATTCAGCTTACTAATTAATTAATTACTCATGCATCGGGTAGACCGCATGTTGATTAGGCGAATCCACATGGCGTCGTTCCTGTCATGCGCGTGCGTGAACATTACGACGCCAAAACACTCATTTATCAGCAAAATGCAAAAACTCTCGTCGAGTCCGGCCCACACCTCAACAAAGAAAATTTAATGCAAAATAAAAGTTATAAAATATAAATAAAAAATACTACAGATGTCCGGGTGTGACAATTCTCCCCACCATGACACTTTTTTCCCCCAGAAAGTCCCAAAATACTAGGTCAACCAAGGGTTCCAAGCAAGACCACAAAGATACTTAAAAAAAACTTTGATCACCCGAAGATCGAGCATTCAAACACTCATGAACTAAAACTTCAAAAAAAATCTCAAAACTAGAGTCACCAATCAACATAACCAACAGTGAGGAATTCACCTCAAACATAACTACAACATGGAACACCCTAACCTCTAACTTAGGAATCACCAGGGTCATTTTAGATCCCCAAGAATGCTTGTCAAGTGACCCACTACCCAAGCTAACCATTTACCATAGTCAAGGTTGGGCAGAGCAGAAGTAAGGGGTTGCCCCGCCAAGCACACTTTGAAGACAAAGTTTTTTTTTTCACAAGTTCATCCTATGGTGTTCTCCCTACCATATTAGGGTTCTCTTCAAACATTGGTTCTTTAGACCAAAAAGACTCACCAACCCAGACAAACATCTAACACTATCTTGACCATCCAAGCTCCCTATGTTTAACTATCCAACACAAGAGGGGACATCAGTGAGACCTGGGGTGGGTCTCCCCACCATTTTAGAATTTTCTTAACACCATGACACCCGTGCGGGAATTCCCAATTTACATTGAGCGATACAGAGTAAACTCTTCATCACAAACCCACCAATACAGTCTGACCTACACTGATTATCCCTACAGTGGACAGAAATCCCCTTCATAAGATGGTTTTGATAGTGGAAATCCCTAATCTAGCGACAAACTGGACAGGCACGCATTAAACCCACAAGACAAAAGCATCTCTAAAACAAGTGCAATATCAACCCATAACCGAGCACAAGAAGGTTCATAGTGCACGCCTACTGGCTTTGCAAGAATACAGATTTTCCGAACCTCTTTACGACCGTAGAGGAAATCCCATAAAATAAGACCATATCAAGGAGATAGGGGCTTCATGCTTCTTACAACAAAAAATTAATCCTTTAGAGACGATACTGTAATAGGGGAAATTTAAGTCGTCCTCATCCCATCATTGTAGATTTAAGTCGGACCAAGATCATCCCATGTCTGACGAGTTTTGACTGGGCACAAGACTCACCCCAAGACCTATGGCTGGGGCCCTGATGTCTGAAGCATCAACCGCCTCGTAGTCATAAGCTAACCACCTTTGACTGGAACTTCCTCCGCTGGAAAAGCAACCTACATACTTCTCCTCATGTCCCAAGCAGCCACTCTGTCAACATACCCACTTAGAATTGCAGCGAACGACTCAGAGTGATCGACTGGCCACACTAGGGATGGGAGATTGAGTGTTTTGTCTGACACACAACACAAACTAATGGAAGGATCACTCCAAGAACAGGCCCCTTTGGTTCACACTCCTCATCGGATGAGGAATCTTTACTTCCTTAGGTAAAACTGCAGGATAAGGCTATTCTTGAGGATCACTCAAGACATCCCCACTCACGACAAAAATGGAATGATCATTGTTTGCTGGTGTAGTCTTGCTCCTCCAGACATGCTTGATAAAACTTACGCATACACAACATTTAGAGTCCCTAGAAAACCAAAGACATTCCCAACATTCTCAAAGAACTCAACGATATCCAACCGACCTCAAAATCTACAAACAGTTGACACAGCCGAGTAGAACCCAACTCTGCCACTCCACTGGGAGTTTGGGCTGAGCCAAGAACTGAGAGACCCGCTGGAAACCCATGAGACCAATCTAGGGGGAACATCTCGAACAAGAACACAAAATAGCCTTCCACAAATCCAAATGCATCACCAAACAAACATTCACACCTCAAACACAATTCCAATCATTCTAATTTAAAACATCAATTCATTTTTTTCAAGGAAAAACACCCACTTGAAAAACCAAAAACTGCACAACAAAGCCTGAAATATCTTTTGAAAATGTCTTCTTCACTCAGAACTCAATGTAATTTTTCAATTTCCAAAACCATTTAAGCACAAAAACCCTTTTTAGAAAAAATCCCACTTTCTAGGAAACAAGAAGCAGCCTTAGAAATAAATCAATCACCACTGATATTCTATGGTACCTCACAAGTATGCATTTTCATTCCACTCAGGCACCCATCCACACAATCCACCAACTGTCCATTAATCATGTCCACATGCACATGCAAGCACCCATAGGAATACCACTGGAAAAAAACAAGGCTACTCCACTTTCAAAAAAAACATTCTTAATATCTGAAAATACCTTTTTTCTAAACCATTTCAAAAAATTCAAGACAATTTTTTAAAATGTTTCCCATTTCTAAAATAAATCACTTCGATTTCAAATAACCCAAGGCGTTCTTTTAGAAATTTGACTTCAACAAATCAAACGCCAAATTCCAAAAACAAGGTTCAAAAGAAACACACCCCAAGAATCATGCCAAACACACACCAAAATAAAATAATTTCAACTCCAAAGTTTACTTTCCTAAAAAAACACTTTAGAACCAACCTAAAACTAAAGAAAGACATCGCAAACATTAAATCACCTAGACTGAGGACTAGTGGTCATGTATAACCCAGCTATATGGTTTAGCATATCATGCCCTAGACAAAAACCAACCACTAAGACTGTCAAACCGTACTCTCGGACATCACATGGGTTGCTACTCTATGTGAGACCACATGCAGTACCAGTTTACTCCTATCTTAATCCCCCATCCACAATGACCAAAGCCAAAACTTTAATCTTGAACTATCCCTGGTCACTCGAGGATCAGAATGAGTAAGAGTTCACCACGCTCTTCTCGCACCTAGCACTCGAGTACCGACAGTCCTATATTTGATCTACCTGATGCCCCAAATAATAAGAACAAACCACCTTTGATACCATTTTTCACTAACCAGGCTGGGTCATCATCCGAACCTACGCCCGACCCGGTCCGCGGCAAGGCCCGAAGGGCGTTCCTGATCCCCACGGGCTGGCACAAGTGCTCGGGTATCAAAAATAAAACTTGGGAACGATTTACCCAAATAAATAAATATAAAACAAAAAACAAGCTAAATAAATTGAAACTAAAATCAGATAACCAAACAGACCCTTATACCAAGTTTAGAATTAACATTAACAACTTGAACAAAAAACCCAAAAGAGACTACATCAAGGGAAAACCAAAACTCCAACACAAACCTCCTTGCAACATGAGGAGTCACATCCCCAAATCACTTCCACTAAACCAACACGAGGATGCCACTGACAACCTGAACCACCAATTCTATGCTCGATACCTCAACCTAGAATGCAGAAGAAATAGGATCTACATACACCCAAAGGTGTATGTAGGGTGTGAGATAAAATCCCAGTAGGATGCCACTGAGAAAAGGTTCCAAGCATAATTATTAAATGAGAAATACATTTTCAATTTAACATAATAAAAATAAATAAGTTCTTAAACAATTTTAATGAAAATAGTTTTTAATAAAAAATACTCTAAAGGAAAACAACTTAAATTAACACACACACACACACACACTTTCTTGGTAATCTCAATGTCACATTGTGTGCCGATGGTGAGTGCAAAGCAAAAGGGGAGAACAATAAATGGGAGAGTCCATAAATATACTAGTGAGAAGTGGGACCCTAGAACATCGTGTCTCGGTGAACAATGGTATAAAAACACAAAAATATATGTTCTCGTGCATGATCTACTAGTAGGGAAACACATCCATAACTTATTGGTCTCCAAATATCATCCAAAAGTTTAGTTAGTATTGTATTCATCAATCCATCTAAGTGAAACCTGGCCGATGTCACTTCTGTATCACTAGCACACTAGTCCTAGTCCACCCACTTAGTACCCAGCCTTCCCGTTTGTTCTCAAGTGGTTAAGAGTTCAAGTCTTATGTCATAATCACATACTCAAACCAAACAAGACTTACACACACCAAAACCACCATTTTCACACACAAATTCCATTTGAAATAAGATACACACTAAAAATATCCCTAAACTAAATCTGCATCACTTACACAGCCAAATTAAAATGACTGCATCATCAATGAATCACTTTCATCATCAAACACATCATTAAAAGAATTTATTAAACAATTTCCACACACGTCACATGACTTTAAGCACAAAAACCTTTAAAAAATTTAACCAAAACAATTTTTTTCCTCCCTTAATAATTATTCAATAAAATAATTCAAATTTTCATAAATAAATTTTAATGAGAAAAACACCTCCTTACACACTAAACCAACCCAAACCCTCTTTCATAACCAAACACACACAAAGCCACATTAAGAGTTCTATCTACACTACTTACACCAATTAAATAAATCATTTGAGTAGTTTAAAACAAGCATTAACAAATGATGCAATAAATTTGCACTAAAGATACATCTGGTTTCATTTGAAATGCCACTTTAGAACAGAACACATAGAACAATCTTATCAAAACATGATTTGCACCACCGATATCATTTAATTGAACATTTTGACAATTTATAAAAAAACAGACCAAAGAAGCGCCACATGACCTTATGTCAAAAACACACCCAAACCCCCATTTAAGAATAAACACACACTAACTCCATACAAAAATATAACATGAATCCATTGCATGATCTAATAAGCCAAGTGAACAATTTATAAAACACTAATAACCAGCTACTGACATGGGTTTTCACAGAAAATCGCACTCATATTGCACAAACACATTACTAAAAAATCAATGCGTATGAGATCTCAAAAAAACAAAACAATTTCACACCATTATAACTAATTAGACAATATTCTAAATTAATTAAACATGAAAATTAATTCATCAAACAATAATTATAAGAGGAACCACATACCTCGGTGTGGAGAACATCAAACTTTCGGTGTGAAACTGTCACCGCATGCCAAACGCATTGTGAGCAACCTCAGTTACATCCTAATTCAAGAATCAAACCAAAAGTACCACAATTGGACCAAAATTAACATGAAACCCTAACCCCACAATTCTACCCAAAGGGAGGAACACACAACTGATGTGAAACACACCTGTAGATAAGGTGCATGAGGCTGGTCGTGTGAGATGGGGAGGTTTCGGGGGTGTGTTGTGTTGGAAAAAGAATTCCGACCATAATATGGATATGACGCGTGACTGTGCAAAGGGAAAAACCTCATCATACGCATATGTGTGGCAGATGTGCAGCTCAAGGCGAGGCAGGACGGTGCTGGTCCGGTTCGCCAAAGGAGGAGGGAGGGAACCGCTGGAGAGTCCAAGCAAAGGTCGTACAAACAGTTTTCTGGTTGGTAGGAGGAGGGGCGTTTGGCGGTTGTCTGGGAGAGAAGTAAGGAGGGGCGTGATGGTGAGCCGGAGAAAGGTGCGGGTGCTGGATGGGAATTGGCTGAAGGGAAGGGCGGCATCAGCTGCAAGGGTTACAGGGAGGTGTTTGCTGCGCAAAAACCAGAGGGAAAGAAAAACACGATGGGAGGGGAGAGCAAGAGATGGAGAGAAGAATAGAGGGAAAAGAAAGAAAAAAATAAAATGAAAGAAAAATAAATAAAAAAGAAATGAAAATAAAGATGCATTAAAACCTAATAAAAATCTTAACAAAAATTAATAATAATATTAATAACATTAAAATTAACATTCTAATAATTTTATAACCATTATAATAATTAAATATTATCTAACTAATTAAAATATTAACTGAATTAATAAAAATAAGATAAATAATCCCAATATTATTATTATTATTAAACAACTCTTGAATTATTTAATCATTTTTCTTATTTTATTTTTGTGCTTAAATTATTATTCAGCTTGCTAATTAATTAATTACCCACGCGTTGGGTAGGCCGCACTTCGATCAGAAGAATCCACATGGCGTCGTTCCTGTCATGCGTGTGAGTGAACATTACAATGCCAAAACGCTCGTTTATCAGTCAAACACAAAAACTCTCCTCAAGTCCGGCCCTCACCTCAACAAAGAAAATTTAATGCAAAATAAAAGTTATAAAATAAAAATAAAAAATACTACAGATGTTCAGGTGGGACACACAATACCATATTTATCAATTCATTCAAGTATCAGATGATCCACTTCATAATTACTAAGTAGTTCTCAGTGTTAGATATGAATCGAGGCACTACTACCACTAAAAATACAATATGTGGTCACATACACATCATCGCATACATCAATCTTCCAACATATGAATCATATGGTACTTTCATCATGTATCGGGCCTAATCTTCCATTGAAGGTGCATGTGTCTTGTATAACTTGAAGTATCCAATGAGAGGAGTTCCGATATATTTACATCTTATTATCCTAAATTTATCAATAATATTATAGATTTTTTCCTTTTGGAATAACACTAGAGTATTATATTTCTGATCCCTATCTATCCTCAACCCCAATATTTTCTTATATTGGACAAGATATTTTATTTCAAACCTTCCATAAAACTTACTCTTCATCTCCTAAATCTATTGAATCTTTAAACCATCCAATAACATTTCATTCACATAGAGTAAGAGAACAAAATTCTCGTCATTCCACAAATTTTGATAATAGTAATGATCATTGTTTCTCCTTGTGAAACCTTCTTCATCCATGAATGAATCAAACTTTTGATTCCACTATCGAGGTTCCTTTTCTAAGACATAGAAACTTCTATTAAATTGGAAAATAAGGCCCTCCTATTGATGGCCTTTAAACCACTTGGGCTACTTTATATAGATATCTTCCTCCAAATCATCATTAAGAAAGAAAATCTTTACATTCATTTTCTTTAAGTATAAACCATCAGATGAAACAATGATCAACACAATTCGGGAGGTAGTATTCTTAACTTCTAGTGACAAATTTTCTAAGATATTTAATCTTTCCTTCTATTGGAATGCTTTCACCACCAAACATGCACTATATCTTCTATTTCTATCATCTTCTTCTTTCAAACAATAGAACCATTTTTCTCTATCACTTGTTTACCCTCCAGAAGTTCATTCATCTATCAAGTTTCATTAAAATTTAAGGATTTCATTTCTTCCTCTATGGATGACACTCAATACTTCGAGTCATGAAGTGTTTCTACCTCTTTTGGAAATTTGGGATCCCTATAAACTGATAAAAGTAATGAGTTTTTATAGACCTTATACCACTGGACTATTTTTATGAATCTATAAGATCTTATCAAATAAGTTTCTACATTCTCCAGAACTTCAGTTTCTAGTGCTTGATCTTTTTGTGATTCTATTTTCAATTCCTCTACTATTGAAGCTTTTCCTTAGGCTTTTATAGTTCTCAATAATTCTGTCACACCTATCATTGGTCAAATTTTTGGCACGTTCATTCTGATGTTGGTTATCATTGGTATTTGTGAATTTTTTGTGTTTTCATCTAGATTAACTTGTATGTTAGTAGTTGAACTATTTTAATCAACTTCTAATTCATCCAAGTTCTTGTCCTTATATTTGATATTCTTATTGAATATTAGATCTTGACTTATTATGACCTTCCATTGATAAACACTTCATTTTCACTAACAAGATTCTTCATTTCCATAGCCTACATGAAAACAATATTTGGGATTTGCCTCCAGATTATCACCTTCTTTTACAACAACAAGATGATAAACAATGAAACCAGTTATTTTTAGGTGTGAAACTTCTAATATCTTATCATACAATATGTTTTCTAATATAATTTTTTCTACTATTAAATTTTTACTTCTGTTGAGAAGTTATGTTTTTGTATTAATTGTTTCTTCCCAAATGGGTATGAGCATACTGAAGTTAAAATGCATGCATCTAGCCTTCTCTGTTAAATTTCAATTCATCCCCTCTACCACTCCATTCTATCATGGAGTTCATGGTACTTCTTTATCAAGCTTAATCCCCTTATTTTGACTAATGTTTTGGAAGTTTCTACCATTGTATTCACCACTATTATCATATCTTAAGCACTTCAATTTTTGACCACTTTCTAACTCTACCATGGATTTCCACTATACAAAGGCGTCAAACACATCAAATTTATTTTTAAGAAAATAAAATCATACCTTCCTCATGGTTTCATCAATGAATGTGACAAAATTATCATGATCCTCTATGATATTAAACTAAAGAAAATCCCCAAACATCTGTAAAAACTAGCTCCAAATTCTGATCTATGGGATTCTAGAAATTCAAGTTGAATAAAAGCCTCTTTTTCATTCCAAGCACACATCTCTCACAACTTCCAATAGCTGTATGATAAAGTTTCAGAATACTATTATCTACTAAAACCTTCATGTTCCTCTCACTAAGGTGGTTGATTCTATAATTCTAGACCTTTGAATTTTTAGAGGCTATGATTTCATCCATTTCACTCCAATATGAACTTCTGGTTAGATAAAGGGTCATGTCTTTTACTCCTCACTCCAAAATCATGGATACTCAATTCACTTTCTAGACTCCACTATTGAAATTGGTATCAAATAATTTATCATTTAACTACCCCATCGAAATAAGATTTCTCCATATACCCAATATGTTTCTCACTCCCTTCAGTTAGAGAATACTCTCATTTGGCATTTAGAGATTTAAATATCCATTTCCAACCGCCTAAAAAGGATCATAATCTTTTAGAAAAACTTTATCAAAGATTTTGAATACAAAATTTTCATGCATCCACAATCATCTTTTGAGTGGTAGGATGCATCAAAGTCAACCACTGATGACTCCACCAGATTATAAATAGTGACCTATACATTGCTACTATCTTTCATCATGTTAATAGATATTAAAATTCTAATAACTTTACTTCTTGTTCCTTACTTTCGGTTCCTACTATTTATCTGAATATGTCCTCACTTACCGCCATGCCTGTAGGTAAGGCTTGGGCTAGTTGACTTGTCATGAATTTTATCTTTGGAGTTTTTTCTGGTTGTCAATGATTCATCTAATGATTTGGGTGCCTCATTCTATTAGTGATCTATTAAATACTGAATGGTATTTAGACCTCTCTTATCATGAGATACACATTTAATATCAAATTCCAAACATTAAAAAACACAATATCATTATTTCCATTGTAATTTATTACCGTTGTGACAATGTCATCCCAAGATTTCAGTAAATATGAAACCATATGAATTTCCCACACATTATCTACAAAATTCACTTTCATTTATTCAAGTTGACTACTGATCATGTTGAAATAATTTGCATGATTTTTCATGGACTGTCCATCTGATAGCCACAATCTAAACAAATTCATCATCAGGAACACTTTGTTTAAGGTTGCCAGTTTTTCATACATCGTAGTCAGGGCTGCAAAAAGTGCAGTTGTAATGTTCTTCTTCTCGATGTTGAAGGCCACTTTTTGTTCCAATTTCATCCTCACTAAATTAATCACTTTTATACCCAACTTTTCTCATTAACTTTTCTCCAACTTGTCAGGTTTCTCTTCCTAAAAAAGTTTGATATCCTTATGGATGAGATAGCCCCCTATTTATATCTTTCAGAAATCAAATTCAATTTTATTGAACTAATTAATATAAACCATTCTTTCTTTCATTTTCGTATATATACCAATGATAGTATGGAAAACTATTACGAACCAGGCTAGGTCGCCATGGGACTTGGTGCCAGACCCGGTCTGCGAAATGGCCCAAGGGGTGTTCCCGATCCCCACAGGCTGGTACAAGTGCTCGGGTGTCAAACATAGTCCGAGAGAACGATTTTCCTGAAATAGTAAACACAAACAACCAACGAGATAAATAACTAAAAATTAAAAATTGACATCCAAACAGGCCTTTAAAATAAAATTAAATTTAATGGTTTACAACTTGAACCAACATCTAAAAAGAAATGACGACAAAATAAACTCTAACTCTAACTCAAACCTCCAAGAAACAGGAGAGTTAAAACATTCACAAGGTACTAACGTCTACATGCATGCGAAGACCATCAACAACCCGAACCACCATCACTAAGCATGATGCCTCAACCTGGGATACACAACGAATAGGGTCTATATACACCCAAAGGTGTATGTAGTGTGTGAGCCAAGAGCCCAGTAGGGTACCAACTAATAAAAATATTCCATGCATAATTAGGAAATGAAAAATACACTTGAAATTTTAATTAAAGCAAAGAAGTAAATGCTTGAACGGTTTTAAAGAAAATAGGATTAAAGAAAATAGTTTCAAATGGAACAACTTAAATTGAAACACACACACACTTACCTTTTAAAAATAACCAAAGTTTCACACCAATGAGTATAAAGTATCCAATGGGTACCAATATGGGAGAGGCCTCGTGGGTGTTAGCTATCTTGGGTCCCTAGATCTTTGTGTCTTGGTGAAGCATGGCTTAGAAACCACGACCCTCAGAAAACATGGCTTAGAAACCATGACCCTCATAAAAACATGGCTTAGAAACCGCGACCCTCATTCATTCATAGGTTTAGTTAGTGTTGTAGTCGTCAATCCTACTAAGTGAAATAGGGCCAAACCCTCCCCCAGATCACTAGACCACTAGTCTAGTCCACCATCCTAGCTACCTGGGCTTCCCTCTTTGTGATCAAACAAGTTTCAAGTTCATGTCACACATCACACTTATGAATAAAATCCAAACAGGGTACTTACATACACAAAATCACCATTTTCACACTCAAACCCTCTTTTAAAACCATACACACACCAAAAATCTTTTCAAAACTTAATATGCATAGGTTACATACTCAATTAAACCATCTGCACAATTTAAAATTCACTTATCATTAAACAAACCACCACTTACACACATAAATACCATTTTGAAATAATATGCACAATAAAACATTTTTTTAAACACATTTTACACCAGTGACATATTTTAATAAACCATAAAAAAATATGAAGCAATAGTAAAAGAATGTCACATGGCTTTACACACACTAAAGTAACAATTTATACATTCAAATTCATTCCAACACCACACACACTCGAATACAATTTTAAAGTGTGACCTGCAACACGCAAATATTTTGATGGAAAACCTTTCACCATATGTAAAACACATTTTCACAGACCACATAATTTAATAATCCAAAAATAAAATCTTATGAAACAATTTAAAGGAATAACTTAGTGTTACCCACTAAAATCACACAAAACCTTCTTTTCTGACCAAACTCACACGACGCCCTGTCAAAAATATAGTTCGCACAACTTTCACAAATTAATAAGCTAACTGCACAATTTAAAAATCACTAACAGAGTTTTTAGCAGAAAACACACACGTAATATAAACAATATACTAAACAATTTCAATGCAATTGAAACTTAAAAAAAAAACTTTTCACTACACAAATTAATTAAATAATATGCTAAACAAATTAATCTTGCAAATTAATTCATCAAATAATAATTAGATGTGGAACCACCTACCATACATGAAGATCCTTCTAGAAATTGGTGCAAAACACACCCGCAACACATTCGCACCACGAAGAAGTAAAGAGGAGGCCTAACCAAGGAGATCAAACCTAAAACAAACAGTTAAACCTCAAAACCAGACTCAAAACTCACTATAAAACCAAAAAATCAATGATAGAAAAATAAAATAAAGGAGAGGATTAACCAGAGGGTTTTCACCTGTAAAGAGGAGCATCGCGCTGGGGAGGCACTCAACAAAGGGGAGCACGGCATCGAGGATGAGTTCGGCCAAGCGGAGCAGCATGCTAGAGATGAAGAGGCTGTTGGCTAAGGAGCAGGTGTGTGGCACCAGTCCAGTTTCAGGGGGAAAGGGTGTGATGAGAGGGTGATGTCCAAGGAAGAGGTAGGGCGCGATAGTAGTTTTTCGGAGCTGTTCACCAGGAGGAGGAAATATCAGCAACGGTCGCAGTGCATAGGCGAGGAGGCCAGTCGTCGGATGGAGGAGTGGGAGCGGTCGGACAGTGGAGGTAGGGGGTAGTCGCCTACTCAAGCAGTAGAGAAGGGGAGTGGGGATCCGGTCTGGTGCATCACTGGAAGGCAGAATGGGAGGGCGTTATCCTAGGGTGGAGGCGAGACAGAGGGGTGTTTGGGGAAGAGGTGGGGAGTGATGCGGTGGGTCCGGGAGGTGGGCGAGTGAGCTGGTGGAGGGGCACAGGAGGGTGAGCGTGAGGGAGGAGGGGCGTCAGAGGGTGAGTGCGAGGGTGGAGGGGTGCAGCTGGTGGGCGGTCGCACGATGGGTAGAAGAAGGGGGAGGTGATGTGGTACAGAGAGGACCAAACCCTAAACAAGGGGAAAATTAATAAATAAATAAATAAATAAAAATAAGTTACTAATGACAAAAAATATAATAGTTATAATAATAATAATAGTTATTGTTTTTATGAGGTTAATAATAACAATAAATTAATAAAATTTATCTCCTCAGCACTTATAATAATAATAACATTAATGATATTGATAATTTTATAATAATAATAATAATAATAATAACTTGATAAAATATTAACCATAATAATAATAGTATTCTTAAATAATGAAAATATTATTAATATTATCAAATCCATTCTTACTTAATTTTATTTATTAATTAATTAATCTTGTACCGGGCAGGTCGCAAGGTGAGTTAGTGAAGTCGCGTGGCTTCACTCATGTCTTGCCCATGCTTTGAGCACTAACAAACCCTAGAACCATCCTTTACCAGTAAAAATACAAGATATCAATCAGAATCATCCAGCACCTCATCAAAATATTTGAAATCCAAATATAATAAAATAAAATAAATTGAAAAAGTCAAGGTATGACAATTCTCCCCACCATAAAATATTTCTATCCCCAGAAAACCACAACTAAGGCTAAGAACCAAAGTAGAAAATGACACCCCCTTAAGGTCTAAAGAGGATCCCCACATACAATAAGATAAAAGAGGCAAACACACTTTTCTTAGATAAAGTGACTTACAAGACAACCTCAAGGAAAAAAGTAAAAAGATTTTCCCACTATGTGTCACCCGCCTAAAAGGGTTAGAAAACCTCCAGTTTATTGATCAAATAAAAGTAACTCTTGCACCCATAGAAAAAAAAACATCAAAAACTGAAACACCTCAAGCACCATTAAACGAAAACCACATTGTTTGACTATAACGAACAAACAATACCAAGTACGTCCAACGAACACTCTGATCACCTACCATCAAGTCATCACTAGGAACAGAACTTAAAGGATGACATGGGAAAGGCCGAAAGGGATCCCCACCATTATAATCCTACTAACACCTGAGATGAGATTGGAAAACTGACACGGGGAGGCCCATGCGAAATCCCCACCATAAGAATAGGTTAATATCAATTTATTTCTGGGGAGTTTCAGCGAGGCCCTCAATGGGTCTCACAACCGTTGGCACCAACGAAAACACAAGAACTCAGAGGATTCCTGGAACTAACCCAACACCCTGCTAAAAGGGAAGGGAGGGTGGGGCCCAACCATCAGGCATCAAAACCACAGCTTAATAAAAACCAACATCTCAACATCCCTTTATGAACATCATTCAACATTGAGGCCAATTCACCCAAAAATACCCCATAAGAACCACTAAAAGAGATTACATCTGGTGGGACACAACCCCCATGAATTTAAGGTAACAAGACGTTCACGCCTCCTCATAGCTACGGGAAACCTCACACACCCAGACAGGTCGTTCGGAATGGAACAGCTATAGGAAATGATTTAAACTACTTTGACTTTCAACACTGATGACAGAAATAAAGTCGGGGTCTCATACACTCAAGGGGTTCTTGACCACGCACCAGCTTCACTCTGAGGACTATGGCTAGAGCCCTGATGTTTAAAGCATCTCCTGGCTCAAAGTCAATCATTGAAGACTCTCAAACATAGATTCTCCTTTTTGGTTCCACATGCAACCACACCACAATCGAGACAATGCCAACAAACACAAAATACCCCAACATCCAAATACTCCCTCACAGCGCATCTACTAAGACTAGGGTTTAGATGATACACATGCATCACCACTTCACCTTCACCAAGAAACTTCAAAAGGAAAGACACACGACGAACACTCCCCTTTAAACAGAAAAATTTGAACTCCCTAATAGGAGGAAAAACCCCTATGAAAATAGGGATTCCTGAAGGATTCTACGAAATCTACCATTACTCTTCAAAAGGGACTCACGCTGCGAGGCATCAACAAACATGACCCTTGCGGCCGATGGAAGAAATACAAACATTTCAAGACATTGGTCAGCACCGATAATTCTGAACTACCTTCGCCCTTCCCCTTTGGATTCCTTTCACCATTTCTAGGGGGAAACTTCAGACGCAGCAGTGTCAAACTTCATACCCGATGACTCAGTCAACTCAAAGAGAATGAAACTCCCGTAAACTCCTATCACAACTATCATCCTAATACGAGAGGATCTGCTCAATTTAAAAAGGAAAAGGGAAAAACTTAGCACTATCACTAAAAAGGGAGAGTCCTTACTTTAATCAACTAGAGGGTCGGCCGATGGAAAATTGCCTATGGCCACACTTCAATCGCATGATAATGATTTATAGGGGTGTAACCTTGTCAAGAAAAAAATCATGGACCCAATAAAACTAGTCCAATGGACAAGAAATGCCACAATAGAATGTTAAACGTGCAGGGGAAACCACTAAAAGGGCTTCCCGAAGCACTTTTCAAAAGAAACCGCTAACCACGCGCTTTCACACCAACATACAAATAAGAATTCAAACTCAAGACACAAATCTGTTAAAAATGATTCTTGGCTCAAAATGCCTCATATCCAACATTTCCAAAATACAAGGACACACCACACAGCCACCTATTATTAAAACACCAAATCATTTTTACTTAAAAACCAGATTTCCTCGAATTCAAGAGGAGACTAGTGTCGGCGGGTGACTGGGACACATGGTCGGTAGCCATATGCCAATCATGCCACCTCCACAGATACTATTCTGGGGCAGCATCCCAAGATCCACATAGCTTTCCAAACCCTGCGGGCTCACTGGGACCACTAACCCTACTCTCTTTTCATTTCCCCTAAACAAGATTAACCAGAAGAACCAAAGACTTAGACAAATCTCAACTTACCATGGTAACTCAGGTCCCGCCATGAGGTGTGATGGCCAGGCACCTTGCTCGTAGCTAGAACATCAAGTTCTTACACCCTTAACTTTGTTCTACCTAACTCTATCTCAAAAGAACACAACCAAAGAGAGAAAACCTCCTTTGATACCATTTTGCACGAACTAGGCTGGGTCGCCATCCGACTCGGCACCCGACCCAGTCTGTGACATGGCCCGAGGGGTGTTCCTGATCCCCACGGGCTGTCATAATTTCCCGGGTGTCAAAAATAGTCTGAGGGAACGATTTACCCAAAATAGTAAACAAAAACAACCAACAAGATAAATAATTAAAAATTGAAAACTGACAACCAAACAGGCCTTTAAACTGAAATCAAATTTAAAGGTTTACAACTTGAACTAACATCCAAAAAGAAACGACAACAAAATAAACTAAAACTCTAACTCAAACCTCCAAGAAACAAGAGAGGTACAACATTCACAAGATACTAATGTCAACCTGCATGCTAAGACCATCAACAACCTGAACCACCATCACTGAGCATGATACCTCAACCTGGGATACACAAGAAATAGGGTCTACATACACCCAAAGGTGTATGTTGGGTGTGATCCAAGAGCCTAGTAGGGTACCACCCAATAAAAATATTCCATGCATATTTTTGAAATGACAAATACATTTTCAATTTTAATTAAATCAAAGAAGTAAATGCTTGAACAGTTTTAAAGAAAATAGGATTGAAGAACATAGTTTCAAATGGAACAACTTAAATTAAAACACACATACACTTACCTTTTTAAAATAACCAAAGTGTCACACCGATGAGCGTAAAGTATCCAATGAGAACAAATATGGGAGAGGCCTCCTGGGTGTTAGCTAGCTTGGGTACCTAGATCTTCGCGTCTCGGTGAAGCGTGGCTTAGAAACCACAACCCTCAGAAAACATGGCTTAAAAACCACAACCCTCGGAAAAACGTGGCCTAGAAACCATGACCCTCAGTCATTCATATGTTTAGTTAGTGTTTCATTCCTCAGTCCTGCTAAGTGAAATAGGTCCAAATCCACCCCCAGATCACTAGGACACTAGTCTATTCCACCCTCCTAGCTACCCGGGCTTCCCTCTTTGTGCTCAAACAAGTTTCAAGTTCATGTCACACATCACACTTATGCATAAAATCCAAATAGGGTACTTACATACACAAAATCACTATTTTCACAGTCAAATCCTCTTTTAAAACTATACACACACCAAAAATCTTTTCAAAACTTAATATGGATAGGTTACATACTCAATTAAAACATCTTCACGGTTTAAAAAGTCACTTATCATCAAACAAACCACCACTTACAAACATAAATACCATTTTGATATAAGACGCACACTAAAACATTTTTGTAAACATGTTTCACACCAGTGACATAATTTAATAAACCATAAAAAATATAAATCAATAGTAAAAGAATGTCACATGGATTTACACACACTAAAGTAACAATTTATATATTTAAACGCATTCCAACATCACCTGAACTCAAATACAATTTTAAAGTGTGACTTGCACCACACAAATAGTTTGATGGAAAACCTTTCACCATATGTAAAACACATTTTTACAAACCACATAATTTAAGAAGCCAAAAATAAAATCTTGTGAAATAATATAAAGGAATCACTTGGCGTTACCCACTAAACTCACACAAAACCTTCTTTTACGACCAAACGCACACGACGCCATGTGAAAAATACAGTTCGCACCACTTGAACAAATTAATAATCTAACCGCACAATTTAAAAATCACAAACAAAGTTCTCAGCATAAAACACACACATAATATAAACAATCTACTAAACAATTTCAGTGCAATTCAAACTTCAAAAAAAACCAACTTCGCACTACACAAATTAATTAAATAATATGATAAACAAATTAATCTTGAAAATTAATTCCTCAAATAATAATTAGACATGGAACCACCTACCTTACATGAAGATACTTCCAAAAATTGATGAAAACACACCCGCAACACATTCACACCACAAATAAGTAAAGAGGAGGCCTAACCAAGGAGATCAAACCCAAAAAAAACAGTTAAACCCCAAAACCGGACTCAAAACTCACTGTAAAACCAAAAACTAAATGAAAAAAAATAAAATAAAGGAGAGGCTTAACCATAGGGGTTTTACCTGCAAGGAGGATCATTGCACCGGGTAGGCGCTCGGCCAAGGGGAGCAGCGCTTCAGGGTGGCACTCTACCAAGGGGAGAAGTATGCCAAAGATGAAGAGGTTGCGGGTTGGGGAGTAGGGGTGCGTCACGATTCCGGTTCTAGGGGGGAAAGGGTGCGATGGTAGGGCGGTGTCTAGGGAAGAGTCAGGGCATGAAGACAGTTTTCTAGATCTTCTTGCTGGGAGGAGGAAATTCCAGCGGCGGTCGATGTGCACAGGCGAGGTGGCCGGTTGTTGGATGAAGGAGTGGGAGCGGCCAGACGGTGCAGGAAGGGGGCAGTTTCCTACTCAAGAGGTAGGGAAGGGGATTGGGGATCTGATTTGGTGCATCACTAGAAGGCAGAATGGGAGGGCGTTGGTCTAGGGTGGAGACGCGATGAAAGGGGTGTCCGGGGAAGAGGTGGGGTGTGACGCGACGGGTCCGGGAGGCGGGAGAGCGAGCTGGTGGAGGGACATAGAAGGGTGAGCATGAGGGATAAAGGGCACCGGAGGGTGAGCATGAGGGTGGAGGGGTTCACCTGGTGGGCGGTCGCGCGACAGGTAGAAGAAGGGGGAGGTGATGTGGTACAAAGGGGGACTGAACCCTAAACAAGAGGAAAAAATAAATAAATAAATAAATAAAAATAAGTTAATAATGAAAAAAATTACAATAGTTATAATAATAATAATAGTTATTATTTTTATTAGGTTAATAATAATAATAACTTAATAAAATCTATCTCCTTAACACTTATAATAATAATAAAATTAATGATATTGATAATTTTATAGTAACAATAATAATAAAAATGATAATAACTTGATAAAATATTAACCATAATAATAATAATATTCTTAAATAATAACAATATTATTATTATTATAAAATCCATTCTTACTTCATTTTATTTATTAATTAATTAATCGTGCACCAAGCAGGCTACAAGGTGAGTTAGCGAAGCCGCACAGCTTCACTTGTGTCCTACCCATTCGTTGAGCACTGACAAACCCCAGGACCATCCTTTACCATCAAAAACACAAGATATCAATTGGACTCAGTCCGCACCTCATCAAAATATTTCAAAGACAAATATAATAAAAAAATAAATTGAAAAAGTCAGGGTGTGACACCAACTTAAAAAAAATATGAATCTAAGGAAAGTGAGAAAGTTATTATAGTTGTCAAGTGTTCCAAGAAGAGTATCCTTTGATACTAATTATTGATAATAAAGTGATTTAAAACCCAATATAAACATTTTATGGACAAATTTGAGTTCACCAAAAATTCATATCCATTAAAAGTTCACAGTGTAGTGGAAAAACAACTACTGGTTCTTCCCTTCCTTCTTGAAGCACCTAAATTAGGAATACCTACTACACCCAAATCACCCCTTCAAAGATGAATCGCACACACACTCTAAATCAAGGTAAAAGGAAGTAACAAAAGAAAAATAAAAAGGACTCGTAATATTTATGTGGTTCAAAATTTTATCCTACATCCACAAGAAAATAGAGTAACCTCTTCATATTATCAAAAATATAAGAATTATAAACATTGTAGCTTGTAATACAATGTTGCACATTTTGAAGTTTAGTATAGTATACCTCAAAAGTATGACACACATCCTTTTACAGAGGTTTATTTCCAATCAAATAGGTTTCACTTCCATTGGATATTTGTGGTCAGTCATTCGTTGACTTCTTCATTCAATTGCGGCTTCCACAGAATCAATCATCTCAACTGATGCATTGTTCACCATGCCCAAAGACCAGTCTTCACATCTATTAAAATTTTAGAAAAAATTTAGTAGTTTCACTCATATTCTAAAGGTTTGTATTGTTACTGATTTTATAAGATTGTAGAAAACTACCAAAGTCTAAAATTTCGATGAATGAACTTACAGTGACTTGAAGAATCTTCACGATCCCAATAAGTTTTTCTATTTATTTTTCTAGAAATGCATGTTCTTGTTTTGATAGTGGGTTCCCTATACCCAAATATATAATAATATTTGATTAAAAAGTATACATTGAGTTATGGATGATGTATTATTACAAAAATAGTGTTTAAATTTCTATGTCCACTATTTACATAGTAATTTCCTTAGATTAATTGTCCTATCAGAATGTTATAGAATATACCATGTTATGATGAGAACCTTAAGATACTATATAAGGCCCCAGCCTTAAACCTTACTTAATCTTGAGTTATTACAAGATTACACATTGAGGATCTTTTCGGGTTTAGAGTTTTAGAGAATTAGATCATGAAACTTACATTACATTCCACATATAAACCAAGTGGTTACATAAAGATAATATTCTTCATTCCCATAAATGATAACACATTTAAAATAAAACATGGATTATTTCTTGACACTTCCTTGACACTATCATCATATCATGTACCTTTCCCTTGACCTGTGAAAAACATTTCCAAAAAAACTTGGGATGAGCATAAAAAGCTCAGTATGGGTTATAAAAATATGGAAAGGAAACATGGGTACATATGTACATAAGGATGAGATCATACTTTACCCATAAAACATAAGCACTTTAACATACCTCATCAAATCATGAATAAATCATAGAAATCATAAGACATAAAGGTAACTTGAGGCATTCATAACATTCTTACGTAGGGAGTAACCCTCTTGGTTACGTTTGGAATACCCATCACAGTATATTCCCTAAATATCTTCGAAGAAACCTTAACGTTTCACTCCTTCGCGTTACCCAATGCATTGGAGAGCTACAACGATCTCACCCGCCCTGAGTTTATCACGGAACCACCCTTCTTCATAATAATGCCCAAGAACCATAACATAATCATATCACATAAAACATGCATAAAGGAAACATAAAATTTCCACATTTCAATCATGAGATATCAATACAACACATTGATATAAAAACATTATGAAAACCATTTTCAATACTAACATAAAAGAAAAGTAAAACATGGTATTTATTTTTCTTTTAAAAAGAAGGTGTGGCTTGTAGAGGAAGCCGAAACTCAAATAACGGTCACGACGGCGGAGAAGTCGTTGTCGCCGCATATGTACGACAAAAACATTCCCTTTTGTCATTTAGTAAACGCTTTGTATAAAAAATATTCCTTTTGAATAAACTTAAAAGTCAAAGGGGTTTATACACCGTATAAAAGAAAGTTGTGTATAAAATAAAATATGCCTCAATGAAAGGAGATTGAGACGAAGTCCCATACCTCGTATCCGACTTGACCCGACCGTTCTTTAATCTCCTGAATAATAAACTTGAGTTAATCTCTACTTGCTTATGAATCTTTTTTCAAGTTCATTATTCCTTTTATACCATGTTATGAACATCATGTAATCATTTAAGTTAATAATGTTAATTTTGTCGGTATTTGGTTCTTAAGTCAAAAATAGACTTCTTACATTACATGTTGGTAATTTGGTCAAAGGTTAATTATATCCAGAATGGTATTCATGATGTAGATATCATATATGTCATATATATCCAGTAAATACATGCATTTATAATATTACGTAATCATTTAGAGGTAAGAAATGAAATGCACCGTTCATGGAGACGGTAATCCGTACGTACGCATGAACACTACTTTCATTTCTATTTCGTATTTTATAGAACGGAATCATAATGATATAAAGGTATATTATAATTCCAGTATAATATCATATATAATATCATAGTTCCATCCTTTATATGTCCCACATATGGTATTTAACGGATCAAATCACTTTGAGGGGGCGGTAGTCCGCACTTCCTAAAATGAAGATATCGTGTTTACCCATAATGGAAACCATAAAGGTATGCCCAAAATGAAAAAAACAGAAGCTTAAGGAAAACATAAACATATTATATATCATATATAAAAATAGTGAAATCATAATGTCCACCTTTGAAGGTGTTAAATGAGTGTTGAACAATCATCGTTTCGGGAGGCAGAATTTCGCCATCCATGGAAACCGTATGTTCTTTAACCATTTGATGTAGTTGTGTGAGAGTGTAGCTCAAATAAATATTATAAAAACATCATTTTATATTGAATATACTTGTGTTGTTACAAAATAAGTAAATAAAAAGAGTTTAGGGGGTTGGAGAAGCAAAATAAAACAAATGAACATGAGAGAATGAATTACCTTTAAAAGTGTAACTCCTTTTGATTTGAGCCTAAAGTATTCCTTTGAAAGGATTCTTCCCAACAGGAATCCTCTAGGATGAGTAGAGGGATGTGGAGAGAGTAAATGGGTAGGGGTTGGCCGATCCAAAGGCTTGAGAAGTGTGTGAAATGAGGTAGAGGTGGGGTCTTTTATAAGAGGAGGGGCACTTTTGGAAAGTAAAGAAATATTACTTTATTTGAAAATGTGTTTCGGTTTCAAAAGGTCACACATTGATATAATTCGTGGATAAGGTGATAAGGGTTCGAAATCCACTCATCCAATTGGTTTTGGCCATGTGTAGTTCATATATTTTACATTATCGTTCCATTTTATTTAAATCGTCAAATAATGATGTCATCGCTTCATCATTATTATGTCATAAATAATTTAATTTATTTGATGTCTAAAAATCATAAAAAAAATACTATGATGTAGGAAATCTTTTTATCTTTCTAATGAATATTTATAATCAAATATCTGATCTTTATAACCCCATGTAAAAATTGTTTTCGTAAAACATATTATGTTTGTGTCATTTTTACTTTTACATTAAATAAAAAGTTATTTATGTCATTTCCCAACCAAAATGTCTCCATGGGGTCCCCAAGTTGACCCATGGCTTGTCTTGGTCGGCCATTACACAACCAATAATGTTGGTACATGTTTCTAGGTCATTTCATATTATTAAAGCATTATTTATACCTTAAACTACACTAATTACCACTAATCGCGATTAAAAACTTAATAAGTTACTATTCACCAAAAAATTATTTTAATCTCATTGAACCACATTTTACTTCTTAATGACAACCATGTATGTCGGATTTTCAAAATTCAATACACATTAGTGGTAAACTTTCATTTAACTAAAAAATCAGTTTGCTTGATTACCACTTAGTGGTTTCACTATTCATCAAAAATTGATGTTTTTCAGAAAATTACCAAAATTTCACCCTAAGCTATATTTGATATTCCGAATTCAAAAATGAATTATATTTTACAAAATTAAAATCATATAAGTCACACTAATTAATTTAATAATTAATTCCCGCTGCCAGAGAAAATAGCGTGTTTTTACAAAACAATAAGTATCAAAAGATTGACACCAGTTTAAGTCTAATTTCAAAGTGAAATTGATTCCAATGACCACCATTGGATAAAATGGTAAAAATATATTCTAATTTCACTTCAAAACCAATTCAAAACATAATCTAATCATATAAATAAATTAGATTAAAAAGCAGTTTTGATGTAAAATGCAGTATTTTTCACTATTCATTAAAAAATGAACATTGTCAGAAAAATACCAAAAATTCACACAAGGTAAATTTTCATGTCCAAATCATAAAGAATAAGTTTATTTTGACAAACATAGTTTATAAAATTGTCAAAATATAGATTCAAAAATGGTTTGCCATCAAAAGGCAGTAAAATAATCTTTTAAGAATATTAGTGTATTCCATGCATAAGATTGTATTTATTTTCATTTTAAGCCTCTATAACACTATCTTAATCATTAATAAACATAGATAAAAATATCTATTATTAATTACTTACTTGGGATGTTACATCCTTCCCCCATTTAGAAAATTGTGTCCCCGCAATTTATTTACTTATCGAATAAATGGGGGTACTTATCCCTCATTGCATTTTCAGATTCCCATGTTGCCTCTTCAATCGTGTGGTTTTTCCACAAAACCTTTACTTGATGAATCACCTTATTCCGTAACACTTTCTCCCTGTGGTCAAGAATCTGGACCGGTTGTTCCTCATAAGATAGGTTCTCTTCCAGCTGAACTACCTCTGGACTCAAAACATGAGATGGATCTGGCATATACTTTCTCAACATCGAAATGTGAAAAACATTGTGTACCTGAGATAAACTCGGAGGTAAAGCCACTCGGTATGCAACTGATCCAACTCTCTCCAGAATTTCGTATGGTCCAATGAACCTTTGACTCAACTTTCCTTTATTACCAAATCTCATCACACTTTTCCAAGGAGAAACCTTGAGAAAAACATGATCACCTACCTCGAAAGATAGATCCTTCCTCCGGTTATCCGCATAACTCTTCTGCCTGCTCTGAGCTGTTCTCATGTGTTTCTGAATCAGCTGAACTTTTTCTGCCATCTCTTCTACCAATTCTGGTCCCATCAACTTCCTTTCACCCACTTCATCCCAGAAAGATGGAGTTCGACACCGCTTCCCATATAATGCCTGAAATGGTGCCATCTGTATACTGGAATGAAAACTGTTATTATATGAAAACTCAACCAAAGAAAGATGTTGGTCCCAACTTCCCTGATAATCCATAGAACAAGCTCATAGCATATCCTCCAATGTCTGAATTGTTCGTTCTGACTGCCCATCTGATTGAGGATGAAAAGTTATACTAAAATTTAATTCAGTACCCAATGACTTCTGAAGGCTTTTCCAAAAGTTAGAAGTAAACCTGGGATCACAATCCGATACAATGGAGAGAGGAACTCCATGTAACTTGACTATCTCTTTAAGATACAAACGGGAAAGTTGATCAAGAGAGAAAGTATCTGGTATAGCAAGGAAATGAGAAGATTTGGTCAAGCGATCAACAATAACCCAGATTGCATTATTACCTCGAGATGTCTTCGGTAATCCAACAACAAAGTCCAGGGATATATTCTCCCATTTCCACTCTGGCACTGGTAAAGGCTGAAACATCCCTTTCGGTAACTGCCGCTCTGATTTAACCTGCTGACAAGTCAAACACTTCACAGTAAAATCAGCAATATCTCTTTTCATTCCATCCCACCAGTAATACTCCCGCAGATCTCTATACATCTTAGTACTGCCTGGGTGAACTGAAAACGGAGAACTATGAGCTTCACATAACAACTCTCTCTTCAACTGTGAATCACAATGCACACACAATCTCTTCCCAAATCTCAAAACACAATCATTATCAATGTTGAATTCAGGCAACTTACCTTTCTGAACCAGCTCTACCTTTTTCTGCAACTCACTATCTTGCTTCTGTGCTTGCTTGATTCTATCTGATAGAGATGATCTCACTAATACCTGAAACAAAACCGAAGGACTTCCTGCACCAACAACTTCTATGCCAAATTTCATCAAATCGTTAACCAAAGGATCACGTTCCAACCGCAACATTGTTAATGAAGCATTACTTTTTCGACTCAAAGCATCAGCCACTTTATTTTCTTTCCCCGGATGGTAATGAATTGTACAATCATAATCCTTGATTAATTCCAGCCATCTCCTTTGTCTCATGTTTAACTCTTTCTGAGTGAATATATACTTTAAACTTTTGTGATCGGTATATATTTCAGACTTTACTCCATACGAATGATGCCTCCAAATTTTTAAAGCAAAAACAACAGAAGCTAATTCCAAATCATGTGTAGGGTAATTTACCTCATGAGTTTTCAACTGTCGTGAAGCATAAGAAATTACCTGATCATTCTGCATTAGGACGCAACCAAGTCCTTTCAATGAAGCATCACTGTATATAACAAACTCACCATTCCAGGAAGGTAGTGCCAAAACTGGAGCATTTACCAATCTTCTTTTCAATTCCTGAAAACAATCATCACATTCTTTTGTCCAGATAAACTTAAAACCCTTCCGAGTTAGCTTAGTCATTGGACTAGATAACCGTGAAAAATTTCTAACAAACCTTCGGTAATAGCCCGCCAAACCAAGGAAGCTACGAATCTCGGTTACATTTGTGGGTCTTGGCCATTCTTCCACAACTTTTGTTTTTGCAGGATCAACAGTTATTCCATCTTTAGAAACAATGTGACCAAGGAAAGAAATTTGTTGCAACCAAAACTCACACTTGCTGAATTTCCCATACAATTTCTTTTCTTTTAAGGTTTGCAAGATAACCCTTAAATGTTTTTCATGCTCCTCTTTACTTTTAGAAAACACCAAAATATCATCAATGAAAACCACCACAAACTTATCCAAAAACTCATGGAAAATTCTATTCATTAAGTCCATGAATACAGCAGGTGCATTGGTTAGCCCAAAAGGCATTACTACAAATTCATAATGGCCATATCTCGTACGGAACGCGGCCTTCGGAATATCTGCCTCCTTTACCTTCAGCTGATGGTACCCCGATCTCAAGTCAATCTTTGAAAAAAACTGAGCTCCCTGGAGATGATCAAACAAATCATCGATATGAGGCAAAGGATATTTGTTCTTAACAGTGATATTATTCAAGGCTCTATAATCAATGCAAAGTCTCATAGAACCATCTTTCTTTCTAACAAATAAAACAGGAGCACCCCATGGTGATGTGCTAGGTCTAATGAAACCTTTCTCTAATAAATCTTGCAATTTCTCCTTCAACTCTAAAAGTTCAATTTGTGCCATTCGATAAGGGGGTTTTGAAATTGGATTAGTATCAGGAACTAAGTCAACAGTAAACTCAACTTCCCGATCTGGTATTATTCCAGGCAACTCATCAGGAAAAACATCAGGATACTCATTTACCACTGGAACATCATTAATCTGAACAGTTCATTTATTTTCAACGACGTGTGCAAGGTAACATTCATTTCCATCTTTTACAAGTTTCTCGGCCTCTTGATATGTTATCAAAATTAAGGGTTCATTCTTGTAAACAAACTGAAAGTCTTTCTGAAAAGAAACTTCTTTAGCTCTACAGTCAATATTAGCATGGTAAATAGAGAGCCAATCCATACCCAAGATAACATCAAACTCTACTAGAGGTAGAACAATAAGGTTTGCAAGTAGGTTCTTTCCACAGATAAGGATAGGAAGATTCTTATAAATTCTTTTTGCCTCGACACTTCCCCAAGGTGTTTTTACCAAAAGTTCAGGAGTCATTTATTGAGATGGTATTCCCATTTTACTAGAAAAGGTTTCAGAGATGAAAGAATGTGTAGACCCCGAATCAAACAACACACTGGCATAATCTGAGAAAACAAAGTACCTAATACAACTTCATTTGATGGCCCGACATCTGCTGAAGTAGTTGCAAAGGATTTCACCACCCCTTTCTGCTTGTAGTCTAACTGCTTCCCATCACTCAAGCTCCTTGTCGGACACTCGTTTGCATAGTGACCCATCTCATTGCACTTATAACATTTCACTAACTGTAAATCAAATTTGTTCTTACCTTCACCTTGATCCTTTTCAGTGCAATCACGAGCCTTATGCCCCATCTTACCACATCGGTAGCACTTCCTAGAATTCATAAGACATTCCCCAGCATGCCTTTTGCCACATTTATCACAAACTGGAAACTTAGTTCTCTTACCATCAGACTTTTTTGAAGAATTCTTACCTTTCTCCTGCCACCTCGGTCTCTTCTTCTACTGGTTGTTATAGAAAACTTGTTCATCGGCAAACTCCATTTCCACCTTCTCAACACATCGAACAAGCTTTTCATAACTTTTAAACTCACGTGAAGCTAATGCCCTTCGATATTTTGGCTTTAATCCTGAGTAAAAACAATTGATTTTACTATCAAGGTCCCGGATAAAATTTGGAGCATACCTTGCCAATCGAGTGAACCTTTCTTCATAGGCAGCCACTGAGTCTTCCTCTTGCCTCAATTCCAAGAATTGCTTTTCCATCCTAAGTCGAACAGCCTTAGGAAAATACTTCTCAAGAAACATACCTTTCAATTCATCCCAGTCAAGAGCATCAATCTCATCGGCGTCCCTGATATTTTTAACCATAGACCACCACTGATCTGCTTCACCCTCCAAATGGTAAATAGCAAGGCTAACCTTTTGATTTTCTGAACACCCCATGACATCAAAAATCTTCTCCAGTGCTTTAATCCACCCTTCAGCTAGCACAGGGTCAGATGATCCTCTGAATGATGGTGGATGTTGCCTCATGAAATGTTCCACCACTGACATGTTCCTCTGCGGTTGTTCTGGCTGATCTCGTGCATGGATACCACCTCCATTTATCGCTTGAGTCAACTGCGCCATTACTACAAAAAACTGTTCAGTTCCAATTCCGACCATTTCTGGATGCTGATTCGGAAGGTTATTTCCTTCTATATGCCTTCCTAGCACTGCTTCCCTATTTCCTCTGCGGAAAACCATTCTGAACAAACATGTCTTAGATGAAGAAACATGGTAATCTTTAAATGCTATATCATTTCGAAAAAAAATATTTTTGGATAATCATTTAATAGAATTCTAACTCCTAAAGTTATCTAAACCGACCTTTGATACCAACTATAAGGCCCCAGCCTTAAACCTTACTTAATCTTGAGTTATTACATGATTACACATTGAGGATCTTTTCGGGTTTACAGTTTTAGAGAATTAGATCATGAAACTTGCATTACATTCCACATATAAACCAAGTGGTTACATAAAGATAATATTCTTCATTCCCATCAATGGTAACACATTTAAAATAAAACATGGATTATTTCTTGACACTTCCTTGACACTATCATCATATCATGTACCTTTCCCTTGACCTGTGAAAAACATTTCAAAAAAAACTTGGGATGAGCATAAAAAGCTCAGTATGGGTTATAAAAATATGGAAAAGAAACATGGGTATATATGTACATAAGGATGAGATCATACTTTACCCATAAAACATAATCACTTTAACATACCTCATCAAATCATGAATAAATCATAGAAATCATAATACATAAAGGTAACTTGAGGCATTCATAACATTCTTACGTAGGGAGTAACCCTCTTGGTTACGTTTGGAATACCCATCACAGTATATTCCCTAAATCTCTTCGGAGAAACCTTAACGTTTCACTCCTTCGCGTTACCCAATGCATTGGAGAGCTATAATGGGCTCACCCGCCCTTAGTTTATCACGGAACCACCCGTCTTCATAATAATGCCCAAGAACCATAACATAATCGTATCACATAAAACATGCATAAAGGAAACATAAAATTTCCACATTTCAATCACGAGATATCAATACAACACATTGATATAAAAACATTATGAAAACCATTTTCAATACTAACATAAAAGAAAAGTAAAACATGGTATTTATTTTTCTTTTAAAAAGAAGGTATGGATTGTAGAGGAAGCCGAAACTCAAATAACGGTCACGACGGCGGAGAAGTCGTTGTCGCCGCATACGTACGACAAAAACATTCCCTTTTGTCGTTTAGTAAACGCTTTGTATAAAAAATATTCCTTTTGAATAAATGTAAAAGTCAAAGGGGTTTATACACCGTATAAAAGAAAGTTGTGTATAAAATAAAATATGCCTCAATGAAAGGAGATTGAGACGAAGTCCCATACCTCGTATCCGACTTGACCCGACTGTTCTTTAATCTCCTGAATAATAAACTTGAGTTAATCTCTACTTGCTTATGAATCTTTTTTCAAGTTCATTATTCCTTTTATACCATGTTATGATCATCATGTAATCAGTTAAGTTAATAATGTTCATTTTGTCGGTATTTGGTTCTTAAGTCAAAAATAGACTTCTTACATTACATGTTGTTAATTTGGTCAAAGGTTCATTTTATCCAGAATGGTATTCATGATGTAGATATCATATATGTCATATATATCCAGTACATACATGCATTTATAATATTACATAATCATTTAGAGGTAAGAAATGAAATGCACCATTCATGGAGACGGTAATCCGTACGTACGCATGAACGCTACTTTCATTTCTATTTCGTATTTTATAGAAAGGAATCATAATGATATAAAGGTATATTATAATTCCAGTATAATATCATATATAATATCATAGTTCCATCCTTTATATGTCCCACATATGGTATTTAACGAATCAAATCACTTTGAGGGGGCGGTAGTCCGCACTTCCTAAAATGAAGATATCGTGTTTACCCATAATGGAAACCATAAAGGTATGCCCAAAATGAAAAAAACATAAGCTTAAGGAAAACATAAACATATTATATATCATATATAAAAATAGTGACATCATAATGCCCACCTTTGAAGGTGTTAAATGAGTGTTGAACAATCATCGTTTTGGGAGGCAGAATTTCGCCATCCACGGAAACCGTATGTTCTTTAACCATTTGATGTAGTTGTGTGAGAGTGTAGCTCAAATAAATATTATAACAACATATTTGTATATTGAAGATACTGTTGTTGTTACAAAATAAGTAAATAAAAAGATTTTAGGTGGTTGGAGAATCAAAATAAAACAAATGAACATGAGAGAATGAATTACCTTTAAAAGTGTAACTCCTTTTGATTTGAGCCTAAAGGCTTCCTTTGAAATGATTCTGCCCAAAGGGAATCCTCTAGGATGAGGAGAGGGATGTGGAGAGAGTAAATGGGAAGGGTTTGGCCGAGCCAAAGGCTTGAGAAGTGTGTGAAATGAGGTAGAGGTGGGGGCCTTTTATAAGAGGAGAGGAGGGGCACTTTTGGAAAGTAAAGAAATATTACTTTATTTGAAAATGTGTTTCGGTTTCAAAAGGTCCCACATTGATATAATTCGTGTATAAGGTGATAATGGTTCGAAATCCACTCATCCAATTGGTTTTTTCCATGTGTAGTTCATAGATTTTACATTATATTTCCATTTTATTTAAATCGTCAAATAATGATGTCATCGTTGCATCATTATTATGTCATAAATAATTTAATTTATTTGATGTCTAAAAATCATAAAAAAAAATACTATGATGTAGTAAATCTTTTTAGATTTCTAATGACTATTTATAATCAAATATCTGATCTTTATAACCCCATGTAAAAATTGTTTTCGTAAAACATATTATGTTTGTGTCATTTTTACTTTTACATTAAATAAAAAGTTATTCATGTCATTTCCCAACCAAAATGTCTCCATGGGGTCCCCAAGTTGACCCATGGCTTGTCTTGGTCGGCCATTACACAACCAATAAGGTTGGGACATGTGTCTAGCTCATTTCATATTATTAAAGCATTATTTATACCTTAAACTACACTAATTACCACTAATAGCGATTAAAAACTTAATAAGTTACTATTCACCAAAAAATTATTTTAATCTCATTGAACCACATTTTACTTCTTAATGACAACCATGTATGTCAGATTTTCAAAATTCAATACACATTAGTGGTAAACTTTCATTTAACTGAAAAATCAGTTTGCTTGATTACTACTTAGTGGTTTCACTATTCATCAAAAATTGATGTTTTTCAGAAAATTACCAAAAATCCACCCTAAGCTATATTTGATATTCCGAATTCAAAAATGAAGTCTATTTTACAAAATTCAAATCATATAAGTCACACTAATTAATTTAATAATTAATTCCCGCCGCCAGAGAAAATAGTGTGTTTTTACAAAACAATAAGTATCAAAAGATTGACACCAGTTTAAGTCTAATTTCAAAGTGAAATTGATTCCAATGACCACCATTGGATAAAATAGTAAAAATATATTATAATTTCACTTCAAAACCAATTCAAAACATAATCTAATCATATAAATAAATTATATTAAAAAGCAGTTTTGATGTAAAATGCAGTATTTTTCACTATTCATTAAAAAATGAACATTGTCAGAAAAATACCAAAAATTCACACAAGGTAAATTTTGATGTCCCAATCATAAAGAATAAGTTTATTTTGACAAACATAGTTTATAAAATTGTCAAAATATATATTCAAAAATGGTTTGCCATCAAAAGGCAGTAAAACAATCTTTTAAGAATATTAGTGTATTCCATGCATAAGATTGTATTTATTTTCATTTTAAGCCTCTATAACACTATCTTAATCATTAATAAACATAGATAAAAATATCTATTATTCATTACTTACTTGGGATGTTACATCCTTCCCTCATTTAGAAAATTGTGTCCCCGCAATTTATTTACTTATCGAATAAATGGGGGTACTTATCCCTCATTGCATTTTCAGATTCCCATGTTGCCTCTTCAATCATGTGGTTTTTCCACAAAACCTTTACCTGAAGAATCACCTTATTCCGTAACACTTTCTCCCTATGGTCAAGAATCTGGACCGGTTGTTCCTCATAATATAGGTTCTCTTCCAGCTGAACTACCTCTGGACTCAAAACATGAGATGGATCTGGCATATACTTTCTCAACATCGAAATGTGAAAAACATTGTGTACCTGAGATAAACTCGGAGGTAAAGCCACTCGGTATGCAACTGATCCAACTCTCTCCAGAATTTCGTATGGTCCAATGAACCTTGGACTCAACTTTCCTTTCTTACCAAATCTCATCACACTTTTCCAAGGAGAAACCTTGAGAAAAACATGATCACCTACCTCGAAAGATAGATCCTTCCTCCGGTTATCCGCATAACTCTTCTGCCTGCTCTGAGCTGTTCTCATGTGTTTCTGAATCAGCTGAACTTTTTCTGCCATCTCTTCTACCAATTCTGGTCCCATCAACTTCCTTTCGCCCACTTCATCCCAGAAAGCTGGAGTTCGACACCGCTTCCCATATAATGCCTGAAATGGTTCCATCTGTATACTGGAATGAAAACTGTTATTATATGAAAACTCAACCAAAGAAAGATGTTGGTCCCAACTTCCCTGATAATCCATAGAACAAGCTCGTAGCATATCCTCCAATGTCTGAATTGTTCGTTCTGACTGCCCATCTGATTGAGGATGAAAAGCTGTACTAAAATTTAATTCAGTACCCAACGACTTCTGAAGGCCTTTCCAAAAGTTAGAAGTAAACCTGGGATCACGATCTGATACAATGGAGAGAGGAAGTCCATGTAACCTGACTATATCTTTAAGATACAAATGGGAAAGTTGATCAAGAGATAAAGTATCTCGTATAGCAAGGAAATGAGCAGATTTGGTCAAGCGATCAACAATAACCCAGATTGCATTATTACCTCGAGATGTCTTCGGTAATCCAACAACAAAGTCCATGGATATATTCTCCCATTTCCACTCTGGCACTGGTAAAGGCTGAAGCATCCCTTTCGGTAACTGCCGCTCTGCTTTAACCTGCTGACAAGTCAAACACTTCACAGTAAAATCAGCAATATCTCTTTTCATTCCATCCCACCAGTAATACTCCTGCAGATCTCTATACATCTTAGTACTGCCCGGATGAACTGAAAACGGAGAACTATGAGCTTCACATAACAACTCTCTCTTCAACTGTGAATCAAAATGCACACACAATCTCTTCCCAAATCTCAAAACACAATCATTATCAATGTTGAATTCAGGCAACTTACCTTTCTGAACCAGCTCTACCTTTTTCTGCAACTCACTATCTTGCTTCTGTGCTTGCTTGATTCTATCTGATAGAGATGATCTCACTGATACCTGAAACAAAATAGAAGGACTTCCTACACCAACAACTTCTATGCCAATGTTCATCAAATCGTTAACCAAAGGATCACGTTCCAACCGCAACATTGTTAATGAAGCATTACTTTTTCGACTCAAAGCATCAGCCACTCTATTTGCTTTCCCCGGATGGTAATGAATTGTACAATCATAATCCTTGATTAATTCCAGCCATCTCCTTTGTCTCATGTTTAACTCTTTCTGAGTGAATATATACTTTAAACTTTTGTGATCAGTATATATTTCACACTTTACTCCATACAAATGATGCCTCCAAATTTTTAAAGCAAAAACAACAGCAGCTAATTCCAAATCATGTGTAGGGTAATTTACCTCATGATTTTTCAACTGTCGTGAAGCATAAGCAATTACCTGATCATTCTGCATTAGGACGCAACCAAGTCCTTTCAATGAAGCATCATTATATATAACAAACTCACCATTCCTGGAAGGTAGTGCCAAAACTGGAGCATTTACCAATCTTCTTTTCAATTCCTGAAAACAATCATCACATTCTTTTGTCCAGATAAGCTTAACACCCTTCCGAGTTAGCTTAGTCATTGGACTAGATAACTGTGAAAAATTTCTAACAAACCTTCGGTAATAGCCCTCCAAACCAAGGAAGCTACGAATCTCTGTTACATTTGTGGGTCTTGGCCCTTCTTTCACAACTTTTGTTTTTGCAGGATCAACAGTTATTCCATCTTTAGAAACAATGTGACCAAGGAAAGAAATTTGTTGCAACCAAAACTCACACTTGCTGAATTTCCCATACAATTTATTTTCTTTTAAGGTTTGCAAGATAACCCTTAAATGTTTTTCATGCTCCTCTTTACTTTTATAAAACACCAAAATATCATCAATGAAAACCACCACAAACTTATCCAAGAACTCATGGAAAATTCTATTCATTAAGTCCATGAACACAGAAGGTGCATTGGTTAGCCCAAAAGGCATTACTACAAATTCATAATGGCCATATCTCATACGGAACGCGGTCTTCGGAATATCTGCCTCCTTTACCTTCAGCTGATGGTACCCCGATCTCAAGTTAATCTTTGAAAAAAACTGAGCTCCCTGGAGATGATCAAACAAATCATCGATATGAGGCAAAGGATATTTGTTCTTAACAGTGATATTATTCAAGGCTCTATAATCAATGCAAAGTCTCATAGAACCATCTTTCTTTTTAACAAATAAAACAGGATCACCCCATGGTGATGTGATAGGTCTAATGAAACCTTTCTCTAATAAATCTTGCAATTGCTCCTTCAACTCTAAAAGTTCAATTTGTGCCATTCGATAAGGGGGTTTTGAAATTGGATTAGCATCAGGAACTAAGTCAACAGTAAACTCAACTTCCCGATCTGGTATTATTCCAGGCAACTCATCAGGAAAAACATCAGGATACTCATTTACCACTGGAACATCATTAATCTGAATAGTTCCTTTATTTTCAACGACGTGTGCAAGGTAACATTCATTTCCATCTTTTACAAGTTTCTCGGCCTCTTGATATGTTATCAAAATTAAGGGTTCATTCTTGTAAACAAACTGAAAGTCTTTCTGAAAAGAAACTTCTTTAGCTCTACAGTCAATCTTAGCATGGTAAATAGAGAGCCAATCCATACCCAGGATAACATCAAACTCTACTAGAGGTAGAACAATAAGGTTTGCAAGTAGGTTCTTTCCACAGATAAGGATAGGAAGATTCTTATAAATTCTTTTTTCCTCGACACTTCCCCCAGGTGTTTTTACCAAAAGTTCAGGAGTCATTTCTTGAGATGGTATTCCCATTTTACTAGAAAAGGTTTCAGAGATGAAAGAATGTGTAGACCCCGAATCAAACAACACACTGGCATAATCTGAGAAATCAAACAAAGTACCTGATACAACTTCATTTGATGGCCCAACATCTGCTGAAGTAGTTGCAAAGGATTTCACCACCCCTTTCTGCTTGTAGTCTAACTGCTTCCCATCACTCAAGCTCCTTTTCGGACACTCGTTTGCATAGTGACCCATCTCATTGCACTTATAACATTTCACTAACTGTAAATCAAATTTTTTCTTACCTTCACCTTGATACTTTTCAGTGCAATCACGAGCCTTATGTCCCATCTTACCACATCGGTAGCACTTCCCAGAATTCAGAAGACATTCCCCAGCATGCCTTTTGCCACATTTATCACAAACTTGAAACTTAGTTATCTTACCATCAGACTTTTTTGAAGAATTCTTACCTTTCTCTTGCCACCTCGGTCTCTTCTTCTGCTGGTTGTTATAGAAAACTTGGTCATCGGCAAACTCCATTTACACCTTCTCAACACATCGAACAAGCTTTTCATAACTTTTAAACTCACGAGAAGCTAATGCCCTTCGATATTTTGGCTTTAATCCTGAGTAAAAATGATTGATTTTACTATAAAGGTCCCGGATAAAATTTGGAGCATACCTTGCCAATCGAGTGAACCTTTCTTCATAGGCAGCCACTGAGTCTTCCTCTTGCCTCAATTCCAAGAATTGCTTTTCCATCCTAATTCGAACAGCCTTAGGAAAATACTTCTCAAGAAACATACCTTTGAATTCATCCCAGTCAAGAGCATCAATCTCATCGGCGTCCCTGATATTTTTAACCATAGACCACCACTGATCTGCTTCACCCTCCAAACGGTAAATAGCAAGACTAACCTTTTGATTGTCTGAACACCCCATGACATCAAAAATCTTCTCCAGTGCTTTAGTCCACCCTTCAGCTAGCACAGGGTCAGATGATCCTCTGAATGATGGTGGATGTTGCCTCATGAAATGTTCCACCACTGACATGTTCCTCTGCGGTTGTTCTGGCTGATCTCGTGCATGGATACCACCGCCATTTATCGCTTGAGTCAACTGCGCCATTACTGCAACAAACTGTTCAGTTCCAATTCCGACCATTTCTGGATGCTGATTCGGAAGGTTATTTCCTTCTATATGCATTCCTAGTACTTCTTCCATGTTTCCTCTGTGGAAAACCATTCTGAACAAACATGTCTTAGATGAAGAAACATGGTAATCTTTAAATGCTATATCATTTCGAGAAAAAAAATATTTTTGGATAATCATTTAATAGAATTATAACTCCTAAAGTTATCTAAACCGACCTTTGATACCAACTATAAGGCCCCAGCCTTAAACCTTACTTAATCTTGAGTTATTACAAGATTACACATTGAGGATCTTTTCGGGTTTAGAGTTTTAGAGAATTAGATCATGAAACTTGCATTACATTCCACATATAAACCAAGTGGTTACATAAAGATAATATTCTTCATTCCCATCAATGGTAACACATTTAAAATAAAACATGGATTATTTATTGACACTTCCTTGACACTATCATCATATCATGTACCTTTCCCTTGACCTGTGAAAAACATTTCAAAAAAAACTTGGGATGAGCATAAAAAGCTCAGTATGGGTTATAAAAATATGGAAAGGAAACATGCGTACATATGTACATAAGGATGAGATCATACTTTACCCATAGAACATAAGCACTTTAACATACCTCATCAAATCATGAATAAATCATAGAAATCATAAGACATAAAGGTAACTTGTGGCATTCATAACATTCTTACGTAGGGAGTAACCCTCTTGGTTACGTTTGGAATACCCATCACAGTATATTCCCTAAATATCTTCGGAGAAACATTAACGTTTCACTCCTTCGCGTTACCCAATGCATTGGAGAGCTATAACGGGCTCACCCGCCCTTAGTTTATCACGGAACCACCCGTCTTCATAATAATGCCCAAGAACCATAACATAATCATATCACATAAAACATGCATAAAGGAAACATAAAATTTCCACATTTCAATCACGAGATATCAATACAACACATTGATATAAAAACATTATGAAAACCATTTTCAATACTAACATAAAAGAAAAGTAAAACATGGTATTTATTTTTCTTTTAGAAAGAAGGTATGGCTTGTAGAGGAAGCCGAAACTCAAATAACGGTCACGACGGCGGAGAAGTCGTTGTCGCCGCATACGTATGACAATAACATTCCCTTTTGTCGTTTAGTAAACGCTTTGTATAAAAAAGATTCCTTTTGAATAAACGTAAAAGTCAAAGGGGTTTATACACCATATAAAATAAAGTTGTGTATAAAATAAAATATGCCTCAATGAAAGGAGATTGAGACGAAGTCCCATACCTCGTATCCGACTTGACCCGACCGTTCTTTAATCTCCTGAATAATAAAATTGAGTTAATCTCTACTTGCTTATGAATATTTTTTCAAGTTCATTATTCCTTTTATACCATGTTATGAACATCATGTAATCAGTTAAGTTAATAATGTTCATTTTGTCGGTATTTGGTTCTTAAGTCAAAAATAGACTTCTTACATTACATGTTGTTAATTTGGTCAAAGGTTCATTATATCCAGAAAGGTATTCATGATGTACATATCATATATGTCATATATATCCAGTACATACATGCATTTATAATATTACATAATCATTTAGAGGTAAGAAATGAAATGCACCATTCATGGAGACGGTAATCCGTACGTACGCATGAACGCTACTTTCATTTCTATTTCGTATTTTATAGAATGGAATCATAATGATATAAAGGTATATTATAATTCCAGTATAATATCATATATAATATCATAGTTCCATCCTTTATATGTCCCACATATGGTATTTAACGAATCAAATCACTTTGAGGGGGCGGTAGTCCGCACTTCCTAAAATGAAGATATCGTGTTTACCCATAATGGAAACCATAAAGGTATACCCAAAATGAAAAAAAACAGAAGCTTAAGGAAAACATAAACATATTATATATCATATATAAAAATAGTGACATCATAATGTCCACCTTTGAAGGTGTTAAATGAGTGTTGAACAATCATCGTTTTCTGAGGCAGAATTTCGCCATCCACAGAAACCGTATGTTATTTAACCATTTGATGTAGTTGTGTGAGAGTGTAGCTCAAATAAATATTATAACAACATCCTTGTATATTGAAGATACTGGTGTTGTTACAAAATAAGTAAATAAAAAGAGTTTAGGGGGTTGGAGAAGCAAAATAAAACAAATGAACATGAGAGAATGAATTACCTTTAAAAGTGTAACTCCTTTTGATTTGAGCCTAAAGGCTTCCTTTGAAAGGATTATGCCCAAAGGGAATCCTCTAGGATGAGGATAGGGATTTGGAGAGAGTAAATGGGCAGGGTTTGGCCGAGCCAAAGGCTTGAGAAGTGTGTGAAATGAGGTAGAGGTGGGGGCCTTTTATAAAAGGAGAGGAGGGGCACTTTTGGAAAGTAAAGAAATATTACTTTATTTGAAAATGTGTTTCGGTTTCAAAAGGTCCCACATTGATATAATTCGTGGATAAGGTGATAAGGGTTCGAAATCCACTCATCCAATTGGTTTTGGACATGTGTAGTTCATAGATTTTACATTATCTTTCCATTTTATTTAAATCGTCAAATAATGATGTCATCGCTGCATCATTATTATGTCATAAATAATTTAATTTATTTGATGTCTAAAAATCATAAAAAAAATACTATGATGTATGAAATCTTTTTAGCTTTCTAATGACTATTTATAATCAAATATCCTATCTTTATAACCCCATGTAAAAATTGTTTTCGTAAAACATATTATGTTTGTGTCATTTTTACTTTTACATTAAATAAAAAGTTATTTATGTCATTTCCCAACCAAAATGTCTCCATGGGGTCCCCAAGTTGACCCATGGCTTGTCTTGGTCGGCCATTACACAACCAATAAGGTTGGGACATGTGTCTAGGTCATTTCATATTATTAAAGCATTATTTATACCTTAAACTACACTAATTACCACTAATCGCGATTAAAAACTTAATAAGTTACTATTCACTAAAAAATTATTTTAATCTCATTGAACCACATTTTACTTCTTAATGACAACCATGTATGTCGGATTTTCAAAATTCAATACACATTAGTGGTAAACTTTCATTTAACTGAAAAATCAGTTTGCTTGATTACCACTTAGTGGTTTCACTATTCATCAAAAATTGATGTTTTTCAGAAAATTACCAAAAATTCACCCTAAGCTATATTTGATATTCCGAATTCAAAAATGAAGTCTATTTTACAAAATTCAAATCATATAAGTCGCACTAATTAATTTAATAATTAATTCCCGCTGCCAGAGAAAATAGCGTGTTTTTACAAAACAATAAGTATCAAAAGATTGACACCAGTTTAAGTCTAATTTCAAAGTGAAATTGATTCCAATGACCACCATTGGATAAAATGGTAAAAATATATTCTAATTTCACTTCAAAACCAATTCAAAACATAATCTAATCATTTAAATAAATTAGATTAAAAAGCAGTTTTGATGTAAAATGCAGTATTTTTCACTATTCATTAAAAAATGAACATTGTCAGAAAAATACCAAAAATTCACACAAGGTAAATTTTGATGTCCCAATCATAAAGAATAAGTTTATTTTGACAAACATAGTTTATAAAATTGTCAAAATATATATTCAAAAATGGTTTTCCATCAAAAGGCAGTAAAACAATCTTTTAAGAATATTAGTGTATTCCATGCATAAGATTGTATTTATTTTCATTTTAAGCCTCTATAACACTATCTTAATCATTAATAAACATAGATAAAAATATCTATTATTCATTACTTACTTGGGATGTTACATACTATGAAATTAATATTAAACATTTCATATGGTCTTGATATATCATGCTGATTGGAAACATATTATGTTTTACTATCAGGTGTTTGGGGCTCATAAGCATTGAGACATTTTCTCATGAATTTTTCACTTGGTGATATCGAGTGAATGAGACCATGAAGACTGACCCACCAATAGAAACACCATTTTTTTGTGTCATTGGTAGTTCCTATCTATGAGAACATGTAATGGTATCCTGACTTGATATTATTATCAGTGTATAAAATTTGATCAAGTACTTTTATGCAAGACAAAAACTATAGCATTGAGGTATTAGCAAGGTATCTTGTAACGACCCAATATTTTATCAATGAAAATACCTTATTATAATTATTTCTTATAGTATAATCACATAATATTACTTATATAACTCAATAAAAACCTTATAAATAAAGAATGATTGAAATAAAAGGTGTCTCTAGAAGTTAAGGAACTTATACCGATGAAATAGTAACTTGACCATTCGAATAGTAATGCGACCCTTATAAATAATAAACCGACCAAGGTAATAATAACCTCACCAATGAAAGTATAAATAAAATTTATCCATATTATAATTATAAATATGATATAAATATATCATAATATAAGTAAGTAAATATTTTAAAAATTATTAATTAAGTGTTGGTATTTTTGTAAGTCATGTATATTTAATTATAATTTTGTGATTAATTTAATAAATTAAAAGAAAATTTATTTTCATAAAATTAATCCTTAAATTATTATTATTATATATTATGATCATAAGATAATTTTATGAGACCTTAATTAATTTTTCAAAAGTGTTAGAAAATCAGTTTTAATTTTAAAATATGTATTTTTCAAGTAAATTATAATTTTAATTAAAAATTAAATTTCTCATATTTAGAAAAAAAATTGGAAAATGGAGTTAATTTTTGGATTCTACATGTTGAAAAATGGTTAGGGTGAATTTTTTTGATTTTTCTAAAACACTTGAATTTCTCATGAATAGTAAAATATGATAATTTACGGTAAATGCTAAATAAATGAATTTCTACATCATTATTGAGTAATGGATGATGTAAATGGAAATTGGTTAGAAATCACATTCTATATTTAATTTTTTTGGTCACAAAAATAAATACTATTCAACATCTTGAGAAAAATTATTAAACTAATGATTAAAATAATGGGAAACCCCTCCTCTCCTCCACTATAAAAACCACCCTCACCCCCCTCTTCTATTCACCACTATCAAGCCTTTTCCCAGTATAAATTCTTCTAAAATCTCTCCCTAATCCCTCTCCCACAACCTTCATCCCTTTTTCTCTTCAAAATACCAAATCCTCTACCCTAAAGAGGTTTTCAAAGAAGATATATTCAAGAGGTAAATTCCTCTTTTCATTTCTTTTATTTTCTTTCAAGTTCTTTTCTTTCTTTTTCTTTCCTCACCTCCTTTCATAAAAATGTTATGATAACTATGTTTCCTTAAATTTACTATAATGTTGTTATGATAATGTAATAATTCATCATCATCTCTCATTTTCCCTCCTTTTATATTATAAATGAAAACACCGTCCGAGATGTGTTAATTTATCACATTCAAGGACAACGGGTTTCCAAGTTTTATTGTCATATTCAATTATGGTTATGAAACCCTTTTGATGGTTAAAATAGACTATAATTTATGTATTATGTCTAATTTAAGGTTATGGAATCTTTTGTACACATGATATTAATTTATAAAGAAAAATGTGTTCGATGTGATCAAAAACCGCCAATTAACCATAACAATTATCATTAAAGTTTTATATAATTATTCATCTTCACTCAAAATAATAAAATTAATTTTAAAAACATGTAATATTATGGATGTTCACTAATAACATACAACTTAAATTATATACAACCATTCTCATCTTACATGTTTATCCTTACATGTATATAAGTAAACAACTCATGAAAACCAAGGAAACAAACGCTCCCAAAAAATGAAATTGAACCTCTTAACCTGTCAAAAAGGTCATGAATAAACTTAATAATGTTATAATAAATAAATTAAATGAATTATAGGTTCTGTAAATATTAATTAATTAATTTAATTTTATTATCTAGAAAATTAATATCAATTTAAGGACACCATCGGACTTAAGGTAAGGGATTCTACCCAAACCACCATTATTCCTTCAGGTTGCTCTATATTTATTTTTACCCAAATGAAGTTATATATTATTTTTATTTACATCTTATAAATTCTTTTTACATGCACCAAACTCGTGTATTAATTTCCATTCATAATTATCTTTCAGGGATATACATGTTTTTAAATTATTCTCTCCTTAATACTTCCCGATAAGAAAACTCGTTTAAGGGAACTTCCCTAATTCTTACCCATTTTCAAGTACACTGTATAATCTATTTTTAAGACACAATTATTTTTATAAAACTAATATTTTTATTATGAAAACCTTATTTATTCACTTCTGGTTTTATATAAAATATTATTCCATTTTATGTTTTAAATGACCTTTGATATTTTCCTTTAATTGCACTAAAATGTTTTAATTCTAAAGTTTATTGAGTACTCTTTTTTACATGTTATTACTTCAAGTTGAAATCACTTTTCATGATATATGCATATTCTACCCTACGATTTTCCATGCATGATCTAATTCCTTTCCTTCATGTACATTTTTATGATACTCCCATCTGTTATGCTTTATGACATGATTATTATACACAATTCTTACCATGGGTAACCCTTATGTTTATGTATGATTGATTATGTATGATTATCTATGTGGAAAGAATATTCATGAACATGTTATGATGGTTGTTACCATATATTTCTCCAATTAATTGGGTAAAGTTGAGTCTCATGAGACGTTATGTGTAATGGTCTTGGCAGTTAGCCTTCACTTGTGCTACCATGTGCAACGGTCTTGGTGGTTAACCTTGACTTGGGATCCTCTATGTGAAACGAGCCTTAACTTGAGATAAATTTATGTTTTATGTTGCTACCACATTATTATGATTCTATGTTTATATTATCCCATGTTTATATGTTATTATTCCATATGTTTCATTCCTTTTTTATATTATTATGTCATGCTTTCTAACCCATGTGCTAAAGCTTTATTATTGTGCTTATTCCATTATTGGGATTTTAGATCATCCATTTGTTCATGTTATCCTATAAATATGTATGAGAACAATAGAAGTTAGAATCTTCTTATGAATATTAAATAAATAAATTCTTTATATAGTCCCATGTTTTCTATTTTATGTAACTAGTCTTCCATTACACTTGAATTTATGATCCTTGGATTGTAATATGATGTTTTATTATTCTTAAAATCATGTAATGATATGTGTAAAATGCTAGGGTCGCTATAGTTGGTATCATATCATATTAGAGTTATTTTTGGTGATTAGGAATAGAGAACATTAGTAAGAACCTTATGGATGAGACTAAGTATAAGAAAACATCCCTAAATTTTGGAAAGTATAGAGTTAGTGTTTTATCAAGAAAATACATCCTTGTCTGGATACAAACAAGTGTATGTGGCTCTGGCACAGATGTATATAAGGGTAAAACCCAAAAACACTACTTTGATATAGACTTGAATGGGAACTAGTGCACAATAATGGGCCTTGTTTTACTCCTGTTTTGACACTCCCAGGGGATATGCTTGGTAAATTCATAATATTAGTACGAACCATTATTAAGGGAAAAAAAAGAAATAAATAATCTCATAGGAATAAATGTTAGGAAATAGATCATGGATAACCTAGATTGAAACGTAAGGAATCACAATATAGGGCATACTTTTCCTTTAAGATTTTATCCTTTTATTTATAAATATTCCTTTTTATTTTTATTATCTAAGTATTAAATCCCCCTAATTATATGTTCTTTTTCTTAGTTAACGATAGGAAATGTGAAGATTTCCCAAATTATGTGCCTAATATGATGGGAAAGAAAGATCAAAAATTTATGATAGTACTTGCTCAGTTGGATCAAGTTATGAATAAAAAATTTAATCATGTGGAACTCCCTCCTCCTCCAAGGAAAGAGAAATTTTCCATAGAATCCTTCATGCGGAAAAGGCCTCCCATGTTTAGTGGATCTTCTAATCCCCTCCTCGTAGAATAGTGGGTTGACTCCATTGAAAATATATTATATATCCTCTAGTGATCACAAGAAGAGAAATTCATGTTGGTGGTCTATCATTTTGATTGGGAAGATGATAAGCAGTGAACAATGATCAAGAATATAAAGTCCCAGGAAGAAATTGATTCCATGGATTGGGAGGAATTCAAGAAAATGTTTTTCAATAAATATTTTCCCCAAACCCACAGTCTCAAGATGGAAAGATATTTCCTCAAACTTAAGAATAAAGAAGATGAGTCCATCAAGTCTTATGAAAAAAACTTCACAAGGCTTTCAAGATACACCTCTGAATTTCTCATGAACACCGAAATCAAGGCAGATTGATTCTTTAGTGTACCAAAGCTAAGTCTACGAAAAGTGTTGGTGATTCGTGACTTTGACAGTTATGAAGAGATTATTCATTGTGCCCTCAAGGTTGAAATGGATATCGGAGACTCTAAATGGTATTGTGGGCCTGGTGACAAAAAGTGGAAAATGGAGTCTAATATGGGTGGTTCAGAAAATAAATCCCATGATGGAAAGAATATCAAACATCCTACATGTCAAAATTATGGGAAGAAGCATCCTAGGAACTTTATAAAGGGAACCAGGAATTTCTTCAAATGTGGAAGAATGGTGCATCTGGATAAGAACTTCCTAAGGGATATAAACAATCCCACTAATGTGAAATAAGAAAGGAAGGTTCATATCAATGATCAGCCAATAGTGTAGTGTTTCAAATACAAGGAACATGGGAATTATGAGAATAATTGCCCTATGATAAGGGTTTTCAGAGGCAATCAACAACAACATCCAAGGAAACAAGTAAGGGATTATGCTATCACTACTATTGAGGTGGATCCAGATAATGATGTGGTGATAGGTACGCTAGTTATTCATTCAAGAATAGTGAACATACTATTTGATTCTAGTTTTATGCATTCTTTAATATCTTTCATGTTTAGTAGAACTATTCAAACACTACCTCAAAATTTGGATGTTGAGTTATCTGTAAGAACATAGAATGGGGAAATTATTTAATCCAAGGTTTATAACTACTTCCCAATAAATTTTTATGGATTGAACCTCCCATAAAATATTGTTATACTTCCTTTATTGAAGTTCGATGTTATCTTGGGCATGGATTGGATATCTTTATACAAATCCAACATTAACTGTCGGGAAAGGGAGATCACTCTTTACATCCCCAAGTATCCTCCAATCCTATACAAGTGTAAGGAAGAAGATGAATCTCCTTCAGAATCATCATCTCAAGTGTGGATAATTTTTCCTTTTGAGCAATCATATCTTTCTCAAATGATTGAGACAAATGAGATGATACTTCTTGAAGATATTCCCATCATGGGAGATTACACTGATGTATTCAATGAATAATTGCATAGTATTCCTCCTGATTGATAGGTTGAGTACTCAATTTAACTTATTCTTGGATCCCTGCCTATATCAAAGAAACCTTATAGAATGGACACCATTGAGATGGAAAAGTTGAAGAAGTAATTATAGAAGAATCTGGAGAAGGGTTTTATATGCCTGAATGCTTCACTATGGGGTGAACCAGTCCTCTTTGTTAAGAAGAATAATAGATCAATGAACCTCTTAATTTAGTATTTTGAGATCAATAAAATCACGATAAAGAAAATGTATCCCCTGCCTTGGATAGATGGCTTGTTCGATCAGCTTTGTGGGGACAATTATTTCTCTAAAGTGCACCTTCGGTCAGGATGTCATCAATTAAAGGTGAGGAAAGAAGATATTCCCAAGACTACCTTTCAAACAAGGTATTGATACTATGATTTTATAGTGATGCCCTTTGGACTCACTAATTCTCTAGAAATATTCATGGATTTAATAAATAGAGTCTTTAGAGATTACCTCGACAAATTTATGGTAGTCTTTATCGATGATATTCTGATATAATCCAAGAGCTTGGAGGAACATAAGGAGCATTTGAATACTTTGTTAAAGAATTTTTTAAGGGATAAAAATTATGAAAAGTACAGTAAATGTGAGTTTTGGATTGAGAAAGTATCATTCTTGAGGAATGTGATCACTAGAAAAAGAATATATGTGGACCCTTCCAAGACAAAGGAAATTTAAGAGTGTCCCAGGCCAACATCTATAATGGAGAACCGTAGCTTTATAGGTCTAGTCAGGTATTATCGATGATTTGTGAAGAAATTATCATGATTTTCAAACCTAATGACCAAGATGACATAGAAGGGAGTGATGTTCGTCTAAACTCAATAATGTGAGGAAACCTTTAAGGATCTCAAGAAGAGGCTTATCACTACACTAGTACTCACACTCCCGATAAGTGGAGAACTCTTTTTGGGGTACAGTGATTCTTCAAAGAAGTTCTTAGGTTGTGTGATGATGAAAAATGATAAAGAGATATCCTACACCTCAAGGTAGCTAAAAGTCCATGAGCAAAACTATCCCACGCATGATCTAGAGTTGGTGGCTGTGATCTTTGCATTGAAAATATGGCACCATTATCTCTATGGGGAGAAGTGTGAGATATATAATGATCACTAGAGTCTCAAATATATATTCACATAGAAAAATCTTAATATGTGCCAGTGAAGATGGTTAGATCTCATCGAGGATTATGACTACTCAATCCACTACCATCCTGGTAAGGAAAATAAGGTGGCAGATACTCTAAGTAGAAAGGATCATGAATCTTTATCAATGATCAGAATTGAAAAGGATCCAATCTTCTTAGATTTATAGAGGATGGACATGGGAATCATTAAGGGAGGAACATAATCAATATTTTCTCAAATGATTTCTCAACCATCCATCATGGAGAAAATAAAGTATGCTCAAAGAAATGATGTGGAAATTCTAAAAAGGGTGGAAGCTATTAGAAATGGGAAATCCTATGATTTTAATATGAATGAGGAAGTATTTGTAATATTTGGGTCACGATTATGTATACCATCTGATCCAGATATAAATAATGAGATTCTAAATGATGCACATATCCCAACCTTCTCTATTCACCCATGGAGCACAAAATGTATCGAGATCTCTGAGAGAAATTTTGGTGGGACAATATGAATAAGGATATTGTTGAGTATACATCAAAGTGTATGGTATGTCAGAAAGTTAAGGATGAAAGACAAAAGTAAAAGGGTATGACGAAACCACTACCCATACCAATATGAAAGTGGGAGAACATTACCATAAACATTTTCACTGAACTTCTAAGGACATCCAGAAGAAACAATGCTATATGGGTCATTGTGGATCATCTTACAAAGATAAATCACTTTTTCACAATTCAAGAGGAATTCTCATTGGATCAACTTACATGGATATATATCAAAGAGTTGGTAAGGATACATGGAGTACCACTATCTATTGTATCTAATAGAGAACAAAGATTCACCTTAGATTTATAGAAAAGTCTCCAACATTCTCTAAGCACTGAGTTAAACTTCACCGCGACCTATCATCCCCAAATTGATGGCCAATCTGATCGAACTATCCAAACATTGGAAGATATGATGAGATCATGCTCTATAGACTTTAAAGAAGGATGGGACCAACATCTTCCACTAGTTAAATTCTCCTATAACAATAGTTTACACTCTAAAATATGAATGGAACCATATGAAACCCTTTATGGGAAAAGGTTAAAAACACCATCATGTTGGGATGAAGCCGGTGAGCATAAGTTGTTAGGACCTAAAATGGTCAAAGAAATGGTGGAGAAGGTGAAAACCATTCAACAGCACATCAAGGTAGCCCAAAGTCGATAAAGTGTTATGCATACAATCATCAATGGGACCTTGAGTTCAAAGTTGGAGACATGGTATTCCTCTGCATATCTCCATGGAAGAAGGTCATGAGGTTTGGGAAGAAAGGCAAGCCAAGTCCTAGGTATATCAGCCCCTTTCAGATTCTTGATCATGTTGGAGTTGTGGCCTATCGACTAGCACTTAAACCTACCATGTCTAAAGTACACGATGTATTCTAAATATATCATTTAAGGAAGTACATACCAGACCCTTTACATGTACTCTTATCAAAGGTGGTACAGTTGGAGAATGATCTTTCTTATGAGGAGCAGCCAATGAAGATATTGGATTGTAGAGATAATGTTATACGCAACAAGACTACTCCCATGGTCAAAGTACTATGGTGGAACCATAAGTACGAAGAAGAAACATGAGAATTAGAGGAGACAATGATGGAAAATTACCCACACCTATTTATGGATTAAAATGTAAAATGATATTTCAAGGGAAAAAATTCATATGGAGGGAAGAATGTAACGACCCAATGTTTTATCAATGAAATTACCTTCTTATAATCATTTATTATATTATAATCACATAATATTACATATATAACACAATAAAAAACTTATAAATTAATAATGAGTGAAATAAAAGGTATATCTAGAAGTTAAGGATCTTATACCGATGAAATAGTAACTTGACCTTTGGAATAGTAATGTGACCCTTATGAATAGTAAATCAGTCAATGTAATAGTAACCTCACCAATGAAAGTATAAATAAAATTTATACATATTATATGTGGAAATATTGTATAAATATATCATAGTATAAGTAAATAATTTAAAAATTATTAATTAAGTATTGGTAATTTTGTAAGTCATGTATATTTAATTACAATTTTGTGATTAATTTAATAAATTAAAAGAAAATTTATTTTCATAAGATGAATTTATAAATTATTATTTTTATTTCTTATGATCAAAATATAATTTTATGAGAGCTTAATTAATTTTTCAAAGTTATATAAAAGCAGTTTTAAATTTTAAATTTGTATTTTTCAAGTAAATTATTATTTTAATTAAAAATTAAATTTCTCATATTTATAAAATTATTTTTGGAAAATAGAGTTAATTTTTGGATTCTAAAAGTTGAAAAAAATTTAGGTTTATTTTTTTGGGATTTTTCTAAAATATTTGAATTTATGGTAAATAGTAAAATATGATAATTTACGATAAATGCTAAATGAATGAATTTATGCATTATGCTTGAGTCATGGATGATGTAAATGATCATTGGTTCGAACTCACATTCTCTATTTACTTTTTTTTATCATAAGAATAAATACTATTCATAGTCTTGATAAAAAATTAAACTAATCATTAAAATAATGGGAAACTCCTCCTCTCCTCCACTTAAAAACAACCCTCACCCCCCCCCCCCCTTATCTTCACTCATCTAAAACCTTGTGCCCAGTCAAAATTCTATTCAAATATCTCCTTAATCCCTCTCCCACATCCATCATTCCATGGTCTCTTAAAAATACCAAATCCTCTTCCTTAAAGAGGTTTTCAAAGAAGATATATTCAAGAGGTAAATTCCTCTTTTCATTTCTTTTATTTTCTTTCAAGTTCCTTTCTTTATTTTTCTTTCCTCACCTACTTTCATCCAAATGTTATGATAACTTCATTACCTTACATGTACTATAATTTTTTTATGTTAATGGAATAATTCATCATCATCTCTCACTTCATCCAATAGGTTCTATAAATATTAATTAATGAATGTAATTTGGTTATCCAGTACATTAAGATCAAGTGAAGGATTCCATCGGACTTAAGGTAGGGGATTCTACCTAAACCTCCATTAATCCTTTGGGTTGCTCTATGTTTATTTTTACACAAATGAATTTATCTTTTCTTTTTATGTAAATATTATAAATTATGTGCACATTCACCAAACTCATGTATGAATTCTCATTCATTGTTCTCTTTCAGGTATATACATGTTTCTAAATGATTCCCTCCTCAATACTTACCGATAAGCAAACTCGTTTAATGGAACTTCCCGAATTCTTACCCATTTTCAAGTACACAATATAATATATTTTTAAGACACCATTATTTTTATAAAACTACTCTTTTTATTATGAAAACCTTCTTTTTTCACTTTTGTTTTTATATAAAATATTATGCCCTTTTATGTTTTAAATGACCTTTGACATTTTCCTTTAACAACACTAAAATGTTTTAATTATAATGTTTCTTTAGTACTATTTTTACCTGTTATTACTTCAAGTTGATATCACTTTTCATGATATATTCCTATTATACCCTACTATTGTCCATGCATGATCTAATTCCTTTCCTTCATGTACATTTTTATGATACTCCAATTTGTTGTGATTTATGACATGATTATGACACCCAATTATTACCATGGGTAACCCTTATGTTTATGTATGATTCTATATGTGGAAAGAATATTCATGAACATATTATGATGGGTATGCCTAGATAGTGCTCCAAGTCATTGGGTAAAGTTGAGTCACATGAGATGTTATGTGCAACAGTCTTGGCAGTTAGCCTTGACTCATGCTACCACATGCAACTATCTTGGTGGTTAACATTGACTTGTGATCCTCTATGTTCAACGATCCTTGACTCATGCTAAAGTCATGTTTCATGTTGCTACCACATTATTATGACTCCATGTTTATATGTTCTCATGTTTATATGTTATGATTCCATATGTTTCATCCCTTTTTTATATCATTATGTCATCCTTTCTAACCCATGTGCTAAAGATTTATTATTGTGATTATTCTCATATTGAGATTTTAGCTCATCCCTTTTTTCATGTTATAATTAGGTTATCCTATAAATATGTATGAGCTAAATGGAATTTATGAGATTCTTATGAATAATAAGTAAAGAAATGTTTTATTTAGTCACATGTTTTTAGTTTTATGTACCTAGTCTTCCATGACACTAGAATTTATGTTTCTTGGCTTGTAATATGATGTTTTATTGTACTTAAAATCATGTAATGATATGTGTAAAAGGATATAGTCACTATATAGCTTGCTTTAGGTGTGTCATTGGTGGTATGTAATTGATTAAATAATCAAGAAATAATGTTTATCTTCTGAAAGTAAGTGATATCTTGTGCCAATTTTAGGATGGTAGTTCCTTCACTAAATTTATATCCATGGTAAAAGAAGGTAATTATATCCATTTAGATAAATAAATAATAAATCAAGAAATTATAATGACACAAAGTATACATCCTAATTTATGATATATTTCCATACAATGAGGTTATACTACAAGGAATGTGTTCATAGGAAAGGTTTTCATTGCTATGAATTACCCTTATCTCTTTAGGGACATTGATGGGTTACCAAACTCTGCTTCTGATATGTGAATAGTGTTCACTATTAGTGAGATAAGGTCCTATAGGGTCACAAAATAAGCGTGTTCAAAATTTTGACCAATTCTAATGAATATGATTTTAGGACATGGTGGGCCCCATAATGGGGTTCCAAATATGTTCGAGAATATATGATCTCCAAAGAATAAATAAATTCATATAATTCAAGTTTAAAATAATTAGTATTGAATTTATTTATTAAATTTATTTACAAGTATTAAAGTAAATACATGGGAGAATATTATTCGAATGAATATTATTTTTTCATGACCCCCTACCCACAAGGTGTACCCCTCTTAGTCCGACAATGGGAGAAGAGAGATAATGACACCTGATTCCCACCTCCAATAGGCCATGGGTTGAAAACTACCATCGAGGGTATATTAAATTTGAATATGGGAGGAATTACCCTCTAAGAGAACACATGAAAAAGTGAGAGATAATAAAGATACCAACAAACTTATGCTCAGAATAAAATATAAAATAAAATCCAAAGTGAACGTATTTAATGACATGTATGAACTACTGCAATTGTAAGGAAAAACTATAAGTACCAAAAGAAACGTAAGGACGGCAGTGACCATGAATCCCAAACAGCTCCTATTAAACCCCAAGATATTAGTAACCCACCTAATCTCCAACCTACTCCAACTGACATGAAAATAGTTTATATATACATAGGGTAAAAATAAATGTATACTCAATAGGATCCTCCCCAGAGCTTCTCAATGAAAAAGGTAAAAAAAGAATGCTAAAGCATAGTGAACAAAAAATGAAACTAACTCATCACCTAAAGAGGTATACTAAGTTCCCATCCTTACCATGGATACTCTAACTAAGAATCGCATATAAGAGAATATAATATAATAAATAATATCAAGGTTACCCCGCTACCACTTCCCCACTAATTTGTCGCTCTGCCCCAACATCGCACATCCCAAGAATCTCTCTCCAAAAATGCTAGTCTGCTGACACCTGGGTGAAGCACTACAATGTGCACCTCATGAAACACACCACTGCATCCACATAACCAAAAGTAACCAGGTAGTTTCTAGGATCCACCACATCTCATATAACGTGTATCATACATCAGGTATTATACCTCAAGACAACGCAACACATACACCAAGGAACATCAATCCATCACAACCTATACATGTTATACCTATATTAGTCCTTAGGAAACTTGTAACACCCCAAGATTTTATGGTACGCTTCTCTTTGAATAATACAGTAGTGTGTGTTGTACGCAACTTTGACTTCTAACACACACCACAACCAATCAAACTAGCCGTTATGAATAGTAATACCCACTTTTTGAAATTTTATAAATTTTAACTTTCAAAATGGACTTCATTTTTGGATTCGGAATATCAAAATTAGCTTACGGTGATTTTTTTTTATTTTTCTGAAAACATTCAAATTTTGATGAATAGTGAAAAAACACTGAGTTATAGTTTAAAACCGAATTTTTATTTAAATAATTATTTATTTTATTTAAATTTAATTAAGGTCAAAATGGATACATAATACCTATATAAGTTATATGTAATTCATTGGAGTTAGTTTAGAATAATTTTAGATATATAAAAATTTTATGGAAATTTTCACCGTCTTTTACCCACCTCCTAGGAGAATTTTCAAATTCACATAAAACTTAATTTTAATGATTATGTGAGTTGAATTTAAAAAATCTGAGAGACACGGTTAATATCAAGGGGTAAAATTTGGTTCAATAAGGTAAAAATAATTTTTGGTGAATAGTAACTTTTTACTTTTATTTACCACGGTAAATAGTAAATAGGGTAATTAAGGGTAAAAATGATATTATTATTACCCTGACACATGTCATAATTCTATTGGATAAGTATAATTAGACCAAAAAAACCTTAGGAATAAAATATTAACCTCTTTGGTTCACTTGGATTAGATTAGGACATTTATTATTATTTAATTCAAAGAAGAGTTAAAAGAGTTAAAATCAAAGTTTAATAACTAAAACATTTTTAATATAGGGTTATACATAAGATAAATTCGATTATAAATATTCATTAGAAATATAAAAAGATTTCCTACATAATGGTATTTTATTTATAATTTTTAGACATTAAATAATTTAATTTTTTTATGACACAATGAGGATGCAGTAATTACATTATTAGTGAAATATTAAAATAATTGATATTATAAATACCCAAATAAATATAATTTGAGACTTTTTATGAATTAAAATAATTTTATATGTTAATATGACATATTATTATTGGTTTATATGAATTTTATTTGAAGTAATAATGCTTTTATGAATTTATCAAAAACAAAATACCCAATAGTGTCAAAATTGACATAAAAGAGTTTTTTAAAAATAATATTATATTATTAATTGATATTATATTTATAAAAATATAAGGTTCTACCAAAGGACTTATATAATAATAGGTGTATAATTAATGGACCACTTTTGGGTCTCTTGGAATTATATAGTAAGTTTATTAACTATATAATATAAAAATACAAAGAGACATGGTAAATGTCAAACTATTTAACTAAGAGTTAAATCTAAAATATAAGGTTACTATAATGACCCAAACATGTATAAAATATATTGGTTGAGTGGTTTTAGACCCATACCCACCTTATAATTTTAATAATCCACTTTGGAGCCATTATAAACCGAATATGAATTTATTATAAATTAATACTTTAAGTTTTTTCTAAAGAGCCCCTCCTCCCCCTTATAAAAGGACACCACTTCTAACCAATTCCTCACACCTATCAAGCCTTTTAGATCATCCAAAACCTGACCAAATAATCTCTCAAATTCCCTAAATTCAACCTATATGAATTAGTTTGATCATAAAGCCAACCTAAGGAGCCCTTTTGATCAAATCAAAAGGAAGAACCCGAAGAAGAGGTAATGTTTTCACCACCCTTTTTCAAGTTCCTTTCTTCTTCAACTTCTTCTTTATTTGTTATTTCATTTATAAAATAATAAATCCAGTATATTATATATACTGTGATGTTATTATAAATATTTTACAACCATATTCATAATTCTATCCATCCTTTGAATGACATTTCACCTTACGTGCGTACGTATGACTTACCATCTCCACGTCGTGGTGTAATTATTATTCAAAAACATTATTATTTGGATGGGTATGATAATGATATGTAATTGATGTAAATAATAAATATAACATGATAATTATTCTGTATATATGATATACCATCCAATTATATATTATTTTAATATCAAAATAATGATATTGTCGCTCGTGCGTACGTACGGACTACCGTCTCCATGAACGCGATGAGATTCATTCCCCATCGTATCCATGCAATTATAATTCTCATTTGATGATTAAAAATAATGCTTAAGGACTTTATATCATTATGTATATGAATAAGATACAACCTATCCATAACAAACATGGCTTATGTAACAAAATATATAAAAGAAAACAAGTAAATTAACACCTGAAACGATGATAATACTAAGATATTATTAACAAATCAATGTTAAAAGATCATATATGATATCATATTAATGTATATGATTCTTGTATAATTTAATAACAATTATTTCACCATTATACAAGAGGTTAACCTACCCTCAACCAAGGAAAATTACAAGGTAAGGGTTTATTTCACAATCTCTTCATTATCCAAGGTTGTTTATACGTAAATATCTACTGGGAACTCTTTATCGTCCACATCCATGTTTCTTAAAAATTTATTTCAAAACATTATTACTATTTTACAGAATATGGTTTAATGTCATTTATACCTGTTGGTCAGAGTGGATACTCAAGAGGGGGGTGAATTTAGTTCCAATCAAAATTTCTGTTAAAATATTTTCCATTAAAATCCCCCAATTTATAAAACAAGTTAAACTGTAGTGAATTTCTAAAACTATAAAGGATTAATTAGATTCTCAAAATATTTATTAGTTCTCAGTTAATCTAATCAGAAGATTAAATTAGCTTTTGAAACTAACCTATTGATTTACAATAGATACAAACACTTTATAGATTAACTATCAAAGTAACTTTAAAACAGATTTGTATTTCAAAGTAATAAGCAGCAAAATATAAATTAGATACTGTATATCTTGAACTTAAACTAAAAATGCACAACAGATATAACCAAGAGGTTCAGTCTCAAGCTGAGACTTAGTTCTCTAAAATTTATATATATAATTGATCCACACCCTGGATCGGGGTTAACAACAGTACAATACTGTCCAGGCCACACAGGGACCTCTACCACTGTTTTTCGTGGGAAACAAAAAATAAAGACCAGGCCACACAAGGACCTCTTCCATAGTTGTCGTGGGTAAACAAGAGTAAGGAATTTTGGTGTGAGGATTGTGATATCCTCCAGTTCAGCACAGGAGACAGTGTGTGTATAAAATAAATAGGATACACACACTGCTCGAAAGTAAATAATAAATCACTTAAAGATACTATATGGAATTTTAGAAAGCTCTAGTGATTCTCAGTGCAACTATGGACTCGTTGGATTCATCAAAAATGCTTCTGAGTCCTTCTCTAGTTTTTCTATTGAAAAATAGAGTTTTGTGGTTTAGATTTTGTTTCTCAAGGAGAGAAGATGTTCTCTTGACTCCAGAGTACTTCGTGTGTTCTTCAGTAATGTAGGATTGCATGTATGGAACTTTTTTGAGAATCGTGCAATGTGTTCTTCACAGTTGTGCTCTGGATTCTTCTTTGATTCAGTATAGAGCTCATGTGTATTGTATTATGTGTGTCGAGACATGTCAAGAGTGAGAGTATCCTCTACTGCAGCTCAATCTTTTTTATATTACATGAGCTCTAGAAATAGGAATGATTTCCTTTCCATAGGTATGAGGTACGGTTTCCTGACATGCAACAACTATTATTAAATAACATTAATTGCATTAAAAACATCAAATATGACCATTAGAAATATTTAAATAATATTGAAAAAAAGGTTAAGAAACGGTGTCATAGTAGTTGTGCAAACGGTGTCTCTTTGAACCGGTGTCTCCTTCACGGTATGTGCTTAATGGTGTGTCCATGTCACGGTGTCTAGCTCACGATGTCTGACTCATGGTGTGTCATTCACGGTGTCTGGGTCACGGTGTGTCCTTCACAGTGTTTGGGTCACAATGTGTCCTTCACGGTGTCTGGGTCACGGTGTGTCCTTCACGTTGTCTGTGACTTAGACTTCACGGTGTCTGTGTCTTGCACACAGTCTGTCTTACTGTGTCAAACTTCACGGTGTCTTGATACTTAGACAAATAACTGTATTAAAACTTAAAAAGTAATATGCATAATGTGAATTAAGCTTAACCATTATAAGGTAAGATAACGTGAAATAGAAATAAATAGGTTTGATAAGATAAGTAAGATTTGTGATCATGCATAAGATTTGGACAAAATAATGAGATTAATTAACAGTAATAAGATTTGTGATCATTAAAATGTGATTAATACATGAGGAGTCCAACAATATCCCCCTTTTTGATTATCACAATCATGTATAGTTAAAATATAAATTAAATGAAACATTAGAGAAAATAACATATATAATAATAAGAGATAAAAGACTAAGAGATAACTCTTCTCACTATTTCTCCCCCTTTTGGGATTATCAAAAAGTAGAGAGAATGGAGTGAAACACTACATTTATCATTAAGAAGGTTCAGAATAAAACATACAGGAGAAATACAAACAGTAAAAAACAAAAGACATCCCATCAAAAATTAAGAAACATTGGTTGGAATCACGGATTGGATTTCTCTTTACCTTTATCAGTAGGATCTAGAGCTGATGTAGAAGAAGGCATGGAGGTAGTAGAAAAAGATGGTAAAGGTAGACCTTCAAATATGGAGGGATCCAAAGTAGGAGCTGTAGAAGATCTAGTCTGTGGTTGATCAAGAATTAATGGTCTGATCTGAGAAAGGGCTTGGCTGACAGACATAGTAGTTGAGGCTAGGGCAGGTAGAACAGGTCTAAGGGTTGCAGCATCTAGAGCAACGATAGAAGTACTCTACACATGAAGATACGGCTTCAAAAGATTTATGAAATCAATAATGATTTCTCCACCATATTTCATAGCCTTTTCAAAATCTTCCTTATTCTTCATGAATTTGTCCAACAATCTGGTGAACTCTGTAAGCTTATGAACTTGAGCTTTAAAAGCTTGAGCCACTAGAGGGATTTTTAAATTCTCCAAAAGATACTTAAATTGATTGGTCATATCACTTTTGGAGAAAATTCGGTTGAGATACACATATATCTTCTTGATGATCTCCTGTTGAGCATCATTGGCAATCTTAGAATGAATTCTGACCAGTTCCAAAGCTCGGTCACTGTTCTTAACCACTTCTGACAAAGGAGACAGATCTAAACCACTAAGGGAATTCTGAATTTATTCCTTGATTATGGATCTCAGTAGAGAATCATCCAAAGAGGGAATAGAAGTCTGACCAGAGGGAGGAGAAGCCTTTACAGCTATGGTGAGAACTTTGAGCTGTTTCAAAACCTTTTGAAGACAGCTAGTGTACTCATCTATGAGCTTATTCAGATTTTATACATACTCCCTCATGCGTTGCAGTATCTTGGTGTGTCTTACACTAATCTTATCATCAAACGATAGTAGATATGGATGAACTTGAGATACGATCTCTCTAGAAATGTTGGAAAATTTTGGTTCAGGAGAAGTAACAACAGGTGTAGGAGCAGAAACAAGAGCAGGCTCATATCTCGAAGTCAGTTCTTTCTACATGTCTTCTACCATAGTTTTCAAAGTTGAAACATCATCACTTAGCATCTTATTTTCAACTCTGACTTCTTGAATTTCACGGATCATACTTGGTTGAATATGCATAATGATGTTTTCCAAAAGAATCGAGGCATCTTCCGGACTTAGTTGAGTCACAGGATGAGGTTGAGAGGATATAATCTTCTCAAATATAGATAAGATAGTCTCTCCAAATACTTTCAAATCATCTTTATTTACAAAAGGCTATTGGTCAGGTAAGGGAGTAGTTGAAGGTCGTGGTACAGGTTCTGGTTGAGATTCTGCTTGAGGTTCTGGGACAGAAGTAGGTTCAGGTTGAGGCTCCAGGACAGTATGAGCGACTGACTTTAAAAGAAATAGAGAAGACAGGTCAATTCCAGTTGCAGTCACTTCCTGTGATTCACTCACATCATAAAAACTTAGAAACTCATACCGAGTGTACGCAGAATATGTGACAGTTGGTTGAGAGGTTTCAGCAGATCTAGCTTCATCAATCTCAAGTTTTTGAGGTTCCTCCCCCTCAAAATGTGCTTCCATTTCATATTCTTGAGGCTTTGGAATTGGGTTAAGATCCACAGGATTAGTTCTAATCTCCTTAGAAAATTCTTTCATTTCCAGATGAAAGGCAATTTTCATCCTCTCTTCAGCAGAGGGTATGTACTCAGGAACAGATTGTTCCTCAGGCAGTGCTTCCAGACTTGCTTCCTTTTCAATAGGGAGATCCTCTTGATTAACATTTTCCCTAACAGGGATTTCTCCTAGATTAGCTTCTTCCATGACAGGGAGGTCTTCTGCACCACCAGACTCTTCCATGGCTTGCTGCTCTAAAACAGGGATAATCAAATCTCTTGCAGCCTCAGGTTGAATTTTATGATCAAAATTATCTCTAGAAGCGGGAGCTTCTTCTCTAAAAACAACAGAAACTTCCTCTCTAGAAGGTATTTCAGCAAGAACATCAGTAGGGAAAATAGTTCTTTCTTTCTCAAAAGGAGCTGCTTCCTCTTGAGGTATTTCAGCCTCTTATTATTCTTCTTCCTTTTCTAGGTACTCAGCCACTTCATCTGGTTCCAAACTAGGATCAGTTATATTCTTTTCCCTTCTTGGATAATCAACAGGATTATACTTCTTATAAAGTTGATCATTATCCTCAACCCACTTCTTCTTCCAGGGGTTCCAATTAATATTTATCCTTCTGATGATAGGCTTGGATAAATAGAAATCAAAATCCTCTATCTTTTCTTCATTTGGTCCAACCATTCCTTTGGAAACTAACATGGCTGAAATCATCCTTGAGTAAAACAAGGAGGTGGATTTGGAAGTGACTTTAATCAGATCACATATGTGGTGAATAACATATTTGAAAAGATTGATCTTATGGTTATTCTTCAACAGGTGAATCAGGAACACATCCGGATACTTCATCACAGAAAAATATCCTTTTCTTGGACTAATCAAATTCTGAACAAATTTAAACAGCAGTCTTGTCTCCCCATCCAATTCAGCTGCTATGGCCCTTCACTTGGTTCTATTTCCAGCCAGGATCTCTAGTGCATTTTCCAGATCAAATATGTCAGTTGTTGGAGGAGGGTCTCTCGGGTAATCATCACAAATACCTTCATAAGGAATTCTCAGGCATGCATCCCATAACCTTGAAGAGAATGAACACTTTTTTCCATTGATCCAGCTTGTCACTATAAAAATTTCTCCAGCATCAAAGGAAAACTTTACATACTGGTAAAACTGAGATACCAACCTCAGGTATATAGGTCTATCTTTTCTATAAAACCATTTGATCCATCCTTGTTCTCTTAAGACTTTTAGAACCAAAGACTTACTAGATAGCAGCCACTCAGGGCAAATCTCTTTTTCAGGTACTACAGTACGGCTTACTAGGTTAGGATTTAGAGGTCCTTCGGGTGCAATCTTCGGTGCTATTTTATGTTTCTTCATGTAGCACTTCTCAGATGAGGGTGAAGATGGACGCTTTATCCTGGGAATTCACTAAAGGTTCAGGCGAGAGAGAAGGAGAGAATGTTTTCAAGATTGAGAAGATTCAGGAGATAGTTCAGGTAAGGATTCGAGTGAAAACTTTATGTTTTATCATTTGGGAATGTCAAGCGTCACAAAAATAAAAACGTGGGAAATTAAATAGCGGTGAAATAAAAATTACCGCGATACAGGTTAAAATAAAAGTATAAATAGTCTTCACGGTGAGACTGTGAGTAGGAATTACGGTGCAATGAAAAGCAGTCGTCATGGTGAGACGGTTGGTGGTCATCACGGTGAGACAGTGACCATTCTGTGCAATCACGGTGAGACAGTGAGTGAACTGTTCTGTCACGGTGATACAGTTAAGTGACAGACCGTGAACACAAGGTGTTAACTATGAGACCGTAAGCATGAAACAGTAACTGAGAAACAGTGAACATGAAACCATAAAGTAAAATATAGTAAAAAATAGTAAACAGTAAGATCTGTATTATGTCTATTTATGATTGATCATACCAAGATCATGTATGATGTAATCTAATCTCTCAAAATTTAATGGTTTAATGAATATATCAGCAAGTTGATATTCAGTACCAATGAATTCTAAAGTGATATCACCCTTTTGAAAATGATCCCTAAAAAAGTGATGTCTTACATCAATATGTTTTGTCCTAGAATGTGAAACAGGATTCTTTGAAATGTTAATAGCACTTTTGTTGTCACAATTTATTGGTACATGTATGAATTGATATCCATAGTCTAGTAATGTGTGTTTCATCCACAAAATTTGTGCACAACAACTTCCAGCAGCTATGTATTCAGCTTATGCAGTAGACAATGCAACAGAATTTTGTTTCTTACTATACCATGATACTAGTGACTTGCCTAAAAGGTGACATGTTCTAGAGGTGCTTTTTTTACCTAACTTACATCCAGCAAAATCAGCATCATAATAACTAACTAGTTCAAATGATTGTCCTTTTGGATAGAACAATCCTAAATTGGGAGTATGCTTGAGGTATTTGAAAATTCTCTTTACAGTATTTAAATGTGACTCTTTAGGGTTTTCTTGAAAACGAGCACACATACACACACTAAACATAATATCTGGATGATAGCAGTCAAGTAGAGTAGACTTCCAATCATTCCTCTATAAGTGGTTTGATCAACATATTTTCCATCTTCATCAAGACCCAACTTACAGGCGGTACTCATGGGAGTGTCACTAATTTTTTTGTTATCCAATCCAAAACATTTTAAAATATCTCTAGTATATTTACTTTGAGTTAAAATAATTCCATCATTGTTTTGAAAGATTTGAAATCCAAGAAAGAATTTAATTTCACCCATTAAACTCATCTCAAATTCATTTTGCATCATTTTAGAAAAATCAGTACATAAAGAAGTTTTTGAAGATCCAAAAATAATATCATCTACATAAATTTTTACAACTAAAACATCTTTAGAAATTCATTTTATAAAAAGAGTATGATCATCTATACCTTTTGTAAAACCTTTAGAAATTAGAAAAGTACTTAATCTGTCATACCAAGCTCTTGGAGCTTGCTTTAAACCATATAAATCTTTTGATAATTTGAAAATATGATTTGGAAAATAGGGGTTTATAAATCCAGGTGGTTATTCAACAAAAACATCCTCATCAATATATCCATTTAAGAAAGCACTCTTTACATCCATTTGATATAGTTTGAAATTTAGATGTGCAGCATAAGCAAGTATAATTCTAATGGCTTCTAGTCTTGGTACTGGAGAAAAAGTCTCCTCATAGTCAATTCATTCCTCTTGACTATAACCTTGTGCAACTAATCTATCCTTGTTTCTAACTATGTTTCCAGATTCATCTACTTTATTTATAAATACCCATTTTGTGCCTATGGTGAAAGTGTCCTTAGGTCTTTCTACTAGTTTCCAAACATTATTTCTTTCATACTTATTAAGTTCTTCTTGCATAGAAATTACCCAACATTCATCATTAATAGCATCATCAATGTTTTTAGGTTCAATTTGTGACAAGAAGGCTTGATGTTCAACCTAATTTCTAAGAGAATCTCTAGTCTGTGTCCCTTTATCAAGATTTACTACAAAAACATCTAAAGGATGATTCTGTAGAATCCTAGTTGATTTAGTAAAGGTAGGACTAGAAATTTTAGGTTCTTCTCTAGGTTCGGGTTCATTAGGAGAAGATTCTGAAATATTTCCAGAACTGGTTGTCTTTATTGCAGGTTCATTGATTTTATCATTAAGGTTCAGAATAGATAAATCTTCTTCAAGATTTTCAAGAGATGACTTAGGTTCATGTGGATCAGTTTCATCAAATTTGATGTGAACAGATTATTCCACACACTTATTTCTCTTATTGAAAACTCTATAGGCTTTGCTAGTTATATAATATCCTAAAAATATTCCTTCATCACTCTTAGAAGCAAACTTATCCAGATTATCCTTGGTATTGAGAATAAAGACTTTGCAACCAAAGACTCTAAAGTAATTAACTTTAGGTTTCCTATTATTCCAAAACTCATAAGGGGTCTTTTTGAGAACAGGTCTAATTATGACTCTATTGATAATATAACAAGTCGTATTTACAGCTTCATCCCAAAAGTAAATAGGTAGTTCATACTCATTTAACATGGTTCTTGTAATTTCTTGCAGGGTTTTATTCCTTCTTTCTACTACACCATTCTGCTGAGGTGTCCTAGGAGAAGAAAAGTTATGAATATAGCCATTTTGTGAGCAGTAAGATTAAAAATCTTGATTTTCAAACTCACAACCATGATCACTTCTCAGGGTTTTAATCTTAATTCCACTAAGGTTTTCTATATACTTGGAGTATTTAACAAAATAAGAAAAAGATTCACTTTTGTGAGCTAAGAAATATACCCAAGTATATCTAGAAAAGTCATCTATTAAGACATAGACATAGTGCTTCCCATTTAAGCTATAAACTCTAGATGGTCCAAACAAGTCCATGTGAACCAACTTAAGAGGTTGATAAGTTGAAACTTCTTTCTTTGATTTGAAAGATATTTTGTGTTGTTTTCCCTTTTGACAGGGATTACAAACTTTGTCATTTGGAAACTCAAGTTTGGGTAGGTCTCTAACTAAGTTCTTCTTAGTCAATTTGCTAAGTGAATGGATGTTGCAGTGTCCTAATATCCTATTCCAAATCCAAGACTCTTTATGAAAATCATTTAAACAAGTAACATTTTTCTTAGCTAAAGAATTTAAATCAACAGCATAAACATTTTCATTTCTTTAAGCAGAAAATATTAAAACATTCTTAGAATTAAAAACATTACAAGAATCATTTTCAAATTTAACATTAAATTCATCATCACATAATTGAGATATACTTAACAAGTTATATTTCTATCCATCAACAAATAAAACTTTAGAAATTAAAACTGAGTTAGTGTTACCAATTTGGCCTAGGCCGATAATTTTTCCTTTAGAATTATCACCAAAGGTGACATAGCCTCCATCAACCTTTATTAATCTCTTGAAGAATGAATAATCCCCAAACATATGTATTGAACATCCGCTGTCCAAATACCATGTCTTCTTATGGTAACTCTTCAAATATGTTTCCTACAAAATAGTTTTAAATAGAGAATGATTTTGGTACCCAGATTCTCTTGGGTCCAGACAGGTTAGCAAGCAAAGATTTAGGTACCCAAATTTGTCTTATGGGTCTCATATAATCAATAGATTCAACATATTTTGAAATATAAACTCTATTTGGACTATAATTATGTGAATAACTAGTTGAAGCATATGAATTTCCAGAACTAGAATGAGCAGAATTTTGTTTAGATTTAGGAATAAATCTAGTTTTAGTGAACTGTCTTTTTCTAGGTTGGTAGCCTATTCTAGTAGTGTATTTTGGTGCCACTTGCTTTCCTATCATTTGAGTTGGATTATCCTTTCCATTTGTGAACTTTTCTAAGTCCTTTCTAAGTTGTTCATTAGACATTTTCAGTTCTGTATTTTCCTTTAACAGTTGAACATTCTTTTATTTTTTTATATCAAGGGAAGATTTAACATTTGCAGTGAGAGCATGTTGTTTCTTTAATGACTTATATGTGTCCTTAAGTTAATTGAATGTTTCTTCCATCATGTTACAGTATTAAGATAATTCATCTTTAGTCATGTCTTCAGAATCAGAATCAGATTCATCATCAACTCCAGAATAATAGGAATTTAAAACAGGAGTATCTAATGTTACCTCAGATGTGTTGGTCATGAAACACATGTTGGAACGATTCTTTTCAGAATTAGTAGCTTCTGATTCACTTGTGTTGTCTTCTGAAGCACTCCAAATATCTTTCATGGATTTATTGTACTTATTGTCCTTGTATTCATATTTCTTTTTGAACTTCAATTTTGGACAATCAGCCTTTACATGTCCTTTCCTTTTGCACTCATAGCAGACTATTTCATCACTTTTATCTGTCTTTTTCCAATCCTTTTTCCAGTGACCTTTGTTGTCATATTTACCTTTATAGTTTGTTTTTCTGAAGAATTTATTCTTCCTATATAATTTCTTAAACCTCCTGGATATATGTTCCATTTCATCGTCATTGTTAGAGTCTGAATCGTCACTTGTAGAACTTTCAGTTTGTATTTGAACTTTGTCTTTGTCCTTTCTCTTTGAAGCAGTAGACTTAAATGCCACGGATTTTCTCTTGGGTTCATCATCTTCCTCCTTATTCACTTTGATTTATTCCTAATACATCATAAGCTTACCAATAAGTTCTTTGACAGGTAGAGCTCCAATGTCACATGATTCTCTGATTGAAACAGAAGTGCCTCTCCATCAGTCTGGTAGACATCTCAAGATTTTCATGATTTGTTCCTTTGTTGGAAAAGCCTTACAAAGTGAACTCATAGTGTTGAAAATCTCATTAAACTTGATATACATATTAGAAATAGGTTCATCAGTCTTCATTTTAAAATTATCATATTTAATAGTATAAGTATTTAATCTCATTTCTTTAACATTGGTTGTTCCTTCATGAGAAACTCCCAAAGTATCCCAAATTTCATAGGCAGTTTTGCAAGCAGATATTCTGTTAAACTCTTCATCTCCTAAAGCACAGTACAGGGCATTCATAGCTTTATAATTATTATTTTAAGCAATTTTTGTAGGTTCATCCCAAGTTATTCTTTCAATTTTTGGGATTTTATATTGAGACTCTATAGTAGTCCAGATATCAAAACCCATACTTTCCAAATGAATTTTCATCTTAAGTTTCCACTGGGCATAGTTTGTACCATTAAAGAAGGGTGGTCGGTTAGTAACAGCACCTTCTATTATATTATCCATAACTAGATTTTAGAAAATAAATTTAAAGGGATAAAATTTAGAACTAATAGAAATTTAAGATCTTTAAAGATGCAACTAAAATCACAGTTGAAAAACAGAATGTTTTGAGAACTTGTATAAAAACAACCTTTGATGCCAAATGTTGTTCGGAGTGGATACTCAAGAGGGGGGTGAATTGAGTTTCAATAAAAATTTATGTTAAAATATTTTCAATTAAAATCCCCCAATTTATAAAACAAGTTAAACTGTAGTGAATTTGTAAAACTTTAAAGGTTCAATTAGATTCTCAAAAGATTGATTAGTTCTCATTTAATCTAATCAGAAGATTAAATTAGCTTTTGAAATTAACCTACTAATTTACAATAGATACAAACACTTTCTAGATTAACTATCAAAGTAACTTTAAAAAAGATTTGTATTTCAAAGTAATAAGCAGTGGAATATAAATTAGATACTGTATATTTTGAACTTAAACTAAAAATGCACATCATATATAACCAATAGGTTCAGTCTCAAGCTGATACTTAGTCCTCTCAAATTTATATATATAATTGATCCACACCCTGGATCGGGGTTAACAACAGTACAAGACTGTCCAGGACACACAGGGACCTCTACCACTTTTCTTCGTGGGAAACAAAAAATAAAGACCAGGCCACACAAGGACCTCTTCCATAGTTGTCGTGGGTAAACAAGAGTAAGGAGTTTTGGTGTGAGTATTGTGATATCCTCCAATTCAGCACAGAAGATAGTGTGTGTGTAAATTAAAAAGGATACATGAATTGCTTGAAAGTAAATAATAAATCACTTAGAGATAGTATATGGAAGTTTAGAAATCTCTAGTGATTGGCAGTGCAGCTCTGGACTTGTTGGATTCAGCAGAAATGCTTTTGAGTCCTTCTCTGGTTTTTCTATTGAAAAACAGAGTGTTGTGGTTCAGCTTTTGTTTCTCCAAGAGAGAAGATGTTCTCTTGACTCTAGAGTACTTCGTGTGTTCTTCAGTAATGTAGGATTTCATGTATGGAACTTCTTTGAGTATCGTGTAATGTGTTCTTCACAGTTGTGTTCAGGATTGTTCTTAGGTTTAGTACAGAGCTCGCGTGTATTGTAGTATGTGGTTCAAGACGTGTCAAGCGCGAGAGTATCCTCTACTTTAGCTCAATCTTTTTATATTCCACGAGCTCCGGCAATATGAATGATTTCCTTTCCATAGGTACGTGGTACGGTTTCCTGACATGAAAAAACTATCATTAAATAATATTAATTGCATTAAAAACATCAAATATGACTGTTAGAAATATTTAAATAATATTTAAAAAAAGGTTAAGAAACGGTGTCACAGTAGTTGTGAAAACGGTGTCTCTTTGAACTGGTGTCTCCTTCACGGTATGTGCTTCACGGTGTGTCCATGTCACGGTGTCTATCTCATGGTGTTTGACTCATGGTGTGTCATTCATGGTGTCTGGGACACGGTGTGCCCTTCACAGTGTCTGGGTTATGGTGTGTCCTTCACAGTGTCTCGGTCACGGTGTGTCCTTCACAGTGTCTGCGACTTAGACTTCACGGTGTCTGTGTCTTGAACACAGTCTGTCTTACTGTGTCAAACTTCACGGTCTCTTGATACTTAGACAAATAACTGTATTCCAACATAAACAGTAATATGCATAATGTGAATTAATATTAACCATTATAAGGTAAGAGAACTTGAAACAGAAATACAGAGGTTTGATAAGATAAGTAAGATTTGTGATCAGGCATAAGATTTGGACAAAATAATGAAATTAATTAACAGTAATAAGATTTATGATCATTAAAACATGATTAATACATGAGGAGTCCAATAATACCCTTGTTTGACGTTTTATAAGAAGTTTATAAAGGAATCTTTACATCATTTTCCAAACAAGGACCTTTTTAACCTTTTCGAAAAATTAAGGTAAGAATGTCTTTTTTTTAACTTATACGGAGGGTGCGGCTATTTTCCACTGTTGTAAAATCTTTGAAACTTTCCTTACAAGATTATAAGAATATTTTCAAGGTAAATTTTTTATTTTATAATTATGTGACTTTTAAATTATTTCAAAAAAAGATATATTTCTCTCAAATAGTTTTGATTTCATCTATGTCAACATCCTTTGATGGATTTTAAGCTTATTTGAAGTTTATTTATTATTATAAAAAACTTCCATATTTTATTGAAGGTTTTTTGATATGTTTGACTGTGGATGTGTTATTTTTATACCATTCATGTTTTATGGAGAAAGTATTTACATTTCGTATGCTAGTTTTAATACGAATGTTTATGTTATGTTTAAACATGTTCATATGAGGAATGAATTGGACTTAGTAAGTGACAGGTGGAGCCCGCTATAGCTCCTCGATGCATCGGTAGGTCTCATGAGACAAACTAGTGTCTTGGCATGAGGCCTTGACAAAATCTTATTTGTAGTCTTGGCACGAGGCCTTTGCTACGTGGTTATGATAGTCTGGCATTATGCATTCCATCATTATGAAAGTGGTTATTGATATTTCATTTGATTATTCGATTAGTAGAATATCCATGTGAATAAGTAAATTACATTATTTAATTTTATTTCTGACATATTATTATGAATTTCAAGTTTAAAAGGCTTTTGTTTTAGATATACAATGCCTTAAATGTTTTTTCTTATTTATGAAAGTTTCCGCTATATTGTTATCCTTACTGGGCATCTGAGCTCACCCCTTTCTATGTTTTATTTTTCCCAGGATGTGAAGAATTATTTTATGAATGACCTGTAGGGATAGTATGAGGGGATATGAGTGTGGACTATGGATACTATGTTGTTGTTGTTTTCATTTTATTATGTAATGTAAACTTTATGAATGTATCTAGTGTTTCCAAGGCTACTAAACTAATTGGTCTTTCAGGACTTGATCTTTTGTGATCATGCCAATGTTATGTAATAATGCACTGACTCTGGGTAACTGGGGTCGGGGCGCTACAAAACTATATCTAGATTACATGTGTGTGAAATAACCACAATCCATTACATCCCTCTACACACATATATATAGAAAACTAACCATCGTGAATACCATCACTAGTAACTACCAAGAGAAGAGAGTGGGGCCAAAGGGGGTAGTCATCCATCCATCCTCCCCGGGATGTTGGGGAAAACACCCCCCCCCCAGGGCTCATAATCCCTGAGGTGTCAATAACCCTAACCAAAATGGTGTAGTATAATATAAAAACACAAAATTATAACAAATAATATAGCTTACAACTACACTATGAGCATAACCATGTCTCAGGATCAACTATAACTAACATCTCTTGGACTCTTGGATACCACTGCTAAGACCTGATATCCTATAAGCACATAACCATTTAAATATCTATATTAAATTATTTTACTCCTTTTAAATAGTTTCACTTTATGTTAATTAATTATTTAACCATTAATTAACCATTAAAATTTTCCACATTACATTTCATTACCATTACAATAAAATTCCAATCCCTCTAGGCATGAGTAAACCGAGTCCATAGATTATTGGAATTATAACCTTAGAATTACATCCTAGAAATATCCAACCTCAAGGGTTAAACATATATTTATTTATTAACAACATTACTTTCCATATTACTATGTACTCTAGGAAAACATCCTAAGCTACCAAACATGGTATACAACCAAGCACATCCATCCTCCTCAAGCAGTGAGGAAAGGAAAGCAGATAAATAAAAAAACTATCCATCATCCAAAAAACATATTCAAACAAGAATCCAACTTTCATATTGATGGGTAATCCCATATTCAACCCATTTCTTCATCCCCAGTGTCCTCCCTAACACCCACATTTATATCCCAATGCATCTCACCATCACAAGCATCAACTTCTATCACAACAACCGTACCTCCCCACCCCATATACCACAACATCCATCTAAGATCATCCATCCCAAGATCACATCACATCTAGGCCTCCCCACACCATATACCACAAAATCTCTGTAGGAACAACCATTCTAGGCTCACATCACATCATAAGAAGTAGGGAACAAACATATCAATTGGGATCTTGTCCCTAAAGAAAGGCATCCGGCCTTCACACACAATGATCCCTCATGGCCCCAAAGCACAAGTAACTCGGCCTTTACAAGTAAGAAGGAAACTCAGGCCCTACAATGAATTATCTTTTATCACACAACTAATTATTATTCCATCTTAAATTAAATGACTCATTATTCAAAGGTTCCAACTATGGGAAACCAAAGAATAAAGATGTCACAAGCTATCACAAATCAATTAAACAATTAATTTAACATGCCTTTAATTATTTTACCAACAAGAATTAACATGATTTGCATATTTATTCAATTCTATTAACACATGGAAGATCAATTCATTTAAAAATTCTTGCATCATTATGATTACAACGTACCAGATTCATTAAACATGCCTCTTTAATCCTTTAAAAAATTAATTAACAATTAATTTTGGAATTAAGTTATTTACCAATTTCACATGTTAATCCATGAATAAAAAGCACAACATAGATACCACAATATCTTGAAAAACAAGAGGAAAAACATTATAATGGTACAAAATAGAAACATCACTATTTCATCAATACCAATTCTTTAATCTAGTTTAAGTAATTATTAGGTTAATTTTATTAGAATCAAAGGGGATAAATCATGATCAATTTATTATCACACATAAATAAAATAGAAGCAATGAATACCTTACCTCAAAAAGGTTGTTAACATTCTTTTCACAAGAATGGACCAATGTTGCAGATCCTGATCACCTCTTCCGTAAGAATTGCATCCACCCGAGAACATCGGGCCACAACTACACCAAAACCCCCAAAAAATCATTTAGAAACATGGAGATCAAGCATGATCGCATGGAATAGAGGAATGGGAGGAAATGAATCAAATAAACCGCAATATTAGAGGTAGAACATACCTTGGATCGAAGATAGATTGATATGGATCAAAGGAGGGAATCTATAGATAAATCATTGAAAAATTAATCCCCAAAACATTGAAGAGGGGGTTTTTGGGTCACCTGGAATTGGGAGAGGGGTTTTGTAGTTGTAGGGTTTGAAAAATCTAAGTGGATGAAAACTTTTAGAACATACAGCATCAGGGATTTACATGATGTGCAATCCTCTTTAACATCATTTAATCCTCAGGGTTTGGTTTCCACTAAAAAAAATTCTCCTTTTTATTTTTAAAACCCTAATTGATTACATGTCACAAAACTCACAATCATGTCGTGTAAATTTATAAGACATGAAATCTTCTTACTTTCATATTTTAGAATTTGAGTCCCTATGGACTTCCTCTGAGCCTCCTCTGAGCACCTAAATCTTAAAAAATATGAAAAGGTTCGATCCACAAAGTTCGAGGCCCTTAAATTAGATACCTATCAAAAAATTATTATCCTAGAGAATCCAAAACTATCCCATAAAGGAAACAGAAAACAGGTTGAACTGAACATCCACCCTGTGAGATACCTCTCAAGGATCTCACCACCACAGGTTCTCAACCACCTCACCAAGGGAACAATGTAAAACCAAATAACAAGAAAAACCATCTTCTAACCACTCTCTTAGAAGAGATACCTCTCAAAGAGAGTAATACACAACAAGAAACAAGAGAAATCTATCTCATAAACCAAAAAAGGCCTAACACCACAAAATTAACTATGTTACAAGAGAAAATCTAAAAATCAAACAGCTTGGGGTACTGAGTGCATATCTACAACTTATGCTCCCATGTACTCTCCTCCATGCCACCATTCCACCACAAGACGCAAATTAGGGGGATAGAATGATAGAAAAACACCTTCTCCTTTTGTTTCTGGATCTCTACAGGCCACTCCTTGAAGGTTACATCATCATCAACATTGATCTTTCCCTAATAGATGATGTGAGAGTTTCCATGAAGATAACGATGGAGCTTCGACATGTGAAAAATCATGTATCTGACTCATCTATGGGGAAATTTCTATCTAATATTACATAGATCCAACACAAGATAACACCTAGAAATTCTCAACAAGTTAGGGATAAATATTACTCCCACTACTAAACCTTCACTGATCATGATGGGGATTCACCTTCAGGAACACATGATACCCAACATCAAACTCCAGAGGTCTCCTCCTATGATTAACATAGGATTTATAACAATATTGTTCTGCATTCATCCTCTTGAAAATCACCTGAACCATCTCTATTTTATTTTGTATAGGTTCCAGTACAAGAATTACTGACTCTCCAAACCCAGTCCAGTACAACAGAGAAAAGAAATTTTGGTCATAAAAGGCTTAAAACGGTGCCATAACAATGGTAGATTGAAAAATATTGTTGTAAGAAAACTCTTCCAAGGGCAGGTGTCATGTCCATGAACCTCAAAAATACAGGACACAAGAGAACAACATGTCTTCAAGATTTTGGATGGCCCGCTCTATCTGAGTGTCTATATACAGATGAAAAGTAGTGTTAAGGCATAGCTGAGAACCAGAAGTGTGATAGATACCTCTCCATACATTGAAGGTAAAAATGAAAATCTTGATTAGAAATGATCATCCTCGAAACCTCGTAGAGTCTCACTACCTCCTCCAGATATTGGATCGAAAAAACCTCTACAGATATTGACTCCTCTAACAAATACTAATGACGAAGAACTCCCAAAACAGCATGAAAATGATCTGCATGATCCTCCACATATGTAGAGTAAAAAATGATTTCATTAATGAAACCAACACAAACTTATCCAATAACTCACATAACACAGTATTCATTAACCCTGTGAACACAGTTGGAGCATTTGTTACACCAAACAGCATCACAATAAACTTGTAATGCCCATGAAGATAACAGAAAGTAGTCTTAGGGATATCCTCATCCTTCACATGCATCTGATTATATCCTAACCACAAATCAATCTTCAAGAACCAACTTTAACCCTTTAGTTGATCAAATAAATCATCAATCTATGGAAGAGTATAGAATTTCTTCATTTTCACTTGGTTCAAGCGATGATAATCTATACACAATCACAAACTATCATCAGTCCTCTTCATGAAGAAAATCATTTCACCCCATGGTGGCACACTCATCCGAACAAAACCACACTATAACAGACCATCAATCTATATTAATATCTCTCACAACTCATAATATGATAACCTATATAGAGACATCAAGATAGAAGATAGGTCTGGTTATATTTAGATCCCAAACTCAATCTCTCATCGAGGGGGGTAATAATGAAAGCTTCTATGTAAAGACATTAGGGTACTCTTCTAAAAACCTAGGAAACATTGATTGTTGAACATCCAATGAACTCAGCATCATCTCATCCATCAAGGATGATAAATATGTAACATGACTCTGACCCATCTGAGGGTCTCACTCACCAAAAAACATTGTTATATCTTCATCATCATTATAGAACACAACCTACCTCTTGAAGTAGTTCAAGATATCATGCACCGAATACAACCAATCCATGCTGAATATGATGTCATACAGTTGTATCCATAAACATAGGAAATATCCCTAAGAGTGATGCTACCCAAACACTAGCTCACAGTCTCTACATACATCAAACAAGTTAGCATAACCTCCAACTAGTGTAGTCAATTCCAAGGGCACTGGATTTCTCTCTACCTCAAGTCTCAAAGCATTGAAATAGAAAGGTGATATGAAGGAGTGTTCCATTCCTGGATCAAATAAGGCATGCACCATAGTAGAAAACAAGAAAAGGGTACCTCAAATGACGTCTGTCTTACCTGGAGATGGCAACGCTGAAACATGAAGCTAACCATGAACTGCTTCATGGCCTCTCTGACCATGATAATGACCACATCCATGGTCACTCTATTCTATATAAGGGAGGGGAGTATACTGGGGTTGTCCTTTGTTTGCCCCATCTTCTCTCTCTTGATCCCAAACTAGAGCAACATGCTGCTGCTACCTCGGATGGAGATGCCTCAGCATAGGAGCCTGAAGTGGAACAAGTGGCACATGATGACTACTCAGAAAGTTTAGGCATTCTTGTCACTAATAACCTTGGACTACACAAGGAAAAAAATCTTATGATCCCTTAGTATAGTCCTGAGAGCCACTGCCCATGGGTAAATGAGACATTGAGGGTTGGGACCTACTCCCGGCTGATCGTAAGCTCTTATGTCCTGAAAACTAGGAACCTCAGACTATAGATATAATTAAGAGGAATCCTGAAGAATGATCTATCATAATGATTCAGTTATGGCTAACATCCTCTTGATCACTTATGCTCTCTCCAACACCTCAAGATATATATTCAACATAAACGAGGTGACATGGAGTTGAATCTATGGATTCAAAGCCTCCTCAAAATGCCTCGCTCTGGTCTCCTCATATGGAAATAGATCCAAAGCATATCATAGAAGGTTCCTGAAATAGATCTTGAACTCTCACACACTATAGCTCCCCTACTGATGGGTAAGAAGATCCTAGAGACTAACCGTCTTCATGGATGAAGAAATAAACTTGGCTCTAAACTAGACTTAGAACTCCTCCCACGATACTGTCAACTCCTCACGATCTCTGAGGAACAAGAACCACCACTTCCTCACTAATGCATGTAGAATCATCATAGTCAATGATACCCAGTGCTTTTTCTGAGAAAAGGTCGAATTGAAGGATATCTCAACCTCATTAAACCAGTCTTTCATGACTGTATATGAAACATAGACCTCATAGCTCTTTAGACTCTGGAGATGAAACTCTCAGAGTATCCTCCACCAAGTTTCATCATTATCAACCTCTAACCTATGGTGATCTGCTGGCCCAAACTTCTAAACATACTATGTGTGAACCTGATAAGTACGTCGACCTGAAGCCATGCCTACAAAAGAACAAATAGTTAGAGCTTCTAACCTATAATATAGAATTATTTAACAATAATTGATTTTTTTCTTTTATTCATTTTAATTTAACATATCCCAAGGTCTACCCATTCAAACACAGGCACAAAGAAGAATGATGCATGATCCTTTCCTAGGTCTCTACCCTACAACTAGTATCACCTCATTTAGTAGCTTATATAAGCCAAAAATCCCGTTCATTATATCACAAGGAGACATAAATACCCATGTCTAAGTTGGTCTCTTATGTTTTCAATGCTTAACAAACTTAGTTGACAACGTTTCCCTACCATCCCATGCAACCTCACATATTCTTAACTCCAAACTTCATCCTATCTCTCAACCATAGCACTGATACCACTCTTTCATGACCCCCTCCCCACAATGTTTACCCCTCTTAGGTCATAAATGAGAGAAGAAAGATAGTGACACCTGAGTCCCACCTTCAGTAGGCCCCGGGTTAGCAACTAGCACCGAGGGTATATTAAATACACAGATGGGAGGCATTAACCACTAAGAGAGCACATGAAAAAGAGATAGATATTAAATACACCAACCAAATCATTCTCAAAATCAAATATAAAAGAAAATCCAAAGTGCAAATATGTAATGACATGAAAGAACTACCACAACTATAAGGAAAAACTGAAAGTACCAAAATAAAAGTAAGGATGACATCAACCATGAATCCCAAATAGATCCTACTAATATCCAAGATAGTAGTAACCAGACTAATCTCAAAATTACTCCAAGTATCCTGTAAAACAGTCTATATATACATATGGTGAGTATAACAATATACTCAGTAGGATCCTCCCTCTAACCTCTAGTGTAAAAGGTAAATAAATCATGCTTAAACACAGTGAACAATAATTAAAACTAACTCATCACCAAAATAGGTATACTAAGTTCCCATCCTCACAATGGATACACCACCACAAAACTAGGTTTTCGCAGCACCACCCTTTATCAGTGCTAAAAAAAGCACTGATAAAGGGTACTTTTAATAGCACTAAAAACGCACTGTTAAAAGTGACCATTTATCAACGCTTTTTTTAGCGCTGATAAAGGGGGGATTTATCAGTGATTTTTCCTAGCGTTGATAAAGTTTATATTTCCAAAAAAAATATTTCATGAAAAATAATATATTGTTATATAAGTATATTTATATTGATATAAATATAATATATATTTTTTAAATATGTTTTAGTTAAGAATAAATAAACTATTACATATAATATATATAAAATTTAATGAAAATTGCTATAAAATATTTTAAAAAAATATTATTAATTAATAATTTTCTAATTATCATTGATTAATAATCATTTAATAACAATTTGAAGACACAAAAAAATAAAAAAAAAATTAATAAAAGATCTAAAATAAGTTGAAAATGTAACTCAAGCTTCAAACAGCCATAACTTTTGATTCAGGTTTCTGTTTGAGGTCTAAAGCATATCAAATCAAAGCTTGTGATGAGCTCTACATGCTAGTGACCCAAGGAAAACTAAGGTCACATTTTTTAAGGACCAAAAAATCCTATAAGGCCTCTAAAACTAAGTTTTTAGTCAGGATACTCTGGTTTTTTAACATTCAAATAGGTATAACTTCTGATCCAGATCTCCTCTAGGCCTGTACCACATATCATATCGAATATTGTTTCATTTTCTTCGATTTGACTAGTTGTGGAGTTGAAATGGACTTCTGTATTAGAAGTTATTCTCATTTAAACATTCTATGGATTTTTAAATACACATATATATGTATTTATTTGTAAATATGTGTGTGTGTGTGTTGTATATATGTATGTATATATGTATTTATTTATTTATTTATAAACACACATAAAAAAACAAATTTTATAAATTTATTTAAAACTAATCTTATAAATATATATTAATATACAAATAAATAGATGGATAAAGAATTATAACTAAAAATATATATATAAATAAATATAAATATAAATTAATATATGAATAAATATATATATAATAATATATGAATAAATATATATGTATTAATATAACTAAATATATTTATATTAATATGAATCTATATTAATATACGAATAAATATAACTATATATATATAAATATATATTAATATATATTAATATACGAATATATATATATATATATATATATTAATATATGAATAAATATATATGTATTAATATAACTAAATATATTTATATTAATATGAATCTATATTAATATATGAATAAATATATATATTAATATATAAATAAATATAGATGTATTAGTATAAATAAATATATTTATATTAATATGAATCTATATTAATATATGAATAAATATAACTATATATATAAATAAATAGATATATCATTAAATAGATAGAAAAACTAAATAGTTTAGTGGTAAAGGTGAAGGCACACAAGGTGGGAGGTCTCGAGTTTGAGTTTGGGTGGAAGCAGGGAGGGTCGTGCGAGCATGTGGGGGATGCGCGGGCAAGGGCAGTGCGTGGGAGAGTGGGAGGGGGTCTGCCCAGCGCTGATAAAGGGGGGGGGGAGGGGTCAAGTGCTTTTAAAATCCCCCCCCCCCCCGCATTATATATTATTTTTAATTTTTGTTAATTTTTTTTTACTTTTAACAGCACTGATAAAAGGGTCCTTTACCAATGCTTTTCTGAGCACTGATAAAAGGGACCCCCCCCCCCTTTATCTTCACCTTGATTAACAGCTCTTTTTTTAGAATTGTTAATTCACTTTTCTAGTGCTGATAAAGGTCATATTTGTAGTAGTGTTACTCTCACCAAGTATCACATAAAAGAGAATATAATATAATAAATAATATCAAGGGCACCCCGCTACCGCTTCTCTGCTAGTTTTCTGCTCTTCCCCAATATCTTACGTCCTGATAATCTCTCCTCAAAAAGGCTAGTCCGCAGACACCTAGAAGAAGCACCACAATGTGCACCTTATGAAAAAACCACCACATCCATGTAACCAAAAGTAAACAAGTATTTTTCAAGAGCCACCACATCCCGTATAATGTGTATCATACATCGGGTATTATAACTCAGGCCATCACAGCCCATACACTAAGTAAGGAACCTCAATCCATCACATCCTATACACTTTATACCTATAGTTGTCCTTAGGAAACTATATCCAAAATACAAGTGTGTGAAATATCCACAAGACATTACATCCCTCTATACACATATATGGGTAAAACTAACCACTTTTCATACCAGCAAAAGTAACTACCAAGAGAAGAGATCGGGGCCAAAGAGGGTAGTCAATCATCCATCCCCCCATCAGCATTTTGGGGAAAACACCCCCCATGTGGCTCAGAATCCCTAGGGTGTCATTCATCCTAACTAACATGGTGGAGTAGCATATAAAAACACAAGTACAAGATATAATATATCTTACAAGCACACTATGAGCATAACCTAGTCTCAGGATCAACTTCAGCTAACTTCTCTCGGACTCCCAGATGCCACTATTAAGACCAAATATCCTATAATCACACAAATAATTAAATATATACATTAAATTATTTTATTCCTTTTCATTAGTTTCACTTTACATTAATTAATTATTTAAAAATTAATTAACCATTAACATTTTCCACATTACATTTAATTACCATTACAACAAAGTTTCATTCCCTCAAGGCATAAGCAAACCGAGTCCATGACTTCTTAGAATTATAACCTTAAAATTTCATCCCAGCAATCTCCAACCCCATAGGTTAAAAATTTATTCATTTATTAACAACATTACTTTCCATATTACTAGGTACACTAGGAAAACATCCTAAGATACCAAAAAGGGTATGCAACCAAGAACTTACATCTGCCTTAAATAGTGGGGAAAAGAAAAAAGATAAAAAAACAACTTGGCCTCCATCCAAAAAACATATTCAAACAAGAATCCAACTTTCATATCAATATTTAAGCTCATATTTAACCCATTTAATCATCCCTAGTGTTCTCCATGACACCGACATGCATATCCCGATGAATCCCGCCATCACAAGCATCAAATGCTAGCACAATAACTGGACCTCCCCACCCCATATACAATAACATCCCTCCAGGATAAGTCATCCCAGGTTCACATCACATTTGAGCCTCCCCACCCCATATACTACTAAAGCCCTCCAGGCTCAACCATCCCAGGATCACATCACATCACAAGCAGCAAGAAACATAGAAACTGGGATCTTGTCCTTAAAGTAAGGAATTCATCCTTCACACACAATGATCCCTCATGGACCCATAGCACAAGGCACTCGGACTTTACAATAAATAAGGAAACTCAGGACCTATAAGGAATTATATTTTATCACACAACTGATTCTTATTCCATCTTTAATTATCCAATTCATTATTCAAAAGTTCCAACTACGGGCAACCTAAGCAGCAAGCTATCACAATATATCACAAATTAATTGAATAATTAATTAAACATGAATTTAATTATTTTAACAAAAATCATTAACATGATTTACACCTTTATTAAATTATATTAACACATGGAAGATCGATTCTTTAAACATTCTTGCATCATTAAGATTACAACACATCGTATTCTTTAAACATGCCTCTTTAATCTATTAGCCTATTAATTAAAAATTAATTCTAGCTTTACATTCTTTACCAATTCTATATGATAATATAAGAGTTACAATCACAACATATATACCACACTATCTAGAAAAAAAATCATTATCATTGTACAAAATAGCAACATCTTCATGCGATCAATACCAATTATTTAATTTGGTTCAATTAATTATTAGGTTAATTTCATAGAATACAAGAAGAAAAATCATAATCAATTTATTATTGCACATAAATAAAATATAATCAATGAATAACCTACCTCAAAAAGTGTGTCAATGTTCTTTTCATGAGAACGTACCAACTTTGCGGATCCTGGTTGCCTCTCCCACAATAACTGCATCCACCTGAGGATGCCACACCACAACCGCTCTAAAAAAACTAATAAAACTCCTTTAAAAACATGGAGATCAAGTGCCATTGCATGGAAATGAGTAACGGTAAGAAATGTATCAAATAAATCATAAGAAAAAAGGTATAATGTACCTTATATTGAAGACAGATTTATATGGATTGAAGGAGAAAATATAAAAATAAATCCTTGGCAAAGGAATCCCCAAAACATTGATGATGGGGTTATTGGATCACCTAGAATTAGAATAGGGGTTCTGTAGCCATAGGGTTTGACAAACCTGAGTGGATAATTTTTTTTAAAACATACAGCATCGAGTATTTACATGACATGTAATCCTATTTTACGTAGTTTAATCCTCAAGGTTTGGTTTCAGCTAAAAAATGTGTCTCCTTTTTATTTTTAAAACCCCAATTTATTACACATCGTGAAACCCAATTTCATGTTGTGTAACTTTAAACAGCGTGAAATCTCCCTAATTCCATCTTTTAGTAGCTGAGTGCCTCCATAATTCCTCTAAGCCTCCTCTAATCACCTCAGTCTTTGGAAACATGTAAAGGTCCAATCCATGTGGATCTGTTCCCTTACAATTTTAATATTCAAGGATTTATTTAATATTTTCGGGAACGAAGAGTTTATTTAGTGGCATATTTTTATCACAAAATCTATTTTAATATAATAAAAGTAGGTGATAAAATATAAATGATATTTATGACTCAGAGAAGAATTAATGTGATATCATTTATAGTTTATATAGTGGGTAAAAATTTTCTAGGGTTTGGGGAGACATTCTCATGTATTTTTGAACTTTCTATAAAAAGATTAGGAGGATCTCACATGGTGAACCATTCACTACATGTTTGGTGACTGCCTCTCTCTACTCTCTCTCTTCCTAGAGATAGAAGAAGATGATCCAAGCCTTCAATCGAAGTTCAGATTCATGGATCAATGAATCATCACAGTGATGATTGATATGATATTTAAGTCATCATTGGATATTTGTGCTAGCACTTGGATTTCGATGATTGATGCTCCTATAGACTTTTGAAGTGTGTGTGGATGATCTAGACGGATCTGGAATCAGTTCTTTCGAGTAATGGTTGTCAAAGATGAATGGATGTAAAACGTATCTTCTAATCGAATGAGGTATTTTTCTATTTAATCTTTTAGCTTAAAATCCTTAACACAAGATCCTTGGAAGTTTTACCATATTTCTCTTCACTGGTGACGATGTAGTTATGTTGACTGATGGTGAAAAATTTTAAATCTCTGGCCCATCTATTTCTATTACGCAGCATGGTACCATTAATTGGTATCAGAGTGAGCACATAAAGTTTTAATTCAAGGAAAATTATGTTTGAATTAAATTCAAAAGGTTGGTGTTGTAATAGTATCAATGTTGCAAATGAGGTTTTAATCTGACATCAGATGACGAAGTTGTGGTCGTCCAAAGTTTTAAGTTGAATTGAAATCGGTTGTTGAAGGTTTAAAATTATAGAAAATAAATTTATTTATATATATAATTTTACCCAAAGGTAGTTGGTGGATGAATTTTCCATCCAACCTAATAATTCCAACCAGAAATCTGATGGTCAGAATAGTATTCTCAAATAGGGAATTAATTCCACACAATTGTAGAAATTTAAAAATAAAATTAAAAATAAAATTTTTAAAATCCTGTAATATGATGTGGAAATATTTAACAAAAAATTATTAAATTGGGAATGTGTGGATGAATTTTGGACAAAAATAGATAAAGAAAAAAATAGTAACTAGGAAAGGTGTCGGCTGCCTACCGACATTTCAATCCAAAACAAACAAGGGGGTCGGGGGCGAGCTGTTAGCAGATAGCATAAATAAACTTTTTAAAAAAAAACTTTTTACTTTGTCAAGTGGGTAGAGGATGTTTGTGATAGTAGAAAAGATAACCAAAAGGGGTGGGGTTCTTATTGGAATTTGATAAAATAAAAAAAAATATTTTTTCATGGGGTGGTCACGTTGTCGCCCCCATTTCGTGGATGATGTCAAAGATAGGGCCTCTTTGTCCTTTCCCCACCACCCAGAACCCCTAGCCCCATTCCATGATCCTTGTTATTCATGCACAAACCCACCGTCGACCCTGAACTAGGTCATCCCCATAGAACCACTCCACCTGATTATCTTCCTCAATGGCCTTTACCCCTCTGTACTCATCACACTGCCTCTGGCTAGTAGTCACAGCCTCCCTTCATCTGTAGGCCTCCCATTATCGGTGACCATAGCACCAGATCTATATGCTAGCCCTAGAAGTACAGCATCCCACTGAGCTAGACCCATTTTACCCACATATGTACAACCTCATCTGCAACTCCCCTCCGTATTTTTACCATTGGGGCCCCCTGTTTGAGTGGATTCCTCCCACCAAGATGCCACATGTCGGCCTACCAATCCCACTAGACTTCACCCAGCCTTTCTACACTACCCTCTCATTATGAGGCCCATGATGGAGAAAACCAGCACGCATGAGCCCTGCCCAAATAGCCTAACCTTAAATGGGTTGGGTAGTTTTTTCCTGACCCAAAACGGGCCAGGGTGGGTCCTGTATGACCCAAAATGGGATGGGATGGGTTCTGCCTGTCCCGTTTGGACCAATTTGAGACTATAATAGTCTGAGAATAAAATTATATATATATATATCAAGAAATTAAGTTGTACTTTTAAAATAAAAATAAGTGGGACCAAGCGATTAAGACATAAATTATTCAAATTAAAATTAGTTGATTTATTTTAATTCATTTAATTCCCTTGACAAGAATTTATTTCAAATTTAATTTTTATTTCACAATTAATATGTGTGCTAGATGATCTTGAACATCAACCATCCAATTCATGTCTGGGATTGATTTATTTAATTAATTAATTCAAATTCATGTGGCATGTAATAATTAATTTAAATAGACAGTATGTGCATTGTTAATTTTTCATGAGAGCTGCATCGCATGTGTATTATGCATTCCCGAGACCACTTCACCTACATGAAATTATTTGTGTATTATAACAAGCACGGTATAAGATGTGGACCATGCCGAGATGAAGCGGTATTCCAGACAGTATGGTAATATATTGGACCAAGGTGCAAGCTACAATATGAGTTAGACATGACTCGGGTATCTTACCCCTGGGGTCACGGTTGATCCATTGAGAATAAATGGATCAACCAATATCAAATACTCAAGATTAATCACGTTATTTATTTAATTTATGCATTGTTTATTATTTTTATTAATATTAAAGCGTACATGAACACATAAAATAATAAACAAATAAATCATAGAATAAATCATATTAAGATGCGATGATTTTTTTTCTATTTACTATATAGTTAATTATGAGTGTGATTACATAGTACATGCATATCAAATTGAAAATAAATTCATTCATCGATAAATAATAAATACTCTCAATGATATAATAAGTCTTAATGTCTTACGTCATTTGAATTTGAACAAAACCAGGTGTATGGGGTGCTCATCAACCTTACTTGAGGGTGCCTCATACTACTGGGGAGTTCTTATGAGAGTGAAGGGATGAATTCACTAAATATGAAATCAAAAAAGTAGTAATAGGTAGATTTATGGGATCCCATCTTTTTATTACAAAAAATTTTCATTACATGGAACAAAATGTAGGATCTTTTAAAGTTTAGTTTCTTAGAACTTAGGTGTATAATACTTAAAAACATATAAAGTTCTTATAATCCAGTTGAAGACATATTTTTTGGGTTAACCCTAGGTTACTTTTTCTACATATCATATCCTGGGGACATACATCAAAGGATAGGGGTGATCATGAAGCCCAATAAGGAAATAAGTAAGGGAGACATATAGCATGTGATCATGAGACATATTAATAAGAACATGAGTCATAATAGTATGGTATGAAAAAGAGAATGTGAGGAATATCATAATAAAAAGAACATGAATCATAACATGTAAATGTGGCTACAACATAAAAATGAGGCATTCATAACCATATCAGTATGGTTTTTCAGCAAGGTGTCATAAATAAAAATTACTAAGGTTATTTACCAAGGTATCGTAATACATGTCATCTATAGATATTAAATTATTTACTCAATCCATTGGAGAACTATCAAGGTGCACCATTAACATGTCTTAATTTCATGTGATTCATATAGATCATAATAAATTATTTTATTAATAACTCATGGAAAATAAAGAACGGGTTTCTTCTCAAAATCATGGTGTAGAAAAGTTCTTAAAGGCATGATCATTACATCATTCTTAACCCAAGAAAAGGGGATGTGGGTTACATATATGTAAATACCAGAATCAATAAATCATTTTACATCTAGGTGAATACCCATGGAAAAAGAATAGGTTTGGGTATTCACAAAAATAAAATAAATGATAATTTCTCATGTAAAAGATATAAATAAATTTGGCAACATGATGGGTATAAAACATAGACTAAGGAAAGGGATAATGATAGGGAAAAAGGGTATCCCATTACTAAAAGACTATTATTATAGTAATTGGATAATATAAAGTCATAAAAATGAATTATGTTTTCAAATAGAATACATACCCCAAAAGGGGAACTTGAATCGAAAAGAGAAGTGAATATTTTTCTTACCTTGATGAGTTTCTCCTAAATCATGAGGTTTGGAACCATGGGGGATTAATAACACATTAGTGGGTGGGATATTTGGGTGTAAAATCACTATAAATTTTTGAAATATGGATTTTGAGTGAAATTTAATAGTGAAATGGATGGGTATTTATAGAAAAAGTGGGGGAATTGTTTAATAATTTTCAAATATAGGTCTTGGAAATCTAGGTTATGAAAAATAAAAAATAATTTGCTTACACATGGTTTATTATCATGGTTTTGAACATTTGAGTCACATTTTATTATATTTTATACCAATAAAATAGAGAAACTTTTTTTAAAACTTCTTTTTACATGGAAAAGAAAATTTTCTACAAATTAATGTTTTTTAAATCAAATTTTCCATTTTAGGATTTGGAAAGTCACATATAGGTTTGGAAATTGATTAAAATATATTAAAATAATTAATATTAATAAAATAACATATTTTAGGTCATGTATTGTGGTTAATTAATTATTAAATCATTATGACATAAGTATGAAGTCATAAAACATACTGAAAACCCAAAACTGTATTTTTACTATTCACCAGAAAATAAAGTATTTTAGAAAATATAATAAACTCACCCTAATCTTATTTCAAAATGTTTATTTTAAATATAATGTTTATTTTATCATAATAATTCTATAAATATGATAATTTTAACTTTTAGATATAAAAATCCTCATTTATTGAAAAATAACATTTTTTAAGGCACGGTTAAATTTCTAGCACTTATAAAAAATTTATAGGACATTATAAAATTATTTTATCATTTATATTTAAATACGAGTGTTTTAAAATACTATTTAATTAGAAAAAATATTCTTCAGAATACCTTGTTTTATTATAAAAAATCATTTCTTTTTTAAAAAATATAATTATGTTTTATTTGTGTCTAGAAATCAATTTATCATAATTGTATTAATTAAACATATATTTTATTAAGTAAAACTATTCTTAAATTTTAATTTATGGAATAAAATTTTATTTTTATAAAGAAAATTACACTTTAAGAAACTAATTTCTAGAAACATAACCCCTTATTACATCTACATACGCCCTAAGGGTAAGGTGTGCAGTGGTGGTAGTTTCATGGGGTAGCTCGGCTAACATTGACAGAGTGGTTATATCCACTAACTTGAACTTATCTCATATGTGATTTCATCCAAGATTCACTTTTTTATTCTTGGATTTTAATTGGTCATGGGAAAACCCCAGTGAAGCTACCTCCCTCTCAAGTTCTGACAAATGGGATTCAAATGGAATGACTCTTCTGGTTGAGGTCATTATTTCTCCTTTCTACATCAATTATCCATTTTCAATACTACTTATAAACACTAATTATAATCGTAAAATAATTACTAGTGTATAATCCTCAATAGTAAAATTGAACAATGGTTATATTAACCAGTTTTCATATTTTACCAATGGTTTTATAACGGTCAAATCCCAACGGTCACATTTCCCTTTATAACATATAAATATTACTTCATTATTTCACTCAATATTCACTATAATTACTCATAAGGTTATATTTTCATTTATTAATATGTTTATTGGTTTACTAATATTTTGTTTCATTTTTATAGTGTTGGTAATGGGATTAATGATTCTAAAAGATTGGTGCGATCCATATTTTCCCATTTTAGCTATTTTATTTTATATTTTTTTTGTCCAGCTATAATGTTTGGTATTTTATTTAGTTTCATAGCTAACTAATTAATGATATTTATTAATAATATAAAAAAAATTGTTTCTATATAATATGTATAATATTATATAATATATAACAAAAATTTATTCTGGAAACAAATATCATTTAAAAATTCTAGGATGTTACATTCTTCCCCCCTTTAAAAATTTCATCCCTAAAATTTAAACTCATATTCTCGGTTGAGAAAGGGTGAGAGTGATTTTTTTTCATTACTTCCTATGGTTCTATGTCACCTCTTCATACTTATGGTTCCTCCACAACACTTTGACAAGGTGATTTATCTTGTTTTGTAGAACTTTGTATCTATGGTCCAATATCTCCACCAGATTCTCCTCATAAGAGAGTTTATGTTCCAGTTGCACAACCTCTAGATTCAGTACATGTGATGGATTGGGTAGGTACTTACTCAAGAGATACATGGAATACATCATGAACTTGATCCATATTTGGTGTAAGTTCTAGTCGATATGTCACTTCTCTTATGCAATAAAGGATTTCAATGGGGTCAATGTTCCTAGGGATAAGATTCCCTTTCTTTCCAAATTGCATGACTCTCTTCCATGGTGATATTTGAAGGAAAAATTTTATCTACAAAATCAAACTCAAATTCCCTTCGATGATTATTATCATATCACTTTTGTTGAATCTGAGTAGATTTTATGTGTTGTTGGATGGCATGAACCTTTTTTATCATATCTTATAAAATATCAGACCCAAGTAACTTTATCTCACCAACTTCATCCCAAAAATTATGAGTTCTACATCACTTCCCATATATAGATTCATATGGTTCCATTTGGATACTCGAGTAGAAGTTATTATTGTATGAGAACTCGACTAATGATAGGTATTGATCTCATTCACCTTTAAATTCCATTGATTGTGTTCTCAACATATACTTGGGTGTTTGAATAGTCCTTTCATATTGGCCATTTGTTTGGGGGTGATAGTCTATACTGAAATTCAGTTCATCATTCAGAGCATGTTGAAGGGTTCTTCAGAATTTAGATTTGAACCTTGGATCATGATTAGAAATTATAGAAAGTGGTTCCCCATGTAGCCTCTCCACTTCCTTTATGTGTATCTTGGAAAGTTGTTAGAGAGAGAAATCTTCCCAAATAGAAATGAAATGAGTAGTCTTAGAGATTAAATCCAATATAACCCATGTCGCATTATTTTATTTGCATGTTATTGGGATACTAGTGATGAAGTCCATAGTGATATTTTCCCACTTCCATATTGGTATGGGTAGTGGTTACAATACCCCTTTAGGAATTTGTCACTCTACCTTCATTTGTTGACACACCAAGCACCTTTCAATTTAGTTAGTAATATACCTTTTCATATCATCCCACCAATAATGATCATGAAGGTACCTATACATTTTAGTCCACCATCTCCTTCTTTATCTTTAAGATAGATGGGACATGTATCCTTGTATGAAATTTCAGAACACCTACTTAATAAATATTAAACTCAGGAAACTTCTCATTATTTACAGTATCTATCTTCTTTTGTATCAAAGGATATTCCCTTTTAACTCTCTTGATAATTTCTAGTAATGATGGTTGAGAAATCATTTGGGATAGTATAGATGATTCTCTTACCTCATGATTCCCATGTCCAACCTTAATAGGTCCTTGATTAATGAATCTCCTTGAATCCTCATCATTTCTAGCATAATAATTTCTTTCATACTTAATGCGTCGATGACTTTATTAGCTCTTATAGGGTGATAATTAATGGAATAGATGTGGTTTTTAAGAATATCCATCCATATCCTTTGTCTCATGTTAAATTTCCTTTTAAAGAATATATACTTAAAACTTTGGTGTTCTGTGTATATATCACATTTCTCCCCATAAATATAGTGCCTACATATCTTCAGATAAAAAATAACTATAGCTAACTCCAAGTCATGCGTAGGATAATTCTGCTCATGAGGCTTTAACTATCAATATGCATAAGTGGTCACCTTGTCATTTTTCATGAGGATTCACCCAAGACCTTTCAAATATGCATCATTATAAATAAAAAACCTTATTTGATAGAATGTAAAGTTAGAACAAGTGCAGTAACCAATATATTATTCAGTTCTTGGAAACTTTCTTTACACTCCTTTTTCGAGATGAACTTTGATCCTTTTTTAGTTAACTTGGTTAGTGGATTATAAAGTCATGAAAATTTTTTAACAACCCTCCTATAATATCCTACTAAACCAAGGAAACTATGAATCTCAGTTATGGTTGTAGGATGAGGCCACTCTTATATAGCCTTTTTCTAGTAAGGGTCAACTAAGATTCCTTCATTGGTTATAATGTGACCCAAGAATTCAATTTTTGTAACCAGAATTAATATTTGGTGAATTTTCTGAATAGAGTCTCCTTACTCATAGTTTTCAATATAACCCTTAGATAATCCTCATGCTCCTCACAAATTTTAGAATATATCATAATATCATCAATAAAAACTACCGCAGATTTATAAAGGTATTCCTTAAAGACTTTATTCATTAAATTCATAAATATAGAAGGAAAATTAGTAAAGATAAAGATAATAACAACAAAATCATAATGCCAATATATTTTTTGGAAGTAATTATTTACAATATCTTCTTTCTTTACCCTCAATTTATGATACCTAGATCAGTAGTCAATCTTGGAGAAGAATTAATCATTGTGAAGCTAGTCAAATAAATCATCAATCCTTTAGATAGGGTACTTGTTCTTCACTGTGATCCCATTAAGTTCTCTATAATCAATGCATATCCCCATTGATCCATCCTTATTCTTTACAAATATAATGGGTTCTCCACAAGTAGACACACTTGGTTAGATAAACACCTTCTCCAAAAGATCTTGAATTTGTTTCTTTAATTCCAATAACTCTATATTTTTCATTTTATTTGAGGTCTTTGATATCGTTTTGGAGTCAGGTATGAGTTCAATAGATAAATCTACCAATCTTTCTAGGGGAGTTCTAGGTAACTCTTTAGTAAATACATCAATGTATTCCTGAATTATAGGGACATTCTCTATCTTTATACTTTCATTTACTTCTCTCTCTTCATTGATCATCTCCATAAAGAAGAATATGGGAGGTTCTTCGAGACAAAGATCAGACCAAGATATCTCTCATTTAAAATTAACTATTGGTTTTCCATTAAAGACTACCAAAATTTACTTAATTTTGTATTTTATATTAGAATTATAATTTAAGAGCCAGTCCATCCCTAGTATAGTTTCGAATTCCACCATTGGAATGACTACTATATTTGTGATGAGATTGTACTCGCCAAAGTTAATACTAGAGTTTCTATACATTGTTGATGATAGAATAATCACTCCATAAGTCTTAACTTATAACTCTACTTATAGTATCTCAGGGATTGATTATTTATTCTTTATAAACTTGTATGAAATAAAGGAATGTGTAGAACCATAATCAAACAAGGTACTTGCTAGCTTTTGGATTGCAATGAGTGTACCTACCACCACATCATTTGGAGCCTCTACTTCATCTGTTGTGATAGAAAATGTCCAACCTTTCTCCATTGGCCTATGTTGAGGTTGATGGTTTTTTCCCTGCATTATCATCTAATTTGTAAATTTATTAGAAAAGTACCTAAGTTATCCACAATTGAAGCCTTGAACTTCTAACCAGGCCTACACCATCTTCCCTTTTTATTAATGTTGAGAAATTCAGGTTTCACCTCACCATGAATGTTTCAAGCTATATGTGTATCTCTTTCGTATTTTAAAAACTTTCCACTCCCAAGAAATAAGTTCCCTGAATGCTTATTCTCAAATTTATTGCATATGGGATGTTTCACTTTCTTTCCACATCTTATGTGATCAAATTTATTCCCTGAGTTTGGATCCATTACTCTATTCTTTTCATTTGATCCATGTGACCACTGCATATCTACAAACTCTACATTTATATCACTCTTCACCATCTCCTCATAGATTTCATAGTCTTAATTTGATAAATTCTTCTGAAGATGGGGTCTCAGTTCACCAAAGAATCTATTAACCTTTCCCTTTAGATATATAAATCGAGAGATCCTTGTAATGTTTATCTTATAGATTCCCACTAATTAATTTCCCTTATTCTTCATCTTTAGGAATTCCTTCTCCATTTTTTTCACATCGAATGGGGAAAATATTTATTGAAAAAATTCCCCTAAACTCTTCCCAATCCATAGCTATGTTAACCCTTGTTTTTTATAACACATTAATTCATGATTTATTATATAGGAATACACATAATACAACCAAGAAGATTGAGAAGCCTAGTGTATTTTGGAATAGGTACATTACATAAAAACTTAAAACCAAGGGTAGACCAAAATTATTGAAAAATTTCTTAACATGCTCATAATATTTCATCTTTCTTTAAAGTGCATGGGATAACCTGGGGATATACATAAGAAATGGGTGTGTTACAAAGCCCATTAAGGGGATAAAAAAGAATATAAAACATCTTGTTACTAATTTTAGGTACTCCTCAAGACCTCTTTTGATTATGAATTGGTTGGGTCTCATTTAGAGATGATTTAGGTAAAAAATTTAAAATTTTGGAAGACTCTTGGGTTTTGCATAGTTGGCACAGGGTTTTCCCAAACCGTACACTCTACTAGTGAAAACCGTGAAAAACCATGTAGTGAGGGTTTTCATGGTTGGTGAACGATTTGATAAACTATATTCCCATATAGTAAAAACTGTCCACCCCTTTAGAGGGGTTCATGGTTAGGGTGTACGGTTTGAAAAATTGTGTAGCCCTACCCAGCTAATTATGCTTTCCAGGTTTAAGTATTCATAAAATTGTTTTAAAATTACTCAAACCCTATTTTGGACCACAAATCAACCCTAACTTGAGATATCTCATTTTTTCAAGGTTTATAGGGCTCTCAAGGACCCATTTTGGCTTCTCCAAACCCCTTTGGAAGTATATCAAATCAAGGCGAATGTTATTTGATCCTTTCTTGATAAGAATGCATCCCCCATTCCTTTCTCCTTATCTCTCCTTCTTTCCTCCCAAGGGTTCGTTATATCTCCATATTGTTAGAAGATATAATCTCCATTGTTTTATATCTTGAATCTAGGTTTTATTCTTGGATCTCTGTTATTGATGTTATTCATTAGAGTTTCCCATTACAGGCATTGTGATTTGTGATCCTGTGATCCCAAGGTAGGTGGTTCCATTTAAGATTATCCAATTATTTAACCCTAAATTGATTTATTTAAATTAAATTTCCTTCAATTGGATTATGAAAAACCCAATTCACATAGAATTGGGATTTGAATTTTTATTAGCATGAAATTTATGGAAAACCTCCAATTCTAATGGATTGGGGTATGATTGAGGAATTTGATGGAAATAGTGAAATTAAATTGTGGAATTAAACTATGAAATTGATTTGTGAAATTTTTTTCAAATTTTTATTTGAGAAAAATGCCTTAATTTATTTTAATAAGAACCTTGGTTGGTTTTATCCTAGAAAAGGCATGAATTTATTAAAAACACATTTTGGTTTTTAAATGGAAATTGGCATATTGAAATGGGAAATGGGTTAATTGTATTTTGAACGGTTTTGAGATAAATTTTCCATTATTGATTTTTGTTTAAGAATATTTAAGCTTAGGTAGTTAGTGATTTATTTGGGAAAACACTCTATTGACACTTTACAACTCTAATAAAAAATATTACAGCAGATCACATCCCCGATAGGATACTGATGAGTCCTATTTAACCAGTGTATGGGGGATGTGTGTACACATATTGTTGTGATCACCTATTCGAGTGTGTGAGGATACCATAACCTGTAACTATTATACCTTTTATAAGATAACCATGCTACTTGTTTTTTTATTATTTTTATAGATTTCATTGTTTTTATATTTTTTAGACATTCCTTGTGAATTTATATAAAAAAATTTATATAAAATCTTTATTAATACATTGTTATCTTTATTTAAAATTTAAAGGTTTATTTTTTTAATTAATGTGGCATCTTATTATGAAATACTTGGTGAGACCCTAATGGAATTTTAGCTCACTCCCTACCTATTCCTTCAAGTGTTTGTATATTATCTTCTTCCAGGTTAGAGCAATGGGAAAGCACCACTTAGAGGTGGTTCTTGTTGTTGATCCTTGGGACTTAGAGAGTTATTTCCATTGGTACTTGGGTTTTTTTTATTTCAGTTTATAGTAATTTGTGGTTGTACTCTGAGTTTGTATACCTATTTGACTTCTGGTACTTTTCTCCCTATTGAGTTTTCACTTGAGTATATTGACTTTTATCTGTTTATTCTACTGTTTATATGGAAAAATTGTTCCCACATTTATCTTGTATGATGTTAGGTGCTATTCACCTACCCGTGGGGATTGGGAACGCCCTCCAGACTATGTTGGGATCAGCATGATTATTGTGGTACTGGGGTATCTAGGCTGGTTCGTGGCAAATTGTTCTCAAAGGTAAAGGTTAAGAATCTTTCCTTGATGTCAGTATGCAGTTGTGTAATCTTGTTGGGACTTAGGAAGTAGTTATGAATAAGTGTCTGGCCAGCTCTCATTGTAATTAGTCTTAAGTCACTAGGGGTGGTTTGGGAAATAAGTCTTGAGGATTAGTTCTAGTATTTTACCTACTTTAAATTTGGATAGATTGAAATCTAAATCTAATTTATCAATATAATGGGATTAATCTTTTTTTCTATTGTTTGAGTGGTGATCTATGTAATTTTCTGACATCTTAAATGTTGTCTGCTGATGTTTTATAGAATCATGCCTCTAAGAAGATTTGTGAATCGGATCCAGGAGGAAGTTTTTGATGATCCACGGTGAGTGAATCCTCCCATGTACTAGAATATGGTTCAGGTTGTTGTGCATGTTTTATAATCTCTAGGACAGGTACATTCAACCATTCCCATTTAGTCTCCAACTATGAAACCTCATAAGTATGAATTCAAGATTCAGGTTCAGTAATTCCTACTCCATAAGACACCATCATTCTAAGGATTAAATGATCCTCAAGAGGATAAGTATTGGTTGAGAAGGGTGGAACTTCAATTTGAGTTCTTAGAGACACATGATTCTATCAAGGTGAAATTTTCCACCTTCAATCTAGAGTGATCTAGAAGGAGATGTTGGGACACCATAGTGATGGAGAAGAAGAATGAGGTTTTAAATTATAAAGACTTTAAATCTATTTTAACTGAATAGTTCTATCTAGAGTCAATGGTGTTGGCCAAGGATATAGTGTTTTTCATACTCAAACAGGCTGACAGGACTATGAAAAAATATACAAACTATTTTTTTGAGCTTGTGAAGTTTTCACCTGAGATAGAATTAAATGAGAAGATAAAGACTCGATGGTTCGAGATGGGTCTTCAATATGATATTAATTCTCACGTTTTCTTACTAAATATCCCTTCTTATGTTGATGTATTGGATAGATTGTTGATGTTTGAGATGGACCTAGCTGGTAAGTCTGGGTTGACAGGAGTTCCCTTTTCTCTTAGTGGTAGTTCTATGAGTTCCCATAATGGGAAGAGGAAGTGTGATGATTATCATAGTGTTTATCAACATCAAGGTTCTTCTAGACATCCTATGGTTCCTGGAAGATCCCCTTTGATTTTCTACCAGTGTGGAAAGTCCAGGCACTCAAAACGGTTCTGCACTGAGGCACCCAAGGTATTTGGTTCCTATAGATGCTCAGGTTACTTGAATTAGTTATATCATGTATATTCTTCTCCTCATAGTTTCATGAGATCATTTTTACCAAAAATTACAATGGTGAATCATATGCTTCAAGGACTAAGGGGTTACAGCCACAAGCATCTAGAACGAAGCTTCTCCACATGGTGGAAGAGTCTCCAGAGGAAGTAGATATGGTTCCAGGGACTGTGAGAGGTACCATCACTATAACTTCATCATTAGTGACTACTTTATTTGATACCGGTGCATCTCATTCATTTATATAAAACCGTATTTTGAATCTAGTTAATATTATTATGGAGCTTATATCTTAAGTGATGGATATTACTACACCCCTCAGAACAAAGAGAGGGTAGGGTCTTTGTTGTCCTACTTGTGTCTTCTCTTTATCATAGATTGATCTTTCTTGGGATTTTTTGTTTCTCTACATGAAACCCCTTGACATCATATTTGGGATGGATTGGCTTATTGAAAATAAATCTCTAATTGACTATTATCTTTGATAGGTCTCTTTTACTTCACCTAATGGGGTTTGTCATATCTTTCAAGGATAATGGGACATGAGGTCGACTAAAGTCGAACCATATTATCCAAAGTTGGGTAAAGTGATATCATTATTCTCTTTTGATCTGGAGTGATAATTTTTTAGTGATGATATCCCTCCATTTTTCATCAAGTTTCCTGATGTTTTTTCTTCTAAAATCTCTGGTCTACCATCGATAAAGGAGGTAAAGTTTTATATCGATTTACTGTTGGGTACCCAGCTGGTATTTATTCCTTAATACTGCATAGAACAATCTTAAATGAAATATTTGAAGACTCGTTTGGATGATATTTTGGATAAAGTCTTTATACTCTTGATTTTGTCATCTTGGTCGGTGCCAGTTCTCTTTTCTAAGAAAGTTGATGGGTCACTTCGCCTCTGTGTTGATTACTGAAAACTCTGTAGAGTCATGGTAAAGAATAAGTATTTATTGCCACAACTTGATTATTTGTTTGATTAGTTAAAAATTTAAAAATGGTTCTCGAATATTGATCTTAGATCTGGTTATCACTAATTGAGAATAAAAGAATTTTACATTCATAAAACCACCTTCTAGAGAAGTTATGGCCATTATGAGTGCCCTGTCATGCCATTTGGTCTAAAAAATTCTCCTGCAGTTTTAATGGATTTAATTAACAAGATATTCCATGAGTATATTGATACTTTCATGGTGGTCTTTTTGGATAACATCCTTGTTTAATCTAAGTCTAAGGAGGATCATGTGTGTTATCTGAGAGTAGTTCTGAAATTGTTGAGAAATCACTAACTTTATGTCAAGCTTTTGAAATTTTATTTATTAATGAACAAGATATTCTATGAGTATATTAATACTTTCATGGTGGTCTTTGTGGATGAAATCCTTATTTAATATAAGTTTAAGTAGGATTGTGTGTTTCATCTAAGATTAGTTATGAAATTGTTGAGAAATCACTAACTTTATGTCAAACTTTTGAAATGTGATTTATGGATTTGGGAAGTGAAGTTCTTAGGTAGATAAATTTATACCTCTGAGTGGTTTCTCCCCCCACCCTCCCATGTGTCTAGGGTTTCATCTCTTTTTTCTTCCCCTTCCCTCTCCAGATCGTTCGGTTGTCTTGGGGTCGTCGCACAGGATCACGGCTAGGCGTCGGAGCGGTCTGTAGTCAGGTTCATAGTTTAGCATCGGCATGGTCAGAATCTCGACGCATAGGCCTCTCATGGTTTGGACCTTAGTGTTGCTTTCTGGTGGATGGATTTTGGATTGGTATAGTGTGGCGATATTTCTGGCTTTAGGGTATAGGCTTGGCTTCGGCGTGCATCGGCATGGCTTGGTGATGGATTTCGGACTTCAGATATGGTCTCAGCTGACCTTCAGCTTCAGGTGTGTTCTGGTGTGGATCTACAACTGCTCTGACGTGATTTGGAGGGGGGGTATGGTTTTTCTTCATTTGTTTTTTTTTTTGGGTGCACAGGTGGTGTTCTTACGGTGGTGGAGTTGTCGGAGGGGCCCCTGTCTCCCTCGTTGGTCCCTTCTGCCTCCTACAGCTCGACCATTTTGGAAGTCGGTGGGGGTTCCTCCATGGTTTGGTTATGTTCGTATCTAGCCCAGAGTGGTGTTGTATGCTTAGACCTACTCATCTCCCCTCATCGGAAATAATCCATCAACATGGTGTTGGATCTTCCAGTCCTGGGTGACAAATATTTGGCTTCATCTCTTTGGGTTGTCCTTCTTTTTGGGTTGTTGTGGATGTTTTATAAGGGTACTTTACGGTAGAGATGAGGTTCTTATTGTTTCGATTCCAGTGGTGATTACTGTGGGAGATTTTGACTTGGCTCTACCCTTTGGTTTGTCTTCTCGTTTCTTTTGGTGATTTGGATATGGTTGATTTTTGGATCTCAACCTTGATGGATGCTTCGATTGATGTGTTTGGAGGAAGATTTTTGTTTGATCTTGGAGGTGGGAAGTTAGTGCAGCTAGAATCGATCACTTGAAAAAATCACAAAGGGGGATTTAGAGCTGGCATTTCCTCTTTGTAGTGCTTTTCATATTTGGTTTTTTGAGAGGGTATGGAGTCAACTATTAGATCAGGAATGTGCTTTGACATAGGACACTTGCTTGCTGATTTTCATCGCAATGTTGGAGTGCTTCAACATCTTTTTATTCTAGGAAGGGGATGATCTAGTTTTTCAGTTTGGTTTTCACTCTTTTGTCCATCAGGTGTGATTTTCCTATGTCTATGAAGTCCTTTGGGTTCCCCCCCCCCCTTCTTCCCTTAAAAGGGGGATTTATCAATAAATAAAAATATTTAAAGGCCTTCAGGCCTTTGGATGGATGAAAGTGAAGTTATTGGGACATGTGGTATTGAAACATGGTATTTAAGTTGATCCTAAAAAGGTGAAGGTAGTTATGACATGGGAGAAAGCCTTAAATGTTTTCTATATTTAGATCTTCTTGGGTTTAGTTGGATATTATCACTGGTTTATAAAGGATTTCTCAAAGTTGGTTTCTCTGATGAGTTTCTATCTTGGAAGGGAGTAAAGTTTTCTTTGGATGATAAATTTTAGAGATATTTTGTTGTGATGAAACATATTTTGACTACTGTATCAGTGTTGACTCTTCCATAGGCTGAGTAGGGCTATGTGGTCTTCTATGATGCATCTAGTTAAGTTTTGGTATGTGTTCATATGCAGGGTGATCTTGTTGTTGCCTATGGATCTCAAAATATTAGGCCACATGAGAAGAATTATTTGAACCATGACCATGAACTTGAATATGTGATGCATGCACTTAAGATTTGGTGAAATTACCTTTTTAGAGAAAGGTTTACCATCTATTCTAACCACAAGAGATTGAGTTATATCTTCTCTAAAAAATATTTGAATCTCCACCAGAGGTGTTGGGTGGAGTAACTAAAGTCTTTTGATTTCGACATCACCTAAACCTCAGGGAAAGGTAATGTCATCACTGATTCATTAAGTAGGAAACTTCCAACCCAGTTTGTGAAATAATCATCGGATGAGTGGAACTTGATGGCTCTTTTTTCTCAATTGCATATAGGAGTCCAAGAATATGGGGCCAATATTTTCTTGGCTAGTGTTCAGTTGACCTTTGGTCTTATCAAGATGATTCTTTAGGAACAACATATTTATGATTAATTTTGCATCATTAGAGACTATCTTTATGGTGGGGAGACTGTTGTTGAGTGTTCATTCTCCACAAGGTGTATTCTATGTTTTCGAAACTGGTATGTTGTACCTTTTCCTGTAAGGAAAGTTGTTATGGGGGATTTCCATAAATTCTAAAGGGAAGTGAACCCAAGAACCATGAAAATGTTCTAGGAAATACAGCGACAATTATGGTGGCTAGGTATGAGATGGGGAATTGCTGATTTTTTTTTTCTCATTGTCATACGTTCTAGCAGTTCATAGCTAAGCACCAGAGACCATTGAGTTTTTTTCAGCCACTTCCAATGCCTACTTGGAAGTGGGATGATATATCTATGGAATTTTTTGGGGGGTTTCCACATACCCAGAGAAATAATTATATGATATGGTTTGTGATCAATAGTCTGAATAAATCAGGTCACTTTATACCCATTCATGATACAACCAAAGTTGAGAAGTTGGGAAATATATACATGAAAGAGATTGTTCGTTTTCATGGAGTTCCATCTACTATATTCTATGATAGAGATCCTTGGTTTACTTATCACTTTTGTAGAGGCCTTCATGAATCACTGGGATCTTAGGTTCATTTGAGTATGGCATACCATCTACGTCAGATGGCCAAATGGAGAGAGCTGTATATATTTTTGAGTATATGCTCCGTTCCAATGTTCTCAACTTTGGTGAGTCTTGGGATGACTATTTAGGGTTAGTTTAGTTTTCTTATAACAATAGTTAATATTCCATGATCATAATGGATCCTTTTGATCCCTTTTATATTCATCCTTATAAATATCCATTTTTTTAGTCAGAGATCAGTGAAAGTTCCTTGGTTGGACCGAGCCCGGTTAAAGAGATAACAGAAAAGATTCAGTTGATTTATCAGAGAATATTGATGGCACAGATCCATTATAATTCTTATGATGATCTATGTTGTAGACCACTATAATTTCAATTTATGATCAGGTGTTCTTGAAATTTTCACCTTTTTTGGGTCATCAATGGCATGGGAGGAAGGGAAGCTTGCTACTTATTTTGTGGGACCCTTTGAGGTTACTAAGCAAGTGGGGATGGTGGATTTACATTTATAACTTCCACCATAGTTAACATTGATACATAATTTTTTACATGTATCATAACTATGTAAGTATCAATCTGATCCATCTCATGTTATGAGTTGGAGTGATCTTGATTTTGAGCCTGATTTATTTGTGACTATGCATCCATCCAGTATAGTTGATTCTGAAACCAAGTTACTTCATGGGAGGACGATACCTTTGGTTTTAGTGATATCTAAGCATGGTTATAATACTTATTAGACTTTGGAGAGAGAGTCATAGATGAGAGAAAAGTGGCCTCTTATTTTTGGCATGGAATCTTCTTAACAAGATTTATGGGGACAAAAAGTTCCTATGGTGGGGAGGTTGTAATATCCTATTACTAATTTCAGGTACTCCTCATCCACTCTTTTGATCATGCTTTGGTTGGTCTCATTTAAGGACGATTCGGGTGAAATTTTGAAAATTTTGGAAGGCTCCTGGGCTATGCACAGTTGGCACATGGTTTTCCCAAACTGTGTGCCCTGCTAGTGAAAGTCATGCAAACCCAAGAAGTGAGGGTTTTCATGATTAGCACATGATTTGAAAACCCATGCACCCAACTAGTATAAATAATACACCCCTTTATAGGGGCACATGGTTTGACAAACCATGTTACCATGCCCAGCTAACTATGTGTGCAGGATTTAATTATTCCAAAAAAAATTAAAATTCCTTGAACCCTATTTTGGAACCTCTCTCGACCCTAACTCATGATATCTCATTTTATAAGTTTGAGAGGGCTCTCAAGGACCCATTTTTAATCCTCCAAACCCATTTTATAGTGTATATAAGCAATTTGAACATCGTTCAATCTAGTCCTAGTAAAAAATATTACTTTTTCCTTATCTCCTACTCTCTCCTTCTCTCCTCTCTAGGTTTTGTTAGATTTTTATGTTTTTGGAGGATCTAATCTCTATTGTTTAAGATATTGAATATAATTTTTATTCTTGTATCTCCATTTTCTATGTTCTTCATTGGAATTTCTCGTTGTGTATGTTATGATTTTTGATCCCATGATCCTGGGGTAGGTGGTTCCATTTAAGATTAACCAATTGATTTGACCATAAATTGATTGATTTAAATTAAATTTCTTTCAATTGGATTGTGAAAAAACCAATTCACATAGAATTTTTATTTTAATTTTCTTTAGAAATAAATTTGGGGAAAACCCCCAATTCCAATGAATTGGGGTGTGATTATCGAATTTGATGGATATTGTGGAATTAAATAATAAAATTGATTTTTGAAATTGATTACGAATTTTTATTTGAGAAAAATGGATTAAGTTGTTTTGATAAGAACCTTGGTTGGTTTTTTTCTTGAAAAGGTATTAATTGATTAAAAACCCATTTTTGGTTTTTAAATGGAAATTGACATATTGAAATGGGAAATGGGTTAATTGTATTTTGAATAGTTTTGAGATAAATTGCCCATTATTTATTATTGTTTGATCACATGAAATCCTAGGTAGTTATTGAGTTATTTGGTAAAATAATCTATTGATGTTTTATAACTCTATTAAAGCATAGTGTATCAGGTTGTATCCCCGATGGGACAGTGATGAATCATATTTGACCAATGTATGAGGGATGTGTGTACACATATTATCGTGATCACCTATTTGAGTGTGTGAGGATCCCATAACCTAGAACTATCTTATCTCTTGGTAGATGACCATGTTTCTCATTATTTATTATTTTGATATATGCCATTGTTTTTAAATTGTTTTACACATGCCTTGTGAATTTATATAAACTCTTTTATATAAAATGTTTATTAATCCATTGTTTGAAATATTTCCATCAATTAAAATGTAAATCATGATTTGTTTTAAATATGATTTTGTACTACCATTCCTATTTATTTAAAATTAAAATATTTAGTTGGTTAATTAATATGGAATCTTATTATGGAGTCCATAGTGAGACCCTACTGGTATTTTAGCTCACACCCTACCTATGCCTTCGAGTGTTTGTAAATTATCTTCTTATAGGTTTGAGTAAGGGGAATGTGCCACTTGGAGGTGGTTCTTGTTATTAATACTTGGGACTTTAAGAGTTTTGTCCATTGGGATTTGGGTTGTTTATCTTTCAGTTTCTGGTACATTGTGGTTGTATTCTAGCTTTATATATCTATTTGACTTCTGGTACTATTCCCCCTATGGAGTTTTCTCTTGAACATACTAACTTTTATCTGTTTATTTTTTTGTTTTTGTGGAAAAACTATTCCCACCTTTATCTAGTATGATATCAGGTTCTATTCAACAACCCATGAGGTTTGGGAATTCCATTCGAGATATGTCAGGATTGGCTTGGTTATCAGGGTTCTAGGGTATTTGAGCCAGTTTGTGACAGCATAACATAAAGAATATAATGCATGTTAGACAATAGAAATTTCCATGGGACATAAAAGGTGTTATAATCATAAACATTAACAATGAGGCATGATATATCATTATTACATAAAGGCAACATAGGAATGTGGCAAAAACTTATAACATGAAATAATGAGCATAAGTCAAGGTTAACCACTAATAAAACATAACATAATCTTTTTAGGATAACCTCCCACACACCATACATGGAATCTTATAAGTCTATAACATTACTCAATGTATTGGATCACTATCTAGGCTCACCCATCATAATCATATCACGTACATGCATAAGTGTGCCACATAAATCATATAACATAAGAACATATTTAATAAAATTTAATCCCATGATAATTGAGTGTGTATTATATATATGTAAGCCCCCAATAAAATAATTATAATTTCATAAAGGTGAACACCCCTTATTGGAAATGGGTATGGGTATTCACTACACAATTGTTTGGCATGGAAAATCATGGTAAAATTTTGGCAGTATAACAGGGGAACATAAATATTCATGGGAGGGATTAATGAGAGTGAATGGGGTCTATCATCATTTATAAAACATAATTTAAATAAGGTTTATATGGGATAACATATCCCAACATAATAATTGGAGATAAAAGGTATGATATAATGAAGATGATTGAATAAAGAGGGTGATAAGATCTCTTACCTTGAGAGGGTGATTCCAAAAGTTTGGGAGTAGCTTCTTGAGAGATTTGAGGCACCTTATGAGGAATCTAGAGAGGGGAGGGAAGAGTAAGGATATGTTCCAAGATTTTTTAGTGAAGAGGAATGGGAGATTGGGTGGGTTTATATAGGAAAAGAGATGGAAGTTCTTTATTATTTCCCAAATTTAGGTTTTGGAAAATATATAATAAAATAATAAAAACCACAAACCTTATCATGGTTTTAGATCATGGTTTCTACCAAAGAGTATTTTTTTCATTATTTTATAAGTCTAAGGTCCGAACTTATTAAAATATTTCCCTTGGTGATGTGAGAGTTTGTCATGTTATTAAAGAAATGATTTTAAAACCTTAAAATATAATATAGGTTTTGGAGGATTCATAAAGTCTTTATAAAATTAATCAAATAACCAAAAAATAACATTATTTTAAAGTGGGAACATAGATTTGGTCACGTATACCTTTTATATAATTTATTGCATCACTTTTGGGTCATTTTGGTGTCATAATATACATCGTATGTTTATACCGTATTTAATTTTTACCCAAAAAAATCACCTATATTATGAAATGATAAACAATTTACCACTGTATAACTTTGATGTTTTGATTCCAAAAATAATATTTATTTTTTCCAAATAATTTTCTAAATATTTTAATCTTTAATTTTAAAACAAAAATCGACATTTATTGAGAAATTCTTGGTCTTTTAACAATAATATTTTTCGATCCCTTACAAAAATTACATTTGACATCATAAAAATATATTATAATTTACATTTAATAATAATTATTTAATAATAATATTGTATTAAAACATTATTTATTTCAAAAATCCATTAATTCATCAAAATAAATTTCTTAATTAAAATTGCATATTACCCAAAAATAAAATTTGTGTTTTATCATATCAAAATAAAAAAACATTTATGAAGTAACAATAATAAGAAGAAAATATATTCATTATTCTATAAAATATACATATTCATATTATTAGGTTATTGATACATATCCATTTATTAAACTAGTAAATTCCCTAAGTGTAAGGTGTGTGGAAGTGAGATTTTCATGGGGTGGTTTGGCATACATGGTTTGGGTTGTGATCTTGATGATCTTGAACTTATCTCATAAATGGTTATGCTTGTGATTTAGTTGTTAGATCTTGAATTGGTCTTGATTAAGAAAAAATCTCAATGATGTTATCTCCCTTTTAGGTTCTAATAAATGGGATTCATAGGGAATGATATTACTATTCAAGTCCATCACTTCCATTTTTTATCAATTAGATTTATGAAAAATCTTATATTTATGCTAATCACGTAATAATTTTCCAATATCTATATTATCAATAGTTATTATGTTTAATGGTATTTTAAATCCTATAGGATATAATAAAACCAAATAAGTTCATGTGTTTTCTATAACCATAATACATAATAGGAAATTTAATTCAATCACAAAGGGAAATTTATTTATAAAAGTTCAAGTCGTTACAATATTCCCCCCTTCAGAAATTTTGCCCTAAAATTTTTCATTTAATGCACAAAAATTGATGAGGGTAATTTTGTTTCATCACCTTCTCTGGTTCCCATATCGCTTCTTAAAATTTTTGGTTTCTCCATAGAACTTTGACCAAATGCATTTTCTTATTTCATAGAAATTTTTCTCTACGACCTAATATCTTCCTCGGATGCTCCTCATATGAAAGTAATTATCTAATAGTACCACATTTAGATTTAGTACATGTAAGGGGTATGGTATTTACATCCATAATAGTGATACATGGAACACATCATGTACTTAATTTAGGTTATTTGGGAGTGTTAGTCGATAGGTCACTACTCTAATATGATAAAGGATCTCAAAGGGGCCAATGTATCTTAGACTAAGCTTCCCTTCATCCCAAATATCATGAATTTCTTCCATAGAGATATGTTTAGGAATACTTTATCTCCAACCTCAAACTCTACTTATCAACAATGATTGTCAACATATCTCTTCTATTGACTCTGAGTAGCCTCGATGTGTTGTTGAATGGTCTTGACCTTCTCCACCATTTCCCCAACTATTTTAGGACTCAGTAGCTTTTTTTCACTAACTTCATCCCAGCATGCAAGTGTTTTGCACCTCTTCCCATAAAGGGCTTCATAGGGACAAATTTAGATTCTTAAGTGGAAACTATTATTTTATGAGAACTTTAATAGAGGAATATGTTGATCTCATCCTCCTTTGAAGTCCATTGATCATGCTCTCAACATGTCCTCGAGTGTTTGGATAGTCTTCTCAAATTGGACATCATTTTGAGGGTGATAAGTTGTGATGAAGTTTAAATCAGTAATTAGAGAATATTGGGGACACTTCTAGAATTTGGAGGTGAATCTTGGGTCTCAATCAGATACAATAGATTGCGGTGTTCCATGTAGTCTCACCCCTTGTCTAATATATATCCTTACAAGTTGATCAAGTGATAAGTCATATTGTATTGAAATGAAGTGAGCAGTATTTATAAGACAATCCACCACAACCCATATAGCATTATTTTCTCTTGATGTATTTAGAAGACCAGTGACAAAGTCCATGGTTATATTCTCCCATTTCCATGTAGGTATAGGTAATGTTTTAATCATCCCCTTGAATTTTTTCCTTTCATCCATCAATTTCTGACATATAATACACCTTGATGTATATTTCATGATCTTCTTCTTCATATTGTCCCACCAATAGTGCTCTCAAATATCTTGATACATCCTTGTGTTCCCTATATAGATGGAGAAGTTAAATCTATGTGAATCATCTAACAGGTCCTTCTTTAACTTAGTATTTTATGGTAAACTTAGTCATGACCCAAATCTTACAACTTTTTCTTTATTAATTTTGAAATTTGAGGATTTCCCATATCTTACAGCCTATAACTTCTTCTGAATTTCCACATCATCTCTTTGAGAATCCTTTATCTTCTCCAGAAGGGATGGTTTGGCAATAATTTGTGAAATTATTAATGATTTTCCTTCCTTTATAATTATCATTTCAATATTTTTAAAGTATAAGAAGATTGAATCCTTCTCAATTATCATCAATGATAAAACTGTTGGATCCTTTATACTTAGAACATCTTGCACTTTATTTTCCTTCCCAGGATGATAGTGGGTTGAGAAATCATAGTCCTTAATTAGCTCAAACCATCTTAATTAGTGTATATTTGTCTCTTTCCATGTGAATATATACATGATTCTCTTATGATTCGTATATATTTCAAACTTCTCCCCAAAGAGATAATGATTCCATATTTTCAATGTGAAGATCACTGCAACCAACTCCAGATCATTCATTGTGTAGTTCTGTTCATGAACTTAAATTTTTATTAAGACATGGGATATCACTTTTTCATTATGCATTAGTACGTAGTCCAAACCCTTCTTTGAATCATCATTGTATAATATAAAAAGTTCCCCAATTGTGGGTAGCGTAATTACAGGTGAAGTGATAAACCTCTTTTTCAACTCCTTGAAGCTCACTTCACATTCATTGTTCCAAACAAACTTGACTCCCTTCTGAGTTAGCTTGGTTAAAGGGGTTGACAATTGAGATAAATTTCTCACAAATCGATGATAGTACCCAACTAATCCAAGGAAACTATGGATTTATGTCACAGATATTGGCCTCAATCATCCTCCAATTTCTTCTTTCTTTAAAGTTTCCATAGATATCTCATTTCTTATGCTAATATTCTCTAATAATGAGGCTTCCTTCAAATAGGACTCACATTTGTTGTACTTTTCATAAATCTTATCCTTTTTTAAGGTCTTTAGTATAGTGTTCAAATGCTCCTCATAATCCTCCTTTCTTTTGGATTATATTAGAATATATTCTATAAAGACTGCCAAAAAATCATCTAGGTAATCTTTAAAGACTCTATTTATCAAGTCTATGAATATTTCTAGAGCATTAGTGAGTATGTATGGCATTAATATGAACTCATAGTTCCTATACCTTATATAGAAAGAAGTCTTGTGGATATCTGCCATCTTCACCCTTATTTGATAGTACCCCAACTGAAGATCCACCTTGGAGAAGTATTTGGATCCACATATCTGGTCAAATAAGTCATCAATATGTGGTATGTGATACTTGTTATTTATCATGATCTTATTTATCTCACGATAATAAATGAAAATGTGCATTGACCCATCCTTCTTCTTGACGAACATGACCGATGAACCCCATGGTGAAGCACATGGGTGTAGGAATCATTTATCTAGACTCTCTTATAGTTATTTCTTTATCTCCTTAAGTTACAAAAAAAATCATTCTATATGGATTCTTGGATAATGGCAATTCCCCAGGTATAATCTCAATTGAAAATTCAACCCCTTAGGTAGGAGGAAGAACAGGAAATTCTTTGGAAAAAACATTAGTGTATTCCCCCACAATGATAATGTCTTCAAGGATGATCTTTTCCTTAGACTCAATCATTTGAGTGAGATATTATTTCTCATAGGGAAATAATATCCATGCTTGATATGTTGGTTATAAATAATATTCATCATCCTCCTTTCACTTGTACATAATTGGAGGACGATTCATAATATAGAGAGTGATTTTTTTCTTGTGGAAATTTATGTTAGATCTATATAAGGAAAGTCAATCCATACCCAGAATTGTATAAAATTGCACTTAAGTGAGTATAAAAAGGTTTTATGGGAAGTTCATCCCATAAATTTTGATAGGGGAGGAGTTATATACTTGGGATGCAATAATTGCCCCATTTTTAATTTTCACCAAAAAATCTACTTCCATGATTTGTGGTGGTCTTTGAATATTCCTACTAAACTTGTTTGATATAAAGGAATTCATAGAACCAGAATCAAAAAGTACATTCTCTATTCTTGAATGAATAATTAGTTTACATGTCACCACTTTGTTTTTCGGATCCACCTCAGCGGTTTTAATGGAATATGCTCGGCCTTGCTGCCTTAGAGGTTATTGGCATTGATTGTCTCTGAAAACCCTTAGCTTATGGAAATGTTTTTCATAGTGTTCTTGTTGCTTGAAGTTGAAACATTGGAAAATAGGTTGATGGTAGACTTTAACATTCCTATATTCTATTTCATTGGTGGGTTTCTCTTTTTGTAAATCACCAGCTAGGCTCCCTTCCTTTTTTCACCTAAATCATTTCATCATCACCCTTACTCAATTTTCAGGGTGCTTCTTTCCAAAATTTGGACAAGTTGGATGTTGAAATTTATTACCACCATTAGATTTCTCTATCACACTACCATAATTAAACTCCACTTTTTGATTATTATCCCCATGAGACCCTTGAGATTCATTGGTCTCCATTTTTACTTTGAGGGAACATTGAAAAATTCCCTTATAGCTTCAAAGTATCATATCACTTGGGATTTTCATAGACTTGGTTTTATCCCTCTAAATAAGTGATCAAATTTTTATTTGGGGGTAATGAAAAAATTGAAGGTGTATTGTGAAAGTCTTGTGAATTTTTCCTCATACGACCTAACAAATTCATCATATTTTTTATTAAGGTAAAGGAAATACCTTTACATTTTAATTCAGAGAGTGAAAGGAAAATATTTGTCAAAAAACATTTTCTAGAATTACTTCCACCCCATCACTTCAATCTCTTCCTCAGGAATCATATTCTTGATCAATATCCACCACTAATCAGTTTCTCCCTCTATAAGATAAAAAAATAGTATAACCTTCTCTTGTTTATAACATTTAAGGATGGAGAATATCTTCTTAGTGGATTTGATCCATTATTCCATGATTAAAGGATCAAATGATGCGTTGAAATTTAGAGGCCTTTTTCGAATAAAGGTCTCAATTTTATCTTGTTCCTTATTATGGGGATTTAGGCATAGTCATTGCTATATTATATGATCATTAAATTGGGAATTGGATTTCAAGACCACCAATCTTGTAAGGCATCTATATGATGCAACCAAAAAGAATTAGTGACACCATAGAATGCCAATAAGGGATGCAAGTTACAGAAATCTAGTTTTGGATTGAAGTAAATAACAAGATCATTGAATATTCATTTGGAATGAATTTTTTTCATGTGTCTATAAGAGGTTAATGGGAACACCACTATTTTACAAATAAAAATATGTTTGATAACATATGGAAAACAACTATTGGTCATACAGTTAGTTAAGATTGGAATGAAAGTAACTCTTAAAATATTGACTTAAAGTAGCAACCTAAGTTTTAACGAACAAGATATAATGAGGTAGATATAATGGGTTTATTAGACCTATTAAATGTACATATGCTGAAAAGGTATTGGAAAATACAAGTTTGAGATATTTGAGAGAGAATTGTTACCAATGTCACATGGCATAAATCTCTCCAAAAAAGGCATGTATGAGACATGGGAGGAGATTAATATGGTGAGTATAATTTCATGTGCTTTTTTGATGGATCAATCACATATGTCATGATATGTACTAAATATTATATTTCCAACACATGCTTTATGGTAGGTATATTTCAATATAATCCATGAGAACTAAATGGGAAGTAGTCAGAACTATCTAAATCTACTTGAAAGAGTACAATTGATATGTTCATGGTACATGGAGAGAAAGTGATGCTAGTTATATGAAGACACAAACTAGTATTATTTTAGATCAATATGATCTAATATTGTAGTCAGGATAAGGTAATGAGTAAGGGGAGATTATTAAAGCTCGTGGTAGACATATCTACAAAATAATGAATGTTTTGTGGCTTCTAATGCATCTAAAGAAGAACTATAAAAAATGAAATGATTTATTACAATTATTAAAATATCACCTATTAAGTAAAGTTTTATCAGAATTTAAATTATGATAATCCTGCTACTAGTACTATCTAAGAAGTCAAGTTTTGAAAGTGTAAAAAAAGGAATATACTCAGAGATATGATCTCCTGAGGAGTTTTACTCAAGAAGGTGAAGTCACAGATAGTAGAATAGCAATGCAGTGGATATATAGTAGTCCCAAAGACTAAATTTATAACTAAATAAAATCATGATATTATCATGTGAGAGATAACAAGGTTTGTTAGTAACTTGGATCTAGTGCTAGTGATATTTTTGTGATAGTGGGTTCTATGGACCCAACTATATAGTACTTTTCGATTATCATATCATGTTTACAGTGAGTTATGCATGATGTATGCTTACCATAATAGTATTGAAATTTATATTTCCACTTTTTATATGGTAATTTCCTTAGAATACTTATCATGGAAAAATGTTATAGAAATTCCTAGGATATAATGAGAAGCTCGAGATACAATGACATTAATCTTAAAAATATGTATTATGGTCTAGATACATCATAATGACTAGACATAAATGATTTTTGAATATCAGGTGTTGGGGGATCATAAGCATTGATACTTCTGCTTATGAAGTTCACACTTGGTGGTCCTGAGTAGATGAGATCATGAGGATTGGACTACCAATAGGAACACCACATATTTCAGGTGTCATTGGTAGTTCCTATCTGTGAACATATGTAATGGTCTCCTAATTTTATATTATTATCAGTGTATGATATTTGATTATGTACTTTGATGAAAGGAAAAAACTATGGAATTATAGTCATAACTAGGTAGATTGCATTGGGCGCATTATTGGTGGTATTCCATTGATTGAATAATCAAGAAATAATTTGTCACTTTCGAAAGAAAGTGATATCTTAGGCCATGTTGATCAGGATGGTAGTTCCGTTACTAAATCCATGGTCATGTTAGAAGAAGGTAAGTTTATCCAGTTAGGTGAATGAATAATAAATCAAGAAAGGAATATGGAAAAAATTGTGTGTTTGGCTTTATGAGATATCATGAGATAAAGATATTATATTTCATGGTGTGTGTTAATAGGAAAGGTTTTTGTTGTTATGACTTTTCCTTATCTCTTTAGGGGTCTTGATGGATTCTAGTCTCCAATCCCGGTCTGTGAATAGTATTCACTACTATGAGATAAGGGTCTAGAGGGTCACGCACTAAGCATATTAAAAATTATGACCTATTCCAATGAATAGGATTTTAGGACATGGTGGGACCCACCACAGGGTCCAGGATATGTCCAAGAATATACATTCATCAATGAATAAATAAATTCATATTATTCAAGTTTAGAATAATCAGTATTGAATTTATTTATTAAATTTATTTACAAGTATTAAATTAAATACATGGGATAATATTATTCAAACAAATATCATTTAAATATTCAAGTCTTGTTTAATATTTTTAGGAAGAATGATTTGAGTTAATGGATCACTTTTATTGTGTAATATATTTTATTATATAATAAGTAAATGATAAAAATATAAATGATATTTATGAATCAGTAAAGTAGTCATGAGATATCATTTATAGTTTATTAAGTGGGTAATAAATATCTAGAGGTCGAGGAGCCTTTCTCAAGTATTTTAGAACCTGGCTATAAAATGAGGAGGCATCACATGGTGAACTATTAATTGTATATTTGGTGAGAGTCTCTCTCTACTCTCCCACTTCCTAGAGAGAGAAGTGAATGATATAAGCCTTCAATCAAAGTTAAGATTCATGATTCGATGGATTATCGTTGCGGTGATTGATAGAATGTTGAAGGTATCATTAGATCTCCACACTAGCACCCATATTTCAATGATTGATGCTCCTACAAACTTTCAAAGTGTGTCTGAATGGTCTAAAGGGATCTGGCTTCGGTTCCTTCGAGCAACGGTCACCAGTGATGAATGGATGTTCAATGCATCTTTGAATCAAACAAGGTATTTTTCTATTTAATTTTTATGCTTAAAATATATCACATTAGATCCTTTGAAGTTGTACCAAGTTACACTTAGTTATCAATTACATAGCTATATCGATCGTGGGTGAAAAATTTTACCTTCAATTCTATTTTTAAAGATAAATTGATTAAATTTAGAGCACCAATAACTAAAAATATTTACACCCTACATCTTAATTCTTTGTGTAAACAAAACCTAAACTATTTGAATGTTGAAATTAATGAATCTTGGATTTGGAATATGAAACATGGAAATTTTAATATTTAATCTTTGAGAAAATTTTCTAATAAAATTTTTATTTCTAATTTGTCTCAACTTAAATCATACAAAAAAACTATGTGATGCATGCTAACTGAGAAAGAAACACAAGTCATATTTTAAACAAATTAAAGAGGTTGATACTTCTAGATCATTATAACTTATTCATATGGATTTTTTTATCCCATATAAAATTGAAATACTGGGTGGAATTTATTTTTTATATGTTTTGGTTGATGATTTATCAACCTTTAAATGAGTTTATTTCTTAAGGATTAAAAATGAATCTTGAGGTGTTTTTTTTATTTTTATAAAATAGTTAAAAATGAAAATAATGTTAAAATTATCTCTTTAAGAATTGATTATAGGGGAGAGTTTGAAAAGAATTAGTTTAATTCCTTTTCTTCAAAACATGGAATTAAACATACATTTTTCCCCTATGACACCTCAACAGAATGGTTTTTTTGAAATAAGAAATAATACCTTGCAATAAATTGCTAGAATAATGTTGTGTGAATATATAATGTCTACAAACTTTTGGGATAAATCTTTTAAAAAATAATTTTATGTCATCAATAGAGTTTTAATAAGTTTTATATTAAAGAAAACACTTTATGAGTTATAGAATAACAAAAAAACTAAAGGTTGGTCACTTCAAAGTTTTTGGGTTAAAGTGTACATCTTTAACACCAAGGATAATCTTGGTAAGTATTATCCAAATACTGGTGAATAAATATTATTAGGTTATTCTACTACCTCCAAATCTTATAAAGTTTTTAAAAAAAATTAATGATAGTTGAAGAATCCACTCATTTAAAATTTGATGGAAGTGGCTTATTTGATCACAAAAAGAATAAAATTGATGATCTAAGTGATTAAATGGATAACTTGAGACTTGAACCTCTCTTTGATAACAAAAAGTATGATGACTTATAAATTGATCATATAGAATCTAGTATTGAGAGTCAAGAAACCATTGAACCTGGGAGTTTTCTTCCTAGACATCCTAGGTACCTTAAAAACCATCCCTTAGAAAGTGTTATAGAAAGTTTAGGCGAGGGAGATTGGACTAGGAGTGTAGGAAACCTTGCTCAATTTTCTACTTTCCTATCCTAGCTATAACCTAAATCTATAAAAAGAAGATTTAAAAGATAAAAGTTTGGTAATGGCTATGCAAGAAGAATTAAACCAATTTAAGAGAAACAAAGTTTGTGAATTGGTTGATATGCCCTCTTATTATCTTTTCATTGTAACTAAATAGGTTTTTAGAAATAAGAAGGATGATCATGGTGTGAACATTATAAATAAGGAAAGTTTGGTTGAAAGATGTTATAATAAAGGAGAATGAATAGATAATGAAGAGACTGTTGCCCTTATTGCTAGGTTATAAGTCATTAGGATTCTCTTAGCTTGTGTATCTCATGTGAATTTTAAATTATCCCATATGGATATAAAATCTATAATTTTAAATGGTTTTCTTATGGTGGAAGACTATGTAGAACAATCATCAGGTTTTAAAAACCCTCAATTTTCAAATTCTATTTTCAAACTTATTAAAGCTCTATATGTTCTTAAACAAGCACTAAGGGCTTAGTATGAAAGATTAAGCTCTTTTATTCTTTAAAATGTTTTTTTTTGTGGGCTTGGAAGACCCAAACTTGTTTAATAAAACTTTATCAAAGGATATTCTGTTAGTTCAAATATATATTAATGATGTAATTTTTGGCTCAAAAAATCAAAAATTGTGTAATGAATTTTCAAAACTTATGAAAAAAATAATTTGAAATGAATCTAATGGGAGGACTAAATTTCTTCATTAGATTTAAGATATATCAAAAAATTATGGAAATTTTTTAAACTAAATAAAATACATTCATGATTTATTAAAAAGACATGGATTTAAAAACAGTAAGATACATAACTCATATGTGATTCGATGTAAAATTTTACTTGTATGAAGTTGGGAAATCAGTGGGAAATAAGATTTATAGGGTAATAATAGAGGTTTTCTATATTTAACTACTATTGGACCAAATATTGTGTTTTTAATATATCATTGTGCAAGATTTCATGCAAATCTAAAAGAGTCTCATTTAAAATATGGCTAAAATAATTTTGTGATATCTAAAAGGAACAATTTATCTATCTTTACTATTCCAAAAAAAACTAGTTTTGATTTGATTTTATATTCAGATATTAATTTTTAAGGATGTTGGTTACATAGAAAGAGCACTTCTAGTACCTATCATTTCTTAGGAAAATTCCTAGTTTCTCTAATTTATCTTATTTTTTCTTAAGGTATTTTTTCTTGGATTGGAATGTATATTCATATGGAAAACTAAAAGAGGGGGTGATTTTAATTTTAAAAACATTCATTTTTAACCTTAAATGAATTAGTTTAAAATAATTTAAACTAAAGGAATTCAAAAAAGCTCTTATAAAGAAAAATGGACTGTCCCTTAGGTCTGATTATAACGATATCGTAATCAGGTTGATTCTGATATTTTATAAGTCACAGGTCACCAAAAATATGATTCTACCTTATATTTTATAGAATCATAATTAGGGTGATTGATTTAATCATAATCACAATTTAATAAAATGTGTCGTAATCAGAGAAATTATGATAAATAGAATATAGAATAGAAAAATAAATATATAACACAATTCACTTTATATTACAATAGTAGCAGAAATGAAATTAAATTAAATTAATGTAATTATTTTACCCCAAAGAGAAGGGTATCCAATAACCTGGGATAATGTTACCTTGATTTATACTTTCAAGAAATTTTGTCTTAACCACACCAGGATCATCCCTCAATAGGATGATTGCCTTTAGTCTTTATGCTTGTCCCCAGTAACCCGGAATCAAGAAGGTGATAGGAACCTCTGTCTTGCTAACCTCAGAATCTATCGATCCACAAAAGATCAACACCTCTATCTTGCTATCCCTGTAATCCCTCAATTGTATTCACAAAAAATTGGTGTCACACAAAGAAAAAATAAGCTCTAGAGAGTTACAAGTATATGGAACAAGTAGTTCATGACTTGTAAACTTCAAATCTTTCACACATAGAAAATTTATAAGATCTCTTTCACAGTGTATAAAAAATCATATCATATTTAGCTCATTCAAATGACCCAGTATTTATAGGCACTCATCCCAATGATCATCTTGATCTCCAACGGTCATATTTTCTCCTGAAATCTCGGAGGGACTTGGACACCTGTCACTCTAACAATCATATTTAAAATGAAATCATGAAATAATTTTGATTATCATATAATGCAAGAAATTTTTTTTATTTAAAATAATTCCTTACATTACAATTTTTTTTTGTTATGATAAATAAATTCGATGTTTTTCATTACGAGAGGCAGTACAATTTATATCATTACAAAAAAAATCAGTATGAAAGACTATACAGCGTTTATGATATAAATTGTATTTAGTGTGTACGATATAAATCACATTAAGTCTTTTTACAATAAACATGTAATTATTCATTATTGAAATTCTTATGAATACGATTTTTATTATATGTACTATGAAAATCGTAATGATAAAATATGAATTTATTTTCATAAAAAAAAGTCATCAATGTAAGTAAGATGAAAAAATTCTTGAAAAAATTTGGTTATAAAATCGTTAGTAATTAATCATTTAAGAAATAATTTGTGATTTCAAAAACAAAAGGAATAGATAAGTCAAAAATATATTTTTGACTCAACAATCTCCCTCTTTTTTGAAAGAACAAACCACAAGACTTAAATAGAAAATTAATTCGTAAAACTTAAGGCCAATTTTTTTAAAGAACTTTCTTATTCAAAATAAAACACTTATACTTATATCCCCATGAGATTTTAAAGATCTTATGAATATGATATTGAATATGACTAACTCACCCTTAGGATAACAAAATATCTAAGGATCATATTCTCTTTATTTTAGAAAATTTTCTCCCCTTAAGTAAATCATTCTCCCTCTATATATATCATTATCTTATTTTTATAATAGATTTATCCCCATTTCTAAATAATTCTCACCCTTTATGATTTAAAAAAGGAATAAGGAAAGTATTCTAATGCCTAAAAAAGGGTTAGAGAGACAAAAATATATGAAGTAATAAATAATTTGGTCATCTAGAATAAGTGAAAGAATGATCATCCAAAAGAATTGGAAAACATTCAATCAAACTATATATGGATAACAAAAACATTCATTGATGTTTCAAAAAAATACAAAAAGAGTTAAAAAATCATTTCTTCTCCTTCTCCTTATCTATGAGGCCTAAGACAATTGTCTTCATTTTATTGAACTTCTTTCTATCCTCATTTAGATTTTTAAGAATTTCCTACTGAGTCTGGATATTCCCTTCCTGTTATGAAAATAACTTATCTTAATTATGATTTATCTCTTATTAATATCTTAATTTCTCTTCCAGGGAATGAATCCTATCATCCTGGGATTTGATTTTATGCTCTTGAAGTTGAAATATTTCTTCCTTATATTTATTGATCTGTTATTGAAATTCAAATCTATCATCCAACAAAACATTTTGAATTTTCAATTTGATTATATCATCCTTGTAAAACATCAACCTTTAAACTTCTAATTGAATGATTTTTAACTTCTTATTAACCTCCATGGTATCTTCGAATTGGATAAAATATGGGCTTCTGAAAAATTTAACTTTTTGGGCAGTACCACTAGCCAAATTTGTAAAAGCAACAGAGACTTCATTCACAAGACTTCTTATGTCTTCAATTGAATCTTCATAAAATTTTATGCTTGAATCATCATTATGATATCATTTTGCTAATTTTTTCATGATATTTTGTGTTCATGAGAACTCTAATAAAAAATTTACAATCAGCTTCAAGCTTGGTCAACCTTTCACTTAGAATTCTCATAGATTCAAGTTTATAATTTTTGTTATCAGCAACCAAATCAATTTTTGTCTCAACCCTTGGAAAATATGGAATAGTATTTTCTAATATTTATAAAGTAAGAAAAATTTATTAAACACCTTTTACTATAATTTTATTTGAAGAACTAATGTCTTCTACAAAATTAGGAAGTTCTCCTAAAGTATGCTTCTCTTTTTTATTTTTATCAGTCTTGGTTTCTTATTCTTTATAAAAAAATTTGATGAATTTATCAACTTGGGTTCTCTGAGTAGCTTTCTTTGAAGACTCTACTCCTAGAGATGGTAATTTTCATGATGTTCCTTCTGAATATATCACAGGTAATCTATCAGAATGGGATTTTTGTTTCTGACTAGATTTTTTTCATTCTCATCTTCCTCCTTTTCTTCTTCTTCCTTTAATTATTTTTCTTTTTCATCTCTTTATTCCTCTTTATTTCTATCTTCCTCTTTACTGACATATTGATCTATCTCTCACATTTTAGTAACTTTTTTTATTCTGAGAAATTTTCTTGAGAATATTTTGGTGGATCTGAATCATAACCAACTGATTGTTTTCCTTTTCCCTTGTTTTGGATAGAGGGATTAATTATTTATTTTTGAATGGGTTCCCTAATAGTGATTCCTACACTTGACTTTTCAACAGTTTTCATCATCTTATCAATAGCAAACACATTTTTTCCTTTTTCAAATTTATTTTTATTTATTATTTTCTAATAACATCCTTAATATGAATTTTTTTGAAAAGGACCTCTATAGGTTCAAGACCAAACTGAGAGTCTCCTTCTTTTCTTTTTGATTTTATTTTCCTCCACTTGGAAGTGATCTTTTCAATTTATTTTATTTTTTCATTTGGATTTAAAGATGAATAGGACTTTTATTTCTTTTGTTTGTCAGATACAATCAGCACTGATTCTTTTGAAACATTTTGACTACCTTCAAATTCTTCTTTTTAAGGTTTACCTTCATCATCTTTTACAAATTTCTTTTATTCTAAATCAAAATGATACTTTATCCTTTTTATCATATCATCACTGATAAGTGTTACTTTCATATACTTTGGTACTTACTTGATTGTGAGATTAAAAAACTTAAAACTTTTAATAATAAACTTACTAATAATCTCTAGAAACATAATCAACTGAGACTTAATAGCACTTGAATTTAATTTTTTGATGGTTAAAAAGATATAACCCATCAAATTCATCTTCCTCATGTTAACTAAATAATCAATAATGAACACATATGATAATTTTAGGGTTTCTTTATCACCTTTTCATGGAATTAAAAAGCCTTGAATCTAAAGGGTTGTAAGATGATTGTATTATGAGAGATGAGTAGTTTTCCTTTTATCCTCATGAATATAAAAAAGTGATTGCTCAACTCTATTCTTATTGAAGGTTTATTTTTATTTCATCATATTATGAGAAGGTTAAAAGGAATCACCCCCTGATGGTACACTGAGGAAATTTGTAGCTTGATATAATAACATTTTAATTTCTATTTCATACATGGAAAATGATAATTTTAAATCATTATCAATTTCCATAGAACTATAAAACTATCTAACTTCATCAACAATAATAGGATCTTGATCAGATTGGGGTTTTTCTAAAAACACTGATTCCCATCCTTGAAACTTGATAATTCTTTTCAAATAGAAATCACACATTTCATAAAACTATTTTCTAACTAACATTTATCTGAATAACTCCATAGATGAGAAATATTTTAGAGGCATTGTCTTGGTAGAATATGACATTGATTCTGACATGAGTAAGATAAAATCCTCTGAATAAGAAAATTTTCAGACTTGTCTACTTGAAGGGAAGTAGATATTCGGTGCAAAGATAAGAATATATAATGTGGTATAGGGTGGGGGTCCCTTTATATAGGTGAATAAATGTGACTTTTGAGATTTTACAGCTCAGATTTGATTAAAAAGATCTGACGGTTAAAAAATTGAACTCCTGAGGATTTTTTATTTTTAAAAAAATTAATCATATTAAATATGAATCTGATAAAGATTTTAAAAACAAATACTAAAAAATAGAATAGAATATAATTGAGAAAGAGTAAAGTAATAAATTTTACCTTTTGAAGTTTCAAGATAGATTTATTAGTTTTGATATTTTGTTCCTCAAAAAATGAATATGAAAAAAAATTGAGTATGAAAAATTTGAGTAAGAAAAATTTAAGTATGAAAATTTTGAGTATGAAAATTTTTAGAGTACGAAAAAAAATTTGAGTATGAAAAAATTTCAGTACAGAAAATTTTGAGTACAAAAAAAATTGAGTAAGAAAATTTTGAGTATGAAAAAATTGAGTATGAAAAATTTGAGTACAAAAAATTTAGAGTATGAAAAATTTGATTACGAAAAAATTGAACTAACAAATATATATACTCCTACTTTGAAAACGAGTAGCTTAATTTAAGGATATAGTTTAAACAAGAAGTAGATATGAATGATTACTTTATAGTGATCATTTATAGATTCTATTTAATGTATTCAAATCTATCAGAAGGTAACGGTTTTATAAAAATATAAGCAGGTTGTTCTTGAATTATGATAAATTGTAAAATGATATCTTATTTAAGTGTGTGATCCCTAAGAAAGTGGTGTCTAATGTCTATATGTTTTGAACATGAGTGATGTGCAGGGTTTTTTCTAAAATCTATGGCACTAGTGTTATCACATATTATTTGAGTTTTAGTGAAACTCATGCCATAATCAGTGAGTGTGTGTTGAATCCACAACACTTGAGCACAATAACTTCTAACTACCTCATATTCGGCTTTAGCAGTGGAAAGTGCTATGGAGTGTTGTTTCTTACAAGACCAGGAAACTAATTAATCTCCTAAGAAATGAAAAGTTCCAAATATACTATTCCTATCCATTATACCACTACAAAAGTCATCATACAAAAATCTTTTCAAAAAAATCATTTCTAGAAGAATTGAATAGTCCTAAATTTATAGTTCCCTTTAAATAAAAAAAATATTTTTACAGCTTTTACATGGGATTCCTTTAGATTTTCTTGATATCTTTCACATAAGCATACTGAAAACATTAACTCTAGATAACTAGATGTTAAGTATATTAAACTTCCTATCATACCTCTAAAATTTGTTTGATTAACTGGTTGCCCAATTTCATCAAGATCAAGTGTATTTGAGGTATTGATTGGAGTACTAATACTTTTATTATTTTCATATCTATACTTTTTAAGAATATCTTTAATATAATTATATTGAGATATATAAGTCCCTTCTAGTTTTTGAGAAATTTGAAAAACTATAAAGAATATTAACTCACCCATCATACTCATTTGAAACTTAGATTTCATAAGGTTTGAAAAAGAATCTATAAAATATTATTGAGTTGATCCAAATATAATTTCATCAACATAAATTTGAACAGTAAAAACATTTTTGTTTTATTTATTTATGAAAATATTTGGATTATAAATTCCCTTAACATAATTTTTTTTAATAAAAACATTTTAATCTATCATACCAGACTCTAGGGGATTGTTTAAAGCCATATAAATATTTGGTAAGTTTAAAAATGTATTTAGGATATTTTGTATCTTCAAAACCAGGAGTTTGTTTAAAAAAAACTTCCTCTTGAACATATATGTTATATAAAGAACACTTCACATCCATTTGAAAAATTTTGAAATTAAATAATGCTACAAAGGCTAATAGAATATGAATAGATTCAAGTCTAGCTATCAGAGAAAAGTTTTCCTCGTAGTCTATTTCCTCTTATTGATTATAACCTTTTGCAACAAGTCGTGATTTATTTCTAATAATGATTCCATTTTCACCACATTTGTTTCTAAAAACCCATTTTACTTAGATTACAGAGGTTTCTTTAGGTATTTCAACCAAGGTACAGACTTTATTCCTTCCAAATTCATTTATTTCATCTTTCATATCATTAATCCAATCTTCATCACTTAAATCCTCATTAGGAATTTTATGTTCGAATTGGGAAAGGAAAGAAAAATGTTCTATTTCATTTCTCAAATAACTTCTAGTCCTTACAGGTTGATATGCATCACCAATGATAGTATCACTAGGATGATTCTTAAGAAACAACTGATTTGGTTTTGTAAAATCTATTCATCAAAATAAGGTAGAAATTATTCCAGAGTGAATACTTCAGAAACAATTTCTTGAGTATTCTTCTTATTAGAAGAATCTTCTATCAAATTTTGATGATCAGTTTTGGAAAACATATCAGAATATTTATGTTGGGATTGTTTAAAAACAAAAGGATTGGTTTTATCAAATTTGACATGTATTGTTTCCTCAATAGAACAATAATTTTTATTAAAAAATCTATATACATTAGAGGTAGTGGAATAGACTAAGAATATAGCTTCATCAGATTTAGGTGCGATTTTTTCTAAATTATCTTTTATATTCAAAATGAATACTTTTCATCTAAATACTCTGAAGTATGAAACTTTTAGTTTTCAGCATGTCTATAACTTATAATAATTTTTATTAATAAATGGTAAAATTAAAACTTGATTTATAGTATAGTAAGAATTACTAATAGCTTCAACCCAAAAGTGTTTAGAAATTGAGTATTCACTCAACAAGGTTCTTGTCATTTCCTAAAGAATATGATTTCTTCTTTCAACAACACCATTTTGTTAAGGAGTTATAGGAGATGAAAATTTATGTGTAATGTATTTATTATTACAAAAAGTTTCAAAATATGAATTTACAAATTCTCCACCATGATCACTATGAATAGTTATCAAGGGAAGGTTTTTCTCATTTTTAAATTTGGATAAAAAAGTTTTAAAATAACAATAGTATTCATATTACTTTGCTAGAAAATAGACTCATGTATATCTTGTGTAATCATCATCTAAAAAAATAAATAGTACTTTCCACCAATACTTCTAGTTTTTGTAGGACTAAAAAGATCCATATGCACTAACTATAAAGCATTAATAGTTGAGACTTCGCTAATAGATTAAAATCTTGACTTGTGTTGCTTTCTATATTGACAAGGGTCATAGACTTTTGAAGAATCAAATCTAAGTTCTAGTAGATCCTTAACAAGTCTTTTATTATTTAATTTAAATAAGTTCCTAAGGTTATAGTGTCCTAAACTTCTATTCCATAACCAAGATTGATATTTTATTTCACGAAGGCAAGGTAAGTCTTGCCTCCTAAGGTCTTTTAAGTTTAGTGTATAAAAATTATCATGTAGATGGGTAGAAAGAATTAATTCATCCTTGGAATTTTTTATTATACATTTATCATTCCTAAAATTCACAAGGTAACCTTCATCACATAATTGACTTATTCTTATAAGGTTTTTCTTAAGACCTTTTACAAACAAAACATTTGAAATTAAATCTTTTCTAATAAGAATAATATTACTTATACCAACAATATTTCCTTGAGAATTATTTCCGGAGGTAACTCTTCAATATTTAATTTTGATAATCTTTTCAAATAAGTCTTTATTACCAATCATATTCTAGGAACATCCATTATCCATGTACCATGTATTCCTGTTGTTGGTACTACTTTTGTTTTCCTGAAAACAAAACAATTATATTTTTGATACCCAAACTTTCTAGGGTCTAGAAATGTTAGTAAATAAAATTTTGGTAATCCATATTTTCTTTGAAAAATGGGCTTTGTGTAACCCCAAGGAATTAATTTTAATTAAGGAACAATTTTTATTCCAATGACATCCCCTTTAGAATTTAGAACAAAAAGGATCACTTTTAGGAACAAAATAATTGTTTTTAAAAATAGGTTTTGAATGAGAATAACCAAATCTATAACTATTTCCATGAAGATGGAGTTGTTAATACATTTTATCAAAACCTCCCTTACCATAAGTAAAGTTATATTAATTTTTATTTAAATAGAAAATTTTATACTTTAGTTTTACAACTAAATCATTATCCTCAAATTCATTAGTTTTGGAATTGAGTTTTGTTTCTAAAACACTTTTCTCAGAAATAGATTTTTCAAAATCCTAAGAAGTATTATCCTTCTCAAAATTATATTTTTCAAGTTTTTTAGATTTAGTATCAAAATTAAAAGATTTTTTATCATGATCTTTTGAAAGATCTGATACTTCTTTTTTCAAAACATTTATTCTAGAATTTTATTTCTCAAGTTTCTTACTAACTTTATGATTTTTATTTTCAAGAAATTTAGTAAATCTAGATACTTCTTCATTTGAAGGTAAAGTATTATCTTCTACTAAGTAATTTTCTTCATCAGAAGAAATATAACCCTTATCATCAGGAAAGTTTTCATTTAAAGACATATTTTTTAAAGAATTAGAAGTGTGTGCCTTATCCATAAAACATTGATTTTCAAAAGGTATTCTATCATAGAGACCAATATTCCTCTATCTATAATTTTTATTGTCTAAGGATTCATCATAATAATATCCTCCACTAGCACTCCATGAATCATTTTCCTTCAAGACATTCTTTCCTTTGGACTTATAAAACACTTTTTGATTTTTATTAGGATGTATTTTCTTTCTATCTTTCCTTTTGAGTTTTGAACAGTCAAGTCTTATATGTACAGCTATTTTACATTCATAATAGGTAACTTCAGAATCTTTCTTATTGTTTCTTTACTTGTTACTTTTCTTCTAATGATACTGAAAATCCTTTTTACCAACAATATTGTTTATTCTTAGAGCAATATTGGCTAACTTTTTTTCAGAATGTTCTGAATCACTTGAGTATGATTTAGTAATAACCTTTTTCTTTTTTTGATTTAACAATATTATAAGGAGTCTGATCTTTCATCATATTTTAATTATAAGTAAAAGAAACTCCACTATTCTTATTTTTAACTTTCTTAGAATCTCTTTTCATCCTTCCCTCATACTTTAAGAGAGTTCTGAATAAATCATCAAGTGTAAGATTTGTAATCTTTATAGATTCATCAACTGTTGTTCTCTTTGATTCCCATTCATTTGGATTAATATCAATGATCTTTTCATAAAGAATTTCATCATCTAATATTTTTTCACCCATATCTTATAAACTATTAACAATTTTCATAAACCTTTTTTATACCTTAACAACAGGTTCTCCATAAGGAAGTTAAAAAGCTTGGTAATCGACTCTTAACATAGATCGTCTAGTCTCAACGACTTTAGAAGTTCCAAAATGAGTGATTTATAACTTCTTCTAAATACCGTTATCTACTTCACAATAAGAAATTTTCCTATATATTTTTCTAGTCATAGAACAAAATAAAGTATTCCTTACCTTGTAATTTAGCTGATATTCTTTATTTTCTTGATTTGTAAAAGTTCTGATTTCTTTATTGGAAATTTTATATTCACCGATCAGTATAATGAAATTATCAACTCCTGTGTTGATCAAAAAATATTCATTTTTTCTCTCTAGTATTCATAATCATTACCATTGAAAATTAGTTATCTTATGGGATTGAGATTTTCAATAGATCTGACGTTTAGTCCTGCCATCACTTAAAATAGATACATACATAATATTTTCCATAATACACATCGGTGTAACAAATATTTATAAACGAAAAGTTTATAACAAGAAATAATGCTAACTTTCAAAGATAAAATAATCCAGAAATTATGAGTAGTGGAAACCTCTGATACCAAATGTGAGTATCAGTATTATAGAGACTTGGCTATGATACCAATTGTTGGATCAGAATGTATATACAGATGGAAAACTACAAGGGGTGAATTGTAAGTTTAAAAAATTTTGTTTTTAACCTTAAACAAATTATTTTAAAATAATTTAAACTAAAGGAATTCAAAAAAAACTATTATAAATAAAAACAGACTAGCCCTTGTGTCTGATTATAAAGATATCATAATCAGGTTTATTCTAATATTTTATAAGTCACAGGTCACCAAAAATATGATTCTACTTTACAGTATATAAAATCATAATTAGAGTAATTGATTTAATCATAATCACAAAAATCGTAATCAAAATTTAATACAAAGGTATCATAATTAGAGAAATTCTGATAAAAATAATATAGAATAAGAAAAATAAATATATAAAACAATTCACTTTCTATTACAATAGTAGCGGAAATGAAATACAAGTAAAAGAATACAATTCTTTTAACCCAAATAGAAGGGTATACAATAACCTAGGATAAAGGTCCCTTGATTTTTACTTTCAAGAAAGTATGTCTTATCCACACCAGGGTAATCACATGATATGATGATCAGCTTTAGTCTATCTGCCTATCCCTAATAGTCCTCGATCAAGAAGGTGATTGGAACCTCTATCTTCCTAGCCTCATAATCCCTTGATCCATAAAATATCGGCACCTATGTCTTTTTATCCCCACAATCCCTCGATTGTATTCACAAACAACCAGTGTCACACAAAGAAAAAATAAACTCTTGAGAGTTACAAGTATATGGAACAAGCAGTTCATGACTTGTAAACTTCAAATATTTCATACATAGAAAATTTATCAGAGATCTCGCATAATGTATTGATAATCATATCATCTTTAGCTCATTCAAATGACCTAGTATTTATAGGAATTTGTCCCAACAGTCATCTTGATCTCCAACAGTCAGATTTTCTCTTGAAATCTCAGAGGTACTTGGACACCTGATGCTCTAACAGACATATTGAAACTGAAATCATGGAATTATTTTTATTATCATATAATACATGACATTGTATTGATTTAAAATAATTCCTTTCATTACAATACAGTTTTATGGGTATGATAAATGAGTTCGATGTTTTTTTTATGAGAGTCAATGTGATTTATATCGTTATAAAAATATTTTTAGTACAAAATATTGGGTACTGTGTATGATATAAATCATATTAGGTTTGTATGATATTAATAATATCCATTATTGTTATGATAAACATGGAATGATTCATTATTTAAATTCTTATGAATATGATTTTTATCATATGCACTATAAAAGTCGTAATGATAAAATATGAATTAATTTTTTTTAAAAAAAGTCCTCAATGTAAGTAAGAGTAAATCATTATTGAAATAATTTTCTCATAAAAGAGTTTGTAATTAATCATTTAAGAAAGAATTTGTGATTTCCAAAACAAAAGGAATAGATAAGTCAAAAAGATACTTTTGAATCAACATTTATTATATATATTTATGTAATTTTTTTACTATTGGAAGGTAATTCATTTAGTTAGTTTATTTATTTTTTAAGTGATTTCCATGTCATTAAAGTAGATATTAGATACCTATTTAGGAAACCCACTCTAAACCCTAGATCAAACCCTGTTTGATTACAAAAATCTCCAGAACTTTCTCATTATCTTTTTCACTCAAATTCTTCGAACCCTGTTTCCTATCCTATTGAACTTTTGACCACTATGTGATTATATGAAAAGTTAATAGGATTGAGGAAGGTTCCCCAAGCATCTCAAAGAGAGAAAATATTTTAGCAATAAGTGTCATGTGCTTCCAACTAAATTCGTTTACTTTGTTTGGATTAATTTCACTGATTAGATTCTTAAGAAAGTATTAAAACTTCAAGGATGGGGGTACTTTTTTTATGAAAGAAAGACACAGGTATTTTTTAGAAGGATGTTTGGGAGTTCTCAGAAAAATCCCATTATCAATTTACTCTGAATAAAGAAAATATTTTATCCAAGGTAAAAAAAGAAGAAATTTTGATTTCTTCTATTGAAATGGATGATTTCTTTCATTACCCTCATGAAGGAAGATATTCATTCATTTATCGGTTAGAGAATAATAAAGCATTTAGTACAAAGGATGTAATGACATATATATTTGGAGCTAGAACTATGAAGAAAATGTTAGTGAAGGATTTAGATCCTAAAAGAAAAGTGTTTATGGAGTTTATTAAGACTGTTTTTTCACCGAGAGTAAGTGAATTTGAAAAGGTATTCTTTTAGGAATTTTACTTTATGTACTTGATCTTAAAGGATGATAAGGTAAATTTTCCAAGATACATGTTAATTTACATGTATCGTTGTGATTGAAGGTCAAAAAGGATCAATTTTTACCCTTGTGGTCATCTTCTATCTCTTATCCACTATAAGAATGATGCTGATATAGCTGAATCTTAGGGAGTGAAATTTTATCATAACTCTATAATTTATTATAGTATTTGGAGGAATTTCAATTTCAAGTGGAATGTTGTTTTAAAATAGCTCCTTGTGATCAAGAATCAAAAAAGAAGAAGAAGAAGATATTGAGAATAAAAGCATTGCAAATGCTCATTAGGAGCATCCTGAAAGAGTTGACAAAGTTGAAGCTTCTATTAAGGGGGTGAAATATAGATAAGGAGATCCAGTGCCTTACCAATATAAGTCTAGTGGGAAAATATGTCTTACCAATTGATGTTGTTGGATTTGATGCTTAAGATCATGTTCATGATGTGCCAAATGATGGAGATTATGATTTTCATGAGGTCATGAAGGCTGGACTTAGAGTTGAGACTCATGAAGATGTAGATGATGGTGATTAGAGAAGTGCAAGTGATAGCATTTTTGTAAATGTTCATGTTGAGGTTGTTAAAGCTAGTGTTAAATCTAGTTTAGGGAGTAAAGTGTCAGTAGTTCACCCTATTGTTGAACAGAGAGTTTTTTTGGAAGTATATGATGCTAAAAATATCATGAGGAGGTTAGGCCTGAAACTAATATAATTATAAGAGAATAACTATAGGACTCAATAATGGACATTAATGATGTATATTTGGTGATAAGGTAAAGGAAATACGTGTCTGATAAAATTCACTCTCTGATGGATAATAATGTAGATGAGGATGTACCATTAGGGAATAAGAAAGGAACTGATTCTGATTTTCAATACCATATTCAAACCTTTGAAACTAAATTATTTAATGATTTTGAGAATGAAAAATTAGATATATATAATCTCAAGGCTGATCTTAAATCTTCAAAGGAAGAGTTCAAAAGCTTAAAGGGGGAATTCAATCACCAAGACTGGTTTCTATAGAATGATGGATGTGTTAACTTCTCAGAGTGAGCTAGTTAATAATCTTTAACCTATTCAAGTAGGAAACTCTAATAAAGACAAGAAGGATATTGAATCTCAGAAAAACCAGTTTAAGGAATTGAAAGAAAATTTTGTTTCCAAAACTAATTTTAATGATCTTAAGTATACAAGGACAACTCAATGAGAAATCATAAAGAATAGGCCTCTTGTCCAATCAGAAACATCAAGTTTAGTTTTATAAGGAATTACAGTTGTAAGAAGAAATGAGTTGATGGATGATTTTGATTGGCTAAATAATATGTTTAATGCCCAATTTGAATTCATTAAGAGGTTTTCATATTCTCAATAAGGGATATCATCCTCTAACCTGTAAGGTTTTGAATCTATTAAAGAATTTTTTAGAATTTTTTTCCTCATATTTGAGTATGGTTATTAAGAGGATCATATCATTGAAAGTTGATGTTGTTTCCCCTGACACTCTTCATGAGTTTAAAATGAACATCATCCCTAATGTTCATAATATTGAGGATAAAAGCAAGAAATTCTTTAAGTTGTTAAAGTAATGGGAAATCACCCTGAATGGAAACTTCAAGTTTTTAGAAAATATTTAGAAAGAGATTAAGAGAAGCCTTCAAAATCTGTGAGTTTCAAATTACGTTGAAGCTATTATTGAAGATCATTATGTTCCGAGAGACTTCTCCAAAGAGAAGTAATTGTTAGTTTCTAAGGAAAAGTTTTTTATGTTACCAGATTCTCAGTTGTAAGATTTAAAGAAGATGATAAAAGATATTATGTCTCAAGCTAAACATATCAGGTTTCCTAATAGAGTAAATTAAGTTGACATGAGATAGGGATTAATGATTTTTTTTAACATCTATGACCATGAAATAGTGAAAAAGTTAGAATCCCATGCTAGAGATTTATTTGAACTCAAAGACAGAATACTCCTTTGACCAAAAATTCTAGAAAAATATTATGTGTCCAAAGAAAGGTTGTAGGATCAGTTTACTCCTTGATCCTTTCATGTGGAAGCCAAGCAGGATGTTACTAGAAGAGAAAGTATGGCTACTTCAGATATTCCTTTAGGATGTTTTTGAAGAACCTTTTTGATAAATTGTTTTAAAAAAGTTTTTGTATTTGTTAAAAACTAACCTTTTTGTAAAATATTGTTTTTTATTCAGAAATTGGACCCATATCCATCGTAATGAAGATTCATCAGACTCAGAGTATCATATTCATCTACATCGTATTTAGATCATCAAATCTAGAATAATTAAAGATAGAAATTATTGATTTATGGAAGTTTTCTTTTTACTTAATTAGATAAATAAAGAATTTGTTGAGTGATGAAGTCATATTGATGATAAAGAGGTTTATTGAAGAAATTGAAGTCAGGAGTTATAAAGTTATCAAACTTTCTAAAAAAACTCATACAATGCTTTTTTTATCATAATGTTTCCACAAATCATGAAAACTCTCATGATAAAATCTTTTGAAGAAATGGTGGAGTGGTTTGAAGAATTTTAGAGTTTCACTATGGAGATTCCATTGTAATGGAAATTCCAACATAATGATAATTCCATCATAATGGTAATTTCATTGTAATGAGAATTCCATCATAATGGAAATTTCATCATAATGGTAATTCCATTGTAATGATAATTCCATTATAATGAGAATAATATCATTATGAGGATTTCATCATAATGAGCTAAGAAGGAAATAGAAATAATAATGAGCTGAGAAGGAAATAGAAAACGTAATGAGTTGAGAAGAAAGCATATTCATAATGAGATGATTATGAATAAGACTCAAAAATAAAATTCTAGAAGTTATATGAAGAATTTAAGAGGTAAAACTTGACTTTCAATTTTGCGTAAATCTTAGAGAAATCTAAGGAGAATTGAAGAAGTCAGTTTTTAATTTTAAATGTGAGAGATTTAGGAAATTTTGTAATCTAAGGAAGCAGGGAAAGTTTTCAAATTTCCTCCTCTTGCTTTTCTGAGGTGCCTGTAAATACCTTCTCATATCATTTGTTTGTTTGTGACTTTTCATTCAAGTGTAAAAGGTGGAGTGCTAAAGAAATCAAGTGATGGTAAATGTTGGACAGAGTCATCATCAGGAGGATCAGACAAATGAATGTTTTTTATTGGATTTATTAAGATCATATTAAGATAATCTTATTGATTCAATCAGATTAAGGTACATCGTATTGAGAATTTGATCAAAATTTGAGTTTTATAGATTGAGAATGGGTTCTTCATATTGAGTCTATAATATTAATATAATCAGATCCAGACTCATTGTAATGAGAGAATCAGATCCAAACTCATCGTATTGAGATAATTAGATCTAGACTCGTTATATTGAGAGAATCGTATCCAAACTCATAATATTAAGAGAATCAAATCCAAACTCATCATATTGAGAGAATTGGATCTAGGATCATTGGATTGAGGAAGTCGGATCTATCCAAATTGGACTGAGGATTCAGACTAATCAATTATGAAGCAGTTTCAAAAAATTATTTATTATTTTGTTTGGATAAATTATTTTGTAAGAAAACATTTTAAACTGAAGGGATTTAGTATAATATTTCCTATCAAGAGATAAAAGGTGTCTTATGGGAGTTGGAATATGTTTTATTCACTTATTCATAATAGTATATTCTCATAGACCCACAAGAGTGGTTGTGGAAAGGATGTAGGTTCTCACACTAAGGTCAAACCTTGTAAATCTTGTGTGCTTTACTTTCTTTCCTACTTTTTAATGCATAAGTATTTCTTTAAAGTTTATAAGGAAATAAATCTTAATAGGTTACAGGGGTTAAGTTTCTAAAATTTTTGAAACTTATAAAAAATGAACAACTGATTCAACCCCCCCCCCCCTCTCAGTTGTTATTCAATACTTTGGAGCTTAAATTAGTATCATAGGTGAAGGTTATCTTATCGAATCCTTATCATGGATAATATCAATTCTGTCAATAGTAGAGTAATTCCTACATTTAATGACAAAAACTACTATGGATGGAAAAATAGGATGATTCATTATCTCTTATCTCTTGGCCTGAAATTTGTTGATGTTGTTACTATTAGGTTTCCACCTATTGAGAAAGATTCCCCAATGACCTTTGCTGATAATATAAATATAGAAGTTGATGGAAAGTCTCAAAATGTTAATATTATGTCCTCATCAGAAAATTTTTATTAGAAGCTGATAGTTCTCAATAATTTAAAAAGTATTTGGGATAAGTTGTAAAGTGTTTTCTAAGGGAATACTAAAGTTAAGGAATCAAAGCTATAAATCTGGCGTAGTAAGTATGAAGAAATCATAATGAGAGATAAAGAAACAATTGATGAATACTTCACCAGAGTAAATGAAATTGTTTGCAACATCATAGGATTTGTAGATGTCTTGGAAGATTCTACAATTACGAAGAAACTTATGAGAAAATTTCTGGATATGTTCGATTCTAAAATTTCTTCTTTAGAAGATAATGATGATTTATCTCTCGATCAATTGCATAAATTTATTTTTGCTTATGAAATGAGTAAATATCCCATGTTTAAAAATAATATGAAATATGAAATGGATTTTGAAGATATGAGAAATATAAAAATCCTAGATGTTGAAGAAGATGATACTTGTGAGTATAAAGATAAAGAGGATGATGAGTTGAATGAAAAAATCATGCCTCTTATATCCAAGAACTATCGAAGAGAAAGAGGAAAGTATGGAGGAAAAATTATTATCAAATGTTTTGAGTGTGGTGGAATCTAACTCTTTGCTGTGAAATGACCCAAGAATAAAGTTGGAGAATATCAAGATGAATGTGATGAAGAACCTCAATGAAAGAAGTGGAACAAAAATGATAAAGAAGATAAGTTATCTAGTAAATACAGGAGAAATTTTATTGAAAATAGAATAAGTATGTTGAGTAATAAAGTTTAATCAGAATCAAATGACAAAAATTCCTCTGAAGATGAAAGTTCAGAAAAATTTAGAACCTTCATTTCAAAAGTTTAGAAAATAAAATATTCCTTAGAGAGTGAATAAGATGGTGAAGAATCTTATATATAGTATCATCTCAAAATAGAACTTGTTACATGTCTTGATAGAAACAAAAGTATTGAGAAATAAATTAGAGTTATGAAGAAATATTGTGAACAAGTCTTTGATGGAAGAAAATATTTCATCAAGAAGGAGAAATAATACATCGATGATATTTTAATTTACAAATTTAGAATTGATGAATAGGGAAATATTATTGAAGATATTTGTAAGAAGCTGGAAACTAAGGAATAAGAAGTGAATAAGTTTCAATCAAAAATTCTTGATTCTGAAATTTCCTTGAGGAAGATGGATGAAAACTTCAAAAAATCATTAGTAAAAGTTGAGACTTCTAAAGTTGCTGAGAAGACTCAATATGAGAATCATGTGAAATATTCTCTTACCAAAAATAATGTTTCAACTGATTATTTTAACATTTTAGGTTTCGCAAAAATTATTGGGAAAGCTTGGGTGGATAAAGGATGTGATAAACCTATCAAATCTACAAAAGTAGAAAACTGACTCAAAAGAAAATATGGTTCATATCTTGAGTATGTTAGAGCTGAAAGAAGTTTCCAATCTCGATAAGGTTTCTACAAAGAAATATATTTCTTAAATTTAAAATCAATATTTGATGGATATTGTTGGTGTTTTGGTATCTATGGTCAAATAGAGTATAATTATTGTAACAACTTATCTCGACCTGGAAGAAGCTTTGAGAAAAGTGGAAGAAATATTGAAAGTAGAATGAGAAACTTTCCTAACTTATAGAAAGTTGAAAAGGTGAATTCTCAAGATGTTAGAAACTTTCCAACAAAAAATCAATTTGAATGTTTGGAAGAAGTCTGTGGAAGATTTTATTAGTCTAGTCATCATACCAAAAGATGTATGGCACTCCTTCCAGAACAAGGTTCTTATGATAGAAAAAAAAAGAAAACTGAAAAGAAGAAAGTTGAGGAAATAACTTTTGTTGTTGAAACAGATTTGAAAGCAAGTAAAAGGAATAAATAATGGATACTTGATAGTGGATTCTATTCACATGTGACATGTGATATAAACATATTGAAACATGTTGAAAGTCATGATGGAGGAGCAGTTACCTTTGGGAATGATAGTTCCTTAAAAATCATAGGAATAGGAATGGCTAATATTGAAGCAGACAAGTTGAAATCCAAGGAAGCTTTATTTATGGATGAACTAAAATGTAACTTACTTAGTGTAAGTCAATTTTGTGATGATGTAAAATATGTTTTTTTTAGAAAATATTTTTGTATCATCAAAAGTGTGAAATATTGAAAAGTTATTACAAAAGGAGAAAGAACCAGTGGGAATCTCTTTCAAATAGGAGAATTTAACAACTCTTGTTACTTGAGTGCTGAAGATGAAAACAAATTGTGGCACTAAAGAATTTGAAACCTTGGAAATAAAATCATGAATAAAATTTATAAATTTGATGTTGTTTGGAATTTTCCATAATTGAAAAGAATATATGAATATTTTTGTATTACTTTCTAGAAACAAAATATGACTAAAAAAAGTCATAATAGAACTTAGATTCAATCTACCAAACCACTTGAACTTATTCATTTAGATTTATGTGATCCAATGAGACATCAATCAAAAAAATGAGATTTATAATTTATCACTTTTATTAATTATTTCACTCAAATGAAAACCATCATGTTTATAAAGCACAGGTTAGAGGATATTGAAATGTTCAAATTCTTTAGAAAAGTTGTTGAGAAAGAAATGGGGTCGAGAACAGTGGTACCAAATTCACAAACAATACTTTTGAAACTTATCTGAGAAATAATGGTATTAAACATCAGTATAGTGATCTCTATACTCTACAATAAAATAATTTAGCATAAATAAAGAATATAAGTTTGATGGAAATGGGAAAAAGTATGTTAGCATAATACAAACTTTCAAAATTATATTGGAGAGAAGTTTTTAGTATTGTTGTACATGTTAAAATCCTACGGGGCATGGGTGAGTTGGTTCAAGGTGGTGGCGTCCTGACCCCGAGGTTCCAGGTTCGATTCCTCGCAAGGCAACACACACTATATGCCAGTGATCCTCTCTTGGGCCCCTCTACCCCGTTGGGAACTGGCCTAAGACCAAGGGTTGGCCACCTTGGGCCTCACTGGGGACGTGCGGCGCGCAGGTGGGAAGGCCACCCCAATACCTTGTTACCCAACAACACGTTTTGCCAACGAGCCCGTACCCAAGTGGTAAGGGCTCCTGCTTGGCATCCAAGAGACCCAGGTTCAAAAGTGGGTGGAGGCGAATTTTCGGGTACTATAGTAGTACTATAGCAGGCACTGTATCAGCACTATAGCAGTACTGTAGCAGGCACTGTTTGGTACTATAGCAGCCAGACTATTCACCTGATTTGGGCTTTCGAGCCACCGGTTTGGGCCTACGGGTCTCAGGGCCTTCGAGCCATTGAAGACCATGAAGTAGCCCAGTTCACACAGATCAGGCCCCAGATGAGGATCAGAGCACCAGTAGAAGTCACTAGAAGCATAGCTAACCGGATTGGAAGAATGAGAGGGTATGGAAACCACCATCGGGACCAGGCATCGTGCAACTTTATACGGGGAAATGCTAGTCGATCAGCAATGCAGGTGGGGAACTAAAGTCAATCAATGATGCAGAAGCTAGGGAGGGTCAGTTTTAGTGGGTTGGGCCTACAGGTCATGTATTGGGCATGGTATGCCTCTGGGCCTTCAGGTCATGTATTATGGGTCATGTCAGGCCATGTGCCTTGGGCCTATGGGTCTTTTACGGGTTCCCCTTCAACCCTTAAAAGGGGGGTTATCTATAATAAAATAAAAAAGAAGGCCTTCGGGACATTCGGGCTAAAAAAATATTGTACATGTTACAAAAATATGCTTGTTGAGGGTAAAAAATAACATGACTCCTTATGAAATGCGGTATAACAAAAAACCTTCATTGAAATACTTAAGAATTTTTGGAAGTCCATGTTCTCTAAAAATCAAAAATCTAGATTTGGGAAATTTTGATGAGAAAGATAAGGAAGGAACTTTTATGGGTTATTCAAAAAATGGAAGAAGTTACAAATGTTGGAACAAACATTTAAAAAAGTTGGTGGAATCATATGATGTGAAGGTAATTGAAAATCAAATTTCCTTAAAAAAATTTGTTCAGAATACTGAGGAGGATAAACTAGAGAATTCCAACAATAGTGAAAGTAATTCAAAACATCCTTATCAAGATTCAAGTGAATCGTGTGATAAAAAAATTATATGGGAAAGAAACTTTGAAATTTTCTACCTTACAAAAACATGTTGAATCCAAAAACATTATTGGGAATCAAAAGGCTCTAGTTCAGATTAGAATAGAGTTGAGATTAGAAAATCAGACTTCATTTATCTCAAAATTTTAACCGGAATCAGTTTCAGGGGATATTCAACACAAGGAATGGGTGGATTCTATAAATGAAGTGTTGGATCAGATTGAGAAGAATGAAACATGGGAACTTGTTCCTCATCCAGAAAATAAAAATGTTATCGAAACAAAGTGGGTTTATAAAAACAAATTGAATGAGCATGGAGAAGTTTCAAGAAAAAAATAAAAACTTGTTTCTAAAGGATATGCATAGGTGGAAGGTATGGATTTTGATGAAAATTTTTCCCCCATTTTAAGGCTTAACACTATTCAAATGTTTCTTTAAGTGGTTTCTCATCATAATTACAAAGTTTATCAGATGGATGTAAATTTTTCTTTCTTAAATAGTGAGATTGATAAATAAGTTTACATTGAACAACCTTGTGGGTTTCTACTTGATGAGGATGAAAACAAAGTTTTTAAATTGAAGAAATATTTGTATGGGTTGAAACAAGATCCACATGTATGGTATTATAAGCTTTATAATTTTTTGATAATGTTGAACTTTTTTTGTTGGATTAGAGTACTCAATAGGGGGTGAATTTAGTATCTATAAAAATTTCTATTTGAAAAAGTTTTCTTAAAAGGTTACACAATAAAAATAAATACGGCCCAGTTAATCAAGGTAATGCGGTTATGAAAGTTTGATTGTTCAAATAACTTCTCAAAATATTGATTAATTCTCAGTAATCTCAATATTAGTTATTGATATTACTTTTGAAGCTATTCTAATAAGGAAAAACAATTATAACTTCTCTCCAAGATTAAATATCAAAGTAAATCTAGTGATTTCTAAATTATATAGTAAAATAGAGAAAACTAAATTAAACAACACAACGGATATAAAACAAGTGGTTCAGTCTCAAGCTGAGACCTAATCCACTCCACTTGGTGATCACCTGCCACCAAGCAGTTTATATTAATAAACTTGATCCATACCTTGGATCAGGGTAAAAAACAGTGCACAGGACTGTCCAGGTCACACAACCTCTTCCACAGTTCTCCGTGGGTATAAACTACCAGGTCACACAGGGATATCTTCCACACTTATCTATGGGAGTAAACAAGTGTAAAAAGATATTAGAGGAAGGATATCTTGTATCCTTCAATTTAGTGCAGGAGACAGTGTGTGTTTTAATACATACACACACACTGCACAAAAGCCAAAAACAATACACAAAAGATAAAAGATAATGAGATAAGGTTATAAGTGCTCTGAGTGTTATTCTATGTAGCTCTAGACTTTTAGGATGAAGCATATTCAAGTATTGAGTCCTCTTGTGAGAAACAGAGTATCTCAAGTCTGGTGCTCTGGTTTCCAATTAGATCTGGATCTTGTTTTTTGTGGATTTGTTATTGTGAATATGTTATTGACTCTAATATATGGTATCCCAGTTTTTGGATTCATGAATGCTTCATTTTTTCTTCATATGTATCTTGTTTCATTTATTGGTTCTTTTCTCAAGAATGCTCATGCTTCTACTTCTCTACCACCACTTGTTTCAGGGACACTCTTTTCTTTTTATTCTTAGAGTGCTTGTGTTGGATCTGAAAGGATACATGTATTCTGAACCTCATACCTCGTATTATTAGGTGACATGTCTATAAATAAATATTAATTATGTCAGTGCATTTAAAATTCTCAAATATAAAAATTAAAAATTAAATTTAAAATGAAAAAATAGATTAAATAACGGTGTCACAGTCTGTCTGGAAATGGTGTCACTTGGAAAAAGTGTCACCACAAAACAGTGTCTTATTCTTTTCCTTTGAGCGGTGAGATATTTATGATATCATAGTTGTATAGAGATTAGAAACCAGTAGCACAGATGCAGTTTTAGGATCACGGTGGCTGGTCCTTTTCCAAACTTCGAATGGTGTATTAACAAGGAACCGGTGTCACAGACTTCAACAGATCTGAAACTAGTTATAATGTCTAGTCATGGTGTATAGGTCACGGTGTCTGGTCACGGTGTTTGGGTCACGGTGTCTGGTCACAGTGTCTGGTCATGGTGTCTGGGTCATGGTGTCTGGGTCCTTTTCCAGAAAAACAAAAACCAGTGGAAGACTCACGGTTTCTCAGACTTAGCCAAATATCTATATATAGAATTAAGAAGTAATATTCACCAAATTAAGTAGACTTAATCATGCATAAAAGAAATCATTATAAACCAAAGTTAAATATATTTTATAATAATCAAACATGATTTATAGAAATTAAGATCTTGGGTAGGTTTATTTAAAGCATAAAGAAACCAACTATCTGTACACATGATTTGAGACAGATTTAAATAGAATTAAAAAGATTTATAGTATGTATAGGATTTTTTATCATTAAAACATGATTAAAATAGGAGGAGTCTAACAATATCCCCCTTTTGATGATCAGAAACCATATGAGTGAGATATATTTTCTTAGTGTATGTGCATCTCCCCCTTTTGGGATTATCAAAAAGAGTACAAAGGTAAATAAGATAATAGACAATAATAGGGCACATTACATTAGATGGATAAAGATGTTTCATTAAAAATAGTAGGCAACAAAAATAAAAAAATATCCCTATCAAAAGATAGTGCTCTGCACATGAAGATAAGGCCTTAATAACTTTAATAAGTCAGCAATAATCTCACCACCATACTACATCACTTTCTCAAAGTCATATTTGTTCTCCATGAACGTTTCCAACAAAGGAGTGAAATCTTTCAACTTTTGAACTTGAGTTTTGAAATCTTGAGTGACAAGAGGGATTTTCAGATTCTCTACAAGGTACTTGAAATGGTTTGTCATATCATGCTTAGAGAAAATCCTATTGAAGTAGAAATCCACCATCTTAGTAATTTATTCATGAGCATCATTTGAAATCTTGGAATGAATTCTTACTAAATCAAGAACTCTATCATTATTCTTGAAAACCACAGATAGCGACTCTTTTTCAAATCCACTTAGTATTGATTGAAGTTCTTCCTTAACAACCATTCTGAGAAGATCACGGTCAAAGGAGGGTTGAGATGACTTTCCAGAGGTAATAGAAGCTTTAATAGCTAAAGTGAGGGATTTTAGTTGATTCAGAACTTTCTATAGACATCCCTTATACTCATCAGTCAATTTTTTGAGACCAATAACAAGCTCATGCATTTCTTGAACTATTTTCTTATTTCTTTCAGTCACCTTGTCAGCTAATAAAGTTAGGGTAGGTTGAATTAGAGATACAACTTCTTGTGGAATCTGACCACTAACATCCTTAACATAATGAGCAACAGGATCTGGTCTTGATTTCAACACTCTCTGCATATCTTCAACCATAGATCTGAGAGACTTCACTTCATCACTCTATTGTTTTTTCTCAATTCTGACCTCTTTAATTTCATAAATCATTTTTGTTTGAATCTACCATATGATCTTTTCTAATATCAGGGAAGTATCTCTTTCACTCAAGTTTGTCACAGGAGCAGGTTGGGTGTTCATGAGATTTTCAACTCCAGCCAATAAAGTAACTCCAAAGGCTTTCAAATCATCCTTACTCGCTATGGTATAAGGTTATTGGGAAGGTTTAGGAATAATAGATGAGATAGGATCAGGTTCCTTTGCAGATATAACTTCAAGAGCAAAGACCAGTTTCAATTGAAACACATTAGATATATTTATACCTTTAAATGAGGCTTCTTGGGTATCATTCACATCAAAATATCTAGGGAACTTATACCATGTATCTACAATGATTTGATTAACTGGATTAGGAATTTCAACACTTTCCAGATTAAGGTGATGCCCCCCCTCAACAAATGCATCTCTCACAGGACTAAGAGATTTAGTTCTTTGGTCTATTTCCAAAATTTCATCACTGATATCTTCACCCATGTCTTTTCTAGCCAACTGAAAGGCTTGCTTTATTCTTTCCTCATCAGATGGGATAATCTCAGGAACAGCTTGTTCCTCTAAGTGTTCCTCAAAATTATCTTCTTTCTCAAGAGAAATATATTCTTCTAGATGATCTTCCAGAATAGCCTTTTCCTTTACATTAACAATAGACTCTTCTCTAGAAGCATATTCTTTTAACAAATCAACAGTTTCTTCATAAACAGGTACTTCCTTCTCAGCTATGACTTGAGGAACAGGTCCATTGTATTCTTTATCTAGGATAGTTTCCCTTGTAGGTGAAACAATATCTTCTTCCTCCTCCTCAACAGGATAGTCAACAATTTCATCTGGTTCCATACCAGGATCAGAAATGTTCTTAGGTCTTGAAGAATGCTCAATCGGGTTGAACTTTTCATAAACCCTATCATTATCCTCCACCCATGATTTTCTCTATGGATTCCAATTTATTTTCATTCTTTCTATTGTAACCTCTTAGATAAAAAATCCATAGTCCTTAATGAATTCTTCATCTGGTCCAACCAACCCTTTAGCATGAAGAATAGTAGAGATTAACCTTGAGTAGAACAAGGAGGTTGACTTTGATTTTGTCTTTATCAACTCACACATATGAAGTATAACATACTTAAATAGGTTAATCTTGTTTCCATTATTCATAAGATGTATCAAAAATACATCTTGATATTTAAGTGTAGAAAAATATCCTTTTCATGGAATAATTAGATTCTGAACAAACTTAAACAATAATCTGGTTTCACCATCTAGCTCAGCAGTAATAGCACTTCTCTTTGTTTTATTCCTGGTCAAGCTTCCCAAGGATTCTTCTAAAACAAATATATCACTGGGAGGAGGAGTACCTCTCTCATGGTCCTCAAAAATTCGCTCATGAGTTATCCTTAGGCAAGCATCCCATAACCTCGAAGAAAATGTACATCTTTGGCCATTGATCTAGCTTCTCACAACAAAACCATCTTCTGTATCAAATAAGAATTGAACAAACTGATAAAACTGAGAAACTAGCTTTGGGTAAATCGTCCTTGTATCCTTTGTGAACCAATTCAGCCATCCCTTCTCTTTCAGTACTTTCAACACTAGAGACTTACTTGATAGCAGCCACTTAGGGCGGATTTCCTTTTCGGGTACCACTATTTTTTCAACAAGATTCGAATTTAGAGGACCTTCAGGCACTATCTTCAGTGATCTTTTTATTTTCTTCTGATATTTTCACTTCTCATGAGTCAAAGAAGATAGTCGCTTCATCCTGGGCATTCAAAAAAGGTTCGAGAGAAAGATAGAGAGAGTTGAAGGGTTGAAGGAGGGCTTAGGATTTGAGAGAATAGAGCTCGGGTGAAGAAAAGAGTGAAACCTATTTTTTTTTATCATTTAGGGATATAAAGTATCACAAATTTAAAATCGTAAGAAAGAAAAAGAATAAAATAATCAACCATAGAGATACAATTTATAATATGTAAATAAAATGAAAAAGTGTCTTTACAGTGAGACCGGAACAGACTTTCACGGTGATATCGTAACATGTTTTCACGGTGAGACCGTAACAGGTTGTCACAGTGTCATCTCTACTGTGTGACTTTAAAATTGTGTGACTGTATTGTTTGAAACAGTATGTGCAAAACGATAATTGAGAGACAGTAACCGTGAGACCGTAAACATGAGACAACAACTTTTAAGATAGTAAAATATACAATTGTAAGAGTTAGACAGTAATCTTAAGACAGTGACTTGTGAAACTATATACTGTGAAACAATAAGTTGTGAAATAGTACACTTAATAATAAAGATTTATCATTATAAATTCATGTATGATGTAATATATTATTTCAGAATTTAATGGTTTGGTGAATATATCAGTGAGCTGATATTCAGTTCCAATGAATTCCAAAGTGATATCACCTTTTTTATAATGGTCTCTCAAAAAGTGATGTCTTACATCAATATGTTTTGTCCTAGAGTGTGAAACATAATTTTTTGAGATGTTAATAGCACTTGTATTATCACAATTTATAGGTACATTCCTAAATTGATATCCATAATCTAGTAATGTGTGTTTCATCCACAAAATCTGTGCACGACAACTACCAGCAGCTATATATTTAGCTTCAGCAGTAGATAATGCAACAGATTTTTGTTTCTTACTACACCATGATACTAGAGACTTGCCTAAAAAGTGAAATTTTCTAGAGGTTATCTTTCTATCTAACTTAAAACCACCAAAATTAATATCAAAATAGCTGACTGACTAAAATGATTTTCCTCTATGATAGAATAGTCCTAGATTGGGTATATGCTTGAGGTATTTTAAAATTCTCTTAACATCGTTTAAATGAGATTCCTTAGGGTTTACTTGAAAACTATCACACATAAATACACTAAACATAATATTATTCTAGTTAGTAGTTAAGTAGAGTAATCTTCCAATAATTCCTCTATAAATGGTTTGATCAACATATTTTCCATCTTCATCAAGATCCAACTTACAATTATTACTCATTGGAGTGTCACTACTTTTAGTTTTATCCAAGACAAAACGTTTTATAAGATCTTTAGTATATTTTCTTTGATTTAAAATAATACCATCATTATTTTGAAATATTTGAAATCCAATAAAGAATTTTAGTTCACCCATTAAACTCATTTCAAATTTGTTTTGCATCATTTTATAAAATTCAATACATAAAGAATTTTTTTAAGATCCAAAGATAATATCATCTACATAAATTTGAACTACTAAAACATCATTGGAAATTCATTTTATAAAAAGGGTGGGATCAGCAATACCTTTTTTAAAACCTTTGGAAATAATAAAAGTACTTAATCTATCAAACCAAGCACTTGGATCTTGTTTTAAACCATATAAATCTTTTGATAATTTAAAAAAATGATTTGGAAATTGAGGATTTGTAAAACCAGGGGGTTTCTCAACAAATATATCCTTAGCTATATACCCATTTATAAATTCACTCTTAACATCCATTTGATGTATTTTGAAATTCAGATGTGCAGCATAATCAAACAGGATTCTGATGGCTTAAAGTATAGATACTAGTGAAAAGGTATCTTCATAATCAATTCCCTCTTCTTGACTATATCCTTGTGCAACCAATCTAGCCTTGTTTCTAGCTATGTTACCATCTTCATCTACCTTATTTCTAAACATCCACTTAGTGCCTATGGTAAATGTATCTTTGGGTCTGTTAAAAACTTTCCAAACTTTGTTCCTTTCAAACTGATTAAGTTCTTATTGCATATATATCACCCAAAAATCATCATTGATAGAATCATTAATGTTTTTAGGTTCAAGTTGTGACAAAAAGACTTGATATTCAACCTGATTTCTAAGATAAGCTCTAGTTTGAGTTCCTATATCTAAATCTCCTACAACATCATCTAAAGGATGGTTCTTAAGGGTTTTAACAACTCTAGAAAAAGAAGGACTAGTGATTTTAGGTTCTTTAATAGGTTCAGGTTCATAATGACTTGAATCTAAAGAATTTCCAAAAATTGAAGTTTTCACAGATTCCTTTACAGGATGGTTAGAGGATTTTGAATTGATGTCCAGATTTGACACATCATCCTCCAGGTTCTCTAGAGTGGTATTAGGCTCATGTGGATTTGTCTCATCAAACCTGACATGGAAAAATTCTTCTACACATTTAGTTCTTTTGTTAAACACTCTATAGGATTTACTAGAGATTTAATATTCTATAAATATTCCTTCATCACTCTTGGATGAAAATTTGTCAATATTGTCCTTAGTATTAAGGATATAGACTTTCTAATGTCTCTTATTTCCATGCATTATTTTTTAAAATATTATATGGAATTATTTTAAGACCAGACCTTTCGACAGGTGCGATTCCAAGGCCCGGAGTGCCCAGAATAAATGTTTGAAATAAATTAAAATTTTAAATAGCGCACGTGAGCAGTTTTCCAATAAAAGTGGAATATATTTTAAATGGGTGCCTAGATCAGAAATTTGAGGGCACCATTGCATCTAGAGCAGTGACTTTGCCTTAGGTAGGGCCTAACATCGACCGGCATGGGTTATCCGCAAGAGTTAGTTTTGGGACATTTTTAATGGAAATAAAATAAAATAATAATTTATTTCATTTCATTTCCTTTTTGCGTCATGACCTAATTCCTCCCTTTTAAATACCTTATTATGGAAATTTCACAGGGTTAGCCTCATAACCCTACGAATTGAGAGAGAGGATCTTAGAGCTTTGGAGGAGAACCCATTGGCAGACGACGACGACGCATCTCGGATCCGACGAACCTCACCAAGGAATGCGACGCGGCGATCATTATTCAACCGGATCGAGGTAGGGGTTGTTATTTCAATTCCTATTTCCCTATTTTTGGATTTAAATGATGAACATGGATCAACCACGAACATTTGTTCCGCGGATCATGCATTCCTGTGGGAGGGTGTTATTTTTTCGTTTCTTTCGGGGTTTGATTTGGGAATTTTAAATTGTGATAATTATTGGATTATTAGTTTGATTTTCCTTGTTTAATCCTTCTAATGGGAGTAGATCAACATCGTAAGGAACGATGGTAGAGGTTCGTTCCTCATTTTGGTGTGTTGGATCTTCTTCCTCTTTTCTTCGTGTTCTTCATGGGGCGACGAATAATGAATCATTGCGCATCCATTTCACGACGCAAAAATCCCAAATTAGAGATCCAAAATTGTGGAGATCTAGCGGAGGTGAAACGGTGATGGAAGTAGAAAAATCGACACGGTTTGGGAATTATTATTCTTTGACCATTCTTCACGCGGATGATCAAAATGTGTTTTCGGGGCCGATCGGAGGCCCGAAACTGATAGAATCAACTTTGTGATGTCGAGGCAACCTAAACCCTTGATTTTTATAGAGATTGGATGTCCAGATCAAAGAATGGGGTAGTACAGGAGGCACGATGGTGGAGGTTCGTGATTCTGGAAATTTCCACAATACACGGCGTGTAACCTGATGAAAATGTTGTGTGGTAACGGTGGCGAAAGCTAGGGTTTCGGGGGTCAGATAGGTATCACATGGTGTGTGACCCTGGTCACATGGTGTGTTTGACCTTCCCCAAAGCTTGGCATGTATTCTGGGAAGTACACAGACACGGGATAGACTACACAGCTTCAGAACACTGCGTGTAGAACCTACGCGGTATGGCAGAGGTGACTACGTGGCACTCGGTGTGTATCTCGAGTGATACACAGACACAAGATGGAGTACACGGCCATTTAATCCACCACATATCCAGACCAGGCTGGCAACACGGGTTACCCCATGTACCGGTTACACAGGATGGTGCACACGAGATAAAGTCATGTACGGGCACATGGCCGCATACATGGAGCCGACCCCAGCTACTCAGACATAGTGTGTGATCTGTACTACACACCGTTTACTGACTTTCCTACATGACCAGCCTTATGACACGGGTCGTAGTACACGGGTAGTACCCGGGGTCAGAAGACACAGTGTGTGGCACTTCTACATGCTGTGTAATTTGGCTTGATCTTCTTGTCCACTATATCTTGGACATGTTTCATTTGGGTTAGTGCCCCTTTTTCTTGTTCCCCTAAAGGTCAGGTATCATAGGAGTATGATCCCTTCAATAGTACTTTCCAAGATAAAGTCAGGTATCCCTCCGAGAGGCTCGTAGAGAGATCCTCTATCCATTCTTGACCTTAGGTAGAGTCAGGTATCGACGTGACTACTTCCACAGGGCACCAATCCTCTACCTAGCTGGTGAATCTGAATGAGTCGTGGTATCTACCAAGGCCCTAGCAGTTATCCTCATCTGTGTATCGTGATCTTTTCCCCACTTAGGAGTGTGTTCTCCCAGAATGAGTGCATCAATCTATCGTGACCTTTCCCAATGGAAAGTACTTCTCGTATAGACATCATCAGAGCTATCAGACTTGTGGAGTGAGTTCTCCTATGTGAGTGCTTCATGGAATCTTCGAACTGAATCCCTAGTGGGGGAATTCTATTACGTGACTTTTCCCTAGACTACAGGTTTGGGATTTGTGTATATTTGGATTGTTTTCTCCTATTATATGTTCAGTAGACATATACTGTGTAGAGATGAATGTGCATTTCCTTTGCGTATTTCTTTGGGGTTTTTGGGGTCCTCTACTAAGTATTGTTATACTCACCCATGCACGGTCTTTGCCCGCATGTGTTGTGTCTTGTGCAAATGAGCATCCTTTTGAAAGATTCCAGGGTGAACCAGGACAGAACTGATCTTTTTGAGTTCCTTATAGGCCAAGGTGTTCCTAAGGCTAAGAGCAGAAGTCACGGTACATCTTTGTGCTTACATGTTGGAATTTGTAGTTTTTAGACTCTTGTTTTTGGTGGGATTGTATTCTGGCCCAGTTTACTTTCAGTACTTTACTTTTCATCATACTCTGTTGGTTGGGATTAGTTGTTTGCATTCATTTTTTTCTCATTTCAACATTGTGGGCTTGGAGATGTGTGCATGTGTATAGGTACTTAGACAATACCTCCCATGTTAGTGATATGCCTACTCGGTGCTAGTCACCAACCCCTGTCCTATTGGAGGCGGGCTTGGGGAGTCACGGCACAGGCCCCACTAGGATGGGTTGTGATAGAGTGGTATTAGAGCATTTGGTTCTACCTTAGGACCAAGAGTCTGTATTGGGGCAACAGTGTTAAGTGTTTCGAGCTCGGATTTCAAGCCAGATACTCTAGTGTTGGTGTGGGAGGCCGACGTATCCATACACCAGGACTCTAATAACCTACTTTTCGACTCGTTAAATGAAAACACTAGTTGAGGGGAAATAAAAGAATGGTACATGCATCATATAGGAATGGGTTGTGTTTTCCATGTCCTTTGTTTCAGCTATCCAGATATACTCATTAACCATGGTACATCTTGTTTCCTTACAGGATGCCTCTATGACACATACCCACTAGGATTCAGCAGCACGATCACGAGGATGACCCCCTCAGTGATGAGGCTTAGATACAAGGACCAGTCCCCCAGGCGTTGCCACTAGGTGGTGCACCTGCTATACCACCACCAGTGGAGCAGCCCGTGGTACCTACAGTATCGACCAACAAGGAGCATAGGCTGAGCGCACTCCATGAATTCCAGAGACAGAGACACCCAGGTTCCGAGGCGAGCCCGACCCTCAGGCGGTTGAGGAATGTCTTGAGGCGGTGACTAGAATCTTCCATCTCATGAGGACACCAGCAAACTAGATGGTGATCCTAGGAGCGAGCCTTCTTTAGAGTTCAGCAGGACGATGGTGGAGTCTAACCACATAGACTCACGAAGAGGAGACTCTTTCATGAACGGAGTTTGATAAACTCTTTAGAGAGGAGTTCTCTCCGGTTAAGCTGAGATTAGTGCGCATCCAGGAGCTTCTTAAGCTCCAACAGGGCAGTTTGATGGTAGCTGACTATTCATCAAGGTTCACCAACCTCGCATGGTACTCGATGGATATGGTCAGGGATCAGTATTTCAAAGCTCAGACCTTCGAGTGAGGTCTACGATGGGATATCCAAGCTAGTGTCATGCCTCTATGCATTCTGACTTATGCTGGAGTGCTCGAGCGGGCCTTGGTGATTGAGAGATTCTTGGCGGAGCAGAGACAGCCAACGACAGTCAGCAATAGATAGATAGGCATGAAGACCTCGACAGCGGGGAGCCGACATCAGGAACAGGGATCAGGATGTGGGAGACATCATAGGAGGACCCAGGACAGGGGATCGACAATCTAGGGATCTCATGATGGATCTAATCAGCCTAGGGAGATTCGGTGCTACTCATGCAACGATAGGGTACATCTCGCTAGAGATTTTTCAACTCATCAAGCTGCTAATAGGGAGGCGGTGGATGGACCACTGAGACAAAGGCAGATAATGGAGAAAACAGACCCGCCAGGTGGCAGATGTGGCAGAGGAGTTGGGAGAGCTACAGGTAGTGGAAGACGCTTTGATTTACTTCCACCACCACCCCCAGGAGGTCCGCACCAGGCTCAGGGAGCTGGGGGGAATGGGCGGGGATAGCTGCATGCAGTCGAGGCATACGACCCAGGGACTCCAGGGATGATCTGAGGTATGATCTATGTCTTCTATACCTTATCTTCCATACTTATAGATACAGATTTTATTCATTCCTTCATCACCACATGTCTTGTGCGAAACCTTGAGATTCCAGTAGAGTCATTGACTTGATCCTTACTCTTAGAGACACCTATGAGAGGAGACTCAAAGATCACGCACCTTTGCAGACAATATGATCTTACCCTTGGAGGTGAGAGTTTTGGTTGGAGCCTCTTGGTGGTAGCGTCAAGGCCTTACGATGTCATTCTCAGTATGGATTGGTTATCTTTGGTCCATGCCCAGATTGACTATTTTAGGCGAAGAGTGTGGTGTGTCCACAATGATGGAATGAGGCTTTATTTTGTCAGAAAAAATGAGACCTAGGCAGTACAGAACGGGCTCATGCATAGGAGGGTGTATCCGATCACTCATGAGTTGGGTAGACTTACCCTTGGAGCAGTAGATGTTATGAGCTCCTGGTTCCTAGTAGTAGTGGTAGAGTATGAGTAAGTCTTTCCCAAAGATGTTCCATGACTACCTCCACACCAGGAAATTGACTTCTGCATCGACTTACACCCTGGGATGGCACTGATTTCCTCACCAGTATATCGGATGGCTCCCACAAAGCTTCGCGAGCTGAGGGTGAAGTTTGAGGATTTGCAGAGTAAGGGTTTCATGAGACCCATCATTTCACCCTGGGCAGCCCCAGTCTTGTTTACCAAGAAGGTAGACAAGAGTTTGAGGTTGTGCGTGGATTACCGGTGCCTAAATTAGGTAACGGTGAAGAATAAGTATCCACTGCTGAGAATTGACAACCTATTCGATCAGATAATAGGGGCACATTGGTTCTCTAAGGTTAACCTTTGATCAGTTTATCACCAGTTATAAGTACAGGATGAGGATATACTGAAGAAAGATTTCATATGCCGCTATGGTCACTATGAATACTTGGTGATGCCTTTCGGCATGACAAACACCCCCACAGTGTTCATGGGACTGATGAACCGTATCTTCTAGTCGTACTTAGACCGGTTCATAGGGGTCTTCATCGACGACGTCCTTGTGTACTCGGCATCATAGGAGGAGCACACGAGACACCTGAGGATGGTTTTAGAAATACTCCAAGAGCACCAGCTTTAGGGGAAGCTCTCGAAGTGCCAGTTTTGGATTTAGGAGGTCCACTTTTTGGGACATGTAATCTCAACAGATGGTGTAGCGGTGGACCCAGCCAAGGTGGGGGAAGTGTTAGCATGGGAGCCACCTCGGAGCGTGACAGAGGTGTGAAGCTTCCTTAGGTTGGAAGGATATTATTGGAGATTCATTACTGATTTCTCCCGAATATCAGCACCAATGACAGCCTTGACCAGGAAGGGGAAACCCTTCATATGGACAGATAAGTATCAGTAGGCTTTCGTGCAGTTGAGACAGAGTTTGACAAGCACCCCAATCTTAAGATTACCAGAGGAGGGTGTCGAGTACGTAGTTTTCTACGATGCGTCAGGGATCAGGCTTGGTTGTGTCTTGATGCAGAGACAGATAGTGGTTGCTTATGGTTTTAACCAACTTAGGTCACATAAGCAGAAATATGAAACCCATGACCTCGAGTTGGTATTAGTAGTCTTCGCATTGAATATGTGGTGACACTACCTTATGGGTGAGAGTTTTATCATCTACTCTAACCACAAGATCCTCAATTACATCTTCTCGCATAAGGATCTGGATCTGAGGCAGAAGTGTTGGCTAGAGTTCCTCCAGGACTTTGATTTTGAGATCATCTATGCTCTTGGGAAGGGGAACAAGTTGGTGGATTCTCTTAGTAGAAGGTCGAGCTCGCAGTTATTGAGTGAGGTGACAAAACAGTTAGCCACGTTACAGTTATCCTTCATGGACAGCAAGGATGCAGCTTACCTAAAGTCGATGGTTATCACCCCTTCACTCTTATAGTGAGTTAGGGAGGTGCAGCTTGGGGATGTAAACTGTGAGGCTTTACGTTCTTGGTTATTCACAGGACATGCTCCTCATGGATATTCTCAAGGTGAGGAGCATGTACTTCTTTTCAGGGGATACACGGTTGTACTAGTGGAATTGTGGGAAGAGGTCCTAAGGGAGTTTCATACATCCCCTTTGGAGGTACATCCTGGAGTAGAAAATATATAACAGGATATTTGATCATAGTTCTGGTGGTCAGGCATGAAGAAGGTTGTATCAGAGTTCATTTCTCGATGCCTTACATACCAGCAGGTGAAGGCTGAGTACCAGGTTCCAGTGGGATTATCTCACCCCCTGGAAGTTCCAGAGTGGAAGTGGGATGGAATATTGATGGACTTCGTGATAGGATTACCACAGACTTTCAAGGGGCATGATTCCATCTGGGTGATCATTAACCGACTCACCAAGTCATCCCACTTCCTATCTATCAGGAATCAAAGTTCTGTAGAGAGGTTGGGATGCCTCTATGTATAGGAGAGAGTTCAGATTCATGGAATCCCTTAGACAATAGTCTCGGATCGAGATGACCGCTTCACATCTTGGTTGTGGAAGGGATTGCAGGACGATTTTGGGACTTAGCTACGCTTGAGCACGGCATTCCATCCCCAGACCAATGGTCAGACGAAGAGGACAATTCAGGTTCTGAAGGATATGATGCGGGCATGTATCTTGGACTTTGGTCGCAGTTGGGAGGACCACCTACCACTGGTGGAGTTTGCGTACAACAATATCTACCACTCCACCATTGGTATGGATCCGTTCGAGGCCTTGTATGGGAGACCCTGTCGGTCACTACTTTGCTGGATTGACCCCAAAGAGTCATCACTCATGGGTCCAGAGTTGGTATGATCTACCACCGAGAAGGTGCAAATCATCCGGGAGTGGATGAAGACTGCACAAAGCCAGAAAAAGTCTTATGATGACAGACGATGAAGACCTATAGAGTTCGAGGAGGGAGACCACCTCTTTCTTTGGGTCTCACCTCGACGAGGGTTGCGGAGATTTGGCTGGGGCAGCAAACTATCTCCAAGGTTCATCATACCTTTCCAGATACTGCACAGAGTTGGCAAGGTGGCATACCACCTAGCTCTACCGCCACAGTTGCACCGGGTACATGATGTCTTCCACGTGTCGCAGCTAATGAGGTATCTTCATGATGCATCGTGTGTCATCGACTGGGGCGAGTTGGACATCGAGGATAGAGTGGCCTTTACTGAGTACCCAGTGGAGATCGATGATCGGCAAGAGAGGATCCTTTGTGGGTGATCAATTCCCTTGGTGCACATTCGGTGGCAGCACAAGAATCTTCAGGAGAGCACGTGAGAGCAGGAGTCTCAGATCTGTGCCCATTACCCACATCTTTTTGAGTAGCCTTTGTTTTAGCTTTTCAGGGACGCAAAGCCCCAAGGTGGGGAGAATGTAATGTCACGGATTTTCCATGCATTATTTTTTAAAATATTATATGGAATTATTTCGAGACCAAACCTTTCGATGGCGTGTGATTCCGAGGCCTGGTGTTCTCAAAATAAATGTTTGAAATAAATTAAAATTTTAAACAGCATGCGTGAGCAATTTTCTTGTAAAAGTGGAATATCTTGACTAGTGCGGGTCAGCTGCAAGAGTTGGTTTCAGGACATTTTTAATGGAAATAAAATAATATTTTATTTTATTTTATTTCATTTCTTTTTTACATAGTGACCTAATTCCTCCCTTTTAAATACCTTATTATGTAAAGTTCACATAGTTATCCTCATAACCCTTTGAATTGAGAGAGAGGCTCTTGGAGATTTGGAGGAGAAACCATTGGCGGACGAAGAAGACGCATCTTGGATCTGACGAACCTCACCAACGAATGCAACGCGGTGATCGTTCTTCAACCTGATCAAGGTAGGGGTTGTTATTTCAATTCCTCTTTCCCCATTTTTGGATTTAAATGACGAACACAGATCAACCACGAACATGTTGTTCTACGGATCGTGTGTTCCTGTGGGAGGGTGTTATTTTTCCATTTATTTTGGGGTTTGATTCAGGAATTTTAAATTGTGATAATTGTCAGATTATCGTTTTGATTCACCTTGTTTAATCCTTCTAACGAGAGAAGACTAACATCATGATGAACGATGAAGGAGGTTTGTTACTCATTTTGGTGTGTTGGATTTTCTTCCTCTTTTTTTCGTGTTCTTCACGTGACGAAGAACAACGGATCGTTACACATCTATTTCATGACACAAAGATTCTGAATTGAAGATCCAACATCATGGAGGCCTAGAGGAGGTGTGGCGGTGATGGCAGCGGACAAATCGACACAATTTGGGAATTATCGTTCTTCGACCGTTCTTCGCGTGTATGATCAAAACGTGTTTTTGGGGCTGATCGGAGGCCCAAAACTGACGGAATTGACTTCATGATGTCATATTGACCTAAACCCTTGAGTTTTATGGTGATCAGATGGCCGGATCGAAGAACGGGGCAGCATGAGAGGTGCGACGGTGGAGGTTCATGATTCTAGAAATTTCCGCAATACATGGCGTGTAACCTGATGAACACGTCATGTGGTAATTGTGTCAGTGGCTAGGGTTTTGGGGGTCATACAAGTATCACATGGCATGTGACCCCAGTCACACAGCATGTTGGACCTTTCCCGAAGCTCGTCTTGTATTATGGGAAGTACACGGACACGGGATGGACTACATGGATTTAGAACACGGCGTGTAGAACCTACGCAGCATGGAAAAGGAAACTATGTGGGACTCGATGTGTATCTTGGGTGATACACAGACACGGGATAGATTACACAACTGTGTACTCCACCACACAGCCAGACTAGGCTGGCCACATGGGTTACCCAATGTACCGGTTACACGGGATGGTGCACACAGGATAAAGTCATGTACGGGCACATGGCCACATACACGGAGCCAACCCCAGCTACTCAGACATGGCGTGTGATCTATACTACATGTCGTGTACTGACTTTCCTATATGACCATCCTTGCGACACGGGCTGTAGTACACGGGCAGTACCTGGGGTTAGAAGACATGGTGTGTGGAACTTCTACACGCTGTGTACTTTTCGGTACATGGCTTGATCTTCTTGTCCACTGTATCTTGGACATTTTTTGTTTGGGTTAGTGACCCTTTTTCTCATTCCCCTGAAGGTCAGGTATCACAGGAGTATGATCCCTTTAGAAGGACTTTCTGAGATAAAGTTAGGTATCCCTCCGAGAGGCCCGGAGCGAGATCCTCTATCCATTATTGACCCTAGGTAGAGTCAGGTATCGATGTGACTACTTCCACAGGGCGAAGATCCTCTACATAGCAGGTGAATCCAGATGAGTCACGGTATCCGCCAAGGCCCTGGCAGTGATCCTCATCTCTGTATCGTGATATTTTCCCCACTCAGGAGTGTGTTCTCCCAAAATGAGTGCATATATCTCTTGTGACCTTTCCTAATTGGCAATACTTCTCGGACGGATGTCATCAGAGCTATCAGACTCATGGATTGAGTTCTCCCAGGCGAGTGCTTCGTGGAATCTTTGAACTGAATCCCTAGTGGGGGTATGTTGTTACATGACTTGTCCCTAGATTATGGGTTTGGGATTTGTGTATATCTAAATTGTTTTCTCCTATTATATGTTCAGTAGACATATACTGTGTAAAGATGATTGTGCCTTTACTTTGCATATTTCTTTGGAGTTTTTGGGGTCCTCTACAGATTATTGTTATACTTACCCCTACATGGGCTTTGCACACACGTGTCGTGTCTTGTGCAGATGAGCAGCCTTTTGACAGAGTCCATGGCGGACCAAGACAGGACCGATCTTTCTAAGTTCCCTACAGGCCAAGGTGTTCCTAGAGATATAAGCAGCAGTCCCAGTACCTCTTTGTATTTAAAGGTAGGAATTTTTAGTTTTCAAACTCTTTTTTTTTTTGGACTTGTATTCTGGCCCAGTTTACTTTCAGTACTTTACTTTTTTTCGTACTCTGTTGGTTAGAATTAGGTGTATGCATGCACTTTTTTCGCATTTCAGCATTGTGGGATTAGAGATGTGTGTGTGTGTGGGGGTACTTAGGCAATGCCTCCCATGTTAGTGATATTCCTACTTAGTTCTAGTCACCATCCCCTGGCCTATTGGTGGTGGGCTTGGGGAGTCACGGCATGGGCCCCACTGGGACGGGTCGTGATAGACTTTTCAACCAAAAACTTTAAAGTAGCTTAGTTTGGGTTTTCTATTGTTCTATAACTCATATGGATTTATTTTAGTAATAGGTATAATCAACACTCTATTAATAATATATCATGATGTATTTACTGCTTCATCCCAAAAATAAATAGATAAGTCATATTCACTAAGCATGGTTCTAGCAATCTCTTGTAATCTTTCTACAACTCCATTTTGTTGAGGTGTTCTAGGGGTAGAGAAATTATGATTATAGCCATTTTGTTAACAAAAGGATTCAAACTCTTGATTTTCAAACTCACGACCATGATCACTTCTTAAATATTTAATTCTAAGTCCACTAATATTTTCTACATTTTTAGCATATTTGGTGAAATGAGAGCAGGCTACACTTCTGTGAGCCAAAAATAAAGTCCAAGTATATCTAGAAAAGTCATCTACAAGAACATAAATATAGTTCTTCTCATTTAAACTATAAACTCTAGATGGTCCAAACAAATCCATGTGAACCAATTATAGAGGTTGAGAAGTTGACACTTATTTCTTTGGTTTGAAGGAAATTTTTTATTGCTTTCCTTTTTGACAAGGATTACACACTTTATCATTTAGAAACTCAAGTTTGGGTAGATATTTGACTAAGATTTTTCTAGTTATCTTTCTAAGGGAGTGAATATTATAGTTTCCTAGTCTCCTTGCCAAATCCAAGATTCTTTGTGAAATACACTTAAACATGAAGCATTTTGAGAAACTAAAGACTCTAAGTTAACAGAGTATACATTTTTATTTCTCAATGTAGAAAACACTAATTCATTTTTAGAATTAAAAACATTTCAAGCATCATTTTCAAATTTAACATGAAATTTATCATCACATAGTTATGAAATACTAAGCATATTATATTTCAATCCATCAACAAAAAGTACTTTGGAAATTAAAACTGAGTTAGAGTTACTGATTTGGCCAAGATCAATGATTTTTCTTTTGGCATTGTCACCAAAGGTGACATGTCCACCATCAATTTTTATTAAGTTCTTGAAGCATGAATAGTATCATGTCATGTGTCTTGAACACCCACTGTCCAAGTACCATAAGCTTTTATAGAATATCTTTAAACAATTTTCCTACAAAATAGTCAAATAAAAACAGACTTTGGTACCCATATTTGTTTGGGTCCAGTAATATTAGTGACTAGTGATTTAGGAACCCACATCTTCCTCATAGGTTCCCTATAAGCATTATGTAAAGTGGTTGAAAAATAAACTCTATTTTGTCTAGAAAATCTTGAAAAAGTAGAGAGTGTATCATAATTTGAACTAGCTGAATGTTTTCTAGAACTAGGAGTAAATCTATATGTCCTAGACTTAGAAACAAAATTGGTTTTTCCAAAATTTATTTTACTAGGTTGATAGCTAATTCTAGTAGTATATCTAGGAGCAATCTGTTAACCATGCATTTTTACCCAAGTATCTTTACCATTAGTAAACCTTTCGAGGTCATTTTTCAATTGCTCATTAAATAGCTTTAGTCCATTGTTTTCCTTGAGTAATTGAACATTTTTCTCCCTTTCTACAGTAAGTTCAGATTTAATAGTTGAGGTAAGAGCATATTGTTTTTATAAATACTTGTATTTATCTTTTAGTTCATTACATATCTCACTACTGGAAATTGGGCCTATACCCACGGTTTTTCAGAAAACCGTGGGTATAGGTCCCCCCTATACCCACGGTTTTCCAGAACCGTGGGTATAGGTATAGTATAGGAACCTATACCCACGGTTTGGACCAAACCGTGGGTATAGCTTTTTTGGTGAAGACCTATACCCACGGTTTTTCCAAAACCGTGGGTATAGGCATTGCTTTGGAAACCTATACCTACGGTTTTTAAAAACCGTGGGTATAGGGGGTATTTTTTTCAAAGACCTATACCCACGGTTTTCAAAACCGTGGGTATAGGTTTCCCGCGTTATTGCGGGTGGAGGGAATGAGAAAAAATTGCGCGGGACGAAATAAATTTTACGTGGGAACAATGTTGTAAATAATTTAATTACAAATATACTGGTATTAATGAACATAAATTCGCTAGGTGTGTTGGTTTAGTGAGTCTTTCAGTTCTGGAAAGTGCGGTGTTCGAAACTCGGCGGGATGTAATTTTAAATATTTCAACAATATTAATATAAGTATAACACTGTATATTTAAATTAATAAAATCGGTCTAGCTTAGTTGGTTCGCCACGGTATTATCTCCCTCCCGGTCCCGTGTTCAAAACCCGGTGGCCCACTTTTCTTAAAAACCGCATCAGTATTAATATATTAATATAGAATAATCATTATATACAGAGAAGCATAATAGCTCGGTTGGTCCGCTGGTCAGTTGCTACGCGTATCTCCCGGTCCCGTGTTCGAAACCCGGCGGTCCCCTTTTTTAATAACCGCATCGGTATTAATATATTAATATAGAATAATCATTATATAGAGATAAGTATAATAGCTCGGTTGGTCCGCTGGGCAGTTGCTGCGCGTATCTCCCGGTCCCGTGTTCGAAACCCGGCGGTCCCCTTTTTTTAATAACCGCATCGGTATTAATATATTAATATAGAATAATCATTATATACAGATAAGTATAATAGCTCGGTTGGTCCGCTGGTCAGTTGCTGCGCGTATTTGTCCTCCATGGCGCGGGTTCAAAACCTGCTGAGCTCTTTTTTTGAATATAAATTTTTCCCACGGTTTTCAAACCGTGGGAAAACCCCATGCCACGCTGTACAGCAGCGGTTTCATGTGTGAACCACCTATACCCACGGTTCTACCAAACCGTGGGTATAGGTCAAGACCCCTATCCCGACGCCATTCCAGCCCACGGTTCACAAAACCGTGGGTATAGCCTATACCCACGGTTTTGGGGGCTATACCCACGGTTTTGAACCGTGGGTATAGGTCGTTTTTCCAGTAGTGTCTCTTCAAGCATATTATAGTACTCAAACATTTCTTATTTAGACATATTCTCAGAATCACTTTCATCTCTAGAATAATAGGAATTGTGTAGAGGATATTCCAATGTTACCTCATATGTGTTTGTCATAAAACACATATTGTCTTTGTTAGCCTTTTCATTGTTTTAAGATTCTAAGTGACTTGAACTATCCTCATAAGAACTCTACATTGCTTTCATTGCCTTTTTATACTTTCTATCTTTGTACTCATATTTATTTTTGTAATTAAGCTTGGGACAGTCAACCTTTACATGTCCCTTTCACTTATATTCATAGAATATTATCTCATCAGACTTTTCACTTCTTTTCCAATCTTTCTTCCAGCTTCCCTTTTGATCATATCTTCCTTTGAATTTAGGCTTTCTGAAAAATTTCTTCTTCTTGTAAAATCTCTTAAACCTTCTGGCTAATTGATCCATCTCCTCATCATTTTTAGGTGATGATTTTTCACTATTGGAAATTTCTATAGAGACTTCCAATTTCCCTTTTTCTTTGTGTTTAGAGGTGGTGGTATTAAATGCAACAGGTTTTCTTTTGGGTTCATCCTCCTCTTCCTTGTTGACTTTCATCTCCTCTTCATACATCATTAGTTTTCCAATGAGTTATTTTATAGGTAACTTGATGATGTCACATGACTCTCTAAAAGTGACAGAGGTTCCTCTCCATCTATCAGGTAGGAATCTGAGAATCCTCATGATTTGTTCTTTGGTAGTAACTTCTCTTCCAAGAGAAATCATTATGTTGACAATTTCGTTGAACTTGAGATACATGTCAGAAATAGGCTCATCAGGTTTAATTTTAAAGTTATCATATTTAATAGTATAAGTATTAAGTCTTATTTCTTTCACACTAGAAGTTCCTTCATGTGAAACAGACAAAGTATCTCAAATTTCATGAGCAGTTTTACATGCAGAAATTCTGTTAAATTCCTCATATCCTAAAGAGAAATATAGAGCATTCATGGATTTTTAATTGTTATTGTAGGTAGTCTTGGTTGGGTTATCCCAAGTGATTCTATTATTATCAAGAATATTATACTCATTTATAATTGAAGACCGAATTTTAAAACTCATACTTTCTAAATGCATTTTCATTTTAATTTTCCATTGGGCATAATTAGTTCCATTAAAGAATGGTGGTCTATTTGTTGTAGCACCTTCTAGTCTATTATCCATAAGAAATAAATACTTTTAAAGGGATAAAAATTTATAATTAATAGAAATTTACATATCTTGAAAGTACAACTAAAATCACAGTTGAATAGTTTCAAAAACAAAGTCTTAACAGGAATAAAAAAATACTCTGATACCAAATATTGGTCGAAGTAGGGTACTCAAGAGGGGGGTGAATTGAGTATCTATAAAAATTTCTATTTGAAAAAGTTTTCTTAAAAGGTTCCCCAATAAAAATAAATACAGCCTAGTTAATCAAGGTAATACAGTTATGAAAGTTTGACTATTCAAATAACTTCTCATAAGATTGATTAATTATCAGTAATCTCAATATCAGTTATTAATATTACTTTTGAAGTTATTCTAATAAGGAAAAACAATTATAACTTTTTTCCAAGATTAACTATAAAAGTAAATCTAGTGATTTCTGAATTATATAGTAAAACAGAGAAAACTAAATTAAACAACATAGTGGATATAAAACAAGTGGTTCAGTCTCAAGATGAGACATAATTCACTCTACTTGGTGATCACCTTCCAACAAGAAGTTTATATTAATAAACTTGATCCAAACCCTAGATCGGGGTAAACAACAGTGCACAGGACTGTCCAGGTCACACGACCTCTTCCACAGTTCTTCATGGGTATAAACTACCAGGTCACATAGGGACCTCTTCTACACTTATCTGTGGTAGTAAACTAGTGTAGAAAGATATGAGAGGAAGGATATCTTATATCCTTCAGTTTAGTGTAGGAGATAGTGTGTGTTTTAATACAGACACACACACACTGCTTAAAAGCTAAAAACAATACACAATAGAGCAAAGATGATGAGATAAGGTTAGAAGTGCTCTGAGTGTTATTCTATGTAATTATGGGCTTCTAGGATGAAGAATATTCAAGTATCAAGTCCTCTTGCGAGAAACAGAGTATCGCAAGTCTGGTGATTTGGTTTCCAGTTAGATATGGCTTGTGTTCTTCATAGAGTTTGTATTGCAAAGATGTTATTGACTCTGATCTATAGTATCCTAGATTTTGGATTTTTGAATTATTTGTGTGTTCTTCAGATTTATCTTGTTGCATGTGTTGGTTCTTTTCTAAAGAATTATCACGCTTCTGCTACTCTACCACCACTTGTTTCAGGGCCACACTTTTCTTTTTATTCTTGGAGTGCATGTGTTGGAGCCAAAAGGATGCATGTATTATGCACCTCGTACCTCATACTGTCAGGTGACATGTCTATAAAGAAATATTAATTATGTCAGTGCATTTAAAAGACTCAAATATGACCATTATAAATTAAATTGAAAATGAAAAAATAGATTAAAGAATGGTGTCACAGTCTTTCTGGAAACGGTGTCACTTGGAAATAGTGTCACCATGAAATGGTGTCTTCTTCTTTTCCTTTGAGCAGTGAGATAGTTATGATGGAATAGTTGTATAGAGATCAGGAACTGGTAGCACATATAAGATGTTATGATAATGGTGTCTAGTCCTTTTCCAAACTTTTAATGGTTTCTTAGTAAGGAACTGGTGTCATAGACTTTCACAAATCTAAAACTGGTTACAGTGTCTGGTCATGGTGTCTAGGCCACGGTGTCTAGTCACAGTGTCTGATCACGGTGTCTGGTTCATGGTTTCTGGTCACGATGTTTGGGTCACAGTGTCTGGTCATGGTGTCTAGGTCACGGTGTCTGGTGATGGTGTCTGGGTCACGGTGTCTGGGTCCATTTCCAGAAAAACAAAAATCGGTGGCAGACTCACAGTTTCTTAGACTTATCCAAATATCTGTATATAGACTTAAGTAGTAATATTCACCAAATGAAGTAGACTTAATCATTCATAAAAGAAATCATTATAGACCAAAGTTAAATATAGTTTACAATAATCAAACATGTTTTATATCAATTAAGATCTTGGGTAGGTTTATTTAAAGAATAAAGAAACCAACCATCTATACACATGATTTGAGATAGATTTAAATAGTATTAATAATATTTACAGGATGTATAGGATTTATGATCATTAAAACGTGATTTAAAAGGAGGATTCCAACAAAATTTTCTAAAGGAAAAGTTGATAGTAACTTATATGTGAAAGATATTGACTCTGGAACTCTAATTGTAATTGTTTATATAGATGATATAATTTTTTCTAGTGAGGAAGAAAAAGTTGTAAAATATTTTGTTGAGGAAATGAAGAATAATTTTGAATTTTCAATGTTGGGAGAATTAACTTTATTCTTTGGCTTACAAGATCAAAAAAAGGTACATTTTCTTATATCAAGAAAAGTATGTCAGGGAATTATTAAAGAAGTTTGGGATGGTAGAATCCAAATAAGTTTCTACTCCTATTTCAGTGAGAAAAAATTTGAGTAAAGATGAATCTGGAATAAGTGTGAACTAAAAATATTTTCGGAAGATGATAGGAAGCCTTATTTATCTTACAAGCTCAAGGCCTGGTATTTTTTATGTTGTAGCATTGTATGTCAGGTATAAAATTAATCTGAAATAATCACATATGTTGGTGACAAAGAGAATTTTGAGATATGTCAAAGGAAAAAATTCACATGGGTTGTTATAAAAAATAAATAGTGAGATGAAGTTTCATGTTTATACTAATGGAGATTAGGATGGAGATTGTAATGATAGAAAATTAACTTCAGGAAGAACATTTTTCTTGAGTGAATGTTGTGTGAGTTGGAATAGTAAGAAAAAAAATTCAGTAACTTTGAGAATAGCTAAATATAAATGTGCTTCAGCTACTCAAGCTTGTAATCAAATGTTGTGGATGAAAGTTTAGTCAGAATATTTGAAAGTATAAGTTTCTAAAACATTAAATATGCTTTTTGATAATCAGAGTGCAATTGATCCTCCTAAGAATCTTGTCCAACATTAAAGATCAAAAAAAATTGATATAAGGTTTCACTTTATAAAATATAAATTTGTTGTTGGAGATTTTTTTTGGAATACATTTTGAGAAAGTATCATATTGGTGATATTTTTACAAAAGCAATTCAGAAATGAAGGTTTGTCAAATTGAGTCGGCAACTTCATGTTCATATTTCTCACATGTCTTAATAAACCTCATTAGGAAGAACCTCCATCGTGCTTTTGGATTATGTTGACAATGGGGGGGACAAAGTGACAACTTTGTACTTTGTAAGAAGTTTTTAATTATGTTTCTTAAATTAATCTGAAGCTATGGTTATCATAAAATGGGAGAGAGAAAAAGAAAAGTGATGAGGGTTATCTTTACATGGATAAAAAAATTTCTTGTCACTGAGGGATGGAATTCCTTAAAAAACATTACTTTATCCATTAGTGTGGTTTCAAGACATACTCTTTTGAGAAAGGATATGTTTTGATAAAAATCAAAAAACTTAAGTTGTTTATAAAAGTTGAGTTGTGAAAAATTATGAGAGTTGGAAAAGTTGTTAACAAGGGCTTTCAACAAATCCAAAGGGGGGGATTGAAGAACCTTTGTGATAAATTGTTTTAAAAAAATTGTATTTGTAGACAACTAACCTCTTTGTAAAAAAATGTTTTTATTATTTAGGAATCAGACCCATATCTATCGTAATAAAAATTCATCAGACTCGGAGTATCATATTCATTTTCATCATATTCAGATCATCAGATCTAGAAGAATTGGAGGAAGAAATTTTTGATTGCTAGAAGTTTTCCTTTTCCTTAATTGGAGAAAGAAAGAAGTTGTTGAGTGATGAAGACATATTGATTTTGAAGAGGTTTGTTGAATAAAGTGATGTCAGGAGTTAAAAAGTTCTCAAAATTTCTAAACAAAGTCATACGATTCTTTTCTAATCAAAAAGTTCTCAAAAATCATTAAAACCCTCATGATAAAAGTTTTTTAAGAAATGGTGGATAGGTTTGAATAATTTCAGAGTTTCAGTATGGAGATTCCATCGTAATGGAGATTCTATCATAATGGGAATTCCACCGTAATGGGAATTCCACCGTAATGGGAATTCCATGGTAATTTGAATTCCATTATTATGAGTATTCCATCGTAATGATATGTGAGAAGGAAATAGAAATCATAATGAGATGAGAAGGAAATATATTTGTAAAGAGTTGATTACGAAGAAGACTCAAAAAGAAAATTCTAGAAGTTATATAAATAATTGAAGAGGTCAAACTTGACATTCAATTTTGCATAAATCTTAGATAAATCTAAGGAGAATTAAATAATTCAAAGTTGAATTTTAAATATGAGAGATTTCTAGAGTTTTAAAATATGAGGAAGCGATGAAAGTTTTCAATTTTTCCATTCTTTCTTTTTTGAGGAACCAAAAATACTTGCTCAGATCATTTATTCATTTGTGACTTTTCATGCAAGAGGAAAAGGTAGAGTGCTAAAGAAATCAAGTGAAAGTCATTATCGACCAAAGATCTCGTGAGGAGGATCGGACAGCTGAGTATTTGTTTACCATATTGAGCAAGATCATATTAAGAATATCGTATTGAGTCAATCAGACTGAGGTACATCATATTGAGCATTTGAGAAGAAATTGAGTTTTATAGATTGAGAATGGGTTCATTGTATTGAGTCCATCGTATTGAGATAATCGGATCCAGACTCATCGTATTGAGAGAATTAGATCCATACTCATCATATTGATAGAATCAGATCCAGACTCGTCGTATTGAGAGAATAATATCCAGACTCATCATATTGAGAGAATCAGATCCAGACTCATCATATTGATAGAATCATATCCAAACTCATCATATTGGGTGAATCAAATACAAACTCATTTTATTGAGGAAATCAAATCCAACCAAATCAGACTGGGGATTCAAATAGATCAATTATGGAGTAGTTTCAACAAAGTATTTATTCTTTTTTTGGCTCAATTGTTTTGTAAACAAACATTGTAAACTAGAGGGAGTCAGTATAATCTTACCTATCAGGAGATAGAAGGTGTCTTATGGGATTTGGAATGAGTTTTATTCATTTATTTATAATAGTATAATTCCATAAACCCATCGGAGTGTCTATGGAAAGGATGTAGGTTCTCACATTAAGGATGAACCTTGTAAATCTTGTGTTCTTTACTTTCTTTCCTAATTTTACATGCATGAGTATTTAGTTACATTTTATAAGGAAATAAATATTAACAGGTTGTAGGGGTTAAGTTTCTAAAATTGTTGAAACTTATAAAAATTGAACAATTGATTCACCCCCCCCCCCCCCTCTTCTCAATTATTATTTGATCCTTTGGAAATTTAATGTCCCTTTTCATTCAGAACCTACCTCAACCTCTATCATGTCTATCTATGACCTTCCACCATCAAACCAACTAGATCCTAAACCCAAAGTGTGATATCTTTGTATTTGTTTTTTATTCTTTTCTCTTATTGTGCAAACTGATTTTTATCTCGATGAAATTCTAATGATATTTCTTAAACTCAATTTAGTGCTTTTATATTTCTTTCTTTACATGATTGATTGTGGTTGTTTGATTTATCTCTGATCAATGAACAAATACTTATTCATTTCAGTAATTTTATTCTAACTATTTAATATTTCAATGTGCTAAATTCAAATGTGTTTTTCTTATTAAATTGTACTTCCTTTTTTATATAAAAAAACAGGGGGGGGATATTTATGGGAAATGCAAAATTTTATTTATAATTACATTTTATCTATATTTCTATTCCAAAAGTGGAAAAGATAAAAATAATAATCTTTATTCCCATTACAAATTATTTTTACTATAATTATATGTTTTTTTTGTAAAATATTCTATTTTAATTATATGGGTTTTGTGATCATCAAAAAGAGGGATATCATTGGACATACTAATGTTTTTCCAATATATACCAATTTATCCTAAGTTTTAATGATCACAAAAACCCCATTTATTTTACTAGATTTTATATTGAGTGATTTTAGATCATTTGACTAATATTTTAATAAATTTTTTATATACTTGGTGATTATTTTTCAAGCTGTTCAAAATCAATTTTGAAGTTTTTCCAAAGTACTGATGTTTACGCAAGACCAGATTCATGGTTACATAGAAGTATAATGATGTATACACGGCCAAGATGGTGGTTATGTAGAGAAGATTCATGCTTACACAGATAACATAATGATTATGCAGATACCATGATGGTTGTGCATACTAGATTGATTCTTACGCAGAGGTGATTCATGGTTACGCAAGACAGAATGATGGTTATGTCGGAAAATTTGATGGCTATATAGAAGATCATGTTTATGCATAGTGATATGTATGCAAAGAGTCATGTCTAAGAAGAATGAACCCTACCCAAGTGATGTTTACACTGATATTTTTTCTCAAGGTATTTATTACCGTTGAATCTTTTATGGAAAATACCAATGTTTCTTTCATCTTATCAAAGTTTGGGTTAGTAAAAGAAGGTATAGACGATTTGTAAGGCTGTCATTTCCAAGAATTTGTAACTTCTCTAATGACCATTTTTGTTGATGTATGTCAGGAACCATTAATGATTGTAGTGATTTGGAACTTTTCACCAACCTATCGGTTAGATAAAAAAAGGTTTCTCATTTGAGAATATATATAGAGCATGTGTTTCATAATTTGAAAATTTATTGAACAAAGATTAATTCTAAATATTTTTTGTCTAATCTCTCTCGAATTTGTAATCTCTTTTTCATGTTTGAACACTCTATTTTTTATCATTTCGAAGAATGAAAAGAAATTGTAAAATTGTTGTGATTGTGCACTTTCAAAGTTTTATTTACAAAAAATGAACTATCTTCATAGATACATTTAAAGTCTACTCTTTATTTGAAGAATCTCAATAATCCGGCAATTGTTACTTGTGACTGTGTGATAAACCGGAACACTCCTCTACTCATCTTTTCTTTGTTTTTGTAAGTGCACACTCTTTTCACTAAGTGTAGTTAGAGGATATGTATATAATTTTTGTAAATAAGATCCTAGAAAAATATCATGGATATTGTACCAAGTGACAACTACTTGCACTGAGTTGGGTAGACCTTAAGAAAAGTGTTGGTTTATTAAAAAACATCAAACTCAAAGAAAGAGTGTTGGTGGAGTGAACTAGGGAATCTTTGTACCTCAAACCACTATAAATTTCTCTATGTCCAGCTTTTTATTTTCTTTTTGTTTTCACTACATATCTGATAGAAAAGATTAAGGAAAATTTTGAATCCATTTTAAGAGAATATTTTTTATTTGGGAAGAATTTTGGAACTCAATTCACCCCCCAACCCCTCCTCTTAAGTCATTGTGTAACTACTCCAAGACAACATAATTAACAAGAATTCTTAGATAAAATTGGATAATGTGTCAGTTTGTCTTATTATGAATAGTTATTTATTCATGTAATTGGTCACATAAAATAGTTAATAAGCATAATCAAAGATAAAATTGGATACTTTCACCTAAACAAAATCCCTAAATGATAATATTAAGTCAAATGTATTCCATCATTTTTTCAGAATAAAACCATAGCTTGAGGTGTTGTCCTGACCATAGTCAAGAGAACTTCTAGTTATTGAGGAGTTCTAACCAAAGTGATGGGACGAATTAACCAAATTGGGATAAGAGAATTGGTTATAGCCTACTTAGTAAAATTTGGAGGCAAATGTTGAGAAAATATGAGACTAGGGTTTGAGGATTGGGAAGTCTACTCAATAGATCAAGGAGTTGTGAGTCAATTAATTTGGTTAGGGAGTTTCTAGATAAATACATTAAAGTAGTATCATGTCTATAGTATGTACTATAATAAGGGGAATAAGGATATTTTCTGCAATAATATTTGGTAGCGGGATATTCTTGAATCAATCAATGAGGGTTGTAGAAGTGGATAATAACACCACCAACTCATTAACTTTGCAAAGTATCTTAGACAAGGAAAATTTTCTCACCTACATGAATTTTAATAAGTGGTACAGGAATTTGTGCATGATGCTATGTTAAGAGAATACATCATACATGTCAGAATCCCCTCAACTTACTAATCTAGCTCGAGGATCAAGTAAGGCTGATAAGGATTCCAATAAGAAACATGTGGATTACACACTAGATATCTAGTGAATCATGTAATCATCCATGTCAAGTGAGTTGTAGAATCATATCAAAGACAAGGATTCATACACCATGTTGTCCAATATTAATGAAATTTATCAAGAAAAGTCCTGGAAAGAAAGATATCAAATATCTAGTACAATTTTTTCATGCAAATTTGGAGATTTATTCTAAGATGGTTCATGGGTACTAAAGATGATCGAGTACATTAATAGACTATATAAGCTTTTATTCAAGTTGGATAAATAATTATCCCCAAATTTCATAATTTCTTCCATGTTTCTTAGTTTCTCTAGTTTCATAGTTAACTTTAACATGAACAACATAGAGAAATCACAAACTGACTTATTGTCTATGGTTCTCCAAGAGGAAAAGGATATGAGGAGGCTTAAACCTCTAGTCCTTAGGTGAAAAAGAAGAATGAAAAAGGAAAGAGGTAAAATTTTGGATCTTATCCAAAGGCAAGGGCACAATATCCTTATATGGTGCTAAAGATTATAGGAGAGGCCAATGAGGAGGTTGTCTGCTTTGCAGGTGACAAAAAAATCACTTGAAGAAGAACTTAAAGGAGGTAAGAAGTAAGGTGATGCTTATTCTTCAGTTATGTTCATTTATTATTGTAACCTTTCAGATTTTACATCTTGGGTATTAAATATAGCTTGTGGATCAGACATTTGTATTCAAATACAAGAACCAATTAGATTTAGGAATACACCAAGAGTGTTACTTAGACTCGTTAGAGAATAAACCCTCGGATGTGTGTCACGCTTGTTTATGAGGAAAGATGATTAAGGCATGTTTTAGTGGTAAGAAAGGGTCATAAATTTTATGGAATTGATATATACAGATGTATGTGGACAATTTACAGTAGAAGTTAGATGGTGATTTTTTGTGGAAATGCTTGGAGTCATAGCGATAGAGGTTTGTAGATGAATAAAAGGAAAAAACAAAAGAAGAAAAAGATGATGAACATGGACACAAAGATTCATGTGGTTTGGGAAAAATCCTTACATCCACAGAGAGGAAAAATAACTTCACTGTAATTTGGGAGCACAATTATAAGCAGATCATAGTTTCACCCACACAAAAACCTAGCTCGAATGAGCTAATAAAGAAGACAAAGCATTGTGCCACCAACTTCACAATAATTCCATTGTGCTATAGTTAACAGTGGTTGGAAGTCCACACTGCTACAGTGATGTGGCCACCTAAGTTTAAGATGCTATAGTGGATGGTGGATAGAAGTCCATGGAGCTACAGTACCATTTTCTCCAAAGTCTGAGATGCTATAGTAACTGTGTCAAAGTATGCACTGCTATAGTGCTTTGTCAATGTCGTCTGTTCAACTCTACTACAGTCTATCAAAGTTTCTATAGTTCCCCAAAATTTGGGTTGGAGGGAAAACCCCAACCCCCAAAGTAGAGGCACATTTCCACTTGCAACCCCTAATGAGCTCACTACAGAGCTCGAACCACAAGAGTTGCAGTATGGTGTGTAGTGTGGGTTGCAAGCATTTGTCCCAACATCATCCAAACAGACCGGGATACACCAATCCAACATAATTCTATTATTTTATCACTTTTACTAACAACATTAGTAGATATGTATATGTATACTTGATGAGGTATAAGTTGAATTTATTTGAGAAATTTAAGGAATACAAAAGTGAATTAGAGAATCAAATTGGCAAGAAGATAAAGAAACTATAATCAGATCAAGGCAGACAGTATCTTATCCAATAATTCATTGATCATATCAAATAGAGTGTTATTATAGCCCAACTCACACCTCCTTATACATTTTAGTGGAATGGAGTGATTGAAAGGGGTAATAGAACCTTGTTGGATATAGTGAGATCAATGACAGGTCACGCACATCTTCTACCATCATTTTGGGGATATTCAATGCAGACAAAAACATACACACTCAACCAAGTGTCAACTAAGATATAAAGTGGAATCTCATATGGGTTATGGCATAATAATAAATCTATCTTATTACACATTCATGTATAGATATGTGAAAAAATAATAATGATAAACCCGGAAACAAACTTTCATCAAGAAGCATGAATTAAATATTTATAAAAATCCTGAGGATACAAAAGGATATTACTCAAATATGAAAGTGATATTCAAGAGATGGGCTATATTCCTTGAAAGGGGGAACTATCTCCAAAGTAGAGAGTGAGACCAAGGTAGACTTCGATGAAGTAGATTCTCAAGATGCATAAAAGTTGGAAAGGGAATAAGTTCCACAAGATCCCATGGAAGAATTTGTTTTAGATAAAGAAGTTTTGTGTATGAGCACAAGGGGGTTAGAGAACTAGAGAGATATGGTTCTCTTATCACCAAGGAAGGTGACACATTTTTCATTAAAAATAACAAACCTATGGCCTGCAAGGAAGCTCTGGATATCCCAAAAACTTCTAGATAGAAAAAATATATGAATTCAAAAATGGATTCCATGTATCAAAATCAAGTTAGGACTTTGGAAGAACCTCCAATTAGAGTAAACCTCATTGGGTGAAAATGGGTATCTAAGAAGAAATTGGACATAAATGGTAAATCCAATACTTATAAAGCATGTTTAGTTGCTAAAGGTTCTAGACAACATCAGAGCATTGATTATGAAGAAACCTTTTTACCAGTAGTGATGCTCAAATCCATTATAATTCTATTTATCATTGCACTGTACCATGATTATGAGATTTGACATATTGATGTCAAAACAGCTTTCCTGAATGGGAAACTTTTGAAAAAATTCTATATGAATGAACCAAAAGGGTTTGTGACACCACATAGATCCAATAAAGTATGCAAGTTGCATAGATCCATTTATGGATTGAAACAATCATCAAAATCATGGAATGTTCATTTTGATGAGGTCATAAGAGATTTTGGTATCATTAAAAATGAAAGAGAACATTGTGTTTACAAGAAAGTTAGTGGGAGTGCCATAGTTTTCCTAGAAATATATTTCAATGAGATATTATTAATTGGAAATGAGGTACAAGTCTTACGATCATTTATGAGCTGGTTAAATTAATCATTCTTCATGAAGAAATTATATGAAGCAGTCTATGTTCTAAGGATCAAGATCTAAAGAGATAAATTCAAGAGGATGCTTAGACTAAGTTGAATTACATGCATTGACAAAGTACTTAAAAAGTATAAGATAGAACAATCCAAGAGGATATTTTTTCCAATGTCACATGACATAAATTCCTATAAGAAAATGTTCCCTCAAACACAGGAGGAGAAATAAATAATGAGTAGAATTTCATATTCCTCAATAATTGGATTTATCATGTATGTCAGGTTATGTACAAGACTTGATGTTTTCTATGCCTGGAGCATGGTAGGTATCAATAAAATATAGGAGAGTTTCACTGGGCATAAGTTAAAAAATATATTTAAAGTACCTGAGGCATACAAAGGATTTAATCCGGGTCTATAGTGGAGAAGAGAAACAAGTCGTATAGAGGTACATGGAGGCTAGTTTCCAAATGGATCATGATGATCTAAAGTCATAGTAAGGTTGTATCTTTAGCTTAAACACGGTGCAGTTAGCTGGAAGTGTAATGACCCTGACCCCAATAGCCCAAAGTCAGTGCCTTAATTTATTACATTGGTATAGATACAAGATTCAAATCCCAATGGACTAAATATTTTATCAGTTTTGAAAAAACTACATTACACACATGATACCCATTTTACAATGGGGATAGAAAATAAATCATAATACATAACAAAATCCAATAAACTACATCCTTGAAAACACATTCAAATATCTTTTCTTCATAACATAGGGAAAGGAAAAAAAATAAGGGTGACCTCAAATTCTAAGTAAGAGTTAAATATAGAAAAATAAATAATGAATAAATTAGCATAATCAACATGGAAAGGTAGATAACTTAACACGCATGTCATTTAATCGATAAACTGACAATGAAATGCATCCATAGATTTTTTTTCATAGTGAAAATCTTCTAGATAATAATAACTGAATATCGAATGCAGATGATTCTTAATTATTGGATTTCATGTATCTGGCACATAAACCACTATACTGTCAAGACCTATTCTCGAGATAGTTTAAGTCTGTGGGTAGAAACTCGTCTAATTCTATTTGGAAACAAACGTGAAGGGTTTGTCGCCAACTGATTTGTCTCATGAGACATGTCGATGCATCAAGGGGATGTCTATAACCAAGCTCCACCTGTCTCTATCATTCAAAAGTATTCCTCATATATCTAATAATATATTTATTTAATAAACAATGTGTTATATCATTAAATATTTGTATTGGATAAAAGATACAAAATTATCAATATTTCCAAAATTAATCAAATAAATTTCAAAGTAAACACTATATGTAAAAATGGAATATGGTTTAGGTTATAATCATATAAATCATACAAGAATATGGATATTTAATATAAATTTAATGTCCAATAAAAAATTATTACAATAAAATGATTGTTTCTAGATAAAGTTAACAATCACAAAAGAAAGTGATATTGTGCAATGACTTTTATCACTTGGTGATTTTCAATTCAAATCCCCTTAGATGAAATAATTCAAAGTGAAACTTAAAATACCATGAGGAATGAATAAATAATGATATTACATGTCCAAGGGGAAGTATATACACCACATAAAAATTAATTGGTGTATAATAATAAATAAGTCTCAATGGAATGTAAATTGAGACGGAATCTCTTACCACTTGTAATCAGTCAAATTGCATGCCCCATAAAACTAATAATTATCAAATAAAACATTTAATTCCATGAATATAATGAGATTCATGATATGATATATCAAATGACAATATACATACACTACACATAAGAAATAATTGGTGAATAAGGCATATATCTCACTAAAATAAAAGTGAGATGAGAAAACTCTTACCTCACACTTCACTTTAGTGTAGTGTTATTTAACCTCTTGTATAATGGTTTAAAGAATGTTATTAATTAATTATAGAACTATAACCATGTTTATAATACCTTATGTGATAATTTTATAACATCTTATGACTCATTCATTAATAATATTTCATTATTTCCATGGTTTTAGGTGCGTTTGCGGTTCATTTGTGTAAAATTATAGATGTTATTATAAATGAGATTACAACTCCATAAGTGTAATGAAATAGTATTAATTTACTTCTAGAAGTTTAAATGGTCTTTTATATCTTTTTTATTTCTTATAGGAGGATGATTCATTTGATAAAATGTTAACGATAATTGTTTAGTAAATTTTGGTGGTTTTTTTCTGAACACCACAAACTAGTTTCCTTTTATTTACTATTATGATTATATATTAGTTATAGAACATGAAATAGGTTATAATATAACTATTAAAATCTTATTTAACCATAAAAAATAGTTTTATGACCAATCATGAAGTTGGTAATGGAAAACGAACAAAATCATTATTCACGGAGACGGTTAATCGCCATAACTCGGACAATGGTTTCGTTTCTTTGAATAAGAGGAGGTAATAAAAAGGAAGGATATAATATATTACATTAAAAACATAAAACTATAGTATATACATGATTATTTAGTTATTATTCCTTGATGTATGAATTAGGTGATGATAAAGTAGAAGAAGAAAAGAAATTAAGATATGTGTTTTAAGAAAACTACATCTTGAATATCACCTCCTTGAAGGACCCCTTGAGGAATTTGGATTTGGTCTTTTGATGAGACCAGAAGAACTTGGACGTGGGGAGAGTGAGGAGGATAGGTTTTGACCGAGATTTGAGGAGCTTCAAGTCTTGTGGGTCGAAATGGGGTGGTGAGGGGTGGTATTTATACTTGAGGAGATGTGGGTTTAAGTGATTAAATAATGATTATTTTATGTTCCAGATTGAGGTGACATTAATTTTCATGAATCTGACTGATAATTAATGTTATAAAGTATGTTTAGGGTCAATAAATACCTCAACAACCCATTTAATGTTTTATTTTTTACATATTTTAATCATTTTCCTTTTAACTTTAACCCTTTTCATTATTTTACATATACTATGGGGAATAATTTTTTTACCACGGTAACTTTTTTATGTATAAAAATAAAAAATTAACTTACAAGATGATTAGGACATTATGATTACAAATATGTAATACATTTTACCAAATTATATTCATAGAAATGGTAAAATTAGATTTAAAATTAATCCCACAGACGCAACGGGAAAATGAGTTTTTGAAGTGAAAAGTTCAAAAATTTGAAATGTTTTTATATCCAAATTCAATGTGAAATTGATTATAATGACCCACATCGGATTTATTGATGTATAGTTGAACTAATTATATTTTAAAACCAATTTAAATATATAAATAAATTAGAATAAAAAACATTTTTTAATTAAAATTCAATATTTTTCACTATTCATCGAAAATTGAAATTTCTCTGAAAAATACAAAAATTTCGCCATAAAATATTTTTCATATTATGATTTCAAAATGAAGTTTATTTTTTCAATTAAAATTTATAAAAGTTTCAAATTTTAGTTTTAAAATAGGTGCATCATTAAAAGGTACAAAATTGCCTTTTAGAAAAATATATTTGTTATGCTTAAAATTAGATCCATTCTTATCTGAAACCTATAAAATGTATTGGATGAATTTAAAAAAATTTGATTGAATATATAACATATAAATTTCAATATGATATTTTACTAATAGTGATTGTTTTAATTTATTAATATAAAATTTCATTGTAGGCATAAAAATAGTTTTTTTATAAAAACATATCCTTTATATTCAATTGGTTTTTATTTTCATTTATAATTAATTGGTAACCAATGAATTCATTTTATAAACATGTGTAAACTATATTTTCATAATTTAGTTAATCTCATTCATTCTCATCATTCCAACAACTAGGTGATAACTATCACAATAATAATATTTAATTGTTTGTTTAAGCTTGGTGTTCTGTGTAATGTAATCTATCGAATAGATTAAATTTAAAAAGAGACATACCATAAAATATTGGGGTGTTACATTATTCCCTCCAATAAATTGTGTCCTCGTAATTTAAAATTTCACTTCGAAAATTAAAGGCTGATACTTGAAAATTCCTTTGTGGAAAACCCACATCATAAATAGGGTTAATAAAACATCCCCTTAATAAAAGGGAAAGGGAAATGTGAACAAAATTAGACTTTCAAATTGGATAACACTAGTGTGAAGTGAAAACATGGACATAGAGCAAAATCTATCTATAAAGTTTTTATAGAGAATGATAAAGGATACGGTCATTAGAAGGTTAATAACCACAAAATTATAAAACAAATAGGTCTGAAAAAGGTCATTGATATCATTAAAATGATGGTAATAGGATAACATTTTATTTCAAAATCATTTGAGAAGATATACTTACTTGATTTCATCTCATAAGGACAATCTCACTCTTTGGTTGTGCTTCAATCTATCTCCACTTCATTTCTTAAACCAAGAGATTGATATTCAAGATGAATTTTTATGGTTGTAGCACTTTTATCAAAAGATTCATAAGTTAACACTTTGGCCTTTAAATATTAATCAAAATAAAACCGGTTAGCACATGTTATCCAATATGATAAATCATACTTTAATCTCAAATAATAATATCCAAAGTTCAACTTAATACATTTCATTTGTAATAAATATTAAGACTCGTCCAAAATAGATTTTTCCAAATTCAAAGACCAAAAAATTAGGTCACTAAATTTCCAAAATCAACTTAACATTAAATTTTCCCAAAACAATATAATGTTTCTCTTATTGTCACATACCAAATATATGAATACCTTGATCACCTTTAAACCTTAATGAAAATATGCATGCTTCTAATAATAAAATCCTAGGTATATTTCTTAAATCCAAACATGTAGTATACCCAGTAAAGATAATCATCAAATCACCAACCACTTTTATAGTCACCAATACTATCTCATAAGCATTACTTTGTCATTATTATCTCAACATAAAGAATATATTAAGGGTTATATTTCCTCAATCATGTGTTTTCAAAAAGATCAAATTGAAATAGAATCACTTCTCTTGGTTACTGGTAATATTCCTCACATGCTTCCAAATCTTTAAATAAATACTGCAGTACAATCCTTATATATCTCATGATTCTTATAACGAGAGCATCATTGATAAAATCATTCTTGAATCCAAATATACAAGAACATTAATTATTCTACTTCATTCTTAAACCATTAACTACACTTCATCATCTTATTCCTTAATACCTCCTTTTCATTTTTCATTTGTAGTCACTTCATCATCAACAATATAACTATTACTTGTATAACTTTACTGATTATATTCATGAGTTTTCCCCCTAGAAAATTGATTTTCATGTTGCCCTTATTTTCTGCATTTAAAACATTCAACCGTCGGTAATGCATCAGGGAGACCATTATTCCAAACTTTTCATTTTTCCTCAAAAATTACTTTATATCCTTCTTTTATATACCCAAAACATCTTCTCATTCCTCTAAGACATTCACTTGTGTGTTTCTTCTCACATTCTCAATGTATAGGAAACTGAATCATCTTTTCCACTATGGTTTCCACCACCCGAGTTCTTAGTGAACTATATCCTTCTCTACTTTGGGGAGTCCAAGAGTTGGTTAAGGTGCATGTTGTTAATCATATATTATAATCACAATATTCTTCATTCTGATTATTATCTCATTTGGTTTATCATCAAAACATTGTCTATCACATCCATCATTAACTTAGTTCCTTCTGGTTCCATTCATTGACTAAATCAAAAGCATAGTGTGAGCAACACTAACCAGAATGATATAGTCATGAAGAATCATTTATAGGATGTATAAATCATGAAATTTTCTCAATCTATGAATCCTTAGGTTTAATCTAGGTTATCTGTTATCATTACCAATTTTATAGGATAATATCTCATACTTAGACTTATCCTAAAAGTCAAACATAGGGTCATATTCCCTTATTTATGTTTTTCTAAATCTAGTTCTCAAGGTTTCTACTAAACTTGATCTGATACCAACTGTAACAACCCCGACCCTGGTAGCCCGGAGCTGGTGTCTTACTTTATTACATTGGCATAGATACAAGATTCAAATCCCAAAGGACTGAATAGTTTAGCAGTTTTGGGAAAACTAGATTACATACAAGATACCCATTTTACAATGGAAATAGAAAATAAAACACAATACATAACAAAAGCTAATAAATTACATCCTTGAAAACTCATTCAAAGATCTCTTCTTCATAACCTGTAGAAAGGAATCAAAATAAAGGTGAGATCAAATGCTCAGTAAGGGTTAAATACAGAGGAAGAAATAATGAATCAATGAGCATAATCAACATAGCAAGGTAGATAATTGAACACACGTGTCATTTAATTAATAAACTAAGAATGAAATGCATCCATATATTTTGTCATAGTGAAGATCCTCTGGATAATAATAACTGAATATTGAATGTAGGCAATGCTTAATTATTGGACATAATGTATCTGAAATATGAACCATTATACTATCAAGACCTATTCTCAAGATGGTTTATGTCTGTGGGTAGAAACTCATCTGATTCTTCTTGGAAAAAATTGTGAAAGGGTTTGTCACCAACTGATTTGTCTCATGAGACCTGTCGATGCATTGAGGGGCTGTCTATAACTGGGCTCCACCTGTGTCTGTCAGTATAAAGCATTCCTCATATATCTAATAATCGATTTAATTAATAAACAATGTGTCTTATCATCAAATATTCATATTGAATAAAAGATACGAATTTATCAATATTTCCGAAATTAATCAAATAACTTTCAAAGTAAACATCGTATGTAAAAATGGAATACAATTTAGGCTATAATCATATCCATCGTACAATAATATGGATATGTAATAGAAATTTAATGTCCAATGAAAAATGATTATAATAAAGTGATTGTTTCAAGAGAAAGTTAACAATCACAAAAGAAAGTGATATTGTGAAATGACTTTTATCACTTGGTAATTTTCAAGTCAGATCCCCTTGGATAAAATAATTCAAAGTGAAACTTAAAATACCATGAGTAATGAATAAATTGTGATATTACATGTCAAATGGACAGTATATACACTACATAGAAGTGAGTTGGTGTATAATGACAAATAATTCTCGATGGAATGTAAATTGAGCTGGAATCTCTTACCATTTGTAATCAGTCGGATCGTATGCCACATAAAAGTAATAATTATCAAATGAAACATTTAATTACATGAATATAATGAGATTAGTGATATGATATATCAAAAGTAAGTATAAATACACCACACACAAGAAATAAGTAGTGAATAAGGCATATATCTCACAGAAATAAAAGTGAGATGGGGAAACTCTTACCTCACGCTTCCCTTTAGTGTAGCATTCTTTAACCTCTTGTATAATGGTTTAAATAATGTAATTAATTCATTATGGAACTATATTCATATTTATAATACCTTATGTGATAATTCTATAACATCTTATAACCTATTCATTAATAATATTTCATTGTTTTCATGGTTTCGGATGCGTTTGTTTCATGATTTCATGATCGGTTCATTTGTGTAAAATTATGGGTGTTCTTGTAAATGAGATTACAACTCCATAAGTGTAATGAAATGGTATTAATGCACTTTCATAAGTTTAAATTGTCTCATATATCATTTTTCTTTCGTGTATGAGGATGATTCATTTGATAGAATGTTAATGATAATTGTTTAGTTAATTTTGGTTGTTTTTTCCGAACACTACGGACTAGTTTCGTTTTATTTACTATTATGAGTATATATTAGTTCTAGAACATGAATAGGTTATAATATACATATTACAATCTTATTTAACCAGAATAATAGTTTTATGATGAGGCATGAAGGTGTTAATGGAAAACGAACAAATCGGTTAATCATCATAACTCAAACAATGGTTTCATTTCTTTGAATTAGAAGAGGTAATAAAAGGGATGGATATAAGATATTACATTAGAAATATAACACTATAGTATATACATTATTCTGGAGTTATCATGCATTGATGGAAGAATGAGGCGAGGAGAAAGTATAAGAAGAAAAGAAATTAAGAGAGGTGCTTTGAGAAAATTACATCTCGAATATCACCTCCTTGAAGGACCCCTTGAGGACTTTAGATTTGGTCTTTTGGTGAGACCAAAAGCACTTGGATGTGGGGAGAGTTAGGAGAAGATGTTTTGGAAGATATTTGAGGAGCTTCAAGGCTTGTGGGACTAAATTGGGTGGTGAGGGTGATATTTATACTTGAGAAGAGGTGGGTTTAAGTGATTAAATAATGATTATTTTATGTTTAAAGCCAACCACATTGAGGTGACATTAATTTCCACGAATTTGGCTGATCATTAATGTTGTAAAGTATAGTTATGGTCAAGTAATACTTCAACAACCCATTTAATGTTGTAGTTTTTAGGTATTTTAATCCTTTATCTTTTAACTTTAACCCTTTTCATTATTTTACATATACTGCGGTAAATAATTTTTTTACCACAATAACTTTTTTATATATAAAAATGAAAATGATCTTACAACCTAATTTGAAAATTTTGATTCCAAATATGGAATCCATTTTACCAAATTCAATTCACAGAATTGGCAAAATTAGATTTAAAATTAATCTCGCAGCACAACGGGAAAACGGGTTTTTAAAGTGAAAAGGTTTAAAATTTTGAAATGTTTTTATATCAAATTTTAATGTGAGATTGATTCCAATGACTCACATTGGATTGATTGATGTATAATTGAACTAATTATACTTTAAAACCAATTTAAAATATAATTTAACTATATAAATAAATTAGAAGAAAATGTTGTTTTCAATTAAAATTCATTATTTTTCATTATTCATCAAAAAAATAAAATTTCTCTGAAAAATACCAAAATTTCACCTTAAACTAATTTTGATATTCCGCTTTCAAAAATGAAGTTTATTTTGTCAATTAAAATTTATAAGTGTCAAAATTTAGTTTTAAAACATGTATGTCGTTAAATGGCGATAAAATTGCCTTTTAGAAAAATATAACTTTTTATGCTTAAAATTGGATGTATTCTTATCTTAAGTATATCAAACTTATTGGATAAATTTAAAAATATTTGATTGAATATATAACATAAAAATTTCATTATGATCTTTCAATAGTAGTGATTATTTTAATTTATTAATATAAAATGTTATTTGGGCATAAAAATAATTTTTTTATAAAAACACATCCTTTATGTTCAATTGATTTTTATTTTTATTTGTAATTAATTGGTAACCAATGAATTCGTTTTATAAACATGTGTAAACTATATTTTCATAATTTAATTAATCTCATTCAATCTCGTCATTCCAACGACTAGGTGATAACTATCACAATAATAATATTTAATTGTTTGTTTAAACTCGGTGTTCTATGTAACGTAATCTATCAAAGAGATTAAATTTAAAATAGACATACCATAAAATCTTGGGATGTTACGAGAAGAGCTCAAAGCAGTTAGTGATAATTGATTTTGCAGCAGAATTCGAGTATATTGCAACTTCTGATGTAGCTAAGGAAACAGTTTAGATATGCAACTTTGTCTCAGGGCTTAGGGTGATGTCAGGCAGCAGCATATTGTGATAACACTGGAGCAGTGGTTCTTGCCAAGGAGCCCAAATCACATCAAAGAACAAAGCATATACAGTTAGAGTTGGTGCTTTGGAACCAACTTTATCTTATGTGATTTTGATACCATCTCATGTATACGGTTTGATATATGCATGATGATTATTTTTATCACATGTTATTTATAATTTCGGTTTCCTTATGTGATAATGACTTTAGAATATTTGTCACGTTAATGGGTCATGGCAGTTCTCCAACATGATGAAATCTGGGTATGTTATGACATTATTCATAATGATATTTCTTATGGTCTAGACACATCATTCTCACAAGACATAGATGATGTTTGACTATCAGGTATTAAAGACTCATAAGCATTGAGACTTTTTCTCATGAAATTCGCACCCGGTTATCTCAAAGCAGCGAGGTCATGAGGATAGACCCACCATAGGAATTCTACTGATTGCAAGTGCCATTGGATAACCTTATCTGCAAGTGTGTGTATTGATTATTGGACTTGAGGTCATTATCAATGTTTATCAAGAAGGACGTACTTTGAAAGATGAAAACCTTGACATATATGCTCTTAACGAAGCAGCTTGTGTTGGGTACATTGTGAATGGTATGACGATTGATTAAATAATCAAGATAGGATTTGTCCCTTTCGAGTTATGGAGAAAGATATCTTTAATCCTTTCATTGGGATGAAAGTGCCTTAGTGAAATCCATGGCCATGGTAGTCAACGATGAGAATTGGAGGATCGTCATATGATCCTTGGCAATGGAAGACAACTCAAAATATAGGTGAATCTATCCTCGTATGAAGCAACATGCAAGAAAAGGAAAAACACATGTAAAACAGAGCATACATGATTCGCAATGTAGTGACCTCCATTTCACATTCCTCGAGGGAGTATGCTTGATAACGATCAAAAGAGCAGCAGATCTACGCCTGCTACCTCTGAGGTGGAGAGCACTAGTTGATAGATCTCGTATCTCTATCGGAGGACAACCGAGCTATAGAAGGGGTGTTGGCGCCTTCATGGGAGTGATAAACGGCGCTTGGGAATGAAGAGAGCTTATGAAAGTTTGCATGAAATTGATGATCATCATCAGCATCAAACGAACGTGACCAAGTCGCACTCAAACAAGGAGAACCACTTCTCCTTTTATAGGTGATGCCTCGGCGTTCCTCCATGAATGTGGAACGTGTTAGGCATTAAGAGCATCATCAAATGACACCCTCGTATATCAATGCATTCAACGATCATAATGCAAAGTATTTAATCCATTCATAATGGATTAGAGAAATGGAAACTGCGTGACAGAAATGGCATGTAGGAATGCAATGCACATGCTGCATCACGATATCTCTTGCATGCATTGCGGGTGTACATGCATCATATGCGTATACACTGCATGCATGCATTACATGCATACTACGGTTTCTTTACATGCATCATATATACATGTAATCAACTTGCATCGTATGCATGTCTTATATATGCACCATATATATATACTAACACTACATGTATTATATGCATGTATTCAATGTGCATACATCATATGCATGTATATGTTAGTGCACATCCAACAGTTAAAAGCAAGGTCATCTCGAAAAGTTAAATAAAGACATCCGGCATTAAGGGATGATAGCATGGGTATGATTGTTTCTTGATGAGATATCGATTAAGGGTTTATATTACATAGTAGAATTTGTAAGAGGTTTTCATTACCACAACTTCTCTCTCTCTCTCTTCACTACCACAAAACTAGACAAGGCATGCGTCTGCCTTTATCAGTGCTAATGGAAAAGTGATGATAAAGGTTGTATTTATCAGCGCTTTTCATTTTAGCGCTGATAAATACACCCTTTATCAGTGATTTTTACTAGCACTGATAAAGGCTCACGTGGGATTGTTAAAAACACTAGGGTCCTCTTCCTCCTCCCCGCACCATGTCAAGCTCTCGTGGAAGCCCTCATCTGCGCCACTGTCGCCGCCTCCTCCTCCTCTTCTGCGGCCGCCGCCTCCTCCTTCTCCTCCTCCTTCTCCTCCTCCTCCAGTCGCCGCCTCCTCCTCCTCCACCGCGGCCTCGTCCTCCTACTCCTCCACCGTGGCCTCGTCCTCCTCCTCCTCCACCGGCACCTCCTCCTCCTCCTCCTCCTCCGCCTAGTCTGCGGCCTCTTCCTCCTCCTCCTCTACCGGCGCCTCCTCCTCCTCCTCCTCCGCAGCCTCCGCTGCCTCCGCCCTGCCTCTGCCCTGCCTTCGCGCTGCCTCTGTTTCCTCCGTTGTCGACGCCTCCTTCTCCTCCGCTACCGGGTCCTCCTCCTTAAGGTGATTCAAATTTAATTTGTATGAATTAATTATGTTTGCATTGTGGTAACCCCTTGCATCCTATCCCAAATTATGAATATTGATTTTTGGATTTTATGAGTGTTGTTATTGTGGGTAATTGTTATGTTTGGATTGTGATCACATGATGTTATGTGTTATATTATATACTCATGATAATATGACATTACAACTTGAATGATTCACCTCGTATGTGTGTTAGCATGCATGGTGTTTATATGTTGTACATTAAAGAAGTGGACCATTATGAAATTAATATCCCTTAGTAGGGTACTACACTTGATATGTGATGATGAAGACAGAGAACCTAAGCATAGGGTGGAGGTACAACATATCCATGGTGTCATGTCATGGGTGTGCTTGAGGTACCCAGTATTTTCTAGGTCTCATTCACTATGAGATGCATAATTTTTTTCAATAACCACATGGATCTATCTCATACATAGAAAGAGGGTAAGAAGGTCAATGATTTCCTGGCTACTTAGGCCTCTTTAGGTAACCTGTGTACCATATTTAACATCATAGGATCTCTCCCCCCAACCTTGTTAGTTTAGTTAAAGAATATTCCCTTGGGATAAACTAATTTATACCTCCTTTGACTGTTTTTAGACTTGTCCCCTTCTTGAAATAAAATATATCAACATTGGATGTGTTGAAATAAAGTTCATGACTGAGTTATTTAAGCTATAACCTTGGGTTTGTTGTGCCCCCCCCCCTCCACTACTCCCTCTTATCCCCACCTCATCCATGCCTTCCCTCCTCCCTCATCTCCCTCTCCTCTAACTAAACCTCCTCCCCTTCCTCCACCCATACTCACTTCCCTCCTAGCACCATGATTTGAACTAAGGGTAGGTGTCTTCCCCCATCCAAACACATAGCTTATGGATCGTGGCCTATTGCAGCTAAGCACTAGACCCAAACTCTAACTCCACCATCTCCTTCTCCCTCTTCTTTTCCACCACCATTGGAAGATTCCATCTCGTTGGGTTTTGATTTTCCTTTTGTATCCCACCACTCACAAGATGTGGTTCCACCTACCAATGTCCATCCCTATTTTCACTTTGAGGAAATGAAACACTATATGTGCTTGGACCATTTTCAATCCAAGTCAATTTTCACCAACAAATCCATGGATTTGGTCATAATACACAAGGTCCTCATCGACAAGGTTGTTATGGTAGCCCTTCGCATCAATGAAACACTCCCAAATTATTGATGTTCCTGAGGAGATGTTTTAAGAGCTCTTTTTAGAGTTCCTTATAACTTTCAAGATAGAATTAATCTGTATCACCTTCAAACTAGGTGGTAGGGATTGGGATTTGACACTGGGTGAGTTCAGAGTTATCTTGGGGTTTATTCTTCTGACTTTGCTACATCCACTACCTATGTTGATTTGTGTCTTGATCTGAACAAGACAAATACAATAAAGAGTTGGGTGTTGATCACTCATGAGCCCACGAGCATCCATTATCCTCCCACATCCAAGAGCACCCAGATGAAGGGTTATTATCTGAGGATTAGTCATTGTGCCTTAGCTCATGCCTGGATAGCATGGGGAGACTCCCACATAACCATCACATAGACTAAGGTGCCCATTATGGCCACTTCCATGGGTTCCCTTGTGGAAAACATATACTACTTCTTACTTATGCATTTGGTCCCATGTGTTTCAATCAACTCTTTACACTTTTACTTTTGATTCACATGTTAGGCTACCTATTGGCCTTACCCATGAGGTATTTCCTTGTACGGACACCCTATAGAGACCGCCCTATGAGATTGATCCACAAGTTGCACTGATTATCCTACTTCCTCACAAAAGGTATGGTTAACCCATGTATATAGTGGTGAACCCCACTAACACACTATAAAAAACTCCCAAGAACCACCCCTCATCAGGGGTGATCGAAGAGAGGAAGAGATTGGATGAATCCCAAGAACCACCCAAGATTTGTTATTAATGAGCACGCCCCCTACCATTTTTGAAGTATCTTGTTTTTTATCTAAATTATACTCATATTCCTTCTCCTCTAACCTATATACTCATCCTATGGATTTCAAATAGGATGAATATAAATAAATAATGGATGAATGTCAATCGGTTGACAAAAGAGTATGAAGAAGGCGTGAAAGAGTTTATCAAGTTTGCAAAAGATCATGCATGTGACTCTTCTCAAATCCTTTGTCTGTGTTTACGCTGTTGTTATTCAAAACAAATTAGTCCAGATGAGTTGGAAGAACACTTGATCTATCACGGAATAGATCAGAGTTATACATGTTGGAATAAACATGGGGAAACAACGAATGTAGGTAGTGACTGGGGTGACACTGCGTTTTATGGATCATATGATATGATTACAAACATGAACAATGAAGATGATCGTATGGAGGATGTGATTACATATGTGAATGATGATGAAGATCGTATTGAGGAAATGACAAGGACCTTCGAAAATGAACTTTGTGATTGCCCAAAATTGTTTGAGAAGTTAAAAGGTTGTGAAAAGACGTCATTGTATGCTGGTTGCACTAAATATACAGCATTGTCAGCCGTACTGAAGCTGTATAATTTGAAAGCAGACAACGGGTGGAGTGACGACAGTTTTACGAAACTACTTGCCCTCATGAACGACATGCTCCCAGAAGACAATGAGCTCCTGAGCCGAACATACGATGCCAAACGAATGCTACGCTCTATGGGTATGATCTCTGAAAGAATACACGCCTGCCTGAATGAATGTATACTGTTTCGCAAGGACCAAAAATCACTTAAAGAATGCCCAAAGTGTGGTTCTTCTCGATACAAGAAAGATGAATCCAGTCCTACTAAAGTTGTATGGTACTTTCCAATCATTCCAAGGTTTAGACGCCTATATGGAAGTGAGGAGACTGCAGAACAATTAACATGGCATGCAGATACGAGAATTAAAGATGGGATACTACGTCACCCGGCAGACTCTCCTCAGTGGAAGAGAATCGATCATGAGTATCCTGAATTTGGAAACGAGTCGAGAAACCTTCATCTTGTGTTATCTACAGATGGAGTGAATCTTTTTGGTTTTCAAAGCAACAGTCACAGTACATGGCCGGTTATGTTGATAAATTATAACTTACCACCGTGGTTATGCATGAAATGAAAATACATCATGTTATCTATACTTATATCAGGACCAAAACAACCGGGTAATGATATTGATGATTATTTATCTCCATTGATCGAAGATTTGAAATTATTGTGGGATTCAGGTGTTACATTGTAGATGCTTACAGAAAGGAAGATTTAACTTTGAGAGTCATGTTGTACGGGACGATAAATGACTTCTCTGCTTATGGAAATTTGTCAGGATATAGCATTAAAGGAACTCAAGGTTGTCCCGTTTGTGAAGAAGGTACACAATCAATTAGGTTGAAACATTCATCGAAAACCGTGTTTCTAGGACATCGCAGATTTCTACCGTGACGACATAAGTACCGTTCTTGGACGACATCATTTGATGGAAGTTCAGAACATACAGCACTGTCTCCACTAACAGGTGATCAATTGTTTGAGAAAGTTAAAAATATGGACACTACTTTTGGTAAACCGGCTTCGAAAAACCTTACGAAAATCAGTTGGAAAAAGAGATCAGTTTTTTTTGAATTACAATACTGGAATTGTCTGTATGTAAGACATTTTCTTGATGTTATGCATGTAGAAAAAAATGTATTTGATAGTGTTATCGGCACGTTGCTAAATAGATCTGGCAAAACAAAGGATGGAATTAAGGCTAGGTTGGACATGGTTGAGATGGGAATACGAGAAGAGTTGGCACCAGTGAAGGGTGAAAAACGAACATTTCTTCCTCTTGTTGCTTACACTCTTTCCAGGCAGGAGAGATATCAGTTTTGCAACTTCTTGAATGATGTAAAGGTTCCAGAGGGGTATTCGTCAAATATCAGTAACCTTGTGTCAATGAGAGACTTGAAGTTAAAAGGTCTGAAATCACATGACTGTCATGTTTTGATGCAAAATCTCATTCCAATTACTTTACGTTGCATTTTGCCCAAGAATGTCCGCCATACATTAACGAAACTGTGTTTCTTCTTCAAAGTTATATGCAGCAAAGTTATAGACCCGGCGAAATTTCCAGCTATGGAAAAAGAAATTGCCGTCATATTATGTGAATTAGAAATGTTCTTCCCGCCTTCATTTTTTGATATGATGGTTCATTTGATGGTCCACTTGGTGAGAGAGATTTGACTATGTTGTCATGTACATTACAGGCGGATGTACCCCATTGAACGGTATATGAAGATTTTGAAAGGGTATGTCAAAAATCGAAGTCGGCCAGAGGGTTGTATTGCAGAGCGATATATTGTTGAGGAAGCCATTGAATTCTGTACCGAATACTTGTCTGGTGTGGAAAGCATTGGCTTACCGAAATCTCGTCACACTGGGCGGCTTGAGGGTGAAGGAATTTCTAGAAGAAAGGTTGTCACAATCAATATTACAGACCAGGAGCAGGCTCACCTTTATGTTTTGCATAACAGTTTCGACGTTGACCCATATGTTGAAATCCACAAAGAAATTCTTAGGCATTTGAATCCATCTAGGGATGAAAATGGATATCAGATACACATAATCGACAGTTTATAGGATGGTTTCGAGATCATATTTTTAAGAAGTCAGATGAAAATCCAGAGTCAATTTCAGAACGACTTCGATGGCTAGCCGGAGGACCAAGTGTGTATGCATTATCTTACAATGCTTATGTAGTTAATGGTTATACATTTTATACTAATGAACATGATGAAGACAGTACCATGCAGAATAGTGGGGTTACACTTGTGGCTGAAGCGATGCATGTTTCCGGTGCTAAGGACAGAAATCCAATTTATGTGAATATGTCATACTTTGGCATCATCAAACAAATATGGGAGTTGGATTATACGGAATTTCAAGTTCTGATATTTCAATGCAAGTGGGTTGATAATAGGAGTGCTGTTAAAATAGATGATTTGGGATTCGTGAAAGTTCATTTCAGTAAGGAAGGGGAGAAAGACGAATCGTTTATAATGACATCACAGACAGTGCAAGTATTCTATGTTCCAGATCCCGCAAACCGAAACTGGTCAATCGTTCTGTTATCGACCAAAACAGCTGAAGGGTCAGATGAAAATTCAACGAAAGATGGCCCTTTCATTGGGACTTCGCAATCATTTCACAGTGGTCCCAATGTAGACGACGTTTTGTATGTCAGAGGAGACCACAATGAAGGGATATGGATAGTTGATAAAGGGGTCAAATCCCTTCATCCTTTAAAAAAAAGAGTTCAATAATTAGGTTATTGATTTTTATTGTAATATAGATTGTGTTACATTATGTTATTATCTGTTCGCTGCTGCTTTTATGTGATCTAAATTAAATTTTAAACCAGTTCTGCAGATAATGACTTCTTCACCTGTTGATGCACCCAATCCCGAGACACAACACGTCTCTCAACCTGTTGCAGCTGGTCCCACTGCTGAGAGACAACAGGTCTCTCAACCTGTTGTAGCTGGTCCCACTACTGACGTACAACAGGTCTCTCAACCTGTTGCAGCTGGTGTCAGTGTCGATGCTAGCGCTTCGGAGAAACATAATGATGATACAGAAACTGAGGAAATGGTAGGCGATGAAACCCCAGCGACACAAAAAAAACAGGTGCGCTGTAGTTTGACAGTTTTAGCCAAAATCCTTAAGGCAAAAGCAAAAGGCGTCAAATATGAGGTGGGATGGAATAAACTATGTCAGCATGTAAACCCCAACAAAGTCATGTTTAGTAGCTACATTGGAATTGTCACTCGACAACGTGTGCCGATTGATGTAGAGTCGTGGAGCCATGTTGTCAGCGGGTTGAAAACATTAATGTGGGAAGAGATTACGGTAACATTACGATATCATCTATTTAATTTATTAAAATAAAATAAAATACTAAAATATTGACTAACCATTCATCATCTCTTGCAGAGTGCATTTATAGTAGATGTTTCGCACAAAGAATATGTTTTAAGACTGGAAGGAAGGATTCATAGAGGCTTTCGCACCATTTTAATGAAACATCATCTGAAAGATGCCAAAGGGAAAATCAAGCCGCACCCGCCTCCTCTTTATACACACTTGATATCCCAAGGAACGTGGGATGCGTTTTGCAACCGTCATGCGGAAAATAATTTTCAGGTACATTGTGTTTGGTTACACGTTGTGTAACGTTGCTTGTATTCATCACGTTGCTTGATATGTTTTTATTTATGAAACAGTAACTGAGTGCTGAAAATAAAGAACGGGCAGCAAAATCAGTGTACCCCTACCGTAAAGCAAGGCTGGGGTACGCTTCAATTGAAAAACAATTGGTACGTATTTTAAAAGTACTGTAATAATTTTATGTGACATAAAACAACACTGTAACCATGTTTCTCTGTTTATATGCAGATTGATGAAGCAAAATCTCAAGTCACTTCCATTCCACGCTATGTGCTATGGAAGGAGGCTCGTGTTAATAAAGAGGGGAAACTGATAGATGAAAACACACAAAAAGTGTGGGAAATATGTGTAAGTATGACATAATATAAACTTGTTTTGCTTTAAATCACTATTACATAACGATGCTTACTTATTTTTCCATATTTTCTATTTGACATAGTCACAGGAATCAACAACACCCGCACCAGATGCAGACATACTTTCAACGGCCTTGAAACAGCCAGAACAGTATGGCCGCGTCAGAGGTGTGGGTTTTAGGGTGTCACCCCGGGCATATTTTCAGAAAAAAAAAACAAGAGGATGAACAAACTAAAGAATTGCATGTAATGAGAGAGAGAGTAGCTACCCTTGAAAAACTATTCCAAACTCAGGGAGAGATGCTAAAGAGTTTGATGGAGGAGAGGCGAAGAGAACAAACAACTCAAGAACAACTCACGCGAGAAGATCCACCCCTCACCAGCTTTGAGGCGAGTCATTCCCCTCAAAGACCTGACTTAACTGAGGTAATCAATGTTCTAATATTCATTTTTGTGAAATGTGAATCACATAGACACTGATACCTTTCATGTAATGATATTCTACTGGGTGAAAATGACTATGATTTATATCTGTCAACTCCCACCCATCGCCTTGTAGCGAGGGCTACGGTGTTCAATATGCAGAATGACACGCTACACTCCAGACCACTTCCAACCGGTCATGTCAAAGTGTCGATTAACATAGCTCATGAGCCGAGCGCCGAGCTACCCGTGCCAAATGACGATGACGACATTCATACGGTGGAAAAATTTGTTGGAACATTCGTTGCATGGTCGTCGAATCTTGTAAAAAAAACATGTCGACCAGGAGGTATTCATTTCCAATTCATTTTTCAAGCAGAACCTTTAACATTAAATTAGAAAATGGCTGAACCGATGAATGTTATTACAGAAGGACAAAATGGAGAAGCTAAAACGAAAGAGCGGCTCCAACATTGGATCAACCAACCGATCAAAACGATCTACTGAGAGCGCGTTCACCCCGCCCATTCTATATCCACATTTAATATCATTGCAAGCTCATGTGGATACGAAAATGAAAGACGGCAAGAGTCATACAATTGTTTGTGAAAAAGATATGTACGGAGAGGAAACATTAGATTTCGTTAGTGCAGACGCTGTTTCTGAGATCATCACATACGACTGGCTAGGCACCTCAGTTATAAATGTATACATGAGGTATGTTTTCATGATTTGATTTTACAGAAGTTGATATACTTTGATAATTATGGCTAAATACATCTCATGTTTTTCACAGGCGTATATATGAAAAACAATTGAAGGGAGTTGCTCATGAATACAAATTTGGACTCGTTAGTCCTCACACCATTTCTACACAACGAGAAGAAATAGATTCTAATTTTCAGGCTGAATTAATGTCAAATCTGCTCAGAACGTTTCAAAGCAGAATTACGACTGACAGACTCTTTTTAATACCAACATTCCAGGGGTAAAACTCTACATTTTAATCATATCAATTATATTTTCATTTCTATCAGTACTTATTTCTTTTTGTGTTTTTAGGGAACATTGGATGTTCATTGCAGTCAATTTGGATACTCCAAAGATTTATTTTCTGGATTCATTGCATGGATATCCAATTAACCGACCACACATGATGGCGATTGTCAATTTGTAATACACTAGATCCAACATTTTAGAACTAAATATCTAGTTATATAATTTATATTATCTTTTAATGAGGATTTTTTTATGATAGGGCGGTGTATGAATATCGTCTAAAGACTGGAATGAATCCAGGGCATAAGGACGACAATGCCCACAAGATCTACAAATGGAGAAGTATCTGGGTATATATAATTATATTTCACTATCCAAATACATATCAAAACAAATTACTTATTTTTCTCGATGTTTCTGCAGTGTCCGAAACAAACAAACGACAAGGACTGCGGTTATTATGTTTGTAAATTTATGAAAGAGATCATATTTCATGAACAAACTAGCATCCCTAAAGAAGTATTTTTGAAAATAATTACTACTTTATTTAAAATAATTATTAATCCTTTGTGTATTTATATTTTTTCAGTACTACTATGATTGTCGCAAAAACTCATATTCAGAAGATGATATAAATGTCTTTAGAAACGAATGCGCAGCGTATCTAATAGAAGAATGTAAACAAATAGGACAATGAAGGTGAATTCCTAATACTTATGTTATCTTTATATGGTCATTGATATCTCCCTTTACAATTATTGAGCATCTATGATCTCCCTTTCTTATGTTTCATATCCTTAGATTAGTATATTCCTACTACTCAGTTTGAAAATGATATAAACTTTAGAAAACAACACTACTGACATACGGAATACCAAGCAAACGCGTTCGGATTGTTTTGAAACTTTAGGACAACGATCCACGAGTCATTTGTGACGTGTACGAATTGACCGCACCTCAATCCGACGCACGGTGTGACCAGTATGGCTATAAGTGTCTGATATCAGTTTGAAAATGACATAAACTTTAGAAAACAACACTACTGACATACGGCAAACCGAGCAAACGCATTCGTATTGTTTTGATACTTTAGGACAACGATCCACGAGTCATTTGTGACATGTACGAATTGACCGCACCTCAATCCGACGCACGGTGTGACCGGTATGGCTAAAAGTGTCTGATATCAGTTTCAAATTGAGATAAACTTTGGAAAACAACACTACTGACATACGGAATACTGAGAAAACACGTTCGGATTGTTTTGAAACTTTAGGACAACGATCCACGAGTCATTTGTGACGTGTACGAATCGACCGCACCTCAATCCAACGCACTGTGTGACCGTTATGGCTAAAAGTGTCTGATATCAGTTGAAAAAGGACATAAACTTTAGAAAACAACACTACTGACATACGGCAAACCGAGAAAACACGTTCGGATTGTTTTGATACTTTAGGAAAACGATCCACGAGTCATTTGTGACGTGTACGAATCGACCGAACCTCAATCTGACACACGGTGTGACCGGTATGGCTAAAAGTGTCTGATATCAGTTTCAAATTGAGATAAACTTTGGAAAACAACACTACTGACATACGGAATACCGATCAAACACGTTCGGATTGTTTTGAAACTTTAGGAAAACGATCCATGAGTCATTTGTGACGTGTACGAATCGACCGCACCTCAATCCGACGCACGGTGTGACCGGTATGACTAAAAGTGTATGATATCAGTTTTAAATTGAGATAAACTTTGGAAAACAACACTAATGACATACGGAATACCGAGAAAACGCGTTCAGATTGTTTTAATACTTTAGGAAAATGATCCACGGGTCATTTGTGACGTGTACGGATCGACTGCACCTCAATCTGACGCACGGTGTGACCTGTATGGCTAAAAGTGTCTGATATCAGTTTGAAAATGACATAAACTTTAGAAAACAACACTACTAACATACGGAAAACCGAGCAAAAGCGTTCGGATTGTTTTGATACTTTAGGACAACGATCCACGAGTCATTTATGACGTGTACGAATCAACCGCACCTCAATCCGACGCACGGTGTGACCGGTATGGCTAAAAGTGTCTGATATCAGTTTCAAATTGAGATAAACTTTGGAAAACAACACTACTGACATAGAGAATACCGAGAAAACGCGTTCGGATTGTTTTGAAACTTGAAGACAACGATCCAGGAGTCATTTGTGACGTGTACGAATCAACCGCACCTCAATCCGACACACGGTGTGACCGGTATGGCTAAAAGTGTCTGATATCAGTTTGAAAATGACATAAACTTTAGAAAACAACACTACTGGCATACGACAAACCGAGCAAACGCGTTCGGATTGTTTTTATACTTTAGGACAACGATCCACGAGTCATTTGTGACGTGTACGAATCGACCGCACCTCAATCCGACGCACGGTGTGACCGGTATGGCTAAAAGTGTCTGATATCAGTTTCAAATTGAGATAAACTTTGGAAAACAACACTACTGACATACGGAATACCGAGCAAACGTGTTCGGATTGTTTTGAAACTTTAGGACAACGATCCATGAGTCATTTGTGACGTGTACGAATCGACCGCATCTCAATCCGATGCACGGTGTGACCGGTATGGCTAAAAGTGTCTGATATCAGTTTCAAATTGAGATAAACTTTGGAAAACAACACTAATGACATACAGAATACCGAGAAAACGCGTTCGGATTGTTTTGATACTTTAGGACAACGATCCAAAAGTCATTTGTGACGTGTACACCTCAATCTGACGCACGGTGTGACCGGTATGGCTAAAAGTGTCTGATATCAGTTTGAAAATGACATAAACTTTAGAAAACAACACTACTGACATACGGCAAACCGAGCAAACGCGTTCGGATTGTTTTGATACATTAGAACAACGATCCACGAGTCATTTGTGACGTGTACGAATCAACCGCACCTCAATCCGACGCACGGTGTGACCGGTATGGCTAAAAGTGTCTGATATCAGTTTGAAAATGACATAAACTTTAGAAAACAACACTACTGACATATGGAAAACTGAGAAAACGTGTTCGGATTGTTTTGATACTTTAGGACAACGATCCACGAGTCATTTGTGACGTGTACGAATCGACCGCACCCCAATCCGATGCACGGTGTGACCGGTATGGCTAAAAGTGTCTGATATCAGTTTGAAAATGACATAAACTTTAGAAAACAACACTACTGACATACGACAAACCGAGCAAATGCGTTCGGATTGTTTTAATACTTTAGGACAACGATCTACGAGTCATTTGTGACGTGTAAGAATCGACCGCACCTCAATCTGACGCACGGTGTGACCGGTATGGCTAAAAGTGTCTGATATCAGTTTCAAATTGAGATAAACTTTGGAAAACAACACTACTGACATACGGAATACCGAGCAAACGCGTTCGGATTGTTTTGAAACTTTAGGACAACGATCCATGAGTCATTTGTGACGTGTACGAATCGACCGCACCTCAATCCAACGCACGGTGTGACCGGTATGGCAAAAAGTGTCTGATATCAGTTTCAAATTGAGATAAACTTTGGAAAACAACACTAATGACATACGGAATACCGAGCAAACGCGTTCGGATTGTTTTGATACTTTAGGACAACGATCCACGAGTCATTTGTGACGTGTACGAATCGACCGCACCTCAATCCGACGCACGGTGTGACCGGTATGGCTAAAAGTGTCTGATATCAGTTTGAAAATGACATAAACTTTAGAAAACAACACTACTGACATACGGCAAACCGAGCAAACGCGTTCGGATTGTTTTGATACTTTAGAACAACGATCCACGAGTCATTTGTGACGTGTACGAATCAACCGCACCTCAATCCGAAGCACGGTGTGACCGGTATGGCTAAAAGTGTCTGATATCAGTTTGAAAATGACATAAACTTTAGAAAACAACACTACTGACATACGGCAAACCGAGCAAACGCGTTCGGATTGTTTTGATACTTTAGGACAACGATTCACGAGTCATTTGTGACGTGTACGAATCGACCGCACCTCAATCCAACACACGGTGTGACCGGTATGGCTAAAAGTGTCTGATATCAGTTTGAAAATGACATAAACTTTAGAAAACAACACTACTGACATACGACAAACCGAGCAAACGCGTTCGGATTGTTTTGATACTTTAGGACAACGATCCACGAGTCATTTGTGACGTGCACGAATCGACCGCACCTCAATCCGACGCACGGTGTGACCGGTATGGCTAAAAGTGTATGATATCAGTTTCAAATTGAGATAAACTTTGGAAAACAACACTACTGGCATACGGAATACCGAGCAAACGCGTTCGGATTGTTTTGAAACTTGAAGACAACGATCCATGAGTCATTTGTGACGTGTACGAATCGACCGCACCTCAATCCGACGCACGGTGTGACCGATATGGCTAAAAGTGTCTGATATCAGTTTCAAATTGAGATAAACTTTGAAAAACAACACTACTGACATACGGAATACCGAGCAAACGCGTTCGGATTGTTTTGAAACTTTAGGACAACGATCCATGAGTAATTTGTGACGTGTACGAATCGACCGCATCTCAATCCGACGCACGGTGTGACCGGTAAAGCTTTTCATTAGATAAAGAATCAGTATTTATTAAATGAGATAAATCAATCAAAAACATATTGATTTTACATTATTCCCTTTCATTGTTATGAAAATGAAAACATTTGAGTTTAAAATTTCATATTTTAGTTTCACATTTCCATATTAATGTATTCTTTCATATTACTGTTTTAATTTCTTTCATTATTGCATTACTAACATAATATTTGTTTTCTTATATAAGTGAATTTTTTTCCTTGAGTTCGGATGCTTTGTTCGGCAACAAATACCGTCGAGAGCGGATCACGGATATCAAATGATGAAACATGAATGTTTATAACTGTTGTTGAATAATTGTAATTGTAACCATGTAAAACAATGTTTGAAATGTATATAGCAATGTGTTTTTTTGTATTCATGATGTTAAGTAAATGTATATACCGTTGTCGGTCAAAATATTGTGTGCGGGTGCTATGGTGTGCAGGTGTGCATGTGCTACATTGTGCAGGTATTCTGGTGTGCAGGTTCTGTTTTTTTGGTGCAGGCGATGGTGTCTTTATCAGTGCTTTTTTGAGCGCTGATAAAGAGGACCTCCCCTTTATCTACGCCGGCATTAACAGCGCTTTTCTAGCGTTGTTAATGCCGATTTTTAGCGCTGATAAAATGCCAAGTTGTAGTAGTGTTTTGAAGGTCATGAAATGTTATTAAATATCGCTCTTAATTTGTGGGTTAGATATGTTAGCATCAAGAAATAGACTTGTCAGCACACTAAGTAGCTTTGAGAGCTCATTAGATTCAGATGAATACAATCATTAAAATGAAATTGATCGAAGTTTGTGGATCGATGTCTCTTCAAGTTATGTCTATCAAGACTATGGAATTAAATTATATTTATTTAATATTCACAAGTTATTCAAGTTAATGAATTAAGTGAATATTTATTTATTTATTTATTAGAGAATTAGAATCAAGTTAATGATCTAGTTTCATATGATTATTTAATGGTTTAATTAATGTGAAAATTTTATTTAATATATTGTTGAAATAAATTTGATTATTTATTTAAGAAAAAATATATTAAATATTATTAATCCATGGCGATCATTTATTTATTAAGTAGTTAATGGTCTCAATGGGTTTATTTTAGAAAGGGAAAAAGATTCAGGGACCTTTTTGCAATTTCTTGTTAAACCCTGGTATTGAAAACACTGGTATGTCATGGATTAAAGTGAGACAATATAATCGAATTGTCGAGCACAACAAAAAGAACTCCCACATTCTCTCGCGAACCGAGAGAAGAACCCACACAAGATAGGAGTATGAGATCGACGTGAAACATTGGAGAGATCTCCATCCATCACACTCGCACCCAAAGCATCAAGCCCGCCTTCAAGACAAACACACGAGAATCAATCGAATCATGGTGATTGGTTTTATAATTGATTTAATCACACACTAATACGAAAATCATGTTCAAGGATTCCGGCTAAGAACATGCAAATCTGAAAATTTTAAATCAAATATACATCTGAAAATTTTAAATCAAATATACACCAAAAATTACGTCAACGCACTTCAACTACGCCTGGATCCTTCATCATCAACCAAGAATAGATATATTAGGACCTAGGTATGTATGTTGAGCTTGTTGCTTTGATACTAAGACTACAACTGGAGTTTTATTAATTAAGTTTTGAATAGATGTCAACAATCATTGTCCTAATAACCTATTAAGACATGAGACCAAGTGTCATCCACAAGCATTTAATCAGATTTGCCTAATGGACTAGACCGGGCGGCCTTATTAAGATTTGGTAAGGTTCGGAACATCATGGTATGGATCGACTTGATTGAGACAAAATCAATTTGGAACATCAGGATGGATGATTAACCTTTGATTAGGATAATCGGAATTGAGCCATACTTGGTTGTACCATAAATACTAACTCCACTAGCTATGTTATTTGGCAAGTGATTGTATAGAATTCTGTGATTGGCTTTGGGAGGGCATGGGTAGTTGGATCAAACTAGCTTGGTGAGGACTTCAATTTATGTTTTCCCCCACGTGATTCACTGCATGCGCAAGTTTGTTTAGTAAAGTTGGTGTTTGGTAATGATACTTTCATCAAATTTGCATCATAAGTTTACATTATGCATCAAGCATGTGAGGATTATACAACTATTTAATATTGTGAATGTACAAGCTAGAAGCAAATGTTAGTCGGCCATGTCATGTTCTTCCGCTTGATATTGGGAAAAAAAAGAGGAATAGTTGAAACCTTTTTACAGATATATGAACCACTGCTTTCAATTTCTTGCATCTAATATAACAAACAGTGTGCATGGCATACCATTCATGTGCTGGTGGAAGATGAAAAATGATGCCATCATGTTGGAACCATTCCCACCTGTGACACAATCACAACATAAATAAGTTCTTAATACACTTACTCAACATTTACCACTTAAACAATTCTTTATTTGTTCATATTTATCATAAGTGTCACGTGTTAACATTTTTCAGTAAATGCTACCAAACGCAACCTAAGATTACATTTTACAACATTAACAGAAAATTGTTTATAGCACCTATCACTTATTATTAAGTGTTTCTACAAGTGATTTTAGTAACTGTATTTTTTTCAGGATAAAAGATGAAATAAAAATTCAATTAATGTCGTCAAAACACAGCATAAGAATGACCGAGGAAGTCAATCACCTTTTCCAGCTTTTTATGGAACATTGATTCGACTTCCTTGCGGAGGTTTTGCAGGTCCATCGCATAGCTTCTTTCATCACCGTTGATCATTAAATTATGGAACTGATGGTCCAACCTTTCAAGAGCACTTTCCAAACCACAGGACGGCTCGAGAACCAGAGCTGTGGTGGACCTCAATTGAAGCAGGTTTTTGATGGCAACAAGGGCCTGCAGAACGCGGATGAAGAGAATGCATGCATAAAAACAAGAGACAAAAAATGCTCGTCACCAAATGTGCATGCAAGGAGTGAACTGGTCAGGAGGTGCTTAGGCAAAAACCGTTCAGAAGTTCCATGTCCATGGTGTTGGGGACAGTTTGGTTGCTTCAATTTCAAAATAAATAAAAAGGAAAAGGGCTTCTTTAGCTTTCTCTCTTGGTGAGGAACGTGTTTCCTTACCTTTACAAAAGAAATCCACAGAAATTAATAATATAAAATAAAATATTTTTATTATAATATAATTATTTTAATTATATTAAATTTGTTTTCTTTCCATTGCAAACCAAACATCATTTTCTAATTTTTCTTACATTTCATTTTTTACTCTTCAATCAAATTTTTATCAGCCAGATGTGGCCGTAGTGTCACTCGTTCAGCAGTGGTGTCTTTTTTATATGTATATAGTTTGGTTTGTGTACCTGTTAGACGGTTGTCATACATTGTTGTCCTCTATATTTGTGACAGCCCAAAGTATACAATTGTTCACAGGTCAAATTCATGCAGGGTTCGTCATTCTGTGAACTCATTTAAGCTCAGCCCTAACCCGACTCGTTTAATTATACAGACTGACCAGACTCAATCCATTAATGAAGGGGTCAGCCCCAGCCCAACTCGTCAGCCCGTTTACAAAGATTGCATCATGACGTGTCCAAATAATTAATGTCACATAAACTCAATGACCTAACTAAATTGAATTATCTCATTTTAAATAAAAATAACCTAATAAATATGAAACATATGTTATTCATGTTGCAACTCTCAAGTTAATTGATTATAAGAATAAAATATATTAAAAATTAAAAATTATTATATTTTTAATATTTTATATTATCATTATATTTTCAATCGGGTTAAATGGGTTAGACGGGTCAGGAACTGTCAATCCGAATCCGACCCATATTTTATTCGTGTCACATTACTTAAACATGATTACAATCCGAGCACATTTATTCCGCGCCCAAACCCGTTTCACCCGTGTCGTGTCATTTCGGGTTATCATGGCAGGTTGAAAATTGCCACCCCTACCCTATATTGTATACAGGTTGCATCTATCTAGCAGGTGTTATGGCCCAGTCCAATTTATGGACGGGTAAAGCCATATTTTTGGCAGCCCATGGGCTTCAATTGTACGGTTTCGTTGCACAGGTATTCCCTTGTAGCTTTTAAAACAGGTGGGTAGGGATCTCCAAACCAGGACTCAACAGTTAGGTCAATGATTATCTGGCATTTCAGATTACGGACTAGTCAAATTCGTATGAGGAAAAAAAATTGGAACAGCCAAACATGATACTGATGCTATAGAATTTCAAGATTTGAGAAAAACAACAAACCTTCTCCTTTAGGTCAAGATTCATGGATGCTGTTAGATCAACAACTGACTTCAAGAAGGAGGGGTTGCCAAACAAAGGCAACTCAGCTGCTTCGTGAGAAATATCCAGCTGGAAATGCACCAGATCGGACACCAGGGCAACAGCTTTTATGCAGAGTCTAATATCAATGCTTGAGTTGCTCAGCAAGCCCTGGGTAAGGGAACAGAAGCAGTCAACAAGTAGCAAAACAAGGGGGAAGGCACTGATAATAATCAAAGGCACTAATAATTTAGTTGCCATAACCATTTTGAGATCAATGCTCATGGTCACCTGAAGGAGTGAGTCCCCAGCTTCTGAATAGAACAACTCCTGGCCATCTAAATTGTATCTAATTAGGGCTGAAACAGCATATAATGCTTTAATTGCTTCTTCAACAGAACTGGAATTCACCATTTTCATTAGAGTTGTCAAGGCCCCCAGTTCCAGGACCTGAGGCAGAAGATATTTTAACAAATTGGCAAGAAGAATGGTTCAAGACCATGGAGTTGCTACTATAAAATGTTTATAGCACGTATCACTGATGATAAATGCTTCCAAATTGCTCACTGGAAAAACATTTTTCTTTCACATGTTTGGGTGATTTTCTCCAGGAATTTAAGTGTGTGTATCCTTCCAGAAACAAAACAAACATCACTTATTTTTTCAAACTACTTACAACATGTTTGACAGCAGTTATTGAAAACAGCTTGTAACTTTATCACTTGTAATAAGCAGTTTGGAAAAATAAGTACCAACTGTTTTGGTTCTGAAAAAAAAAAATTAAGAAATCTTCTTTAGGAATTTAAGTGTAGGTGTTTTTCCAGAAACAAAACAAAAACCCTTTATATTTTTTCTAACTGCTTATCATGAGTGATGAGTACAGTAAACACTTTTCAATAAGTGATATCAAACACAGCCCAAGCAATCTGGAAACACTCATGCAGAAACAATTATCAAAGTCATAAGCACTATAAAAAGTTTTCAATAAGTGCTGCCTAACAGAGCCTTACCATAAGTGATAAGTGCTTTAAAAAAAATTTGAATAAGAGTTTTAAAGGAACATATAATAAGTGATAAGCACTATAGCCAGTTTTCAATAAAATGCTGTCGAACACCATAACCAGTTTTCTTGAAGAATCTGAATGTAAGAGCTTTTCTATAAACAAAACAAACACCACCTATTTCATTTAAACTGCCTATCATAAGTGATGGGTGCCATAAACACTTTTCGATAACTGTTATCAAACACAGTGCAAATTGGGCACAGACATGTATTGACCAATAAAAGGCCCTATAAGTTGTATGGCAGAAAATATTACATGAAATGTGAACATTGGCAGGAAATGTTACATGAAATGTGAACATTAGTATAAACATCAGAGGGCAAAATTTCAAGGTGTGGGCAAGTCATGGCCCAATAAAATAAATATACGGAACACCTGCTTCTGAACTACTGGGTTATTTTGACTAGCTTTCCCAAGAACCCAAGCAGTAATTCTTCTCATCTCCGAGTCAGGGTGACTAAGTGCCTGAGTAAGTGCAGCAAGTCCCCCAAGCTTACTGAGATCGTTAGCATTGTCTATAGGTTCAACGAGTATAAGTAGTTCCATCAAAGCTCGGTGATGAGCTTCCAAAGATAGAGAGGAATTCTTCAAGTCATCTATCGCTATCTGCATCATTTGAGCATCTGATGGCGTTTTTAACTTATCCATCAATTCCTGTGGAAGCAAAATGAAGTTCTGTTAGGAAGGGAGAGGTAAAGAAAACGTAACATTTTAAAGAAAAAACCCTCCAAAACAAGGAAGAAATTAAGCGAAGACGACGATTAACGAAAAACCTTCATATCCAGCCGACGACTCTCCAGCTCGGCGGTAGATAGACGCTCGATGTCACTTGCCGCTTCCTTCAATACGGCTGGATCGGAGTGGCCTGGCCAAAAAAATGAACTCCTACGTGAGCAGAAGGTCCCATGCTATTATTTGTTTGAACGTGCTTATTCGATCAAGGGGAGAGAGATGAAAGAGGGAAGAATAAGCAACGGCAAGCCAGACCAATAGCCCACTGAAGCATCCCATCGATAGTAGAAAATCCTCCATCGATATCGTTACGATCGTGGTCGCTGAACGCAGATGCCGCAGAATCGTCCCGTGTATCGGCCAGTAGATCGGCCTCCTCTTCCGCCGACCAGAATAGCCCTGCTGCTGCCGCTCTGGAAAGATTGTTGTCCTTGATGCTCGCACATGCCGCCTTGCTGGTGATCACGAACAACACCAAAATTGAAGCAACTTCTGCGATTCGAAGGCGTACCAGCACAACCGGAAATCCACTTCCCATCGCCTGCCCTGTCTTCGAAACCTTCGGCGAATGTCCCTTCTCCAACTTCGGGGCGAGAAACAGCGGGTCGGCAGTAAACCGGACCGCCAAACGGGGTCCAAGCGTATGACGTCTCGATTTTAAATTATTATTATTTAATTATTTTATCTTATTATATATATAAAACATGGTTTGCATCCAAAAATTGGACCAAAATTCTCTCCATGCCATGGAGAGTATGAGTACAAATTTTTAGCTCGAGTTCCATTGAAACTTTGACCGATAGAATTTGGACTCGAAGTTCCACCGGAGTCAAAGTTGCGGTGGAACTTAGCCTAGAAAATGTGTATTGGATGCTCTTATAACATGGAAAAAATAATTTGCATAAAAAATCTAGTTTAACAAGTGGCGTCGACCCTCATGTTTCAAGTTGATTAGGAGGTGGTGAATGTCACAAGATCACAAACTAGGCCAATGACCTGCTGATAACTTGTTTTTCAAAAAAATATTTTATATTATTATGATTTATTTTTTATAGTTATCATTTTATAAAATTTAGTTCCTCGTGCCCCAACTATGAGAGCTCCAATCCGGGAATCCGATTCTCAAGACCCGTGTCGGGATCACCATAAGGCATCAAGCACGTTCTCCAATCCCCGTAGACTGGTAACGAGTACTAAGGGATAGACGTAATCGTTGGAAAGTGATTTACCCTTAAAATAAATAATCAACTACCTGAACCATGAATGCAGTTTTCATTTTAAAACTAGAATCAAACGTTACACAAAACATTTTAAAGCAACCCAAAATTTAAACATAGTGCAATGGAAATAAAACATTCACGAATCCTGACCTGGCAACAAACTAACGTAGGTGACACTCATCAACGTGGATGGTCTAACTCCTCCATCAACGTGCGAACCAACACCATCATGTTCGTCATAATCACTGCTCCTACAATCCATTGTCAATGTACATCGGAGCTTTGCTCTTTTCTACATCACGATATAAAATCACCGACATGCACAACAAGATGTGCGAATATGGGTGAGTAAACAAATACGCAGTATAATTTCACCACACGAATCTCATGCAATCTCATGCAAAACCTATTCTTAGTCATGTGATCGATGTCATTGAAAATAGTTGGCAAATTTTAAAAACAAAACTATTTACCACATAATAAGGCCAAATTAATATGTGAAAGCAACTAATGTCATCCACTACGGGAAAAATGGGTATTTGCGACAGGGATAAATCTCGTCGCAAATAGTCCCTTTAGAAACTTATTTGCGACGGGTTAGCCTTCCCCGTCGCAAAAGGACTGGCGCGCTTTCCGCGTCAAATCGCGGGAAAGTTATTTGCGACGGGAATATACCCTCGTCGCAAATAGTATGTCGGCAGGTTATTATTTGCGACGGGACTCGTCGCAAATAACTATTTAACCGTTGACCGTAATAAATGCGGGGTAAGGTATTTGCGACGGGTACCGTCGCAAATAATCTAACCTATAAATACCCCCCAACCGTTTTTTTTCATTCATTCTCAAACTCCATCTTCTACTTCTCTCAAAACTCTATTTTTAGAGTTCAGCGTTTCTTAAGTTTAATTTTTTTTTCCGGAGTTGATATTGAAGTTTTCAACAACGATCAGAGATCAACATCAGATCAATTTTAAAGGTATTTATGTTCATTTTAATTTAATATTTATTTTAAATTTTTTATTAGTTTCAATTATTCTTAATTAGTTTTAATTTAATTATGTTTAGATTGTTTTGTTACTTAATAAATTTAAATTATTAGTATTAATTGTTCATAGTTAATGGTAATTAGGAATAATTTGTAATAATTACCAATAATTAAGAATAAATACTAATAATTAGTAATAAATACCAATAATTAGGAATAATTAGTAATAATTACCAATAATTACCAATAATTAGTAATAATTAGTAATAATTACTAATAATTAGTAATAATTACTAATAATTAGCAACAATTAGTAATAATTACCAATAATTAGTAATAATTTCCAATAATTAGTAATAATTACCAATATTTAGTACTAAATAGTAATAATGAGTAATAATTACCAATAATTAGGAATAATTAGTAATAATTACCAATAATTACCAATAATTAGTAATAATTAATAATAATTACCAATAATTAGCAATAATTAGTAATAATTACCAATGATTAGTAATAATTACAAATAATTACCAATAATTAGTAATAATTACCAATAATTATCCATAATTAGTAATAATTACCAATAATTATCCATAATTAGTAATAATTACCAACAATTACCAATAATTACAAATAATGAGTAATAATTGGTAATAATTAGTAATAATTACCAATAATTAGTAATAATTCGAAATAATTACCGATAATTACCACTAATTAGTAATAATTAATAATAATTACCAATAATTAGTAATAATTACCAATAATTAGTAATAATTAGTAATAATTAGTAATAATTAGTAATAATTACCAATAATTAGTAATAATTACCAATAATTCGTAATAATTACCAATAATTCGTAATAATTAGTAATAATTAGTAATAATTACCAATGATTAGTAATAATTACAAATAATTACAAATAATTAGTAATAATTACCAATAATTACCAATAATTAGTAATAATTACCAATAATTAGTAATAATTACCAATAATTAGTAATAATTACCAATAATTAGTAATAATTACCAATAATTAATAATTTTTACCAATAATTAGTAATTTTTACCAATAATTAGTAATAATTACCAATAATTAGTAATAATTACCAATAATTAGTAATAATTACCAATAATTAGTAATAATTACCAATAATTAGTAATAATTACCAATAATTAGTAATAATTACCAATAATTAGTAATAATTACCAATAATTAGTAATAATTACCAATAATTAGTAATAATTACCAATAATTAGTAATAATTAGGAATAATTAGTAATAATTAGGAATAATTAGTAATAATTACCAATAATTAGTAATAATTAGTAATAATTACCAATAATTAGTAATAATTACCAATAATTAGTAATAATTAGTAATAATTACCAATAATTAGTAATAATTACCAATATTTAGTAATAATTACCAATAATTAGTAATAATTACCAAAGATTAGTAATAATTAGGAATAATTAGTAATAATTACCAATAATTAGTAATAATTACCAATAATTACCAATAATTACCAATAATTACCAATAATTACCAATAATTACCAATAATTAGTAATAATTACCAATAATTACCAATAATTAGGAATAATTACCAATAATTACCAATAATTAGTAACAATTACCAATAATTACCAATAATTAGTAATAATTACCAATAATTCGTAATAATTACCAATAATTCGTAATAATTACCAATAATTCGTAATAATTACCAATAATTAGTAATAATTACCAATAATTAGTAATAATTACCAATAATTAGTAACAATTACCAATAATTAGTAATAATTACCAATAATTAGTAATAATTACCAATAATTAGTAATAATTAGTAATAATTACCAATAATTAGTAATAATTACCAATAATTAGTAATAATTAGTAATAATTAGTAATAATTACCAATATTTACCAATAATTACCAATAATTACCAATATTTACCAATAATTACCAATATTTACCAATAATTAGGAATAATTACCAATAATTAGGAATAATTACCAATAATTAGGAATAATTACCAATAATTTGGAATAATTACCAATAATTTGGAATAATTACCAATAATTAAAAATAATAACATTATTACATTATTTGTATATTTTATTATTAATATTAAAATAATATAATTTTCTATATTATATACAATTCTCTTTTCATCTGTGTGTTTTCTGTCTCCACATGTAATATTTGCATTCTTTTTCAAAATTATCAACCTACTCGCCAATGGAGAGGTGAAAGTGAATGCAAATATTACATGTGGAGACAGAATGTTAAACACACAGATGAAAGGAGAATTGTATATAATATAGAAAATTATATTATTTTAATATTAATAATAAAATATACTAATAATGTAATAATGTTATTATTATATAATTAATATTTATGAAAAAATTATATTAGTATTATTAAAAAAATAAAAAATCAATATAATATTAAAATTATCAATATTTGTAACAGGTTTTTCTTTATTCTCAACATATTCAATCCTTGTTTGAGTGTTTTTTCTAACAAATTATTCAAAACCAGTAATGCTTTTATATTTTATAGAAAAATATGGAACAACGAGGTCGTCAACAGTCATTATTAGATGACCGCATATGGATAAATCAACGTAGAAATCCAAACAGTTCTGGTTTAAATCCAGTATATATAGAGGGTGTGGAGACTTTTTTATCATTTGCGGCATCAAATCCATAATTTGTTTCAGAAGGCAAAATAAAATGCCCTTGTACAAAATGTGCATTGAGAACGTTTGACACGTTTGACAAAGTGGGGGGGACATCTCTTGCGTTTTGGTTTTCAACCAGATTATGTTTTTTGGTATCAACACAGTGAATGCAGTTCCAGAGTAGGTGATACCAACTTGATTCTGGATCCATCCCGGTTTCAAGATTTAGTACATGATGTTGCAGGTTCATCTGTTCAACATACAGAAACTCCGGCTAATATAGATTCAAATCCTGAGTTGGCACCGTTTGAATTTTATGAGTTATTGAGGTCTGCTGAGGATGCATTATATACTGGCTGTAAGATGAGCAAATTAGAAGCAGTTGCAAAATTTATGGCTATCAAATCAGATAACGGAATGTCAAACACCTGTTTTGACCAGATATTTTCTTTGCTTAAAACACTGTTACCCGAAGGAAATGTTTTTCCTGCAAATTACTATGAGAGTAAGAGGCTGGTTCGAAATTTGGGACTTACTTGTCAGAAGATTCATGTATGTTCAAATGACTGCATTTTATATTCTGGGGAAAATGAGTCATTGGATAGTTGTCCCACATGTGGGAAATTGAGATATAAAGAAGGGCAACATGTGAAGTCTGGTTTGATTCCTGTAAAACAGTTGAGATATTTTCCACTTACATCTAGACTTCAACATTTATTCATGTCTAAGAATACATCGACAATGATGTCATGGCATAAAGCGAATATTTCAACCGATAAAAGCTTGAATCATCCAGCCGATGGTGATTCATGGAAACATTTTGATAGAGTGCATCCATCCTTTTCTTTAGAAGCTAGAAATGTTCGACTGGGCCTTTCCATTGATGGTTTCTGTCCGTTCAGATCTTATGGTAGTCAATATTAATGTTGGCCTATTTTTTTAACTCCGTACAATTTACCTCCATGGATGTTGATGAAGGAGCCATATATCTTTTTGACTTTACTAATTCCAGGACATCCGAAGAAAAATATTGATGTTTATTTGAAACCATTGATTAATGAATTAAGTTTATTGTGGAGTACTGGTGTCAGTACATATGATGTTGCTACGAAACAGAATTTTATACTGAGAGCAGCATTGATGTGGAAAATTAGTGACTTCTCGGCTTATGAGATGTTATCTGGCTGGAGTACACATGGTCAGAAATCATGTCCTTACTGTATGGGAGAGAACAAAACATTTATGCTCATTCATGGAAAGAAACCTTGTTATTTTGACTGTCATCGCAGATTTCTTCCAGCTGATCATCCTTTTCACAGAAACAGATCTCATTTCAGAAAAGGAACAATTGAAAGGGATGGACCTCCAAAAATACTATCAGGTTAGGAGTTAAAATCAGTTGTATTTTCATTACCTCCCATCACTTTTGGTCCCACAATAAACCAACAGAAAATTTCTGATTTTGGGAAAGAATACAATTGGATTAAACGTAGCATATTTTGGGATTTTCCATATTGGTCTGATTTGTTGGTCCGCCACATGTTGGATGTCATGCATATTGAGAAGAACTGTTTTGATAATTTGTTTCATACAGTTTTGGATACGCCAGGAAAGAGCAAAGACAATGTAAATGCACGTTTAGATCTTGCCCAAATTTGTAGGCGTCCAGATCTGGAACTGTTTGAGAATGTCAGAACAGAAAGGTTACTGAAACCAAAAGCAGCTTATACACTGTCTAAAGAAAACCGTTTATTATTTTGTTAGTGGATTACAGATTTGAGACTTCCAGATGGCTGTGCTTCTAATTTGGGTAGATGTGTAAAGAATGGTCATATTACTGGATTAAAAAGTCATGATTGTCATGTTATAATGGAAAGACTTATACCCATTAGATTAAGAGGTCTGTTGAATTCTGTGATTTGGGATTCCATAACAGACATGACTCATTTTTTTCAGGAAATTTGTGCGGCTATAGTAGATTATGATGCTCTATACAAACTTGAAGAAGATGTTGTTGTAATTATATGTAAACTGGAAAAAATATTTCCGCTGTCTTTCTTCGACTCAATGGAACATTTGATATTACATTTTCCATATGAAGCCAAATGTGGAGGTCCAGTACAGTTTCGATGGATGTACCCATTTGAAAGATGCATGCAAAAATTGAAAAGAAAAGTACGTAACAAAGAATCTGTTGAAGGATCTATTGTAGAAGCTTATTTGCAAGAGGAAATATCTTTTTTCTGCTCCCATTATTTTGAATCTGAGTATCCTTTAAAACACAACTGAATGGGACGGAATGCGAGGAATATTGATGAAATCGACAACCAATTATCTGTTTTCAACCAGCCAGAGCTTGGTTTTGGTGGAGTTTATGAACGCTGGCTTTCGGATGATGAACATCACAGAGCTCATACGTATGTTCTGATCAACTGTGAAGAGATGACATCAGTTGTACTGTAAGTGTTTATATCACTTATTCTATAATTTATGTTACAGTAAATAACTTTGTTTTTTATAGGTTGTATGATAATCATATCAAGAAAAAAATTCCACAAATTACAGTAGCTGCTCTCGAAGAACGCCGACAGAAAAATTTCTCTCAGTGGTTTCAAAAACTGGTAACATAAATTCTTTATCTTTTAGCAACTCATTCAATGTATAGTTTACTATATTGATAATTATTTCACAAATTTTCAGGTGTCTCGGCATGCTGATAAAATTGACAAACGACTATGTATATTGAGTAACCCACCTTCCAAAATTGTTAAAACTTATAATGCATATGTGGTGAATGGATTTCGACTTCACACACATGCATATGGGGAATCAAAAAAAACAATGAACAGTGGAGTTAGCTTGAGAGGATCTCATCATCGAGAAAATGAAGTTGACTTTTATGGCATACTTGATGAAATCATTGAACTCTATTATCTTGGTCAACATTACATAACCATGTTCAAATGTCGGTGGTTGGATACAGAGAGAGGCGTGCGTGTTCATCAGACTCATAGAATCATTAATATTAAATGTAAAAGTGTTCTCGCAGTAAATGAACCATTCTTATTGGATCAAAAGGAACATCAAGTTTATTACGCAAAGTACTGTGCTACATCAAGAGACTTGACTGATTGGTGGAGTGTAATAAAAATCAAAATTTGAGACAATCAGTTTAGTCAAAGTGAATGTGCTTTCACTGATGTGCAAAGAATTGAAGTTTTTCAAGAGAGTACTCAAAATCAATCTTTTTTACAAAGAGACATGAGTATCGATGACGACACCCCACATTTATGAGTCGGTGATGACGATGATGTTAATGATGTCACATATGAATTTGAAATGGTAAGAGATGAGGCAACTGGAACTCGAATGGATATCGATGATGTTGAGGAGGAATATGAAGATGACATTGACATATATAAAGATGATGATGAAGATGAACACTGATAGAATTCCATGGTAGTTATATACAATCATAATATATATATATATATATATAATAGTAATTATCAATTATTTGCTAACAACATTAACATTTTCTGTTTCAGATGGACGACGACACATTTCATGCGTTGGCGGATGCTGACCTGCCTTTCAATGTGGATGAGTTGCTGGAAGATGACCCTTAGCCTACAGGCGCTCCAGGGAGTACGCGAAGGGGGCGTGGTCTTTCACGATTGATGATTCCTGACCCCGTCCCCGAGTGACGTCCATGTCTTGGGTTTGATCCATGCACACGGAGGTGTGATAACCTGTGTGATAACCTGTGGATTTGACTAAGATTTCATTAATCTATTCACATAATAAATGTTTATTATTTTTATAGTTTTCCGCATATAGCAGTCGGACATGGCAACGCTATTTTGCGCAACTATTTATCTCAGCCGTGGACCACATGGGAGCAAATTCCCATTGATGTGCAGTAGGCCATGTTCGGCCATTGGTTGGTACGTACGTAAATAAATAATTTTTATTTTGAAAATTATTTTATTTATAACTTGATATTTTGATTTATTTGTAGGGTTTATGGTATCCGATCGAGGATACCATGTGTGACGCCATCCACGAGGCATGGGAGGTGGCCATGCGTGATCGCTTTCGTCAGTTTTTGCACAATTTAAGAAAAGCTGCCACGAAGAAAGCAGAAGTGTCAGATTTTGACGAGTCATGTAGAGCACACCGACCAGAGTACATTTCATCCCATGTATGAGATGAATTATGTGCGTACTGGTTGAGTGGTGCCTTTTAGAGGAGATCATCGGTGGGGAGGCAGAATCGGGGGAGACAGGAGGTGACTCATCGAGCTGGGAGTCGTTCTTTCAGTACTCATAGACAATATTTGGTACGTACATTATTTATAAATATTTTATATAACTATAAATATTAACAGTTTATTTTTTATCCTTATAGGCTGTCGAGCACCCCGATATTACGGAGTACGACGTATATCGGAGGATGTATAGTGATCCTGCTACTGGGGAGCTCAGAGGTGATCGTCAGCATCACATCGTGGTTAGTATTATTTGTTTTCAAGTTTAAAAATTAACTTCATATAATATATTCACAATTTTAATTTTAAATTGCAACTACAGGAGTCATATGAGGCCACAACGTCACAGACCCGGCCTGAGAGTCAGGCCGAGTCATCAGATCAGACCACTGGCCGTCAGTTTGATGAGGCGGCATGGATGCAGGTCATCCAGTATGCCTTCGAGAAGGGCCGAGTAGTTGGTATCATCTCTCGACTGACTCCCGAAGATTATTATGGCAGTGCTGCGATGTCGGCGTCCAGCTCGAGAGGAGATCGTGCATCTTCTTCTGCTACACAGTATGAGGATCAGTTGCGATCTCAGACTGCACTGATAGAGAGTCTCCGACAGGAGCAGGAGCAGATGCATCAGCAGCAGCAGCAGCATGAGGAGGAGCGTCGACGCCAGCAGCAGCTGTACGAGGAGCAGATGAGTCGGTGGCAGTAGCAGCAGCAGGAGCAGATGAAGTACATGCACCGAATCACTCATGCTTTAGGGATGGAGTTTCCTCCACCAGCATCTGCAGATCCCCCCCCTCCTTCAGATTAGAGTTTGTTTTTATGTTATAAAGTTTGTTACATCAAAATATGATTTTTTTTTATATTCGTAGTTTCTGTCTCATTATAAAATATTAATAATATTATATTTTGAAACAACAATATTAATATGAATAATAATATTATTTATATTTTATAATATTAAATTATATATATATATTAAAATTTTATAATATTAAAATTTAATTATATTTTTTTTGTAATATTTGAATTATTTTAATATTTGAATGTAAAATAATTCTATTATTTTTATATTAATTAAAATAACTTATTAATATTTTTTTATTTATGAATTATAATTCTAATATTATTATATTAACTAAATAATTTATTAATATTCTATTATTTTTTATTTTTGAATTATAATTCTATTATTATTATATTAATTAAAATAATTTATTAATAATTTATTATTTTTATTTGTGAATTATAATTCTATTATTATATTAATTAAAACCATTTATTAATATTTTATTATTTTTTATTTTTGAATTATAATTGGATTATTATTATATTAATTAAAATAATTTATTAATAATTTATTAATTTTATTTTTTTATAGTATTTGCGACGAGATACTATGCCCGTCGCAAATAGTATTATTATTATATTCATTAAAATAATTTATTAATAGTTTTTATTTTTTTTAAAATAGTAATTGCGACGGGCCCCGTCGCAATTACTATTTTAAAAGTTTTTTACAAATATACGGAGTAATATTTGCGACGGGAAGGATTCCCATCGCAAATAATGTCTTTAGCGACGGGCCCATCGCAAATAATTGTTGTAGCGACGCCATTTTCCGCAACGGGCTATTTGCGACGGGATCCCTTCGCAAATGGCCCGTCGCAAATACCTGTTTTTCTAGTAGTGATCAGCCTCCCCCAAAGAAAGAAAACCAAGACTTAGCCATAACAAATTCAAGAGATATGAACAATAATGTACCATTTAGCATAACCACATGTTTATGGTCATGACGTATACTCGCTGTGGATAGTCACTCACTTGAGTGTTTCCCGAATTCACAACCCTCACCTCTACATCACACAAAATGGAACTTCCATCCCAATAGCTCTTCCGCTTGTTATCAACACTTTCCAGTTGTTGCTTATACTCAATTGCATCGATTCGATCAAGGAACTTGCAAGATCGTCGGGATCAAACATTCAATCATATGTTCGTTTCATCAAACATAAAGCAAATTGGGTTGTTTGTCGATGGAGAAGCCTCAATCCACACTTTAGAATCCCTAGTGTCATCCAAAGTCAAGTTAGGGTGTTAACGAGGGTTTTGAGAGGCTAGTCAGGGTTTAAAAAAGTCCAAACATGGAATTTGAACTCGATTACAAAGTCGGCCAACACGGTCCCCAAAATCATGCATGGGACCGTGCTGATCCCTCTACCCACAAACCTAAAATGAACAGTCCCCAAAACCATGCACCAGGTCATTCACCCCTCACTACCTCAACCTAATAACATGCATGGTAATTCTGCATGGTCTTCAGGACCATGCACTTGGTCATGCATTCTGTATCAGGCCTTTAAAAATTTCAATTCCAACCCGAATGACCACAAAAACTCAAAGGAGGACTTACCTGCAAAACCCAAGTTGTTACACCGACACCGTGAATTTGAAAGAGATGCGCCCTAAAGCTTTGTGTGTGTATATATATGATACATATATATTGCATGAAAATTATGATTTGCACGAATGTTATTTAATTCCATGCAACTTAAATTATAAACTATTATCATTTATTATTCTCTCATATTAGCTATCATTGATTTTATTGTTTCATAAGATGAAATGTTTGGGGGTAAATGCATACGATGCATGAACCGACCATGAAATTTATACATGTGTTTTAACGCATGAATAAATGCAGTTACAATTAAGGATAATCCTTGATTGCCTATATAATCGGCTACCATGTGATGGAAATAAGTGTAGATGATTATTCTTGGCAAAAACTCCCCAAGACCTGCAGCTCTCTTCATCTTCCCCTTTGCATATGAGATGCTAGCATACCGTGGAGAGAAGATGAATCTAATCCAAATGTCAGATGATCACTACTACAAAACTCGATTTATCCAGCGCCAGGCTTTATCAGCACTGAAAATAAAGTGATGATAAAGGGGGTCCTTTAATAGTCATACTAAAAAAACGCTGATAAAGACCCCTCTTTATGAATACCTTTTTAGTGGTGTTGATAAATGATATATTTCAGAAAAATCATTTCATTAAAAATAATATATTAATATATAAAATATATTTATATTAATATAAATATAATATATATTTTTTAAATATGTTTTAGATAAGGCTAAATAGATATTTACACTTAATATATAAAATATTTAGTGAAAATGGATTATAAAATAATTAACAAATACTATTAATTAATAATTTTCTAATTATTATCAAGTAATAGTCATTTAATAACAATTGGATGACATAAAAATTAAATGAATTAATAAATGATCTAAGATAAGTTGAGAACATGACTTGAACTTCAAACGACCACAACTTTTGATTCGGCTGTCCGTTTAGACTCTACCACATATCAAATTGAAGTCTGCGATGAGATCCACGCCCTAATAATTTGAGGAAACTCTCGATCACATTTTTAGAGGCTAAAAAGGCCCAAAAGGCCTCCAAAATTGAGTTTTTAGTTGGGATAACCAATTTTTTAAACATTTGATGAAATTTCAGTCTCGTTTAAGGGGGTATTGTTGTCTTTTTCTCTGGAGACTGAATATATTCATAGAGATTACATTCATATTGATATTATGAGTTTGAAGTTTTATAATTTTTCACAATTTAGTTCTATTTATAATTAAATATATGAATATTTTTCTTATATTTACTTATAATAAAACAATTGTATAAATACATATATCAACATATTTAAATAAAAATGTATTTTTAAATATATAAACCAAATGGAAATAAATATTTACTATTCATTTTATTATTCATTTTAATTTTATCTACATTATAAAAATGCATTAATATGTATATATAATGTTTATATATACATATGTGTGTATTAATAAACACACACACACACACATATATATTCAAATATATATAAATGAATATTAATATACAATATATTTAAATAAATATAATTATATATATATACTACACATTTCTAAATATATACGAATAAATAGAAATGTCATAAACTATAAAACAAAAACGCATGACAGAGTGGTAAAAGACATCCAGTCGCACAAGTGAGGTCCTAAGATCAAATTCAGGCACACACAGGTATTTGGGGGAGATTTATAGTGATGAGAGAAGGGGGTGTATGATGGCAGTTAGGGAGTGGAAAACACTACAAAAAGGGGCCCTGGAAGTGATGAGAAAGGAGGCGTGGGTGTATGAAAACAATATTTTTTTTTATTTTTTTAACAGTGCTAAAAAAATGATGATAAAGGATGCATTTAACAACATTTTTTTAGCACTGGTAAAAGGTGACTTTTAACATCGCTCACAATATCAACGCTTTTTAAGCGATAATGTAATGCCCCAAACCTAAGTTGTAATATTAATATTAATATTATTGTTATTTTTAGTACCAATTATGATTTTATGCAAATAAATGAAGTCAATTATGACAAAATCAATAAATAAGAAAACACGAGAAACATTTTATTCAATAAAACACTGATACATTAGAACATTACACGAAAAAAGACTTCTACTACTTCAGAAAACTCATAAAAATACTAAGCAACACAAATGGTGCTTTGCTGAGTAACATAAGAAGAAATACTGAATAAGCCTCTTCCTTTGAGTCTGTCATAATTATAACAGTAACAGGTAGAAGAATAATGGAAATGCTGAGAATAAGAGGAATGTACAAAACCATTTTTGAAGTAGGACAAGAACACCGGTGATTTTTGTGTCTTTAATACCCGTAGACAAGGGTATTTATACTACTTTTTATGGCCATTGTAAAATAAGTAGCCGTTGGGATTTAATTTTAAGTGACCATTGATGTTTTTATATAACCGTTATAATTTTATAACCATTAAGTATTTTAAGTGTTTAAAATTTTAAATGTTTTAAAGTATTATTTTCAATTAAATAATAATATGGTTTTAATTGAAAATAAATTTTAATATTTAGATTTTAAAATTATAACATGGGTATTTATATTTTTTTTAGTAACTACGGTGTTTTAATCAATGGGTGTTTTAAAAATTTAAAATGAATTTAAATTTATACTTGTGAGTAATAAAATTAAAGACATGTAATATTTTATTTATTGATAATATAACCTTGTAAAATAATAAAAAGGATTTTATATTTTTAAAATAATGGAAAACTAATTTTAAAGTGTTAAATATATATATAGACACACACACACACATATATATATTATTTATGTTATACATATAATAATATATATTTTTTAATATATAAAATAGTTTTATTTCAAAGTGTTATTTTAATAAATTTTTATCATGTTTAATAATTTTATCAAAAAATTGGTTAATTACCCCCACAACTGAGAGCATCCACAAGGGACAAGCCCCTGAGGTCCAACGGGGGCACCAAACAGAAGTAAAGCTCAAGAAGCAGACCAACCCTTGTATAGGTTTGACGAGTTTTGAACCCATGTATAAGGCCCAAGAAGAGATCCATGTATAGGTTGGGCCAAGGCCTGGGAGGGATCCTATGTATAAGGATCCCTATGCGTGTGTTAGTGATTTCAGAGCAAGGTTGCCGTGCCCAACCTTATAAGGCGGTCCCCGAAACTAGTTGGTTTCAATGTGGGACATGTTTTTTTAAACGCGGATCAAATCTAGCCATTGATCAAGCCACGGGCGATCACATTCGTCCCCTTCTTTTTCCAATCATACCACCTCCACTTCAATACAAGGGTTTAATCACAGACGTTTGATCTGTCTCGGACGAATCTCGACCCTCCGATCACGCGGTTTAATCCCGACTGTCCCCCCTGTTTCCTTCCGATCGGTCTTCACTCAAACATGTTAGGTTTAATCCTAGCTGTTGGATTGAGTCGCTTCAAATTTGGTCCATCCACCCAATTCACCTTTCTTCCTCCCTAGAATCACATCGCACTAGTCCGTCACGCATGGGCTAGCCACCAAAAATCTCCTCCTCCTCTACTTTTCTTCCTCAATCGACCTGTGATGCTCATTCATCTCTATCCTTGGTCCCAATAGGCTTTGTTTTCCACAAGTCCGACGTGATCAGTTTTATTTTAAGTCGAACCACATCCACTTCCCCTACGAGTTTCAATTATATATATATATATATATATGTGTGTTTTTAAATCTGATTTGTTTATTTTATTATTGCTTAAGTCTATTCGATTTTCAATTAGCAACTTTTCTAATTGAAACTTGGGTTATATTGTATATAAACCCCTCTTTTCACCTAATGCTACCCAACCTGCTTCCTCCCAAGAGCTCAAATTATTGGTGCTTGAATTTCCAAAAACCCACAACCCCTCTTTTGAACCAAACCAATTTAAGGGATTGTTTTATTTTCATTAATTGTTTTTGATTTACAAAATTTATATGTATATATGTACACACACACACACACATCTTTATTTTTCAGAATTTATTAGATAAGAGACATGTTTAAAATCTAATTTCTAAGCATATGGATTGAAAGAGTTATTTCATTTCATCAAATTATATTCATTATACAAGATATACATATGTTTATATGTATATATGAATTTTATATCATTCTATATAACTTAATATTTTCAGATGTTATAAAACAAGATTTTTGTTTTAAATTCTAAGACCGTGATTTGCATAAATTTAGTTTTGTTATTGGAAAAATTGTGTTAATTATAATGAAATACACACACATATATATGTATGTATATATATATCTATATTTATATATCTATATTTTTAACTTTCATACTTTATTAATTAGAGTTTTTTGTTTTAAATTTTATCTCTAAGCCAATGTTTTAAAAGATAAATCGTTTATCAAACGGTTGCTTGTGTTTTCAAAAACATTATTTTATGTGTAGGGTATACGTGTGTGTATATATATATATATATGTACACGTATACAACTATCTATTTTCATTATATGTGTGATAAGGGGTTTGATTTAAATGATTAGTTCAAAAACCCATGGTTTGAAAGAGTTTAATTATTTTCAATTTACATGAAATTTATTCATATGTATATATATATATAAATATGTATATATATACACAGAGATTTATACACATGTAAGTAAATGTAATTGTTTATATCTATTTCATAAATTTATCAGAATTTAAAACTTAATAGCTTAAGTTTTATCAAATTATTTTGTTCTCCAAAGATGTACACACACACACACATATATGATTTACATATATATATATATATATATGTATGTATACAAGTTAAACCTTGAAAATAATGTTTTTAATTAAAAATCCAGTTTGTCCACATGATTATAAATTCTAATGTAAAATGGAAAACAATAACAAAACTCTGTTTTGTTATTGTGTGCCTTAAAATTTTAAAAGAGATATTATTTCGATATTTTAGATTATTTCATGTATATAAGCTATTATTTTATGTGTAAACACTTAAATTTCAAAAAGGTTCCATGAATGGCTTTAGGTTAAGACTATCATTTTATGTGAATATTTAAATAGTAACATTTTATGTGATAATATTATCATTTAACGTGTAAAAGTGTTTCTGCTTGTCTATACATGTCATTCATAAACTAGCTATGGCTACCATATAAATTATAACTGACATATCATGCATTTTTAGATTAAGTGTGCATTTATTACATTATCCACTTTATTTATGATTTACAAGTATAGACAGTTATTTCAAGTATGGGATTAAACTTTTATGATATTTCATTGAATGATTTTTGATTAGTTTGATAATTTATTTTGATACCATTCAATTCATTAATCAGAATGGTTAGTGATTATGTTTATAGATTGGGGAAAGTTATTTACATTGCATATGTATATGATGTTTATATTTAACCTCATTCATACGAGGAATGAATTGGACTTATTAAGTGATGGGTGAGTCCCTCTATAGCCCCTCAATGCATATATAGGTCTTATGAGACAAACTAGTGTCTTGACATAAGGCTTTGATGGTATAATTATGTATGGTATTGAGATGAGGTCTTGACGGTATAGTTATGATGTCCGACATTATGCATTCCCTCATTATGAATATAGTACTTGGTCTTCCATGTGATTATTCAACTAGTAGAATATTCATGGTTAAGAATCATTCTCTTATGAACATTTTTATATATTTATTTAATCAGTTTTTATTACTGCTATGTGATGATCAACATTATATTTTCCAAATGTACAAGTTATAATTATTTATATTTATGTATATACTTATATTTATAATAATTCATTTATAAAGAGGAATTAATATTTTGTTTCCAATCTATAAAAAATGTTAGAAATTTATCTATCATTTCATGGTTTTCATTTATGTGTTAAATGATAATTGATATCACTTTATGTGCAAATTCGGAACAAGTATTATTTCACATGCAAATTTGTATCCGCACCCCTGGTATGTCATACATAATTAAGTATGACCATTATCTAACTTATAAGTGGCATTCCATGCATTTTTATTCAAGTGCGTGCATATTTTATTATGCATTTTATTTATAACTTTTAAATAAGTATAAAAATTTTTGAGCATGATATTCTCCTAAAAATGATTTTAGTAACTCTCGAAAAATGATGATGACATGTTATGAGAAATTTATTTTATCTTTACGAAAATTATTTAAAGTATGTATTTTATCACAAGGAAATGTTTTAAAAGAATTTATTCATTTCTTTTAAAACCCCTTACTTGGAATTTTAAATGCTCATCCTATGTTTTAAATTCAATTTTACAGGTTTAATAGATTTACCGGTGATCTACCTTTCTTTGTGGAGGCAGCACACTGAAATTTATTTTTGTACAGTTTTGAGGAAATGTGATAGTTGTATCTAATTTTTCAAAATATAGACTGGTAAAGATCATCTTTTGTGTAATGTGATGTGTAATTATTCACTTCCTTTTATAAGAAAAATTACACAGCATGTTAATGAACCGGATATAGACTTCTGGGGTCAGGCCGTTATAATTGGTATCAGAGGAATGGTCTAGTTAATTTTGGAAAATTGGAACAAAACTAATAATTTATGTATGCTTTCTTGAGTAAATTTTTTTCTTAAATTTTCAGATAGAATACAAGAGATCACCAACCAATATTTTTTCTCTTCCTACTAAGTTACTTGAAACTATAATTGTTAAATCATGTTCAAATGTGTATGAGACTTTCTCAAACCTGTGATTATCCTACAAACACCTTTATCAGATATCAAACACCTCAAAAATCCTCTGATTCTTCTATGGAGGGGGATATGTCTATTTCTTTATGGCGTATGCACAACTTGAATTCTATACGCGTAAAGGGAAATGATATGAAAGACTCTTCAAATGTTTTACTCTGTCTGAAAATTATATGGCATTATGGAATTTCTGAGAAGCTGAAGAGGAGGGTGACCTCCGTGCAACCAATTTGTTTCAAGTCTTAAACTTTATCATGTATGGAAAACTTTATGATATCGGACTTTTAAAAAACAAGGAAGTCCGACTTGTCAATAGGAACTGAGTCCATTATGATATCAATGAGCTTTTCAACTTCTATTCCACTCTCTATAGAACCTATTATTATATGTATGAGTTTGATCCTAGCTGCTTGAGATGTATTTGGGCTAAATAAATTGAAAAACTTAAAACTACCTGAAAAATCAGTTTGAATGGAAGGAAAACAGAGAATTGTTCAAGGTGGTGGACCTGGTGAAAGTATAAATTAATTATTTTCCATTCAATTTTGTTAATTAATAATAATTAAGATGTTTATATAGGGACACCAAGAATGACACCATAAGGTCTATACTGGTGGGAATATGTGAGTGCAAGCGAATTGCGAGGGCACAATTCTGTTAAGGGGGGAGAATGTGACGCCCCGAACCTGAGTTGTAATAGTAATATTAATATTATTATTATTTTTAATACTAATTATGATTTTATGTAAATAAATGAATTCAATTATGAAAAACTCAATAAATAAGAAAAAACAAGAAATATTTTATTTAATAAAACACCGATACATTATGACATTACACGACAAAAGACTTCTACTACTTCAGGAAACTCATAAAAAGACTAAGCAAAACAAATGGTGATCCGTCGAGTAACATAAGAAGAAATATTGAGTAGACCTATTCCTTTGGGTCTGCCATAGTTATAATAATAAGAGCTATAAGAATAATGGAAATACTGAGAATAAGAGGAATGTAAAAAACCATTTCTGAAGCAGGAGAAGAACACTGGTGATTTTTTTTGTCTTTAATACCAGTAGACGTGGGTATTTATACTAATTTTTTATGGACATTGTAAAATAAGTAGCCACTGGGATTTAATTTTAAGTGAACATTGATGTTTTTATATAACTGTTATAATTTTATAACCACTAATTATTTTAAGTGTTTGAAATTTTAAATGTTTTAAAGTATTATTTTTAGTTAAATAATAATACGATTTTAATTGAAGATAAATTTTAACATTTAGATTTTAAAATTATAACATGTGTATTTATATTTTTTTAGTAACTGTGGTGTTTTTATCATTGGGTGTTTTAAAAATTTAAAATGAATTTAAATTTATACTTGTGAGTAATACAATTAAAGGCATGTAATATTTTATTTATTGATAATATAACCTTAAAAAATAATAAAAAAGATTATATATTTTTAAAATAATGGAAAACTAATTTTAAAGTGTTAAATATATATATAGACATATAAAAATACACACACATATATATATTATTTATGTTATACATATAAGAATATATATATTTTTTAATATATAAAATGGTTTTATTTTAAAGTTTTATTTTAATAATTTTTTATCATGTTTAATAATTTTATAAAAAAATTGGCTAATTACCCCCCACAACCGAGAGAAACCATAAGGGCCAAGCCCCCAAGGTCCAGTGGGGGCACCAAGCACAAGAAAAGGTCAAGCATTAGACCAACCCTTGTATAGGTTTGGCGAGTTTCAGACCCATGTATAAGGTTCGAGAAGAAATCCATGTATAGGTTGGGCCAATTCCCGGGTGGGATCCTATGTATAAGGATCCTTATGTGGGTGTTAGTGATTTCAGAGCAATGCTGCCACACCCAACCTTATAAGGCGGTCCCTGAAACCAGTTGGTTTTGATGTGGGATGCATTTTTTTAAACGCGAATCAAATCCAGTCGTCAATCAAGCCACAACCGATCATAGCCATCCCCATCTTTTTCCAATCGGACCACCTCCAATTAAATACCAGGGTTTAATCACACATGTCTGATCCATCTTGGATGAATCTCGACCCTCTTATTGTGCGGTTTAATCCCGATCATCCCCCTTGTTTCCTCCCGACCAGTCTCCACTTAAACATGTTAGGTTTAATCCCATTTGTTGGATCGAGTCGCTTCAAATCTGGGTCGTCCACCCAATTCACCTTTCTTCTTCCTTGGAATCGCGTCGCACCAGTCCACCACGCATGGGCCAGCAGCCAAAAATCTTATTCCCCTCCACTGTTCTTCTTCCGTGATGCTCATCCATCTCCATCCTTGGTCCCACCAGGATTTGTTTTCCACAAGTCTGACATGGTTGGTTTTATTTTAATCCAAACCACATCTACTTCCCCTACAAGTTTTAATTATATATATATATATATATATATATATATATTTCTTTCAATCCGATTTTTTTATGATTTTGCTTCAATTATTAATGTTATTTATCACTACTTAAGTCTATTTGGGTTTTAATTAGCAGCTTTTCTAATTGAAACTTGGGTTATATGATATATATATATATATATATATATATATATATATATATAAACCCCTCTTTGCATGCAATGCTACCCACCCTCTTCCTCCCAAGAGCTCAAATTCTTACTGCTTGAATTTTCCGAAACCCAAAACCCCTCTTTTGAACTAAACCAAGGTAAGATATTGTTTTATTTTCATTAACTGTGTTTTATTTACAAAATTTATATGTATATATGTACATATATACATATATATATGTATCTTTATTTTTCAGAATTTATTGGATAAGAGACATGTTTAAAATCTAATTTCTAAGCATATGGATTGAAAGAGTTATTTCATTTCATCAAATTATCTTTGTTATACAATATATACATATGTTTATATGTATATATGAATTCTATATCATTCTATACAACTTAATATTTTCAGATGTTATAAAACAAGATTTTTGTTTTAAATTCTAAGACTCTGGCTTGCATAAATTTAGTTTTGTTATTGGATAATTTGTGTTAATTATAATGATATATATATATATGTATGTATGTATATATGTCTGTATCTATATTTCTAACTTTCATAATTTATTTATTAGATATTTTTTTTTTAAATTTTATCTCTAAGCTAATGTTTTGAAAGACAAATCATTTATCAAAGGGTTTCTTGTGTTTTCAAAAACATCATTTTATGTGTAGGGTATACGTATATACGTATGTATGTATGTATGTATGTATGTACACGTATACAACTATCTATTTTCAATATATGTGTGATAAGGGTTTTGATTTAAATGGTTAGTTATAAAACCCATGGTTTGAAAGGGTTTAATTATTTTCAATTTACATGAATTTTATTCATATGTATATATATATAAATATGTATATATATATATATTTATACACATGTAAGTCAATGTAATTATTTCTATATATTTCATGAATTTATCAGAATTAAAAACTTAAGAGCTTAAGTTTTATCTAATGATTTTGTTCTGCAAAGATGTACACAAACACACATATATGATTTATGTATATATATGTATACATGTTAAAGCTTGAAAAGAACGTTTTTAATTAAAAACAAGTTTCCTACGTGATTGTAAATTCTGATGTAAAATGGAAAACAATAACAAAACCTCGCTTTGTTATTACGTGCCTTAAAATTTTAAAAGAGATATTAAAATGATATTGCAGATTATTTCATGTATATAAGATATTATTTTATGTGTAAACACTTAAATTTCAAAAAGGTTCCATGAATGACTTCAGGTTAAGACTACCATTTTATGTGAATCTCTAAATGGTAACATTTTATGTGATAATATTATCATTTCACATGCAAAAGTGTTTTTGCTTGTCTATACATGTTATTTATAAACTAGATATAGCCATCGTCTAAATTATAACTGATATACCATGGATTTTTAGATTAAGTGTGAATTTATTACATTATCCACTTTATTTATGATTTAAACATAAAGACAGTTATTTCAAGTATGGGATTAAAATTTTATGATATTTCATTGAATTATTTATGATTAGTTTGATGATCTATTTTGATACCATTCAATTCATTAATCATATTGGTTAGTGATTATGTTTACAGATTGAGGAAAGTTATTTACATTGCATATGTATATGATGTTTATGTTTATCCCCATTTAAACAAGGAATGCATTGGACCTATTAAGTGATAGGTGGGGCCCTCTATATCCCCTCGATACATCAGTAGGTCTCATGAGACAAACTAGTGTCTTGGCACAAGACCCTAATGGTATGGTTATGTATGGTCTTGGCACGAGGCCTTAACAATGTAGTTATGATGTCTGAAATTATGTATTCCCTCATTATGAATCCAGTACTTGATCTTCCATGTGATTATTTTACTAGTAAAATATCCATGGTTAAGAATTATTCTCTTATAAACATTTTTATAGATTTATTTAATCAATTTTTATTCCTGTTATGTGACGCTCAATATTATATTTTCCAAATGTACAAGTTATAATGATTTATATTTATGTATATACTTATATGTATAAAAAATCATTTATAAAAAGGAATTAATATTTTGTTTCCAATCTATAAAAAAGGTTATAAATTTATCTACCATTTCATGGTTTTCATTTATGTTCTAAATGATAATTGATATTATTTTATGTGAAAACTCTGAACAAGTATTATTTCATGTGCAAATTTATATATGCACCCCTGGTATTTCATACATAATTAAGTACGACCATTATCTAACTTATAAGTGTCATTTCATGCATTTTTATTCAAGTGAGTGCATATTTTATTATGTATTTTATTTGTAAATTTTAAATAAGTATAGAAAATTTTGAGCATGGGATTCTCCTAAAAATGATTTTAGTAACTCTCAAAAAATGACGATGACATGTTATGAGAAAGTTATTTTTTCTTCAAGAAAATGATTTTAAGTATGTATTTTATCACAAGGAAATGTTTTAAAAGGATTTATTCATTGATTTTAAAACCCCTTACTAGTAATTTTAAATGATCACCCTATGTTTTAAATTTATTTTTATCGGTTTAGTAGATTTACCAGTGATGTACTTTTCTTTGTGGAGGCAGCACACTGAAGTTTATTTTTGTACAGTTTTGAGGAAATGCGATAGTTGTATCTAATTCTCCAAAACCTAGATTGGTAAAGATACTCTGTTGTGTAATGTGATGTGTAATTATTCAATTTCTTTTATAAAAAAATACACAGTATGTTAATGCACCAGATCGAGACTTCCGGGGTCGGGGCGTTATAACTGATAAAACCCTTTTACTAGCGGTGTTAAAGGTATGATTTGTAGTAGTGGATTCAGTTTATCTTGTGTATATCTACAGAGGTGGGATGATTTTGTTTTCCACTTTTTTATCTCTCTCAAACTCATCTTAAGGAGATCAAGGTTTGTTATAGTGAATCATCGGTGAAAGATACACATATGTACAACAAGTTCTTCATTTTTATTTATCATATTTCATATTATCTTGCATGAAGATCCTCAGAAAAGGGTTTTAATCACTTCCACTTTATCTGATAATTTTTATTAGACTCTTACAAAAACCTTTAGTGGTATCAAGTAAATATATTAAGTTCTATGAAATTTGTGATGAAATGAAGAAGAAAATAGAAAAATAGAGATGTGTTTTCATTTTTTGAAAATTCAATTTTTAAAATGGTTTACCCTTACATAACAAGGCTACATAAGGGTAACCATGGTGCTAACTTTATATAGATGGGTTTCATAAAGGTAACTGGTTCCTTACCCTTTCGTAGTTGATATGTGTAAGGGTAGCCAAGGATTTACCATTACGCAGAGTGCTCTACGTAAGGATCATCTCGACTTACCCTTACATAAATCAGTCTATGTAAGGGTCATCTGATCTTACCCTTATGCATAAAGGGCAATGAAAGTGTAAACATGTTTTTCCTAAAGTCACATAAAGGTAACGAAGGCTTTCCTAAGGTTATGTAATGGTACTTAACTGCTTAGCCTTATGAGAAATAGGGCTACATAAAAGTTACACCCTTACGAGAGCCAGATATGTGAAGGTGGTACCCTTATACAGTAGTGTCAGTAGGCCATATAAAGGTAAATCAAGACTTACCCTTACATAAAGCGTTAAAATAAATGTAATATGATTTTTTTACCTTTACAGAACATATTGTTTAAGTTTCATGAAGGTAAGTTGTGACTTACCTTTCTACAACAGCTTCCATATGTCCTACATAAGGGTAATCAAAATTGTTTTAATTTTTCTTAAAAAACATTTTTAACATTTAAAATGATTAATATGGTTTATAAAATGTAAAATCACTATAAAATGTATTTTGGGATATTTTAATTTATAAAATTTTTATGAATTAATTAATTATAAACAGTTTATAATTAATTAAATGTTATTATTTAAAATACCTTTTAAAAATTATATGAAAATTCTTATGATATAAAAATAAAAGTGTTTATTTATATTTCATAAGAAATAATTTACAAAGGGTTATACATTATTAAATAAGAAAAAATATAAAATGTTTATATTTAAACTATGAATTGTTCATAATTAATTAGTTTGAATTGTTCAAAATAAAAGGGGGCCTTATTTGGATATTATTTAAGGCGCATAATTTTTTTTGATGAATGATATGATCAAGGATTAAATAATATTAAGTATATGATATCTAGATTATGTAAAATTTTTACATATTAGAAATTAAATTATAAATTGGTTATAATTTATAAAATATCATATATTTGAAATAAAAATTCCATATAATGATAAATATAAAAGAGTTCATATTTTAATGAATATGAAGGGTTTATATTCAAGTTTATGGATTATCCAAAATATAAATCTAAAATCATAAAATGTATGTAATTAGATTTTATTTATGAATTGTTCATAAATGGTTATCTCATGTTTAAATAATCTAAATTGTTCATTTATTTAAAGGTTATTCCTTATTTTATTCATAGTTATAAAATTTTTATATTATAAATGTCTGTATACCAAAATTTATATGATAAATTACTTTTAAGATATAGAGCCTTGCATTACATGTTAGGTAATTTTAATAAAATTTAGTTTTTAATCTACATTGACCTGAGTTTGTAATTAGAGTTATTAGCTTAAAATTAATAGTTTAATATAGTTTTTGAATATTATGAATTAGAGTTATGATGAATTAGATTCTCTCTTGAGTAAATTATCCCTGGGTATAGGGACTTGGTGTCAGACTACCTACTTACCTAGAGGCCTATGCATTGTCTAAGAAAGTGAATGAGGTTGGATATCTGTCGCTCCAGGCTTACTCATGTGTATATTTTCAATCTCATATAATTATAAAACTTTACATGGAGTGTTCATGTAACTTATGCATATGATTCATTTGGATATGTATTAATATGTTTGGCTTCTATTTTTGGATGAGAAACACAAACTTGTGGGTTGTGTAAAGAGTTACACATCAATATGGTTTAAACATATTGATTAGGTGGAGGGAATATTATTAAAAACTAAATAACTAAAAGCATAAAAACATAAAAGGGGATAACATGAGATAATATGGTGATATTAAAATCCCCCTCAAATATTAAGTGTTATATTCCTTCTAAAGAAACACTTGTCAATACCTTGATAATAGAATTAGGTAGTTTCATGACATAGTTGGGTGCCTTTGGACCATATTGTATAAGGTAAGAAAGAATGGGTGAAATTGGATCATCCTTGAGTAGATTCATTCCACAGTTGGGTGCTCCTATATTTTCCTTTGTTATCTTATTCTTGGCATTTTCTTTGGGTTACACTAGTTGGGAAGCCCTAGTAATTATGATACCAGAGGAATATAGTTGAGTTTATCCATATGATGTATTGGACAAAGGTTTGTCCGCTCAAATATCATAGAATCATATATGATATGATTGAGATGATTCCCTACCTAAATAATTAAGTGGTGAGATGAACACCCTAGAAGACTCATTGCTTAGTGACATATGGATCTTGGATCACTAATGTATATGATGAATTTTAAAGGGGTCATCATTTTAGTAGGATCCAATTTAATAAAAATAATTGTTAAATGGTTAATAATACATTATAATCATTTGATAAAAGCTTATGTTATAGATAATATCATCACCATCATCATCAAGATAAACTTTGCAATTAATCCTTGAAAAGGAGAAACTTAATGTAAGTTACTTTTAAGACTGGTAACTTAAGAAAAGTTATTATGCAAGATTGGTGATTTAAGAAAAATTATTTGTGTCAGAATAATTCCTTCCTTAGTAACCCAATGTTTAAGTTGTTCAACAAATGAATCTAGATGCTTATGGAAGCATAAAGTGATTCATTTAGGGTTTAAAAGGCATTAAATAAAAAAATAACCAAAGTAATCTTAGTCTTATCACATATAATAAATATGATTAGGTACTTAAAATGATATTCAATATGATTGAATATGTTTAATGACTTGGAGATATTAGAGGTTTCCTGAATGGCTTGTTCTGGTTAAGGAATTTATCTTATTTTTATATATGGAAATTTTACAACAATATGATTGAATCCAAAGACCATTTACCCAATATTCTTAAGTTTAGTAATATAAATGGATTGGGAATATTATGTCTAGGTTATAAAGTATAGTATAGATAGTACAAGTAGGTAAAATTTCAAATTGGAAGAAGAAAAAATAATTGAAAAGTTCAACAATGGTTCTTTAAGAAGCCAATCAAGGTCATTAAAACCTAGGATTATTAGGAAGGAATATTAACAATTTAATTTAATTTGATTATCCAAGATATACCTAAAGGAGTTTATGAAACTCCATGTAATATCCATGTCAGGCATGAATGTTATAAAAATTAATTCTTCATTTTGAATGGTATGTGATACCAAATGTATATTTTACAAAGTGTTGTATATATACAGGAGTTAAAAATCAAAAGGAAGAATTGATTGAGATTGTAGTTTGTATTCATGATATGATGTAAATAGTTACTACATCAAGGATTTGAATATAAAGGATTTTATCAAGATCAAATGAATCCAAGTAAAATATGGGCATCTTTATCTCATTTTTCTTATGTGATAAGAGAATACGTTCATTATCAAAGATTTTTTATGAATAAGTATGATATGATTAATTGTATATAAATGGTGGCATATTTTAATAAATTCTTATTTTAAATAAAAAAAGTTCTAAACACATAGAATGCCATATATGATATGGAAACAATAGTTTATTTGTTAAATATCTATACTAAAAGAAAATAAATGTTATTTCATAACACAAATGAGTTTGAGTATTTTAGAAAGATATTATGAAAATAATATACTATCTAAGTGGTTAGTGGGATTATGTTTGGGATTAAATAAGTTTAAATTTAAAAAATAAATAATTACACCAATGTAAGTTTAAAGTGAATTTTAATTAATATTCTAGGAGAGTTAAGATGCATTAGTAAAAAATAATGTAAGTAGTTATATTATTTCATAGATTTTTTTTGATGGAATATGGTTCCAAGGATGATGATGATGAACTTCAAAAGAGTTATATGTAGATAAATAAAGTTATCATCATAACATTAGATGTTTTAAAGTTAAGATGTTTGAACTTGTTCAAAAGTTGAATAGTTAGGAATATGATTCCTAAATATCACCATTATTCAAACCAAATTACTTCATATATGTTTCTAACTAAATATTTTAGTGGATGTTTTTTTATAAAATTTTAAAATAAATATGTGATAGGAACTACATATGATGTAATGTGTTAACAAAAACCATAATGTGTAGCGAACATAAAATTGATTTGGAAATTTTATATAGATGGTATGATAAACCAGTGCTTATGTTGGTTTTTTTAAACATTATTAAAGAGTTTAAGAATATTAAAATCCATCATATTTAAAGGAAACCTCAATTTTACCATTCTTTCATATTGAATACATAAATGTATATATAGATATATATTTCATGAAGTGTAATGATCATTGAACTCTCGAAGTATGACTTTGAGTTTATACTTAACTGGTATTCATCATGGTGTATTATAGGTTATGGTGAAATGTTAAGGTTAGAGTGAGTATGATTCTTGTATAGATATACAAAATATGCTCATAAGGTACAAGATAAAGAATAAGATTTTTTGTGTGTGTTGGATGGACCACTAAGTATACCACATGGATTTTCATATAAATGTATTTGGTATACTAGGGGTGCATGAATCATATTTGATTCCCCACTACCTTGGGTTGGTGAGATACCTAGAATGAGAATATTCATGTTTTGATACCCTACTTATGCAAGTCTACATACTGACTTAGCTAATATGGAGGTGGTTGGGTATGTTGCTGATCATTTCATCAATTGCAGATTAACCAAGATGATATTTTTCCTCTCGTATGACAAGTATCACATTAGGGTATTCAATTGAGATAGATTGTGGGAGTGTGTGGTTGCTCTTGAATATTATATATCTATTCAGATAAGGGACATGTGATGTGCTTATCCACAAGGACAAATGACATGTGATGTATTCAATTGATCAGGCTAGTTTATACTATGAGAATTGAGAATAGATGAGTTGTCTATATGTTATTGACATGCTCCATGTCCCATGGTCACTTGATGTCTTAAACAAAAGGAAAATATGAGAATGAATATTTGTATATGATATAGACTGGTGACCACATGTATAGAGATACGTGTGTTTGATGGATATCACACCAGATCCCTTTATAGTTCAAATAGTATTGATGATTTTCTAGAGGAAATTATTTTCTTACATATATGGATCCATTAATTTGTATTTATTTTCAATGCTATAAAGTCTCGTGGGGTCACACTTTGTGGTTGACTGAATTAGAATTGAGTTTAACTTAGAGTGCTACTCTAAAAGTGTTTTAGAGTTAATACAAAAGTGTTTTGAATGGGTATTCACAAAGTATTACATATTATGTAATACAAGGTAAAGTTAATGATAAATTTACAAAGTGTTTTGGAAGATATCAAAAAGAAGTTTTGGATATGGTTTCACAAGTCATTGTATATGATAAAATACAAGGTGGATTGGCATAAAGTCTTTAGAATTTAGTGCATGTGGGGTATTGAAAGAGATATGCACTAAAAATTTGTATATATAATATATATATATATATATATATATATTGCATGAAAATTATGATTTTCATGCATGGTATATCATTCCACACAACTTAAATGATAAACTGTGATAATTTATTATACTCAAATATTAGATATCATTTATTATACAATTTCATGATATGAAACATTTGTGAGTAAATTCATATGATGAATAAACCAACCATAAAAATTATGTATGTGTTTTAATTCATGAATAAATGTAGTTTTAATTAAGGATCATCCTTGATTACCTATATAATTGACTGTCATGAAATGGTAGTAGGTGTAGATAATTATTCTTGGCCAAAACTCCCTAAGATCTGTAACTCTCTTCATATTCCTCCTTTGCATATGAGATACAAACACACCATGGAGAGAAGATGAATCCCATTCAAATGATTAATTCTTTATTTTATCCCATGGATACCAATGTAGGTGTTATGCTTTTGTTTTCCACTTTGTGATCTCTCTCAAAGTCATCCCAAGGAAATCAAGATTTGTTGTAGTGGATCTTCAGTGAAAGGTGCACATATTTACAGTAGGTTATTCATTTATATTTATCATGTTTCATATTATATTACATGGAGATCCTCAAACAAGGGTTTTAATCACTTCCACTTCATCTGATAATTGTTATTAGACTCTTACAAAACCCTTCATAATCTTCCATAGTTTAAGGTTTGAGGGTTCGGGATCAGGTCGGGCCTTGTATAAATAGTGTTCATAGAGTTATTGATTGGTCTAATTTTTTATTTTATAAAACTAAAATAAAATAAAATATTTATAAAAAATTTAATTAAAAAAATATACTGAGATCAATTTGAACCAAGATGATGTAATAAGATCAAGTTATGAAGTCTGGTTTTGTAGATTAAGTCCATCCAGGTGTTGAAAATTCTTTATAAAAAATTAAAGATACTTTTAAAATATTTGTTGATTTTTAATAAGAGGATGAAAAATAAGTTCTTCATAGGGATTTAGTCTCATATAGAAACCTAAAATGGAAGGTAGAGTGAATGGTAAAAAAAATTTGGCTTGTAATGACACCTTTTTTCCACATGACACTAAGTTTTACTAGTTAGAATTGCTAGGTCTTGATCACAGATGAATAGAATGATATATCATGTGAAGATAAAAATACTTATTCAAATATATCAGAATAAACATAAAAATAATCAATAATATTAACTAAATGATTTATATAGGTATTATATATCATAATAGGAACACTCTAAACCATATATCCATAATTGGTGTGATTCAGGTCATTGGATCAAATTAAATCCAGTTTTAATAGAGATCTTTGTTTTAGACCTTCAATTTGTAATGATGCGTGGTGTAAACCATATATATTAAGTGAAATGTCATTAATTAAGAAACAATTAAGATCAATGATCCAATAATGCACATTTCAAAAATCAAGATTCCTCTAGATAAGATGTCGTCATTAGGAATACACATAAATTTCTATAAAAAAGATAACATTTTATATCTAAAGGGGAATCTTAAGATATATAAATAGGGGTGTCCAAGGACTATTACACCATATCATAAGCATTCAAAACTTACTATCCTATTTTTTAAAACTTCCCATGATCTCTATATTTTTATAAAAAATAAAAGAGCTCCCATTTATAGAACACCTTTTAGGATCTCTTCCACATTATCTTATTTTAATCATTCTTTAAGGCTTATATTCCAAGAAGTACTCTATCAAGAAGTAAAATATTGTCTCTATATCGTATTTTTGTGCCAATAGAAAAAATCCACCCTTAAAACTTTAACACACAAAAAAAATATTGGATATACAAAGGTATTCAATAGAAAAGTATCTAATAAAGAAGCCTCTCTTTATTCTCTGTATCAAAGAAAAAAATACTTCGGTAAGAGACAAATGAATGGAAGGAGAACAAATAAATATCCTACCCCACACACTAACAAAACAAAAATAATTCAAAATGATTTAGTATATTCCTTACATAAATAAATAAATAATGAAATTCACTAAAGAGAGAGGATAAATAAACTCTTGAGTTATAAGTGATCTCATTGATCACTACTTTAACAAAAATATGATCTTATAATAATCATTATAGGGAACATCTATTTATAGGTAAACCTTAAAACCTGTATCAATCAACATTCAGTATATATAACAAATATTTAGAGAATATTCCTTCATCACTAATCACTATTTATTCCTATTCCACCAACATACATGTCAATTTTGTAGAAACCATAACTCCACCATCTTATAGCATTCGACTATTGATCAGATATTTCTCTACCACCCAATGAATCTCCACAATTGATCTCCTAATTATAAATAGTTAACCATCCATGATTTCTCTATAACTGATCAACTAAAATAGTTCCTCCACCAAAAAATGTCCCTAACATGAGAAAATAACTTCACACCACAATAATATTCCACTTGAAGACTGTTTCAAGGCATTATGTTTAGCTATCTTTTAAAAAATATCCAATTTACACTTTCATTAAAATAATGATATTCTAATCACCTTTCATCATCCAAGTCCCACTGATGTATAACACCATCCCAAAATTTCACTGAATATGATCTTTGTCAACATGGTTGATGAATTTTCACTCCCACCAACCTTATGTAGTCCCATAACTCCATATTACAGAAGACACCCAATGAAGTGATACTTCAGCTGAGTGCGTTTCACCCTAAAATAGAACACTATATTCTTAACAAGATGGATTACATTATAAATACCATAGAATAACATTATGTTTCCCTAATTCCTTCCAATTTCATATAATAAACCTTATATCCATATCATCTCCTTTACTACCTCCATTTCAACCACAATCTTTGCTTTTGTGGCTGAAAGTGTTACTCCTCGTTATAATCGAGACATCTAGCTGACTTCCAATCCAATATAAGGTGAACATGTAACTTATAACACTCTTAAAAATATCTATATATCCTCTAAATCCTACATCTACATATCCCGATAATGGTTCATACATCCCAAAACATAGAGATAGTCACATACTCCTTTTGAGATACCAAAGTATCCACTTCACATCTTCCCAGTTCCCCTAATGAGTTTATAAGGATTGAATAACATTTATTTAAGTATAATAAGTCATTGAGAACCCTTAAAACAATATCTTAATGCTATAAAACTAAAAATATGAATAATATAAATGAAGAACATTTGCATACCTTCCACTATAGTTGGATGAATCTCCCATCTTCAAACATGAGTTTGATGAATATCCCTGAGAAAAAACCAAATGAATCCTTCCACTATAGTCTACCCATGAGATGGCATGAATCATACAGTTCTTGGGTGGGATTCTCCATCACACCATGATATATAGTATCTCTCAAGGAAAAGGAAGAAGGATAATGGTATCAATGGCGGAGATAATCGATAGGAACTACAACTTCAATTTTAATGAATTTGGCTTATTTATAGGCCTTAATCACACTCCCTGAGTCATTTATACATTTAATTACATGTTCATAACGTATATGTAAATGGACTATATTTAAAAATGTTTTCTAACCTTCAACCAATCACACTCTCCCAAACATTACATTATATAAAATGTTTATAACCAATGATAGCGACATGTGAAATATTCCTGAATATTAACTCTTAATATTATATTTCCATATTAATCATATACAATAATTAACTCATATCAATAAATAATGATAAATACCTGTCATACACTATGACATGTAATGATAGTGGTGCAATATCACCATACCACACTTTTAAGATATCTCTATCCTAAGGCACACAATATGCCTTAGTTCTCATATGTCATACCAAAAATATACACATATCGACACTTATAATATAGCCAAAACATCACATGTTTACTTTTATTTAATTTACATCTCCATCAATATCCCTCTTGAACAAAATCCTAATATACTTTGTGTCATTTACCTCATGTTGCATCATATAAAATAACCAGTAAAACTATATCTAAAACTCATTTTGGATATCTTCTAATTTTTTTTGGAAATCTAGCATCAATTTCACTATGTATCACATCACATAAAATATATTTTTTAAATATCACTCTAAAACTTATTTCATATTTACTTTAAAACATTCTAGATAAACTCTATAAGTTTTATAAAATTCAATCCCCATTCAATCAACCATAAAGTATGACCCCATGGGCCTTTTAGCATTGAAAACACATACGAATTTCTAAATTCATTAATGTAAGTAAAAACTAACATATATAAAAACATTAGTGATACTAAAGATTCAAAAATATCTGATGTGATCTTTACCAAACACATGTATCTTGATACCTGTGTCTACTAGCTATATCATATACAAGCTTGCATTTTCATATGACACCTTTGTCCAGTCCAAGACATTAAATAACCATGATACATGGAGTATGTCAATAAATTATAGTTTCTCATATGTTTTTGATTCTTTGAGTATAGACTAACTAGGTGGATATACAATTCAAATTTCATTTACCTTGATGGATGTGTGCATCACATGCCACTCATCCAATAGATAGGTACATTAAATACCTTATCTGGGTATAGTCGTACACTCCTTCAGTCTATCTCAATTGAAGGCCTATATATCATACTCTTTATATGAGAATAAAAATACCATCTTGATAAAACTCAACCATCTACTTGATAAACAACACACCTAACCCCTGATTATTTTAGCCTCAAGGCTAGCATAAGAAATGTATCAAAATATGAAGGTTTTCCTAAAAACCAACCATGTTTTCAAAAATCATTTCAAAATCCATTTATAAATTTATTTCCTTAGATTCCTAAAAACTTGAAAAATTCTAATACATATTGCTCATGACTCATTCCACCATATTATTTTCCTTTCAAAATAGGGGATTTTCTTAAAAAAATCCAAATCCCCCATAAACCATTATCCTATAGTGGTCGAATGAACATAATCAATAATCAATCAATAAGCCCCTCAAATCCAAATTAATTTAATTACCATTTATAATGAATTTGAGAAAATATAAAATAGTTTATAAGTTTCTTAAATTAATAATGGATCCTAATTAGAAAATATATTAAATAATATTGCCCACAAGTGAATGTATCATGCCCCAATCATGCTGCTATCATGATGTATGAACAAATCAATAGATCTTGACAAAGCCCTATGAGTTATCCATAGTATCATTCATCACACATTGGGATTATCAATCCAACACCTCACCCATACCTAGAGTTCCTAATACCAAACTCTATACATCCCCTGGTGACTTGAATTTTTTATCATGACCATATTGGTCAGGCACACACAAAGCATACCTTCAAAGCCCCAAAATCCTATCTCAACCAACACTAACATCATCTCAATCCAAAAATATAAATTGATACAAATTTTTAATGCCATGGGATAGATTTCTTGAATGAAACATCAGTATGTGAAGTTTAAAGACCTAAATCATGCCTCTCTATATCTCATAGGTAACCAACTAGTGGTGAGGTCTTGTAATAGTCATAGGGAGACTATGCCCTAGAATAAAATACAAAAGGGTCAAGCTAGACTTTACTAAAATTTAGTATAAATCATTTTATAATGGAAATATAAAATTAATTTTGATATAAAATAGGTATCCAAGAGGGTACCAATAGTCTAAAATATAAAAGTCATAAATAATTTGCATAATACATCAATAATAAATAGATAAAAAGCAGTATAATATACACAACTGACATTATCATAATAAATAAATAGGAGTCACCCCAGCTGATACATATATTTTATAATAACTGAAAAGTAAATATACACCATTCTCCAAACCAACTCATAATTAATCTTCTCTTGTGAACTAGACTTATATATACCCAACTAGACTTGAACCATGTGTCTAGATCCAACCCGATTTCCGAACCTAAAATAAAACATGAAGAGTACACACATACATTGAAAACCATACCATGAATACATATAGGGGTGATTATAATGAATAAATAGGTTTTCCCCACTCACCTCACCCACTTAGAACAATACCATAATATGTATATACAAATCATACCCATGATTGAGTGTTTAGAATACACATGCACTATGAAGACTCATACTGAAACCGCTCAACAATCTCGATAAGACCCACCTACCTATAACTGAAGATATATATATATCCACATGACCCAATGAGATATACCACACTATCTGTTTCACCTCATAATATGTCATCACTGAGAAGTAGCACTATATCCATAAAACTTTCTCAATAGAATCTCTCTTAGCCCGTCATCCATCGCACTGCTCACCCATAACTAAAACCATAAAATATCATGGTATAAAGAATACAAAAATGGGAAATAAAAGTGGGACCAACTATAAAATCATGTGTAATAACTATCTCATATCAAGCAATGGAAAAAATAAAGAATGGGTCCCAACCACATGAAATAACACAACCCAACTATCATTCATAGGTCTAACTCATATCATTAGTTCTCATTAGAACTATTAGTAAACTATCCACCAATCACCATTGGATTTCTCCTATATATCATATGTCATATAAGGGGATGGATCCCACTTCAAGATGCTATAACTCTCTAGCTACACCCTGATCTCTTAGATGATACATCAAAACCATCATAAATAAAAAAAGTGTGTGTCATGACCATGGTATTACCTTGGGAGGGTATTTGGAAAGATTTAGCGTAGATCTATTTCTTATAGATTCCCCCTAAGGTCCATCCACTGTCCTTCCTAGTGCCTCCTTAACCATTGCTTCATGTTTGGACACCCTTATAGAAGAGTACATCTTAAGAAAGTTTCATCCCAACTGTAACATCTCGACCCGAAATCCACTAAACTGGTGCTCTGATCTGGTTCACCATAAGGCCTTAGGTGTGCCTCCTTGTATGCCAGAGGCTATTGACCAGTAGTGAGGACCTATGAGGTGATCGTGGGGAGACTATGAACTCCTATTAGAGTAAGAAAACAATGGAAATATCCAAGTATCATACACATCGGAAAGTAAACAAAGTGAGGAAGTAATAAACTGAAATAGAAATCCGTAATAGTAAAATGATATAAAAATACTGAATAACTATGAAATAAAATACAACACTAGTCACCCACTAGGATGAACATACAAATACAAGTACAAAGAAACTAAAAGTAAAAGTACCAAGCTCAACTACTAACTCTGAGACAACCCATGTACCCGATATCTAGATACTTTTGAAATGTAGTAGCCCAATCAATAGAACCACTCGAGCAGCTCTGCTCGATCATTCAACAATGGGCCTCAGCCCTATCCACCATGTAACTTGTGATCAATATGAAAAGTAGACATAAGGTCTACACGTACACTGAGGTTCATGTGAAGGGGTGAGAAAGAATCTCAGTAGGCCACCCTGATAAGAAACCTATAAATGTGCTGCTATAGTGTATGAAACAACAATGTGATCAGCCTAGCTGATGTACAACTAAACAGAAGGTAAAAACAATGTGAAACCACAGTCGAACTCAGGGTATGTAATCCCTACCAACTAGGTAAGTGCCACCATGGATGTTCATAACTATATACATACACATGTATAGTCCAATACCTATACATATATATATAGATATGAATATTCATTGGTATGTGTATCAAAAAACATGAAACCACATTAACAGTCAATCCTTGGGTCCATAATCCTGATCATATGGATATACTATGCAAGGGAATTGAGCTGGATGTCATGCCACTCCATCCATGTATAATTAAGTCAATATCTGGGTTTTTAATCCCATCGACATGTACCTGATTCATCCAATACCAAAATTATATCTTTGAGTAAGCTACATCACCACAAGGGGATGCTCATCCTACACCTAGGATCATTCGTACTCACCTCCAATTACTAACTAGGATACCATATACCAACAGTCAATCCTGAATGATCCGAAAGAGCATAATAATTCTAGTCACAGGCTAAGGAGAGAATAATCATCCCCACTTATAAATAAAGATTCTGAGAAGCATGTCCAAACATCCTATAAAAGGTTACTGAGTCAGTCTCCATACTTCTTAGGCCTGTGAGTTCAGTCAAATGTTTGAGCCTTAGGTCTCGGTCCATAGGCGATCATGAAATTCAGAAATTGGATGATCCCTAAGGGGATTACCCTTAGGCGATCTTTAAAGAGAGAACTCTCTAGTGAGCCACAATCCTACACCCACAGAGTCTCTTAACTGATCAGAAGAGTGTAATCATTCCGATCAAAGGTCGAGGAGAGCGTAATCATCCCCACCACTCAGGAGTGTGTAATCTATCTGAGTCTTGGGTCGTCATGCTCGAAATCAAGGAGAGCATAATCATCCTCATCATAAAAATGATCCCTTATAAGGAATTACTACAATGGGAATCCAAGTATCACTCATGGTATATACAAAAACAGCTACCCACTGAGCCCGTCCAAGGAATTCCTACAATGGGAATCCAAGTATCACTCAAGGCATGAAAGTCAACACGTAAGGATCAACAGATGGATGCTAGGAAGATCCCATAGACATCACAATAAAATATATATCACAATATATACACATTAAATCTCAACAGCTAAGTCCTAGGTAGTACCTATGGGTATAATAAATATCATAAATAACATGGATCAGAAGACGAATACCAGGAAATCATGTTTGACATCCCAATAAGCAAAGTGGATCCTAGGAAGAACAACTGGTCATACCAATAGAAAAGAAGATGCCTCGTGCTAGGATTAACATCCACCAACCAGGAAGCACCTATGGTGAACATCACTGCATCAACAATAAATAAGTGAAACATAACAAAGAGTGAGGGTGGACCAAATTCCCAACCCAATACCACATTCACATCCCCATGGGATTACTAGTTCGAAACGGGTTCTAGGTGACACTCGGACACCATCTCTACCCAAACTTGATGTACAACTTAGGGTCGATAAAACCATGGGAACTCATTGGGTCCCTCAAGTCAAACACAAAGAGGCATCCTACTCGGGATCCTCTAGGTAAACATGACCAAAGGCATCCTACATAGGATCCTTAGAAAAAATCAAGGGAGTAATCCTACATGGGATCCTCGAACAAAGAACAATAGATGCATCCTGCAACATCTCAAAGGAAAACATGAGAGAGATCCTACAAGGAACTCCCTAGGTCAGCACATAAGCAAATGAAACCCTTAGTGGATCCTTGGAAGCATTTGGTCTCACGACCTCATAGGCCATAAGGGCACATATCACAAGGGGAATGTCTTCAAAAGCGTAGTTCACAAGAGATAACTCACAGCTCATCTCAGATCAAAGGTCTCAACTAGGTTGGTCCGAACACCCAACCTATCATCCATTCCATGTCTCACTCTTAGGTGACAACTGAACTTGATAAATGGAGGAATAACCTCTCCATTTAGATATAACCCCACAAAACACCATTTAGATGACCTCTAAATGTCAAGAGGATTCTACCATTGATATCTACACAGAAAAATGATCATAATGGACTAATCACATGACCAATTATGAATTCCAAGGCATAAAATACCCCAAACCTCTATGTTGGAAAAGTAAATGGTGTGTAATTTAGATTATATGATGTGTACTCTTATACCTCTCCCTGGAAAAGTTCATGGTGTGTAATTCAAAGTACACATTATGTAGTGTTTAAAAACCAAAAACCCATGTTCTTTTTCACATGGCCGAACGAAAGGCCATGTACCACCACATGAAGTGTACTTAAGAAAACTTATTCTTCCCTGAACGGGAAGAACACATAGTGTGATCCCCTGGAACACACGCCGTGTAACCTGGGTTTTCCAATAGGAAAACCCTCGGATCACCTGAAACCCCCATTTTTGCCCCTAAAACAACAGATCTGGCCTTAAGAGGCCACAAGAAAGAAATATATGGCTATAAAAACTTGAAACAACCAATTTAAAGGGGATATATAGTGAAAACATAAATGGGACTACCTTAGGGTGGAAACCCCTGAAACTTCATTTGATTTCACCATCCACGATCACCATACACTGTATCAACACGTCGAGGGATTCACAATGGTACCACTCTTACCTTACTTCTCTCCATCTTTCTCAATATCCATTTTCTACCTTAGGTCATGATGAAGGAGAAGTAGCACAAGAGGCATGTGCAAGGAGGAGGAAGGAAGAGAAAAGAAAGAAAATAAGTAAAGTAAACAACATAAAAAGGGGCTCAGGTCATCCCCGACTCCCGACTTGAGTTTATGCCCCCACCTAGGCTAAACTCCACATTATAGACTCAAAGGTGGAGATGGAATCTCAAAATGACACTCCATTTAAAAGTTATCATCAAACTAATGTGTGTGAATAAATTAATATTTAATTTAATAATATTAAATATTAATTATTCAGCTAAAATTCGAACAGCTCAGATTTCCACCAAACTCCTATCATAGGGTAAAACCCCCATTCTGGGACCAACAGAGTGGTCAAAAAAATTATTTGAGATCATATTATAGAGGAAAAAGACCATTTTACCCCTTTACAAGCATGTGACAGTAAAGATTCAAATTTATTCTCAAAACTACGGTCCAAAAAAACACGAGTCCTTACAAACTCCACACCATAAAACTTATTTTCCCTGAGAAGCCTGTTGAAAGGACAAGCATCCAAGCTCCCAACCTGAGCATCTGAACAACCAAGCTATCTAGATTTTCCATTGACCAACCTCATAGAATTAACAACTACCTTCAACACAGAAGACATTTAACTACGACTGATCTGGTACTCCCCACCAAAGGAATACCCTTATCGTCTTCTCAAAAGAAAACTCTGAGCTCAAAATCCCACTGAAAAACACTGAAGTTCAATATAAAATGAGGGTCAACACCCTCAAACAACCAAATGTGCACTCCCCACCATATGGCTTACTTTACACCGCTCCTCGAGAGAAACCTTAACAAGGTTCCCTATTCCACACCAGGGAAGACATTAAGATGAAAAATAAAAGGAGCTCAACATAGGGTCGATGCTCTCTCAATATACTCAAGAAGAATCAAGATTGCACATGATCATCTCTAAACATGAGTACACTAAGATTGTATAAAAAGGTGTGTATAGATCCCTCTAATAAATGCTCACATCCTATAAGCCTGACCAAGATTTAGCCACGGTTCAACCGTCTCATGGTACCTGATTCATTCCACAATGTCTCCCCTACCACAGAGGTACATTATAACAAAAATTACGAGATCAAATCCCCCATCAAGTCTTAAAAAACATCAGTCCTTGGCTTGGACTTGACCACTCATTGATTTAGATTCAAACGATACCATGCGCAACTAGCGTGTATCTTTACCATCCGAAATGTACACATGATGTCATTCCATTATCAAGCGTATACCCATGATATGACTATATTAGAAACAAAGGAAACACTATTCGACTAGTCCAGGCACCTGAACAGTCCTGCCTGTCAAAGCTAGTCTTGAAAATCAAGCACCCAAAGTACCTTGATCAAAATCCGAAGGCATAAACATAACTATAAAGAAAAACTTGAGAACCTACCATGCCTTGATAATAAAACAAGCATAAAAAAATCTCACCATAAAAAAGGAATCAGAAAACAAGGTCCAAGCTATCATGCAGGTTACCCTAGGATGAAATAGACATTGAACTACAAGGGCCCAAGTCTAAATAAAGGATATCTAGTTCTCCCACATACCCCAAAATATACAACCTCTCAAATAAGGTAAAGATAACAACAACCTACAAAGGTCAAAACTAAAAACACAACCTTTGAGGGCCCTGATCCTCTCCGAGCATCCTCAGAAGGAAATGCTCCCTGGAGGTCACATCCAAAGCAGAAGAGAAACTGAACTGACACTCATCGAGCATCCGTACATGGAAATACCCCCCTAAAGGTCCATTTTACAAGAAAAATCCTAGTATCCATCGACATCATACTCAACGATATGACTAGATAAACATGAAATAAGAAACATAACCCCAAAAGGGTCACAACAAAAGGGAATCACATGCCATATTGACCTACTAGGTCATTGCACCTCCCGTGCATGAGGAATGAGTAATCATCCTCAAACCATAAAATGCCTTAATGTAGATCCACATAACCTTCCATTAGAGTAAAAGTATGTGTAAGTAGGCCCAGCTGAATTGTAAGAAATCAGTTCTTACTTTTGAGGTACGAGTTTCTTCTTTTCTCCTTTCCTTAAGTGTTTTTGATAAAATATGAAAAATGGGGAAAAATCCCAAATTTTGGAAGTACATTCCATGTACTTTTCCACATGCCGTGTACTTTTGGGCCATGTGGAATAGTACACAGGGCGTGTGGCCATGTCGGTGATGAAGGGTGTAGGAACCGACTACACGCCATGTAGTGGTCCTTTACACGTCGTGTAGTCAGTCGTCAGGAGAAATAGTAAGGCGGTGGCCAGCTGTGTGATAGCACACGCTGTTTACTCATGAAGACATGCCGTATAGTCATGTCAGCAGGTGAATAGTGCTATGCTGGCGGGAAGCCGCCAGAGGAACATTTTAAAAATGGGAAGTACACGCTGTGTACTTGGAAGTACACGCTGTGTACTTTGTTTTTTTCGCTTAAAATGGGCAGTAGCCTCCCCTGTTCACAGGGAAGGCTTAGAACGGGAAGAGATATCGAGAGAGGAATGCTGGAGCTTTGGAGATCCTCTAAGCGCACGTCGGGAATCCGTTTCCACCTCTGATGATCTCGTTGGAACCGCACGGGTAATCCCTCCGCTCTCCTTAAGCCGTTCTTACCAATTCTTTCCTGAGGGAAAGTTATTTACGTTTGAATGAGTTTTCTTATAACCTAGATCTGCGGAATTCTTGGACGTTTCAGAAGGCGCCGTTCGCGTATATCATTCGTTGGTGTATAAGGTAGGTGGCTTGGTGTTTATTTTCCAACTGTCGTGCATTTTTGTGTGTTTTGAGCTACAGACCCATATTTGGGGTGTCGTGTGGCTGAGTCCGTGGCTAATTTTAATACCTAGAATTGTATAGGTGATTAAATAAATTTGTAAAACTGTTGTTTGGGATTAGTGCTTGGATCTGGGACCACCCCTGGGGTGTGTTCCTCTGTTTAGCCGTTTGTCCAGGATACCCGAGGGTATGCCTTTAATGTAATGATTGTAGAATTTCCTTGAGAGGAATTTTTTGTTTACTGCTTGTTTATATGTTGGGCTTGGCTCGGTTACCTATTTAGCCTGAGGGAAGTGTAGAGATTTAGCCTGTGGGCACTGTACTATTAGCCTGTGGGCAACTTCTTCTGTGCCTGTGGGTAGTTGATTTTGTGCCTGTGGGCGACACTTCTTATGCCTGTGGGAAATATCCATATGGCTATGGGAAGATTCTTGTGTTTGGATTTCTCTTTACCTGAGGGTGGGAGTTTACGTGTCTGAGGACATTGGCTGTTTACTTAGAATATTCACTATGGTGGTATTTTGAATTAAATAATGAAATGGAAATATAACTGGTTAAGTTAGTTACTTTTTAGTACTACTTACTTTATTGAATTTTACTACTGCACACTGTTGTTGCATGTTTACACACAGTTGGGCACGAGCCTTTGGTGGGTGCCTACTGGGAATTTATTTCTCACACCCTATTTGGGTCATGATTTTCGGCCCAAACAGATTACGTTTCTATAGGTGTGAATAAGGGAAAGGGTCCTTATATAGGTACTTGATTGCTGCTGAGGAGTAGGGGAGCATGGGACTGGGCTTAGGCTCGCGATGCTACCGGCTGTTTCGTTTTGTTCGTTGTACTCTGCAGTTATATTGTATTGATTGCGCAATATGTTCTGGCTGTTTTCATAGAATTGAGGCACGTTGCATCATTTTATATACTGGTTGGTTATATCTACTGCAGTTGTTTATTTCAGTTGTGTATGGTTTACTGCTTCCGCTGTTGCTGTATGTTTATTTTGTATTTCACTGTGCTACACTTTGACAAATGAGGGCATAGTTTCCCCACTATCAGGCCCTCACTACTAGTTGGCAGCCTCTGGCATTTGGGGAAATGCGATTGAGGTCACGTGGCGAACCGGGTTCGGGGCACCCGTTGAGTGGCAACCAAAACCGGGACGTTACATGAATAGGACTCTGTCTTCAGTAAAACCACACATTAGCATACCTATATGATGTGAATCCTATGTTACTAGCATGATGTATGAGATGCATCTTTCCTTTATCATCAAAGATTAAAAATCCATCTCTAGACTCTTACCAACAAGATCCATACATCCATAGTAAAATCAGAACACCCACACACAACATGTGCATCTCTCAAGGTGAAAATAATATACAACTATAACATCAAAAAATTAGAATAGCAATCCCAACCCCTAACAACCAGGACTTCCTACCAGAATAATTGTTCTCGACGCACCAATATGATATCTGTCACAGGTTCCAACACATTTCTAATACTCCTATCTACCATATCCCAAATATTAAAGACTAGGAGAAGAAACTCCTCTGATACCACTTTGTAACATCCCAAACCGAAATCCACTAAACCGGTGCTTTGAGCCTGTTTTCCACAAGGCCTCAAGCACACCTCCTTGTATGACAGAGGATTCCAACTAGCATCGAGGGCCTAAGAGGTGATCATGGAGAGACTATTCCCTTATATCAGAGTAAGTGAGCAACTGAAATAGCCAAGTATTATACATAACAGAAAGTAAACAGAGTGCAGAAGCAGTAAACTGAAATAGAAATCTATAATAGTAAAATGCTGTAAAACCCCTGAACAACTATGGAATATAATACAACACTAGTCACTCACCGGTTCGACCATACAAATACAAGTACAAAGAAACTGAAATTAAAAGTATTGGGCTCAACTACTAAATCCCAGTCAACCCACGTACCTGATCTCTAGACACTGTTGAACTCCAGCAGCCCAATCAGTAGAACCACTCAAGTAGCTCCGCTCGATCATGAAACTCTGGGACTCAGTCCTATCCACCATGTAATGCATGCTCAACCTGAAAAGCAGATATAAGGTCTACACATACATCGAGGTGCATGTTCAGGGGTGAGAAATAATCTCAGTAGGCCACCCCAACAATCCACCTATAAATGTGCTATTATAGTGTATGAAACAACAACTTTTCTCAGCCTAGATGAAACAAAACTAAAAAAAAGTTAAAACCAACGTGAAACCAAGGTCGAACTCAGGGTCCGTAATCCCCGTCAACTAAGAAAGTGACACCATGGATGTCCATAACTATATATGTACACATGTATAGTACCATACCTATACATATATACATAGATATGAATATTAATTGGTATGTATATCAAACAACATGAAACCACATTAGCATTCAATCCTTGGGTCCATAATCCTGATCATATAGACATCATGTGCAAAGGCATTGAGCTGGACGTTGTGCAACTCAATCCATGTATCATCAATTCAATCTTTGGGTCTGTAATCCCATAAAAATGTACTACCTTCACCCAAATCCAGAATTTTATCTCCGAGCAAGCTACACCACCACAGGGGGATACTAATCCTACAACTGGGATCATCCATACTCACCTCTAATCACTAACTAGGATACCATATACCGACGATCAATCCTAACTAATCCAGAATAGTGTAATAATTCTGGTCATAGGCTGATGAGAGTGTAATCATCCCCACTTATAAAAAAAGATTCCAAGAAGCATGTTTGGAAATCCTGTAAAAGTTTACTGAGTCAGTCTCCATGCTTCTTAGGCTTGTGAATCCAGTCTAATGTCTGATCCCTAGGTCTTAGTCCATAGACGGTCATGATATTCGAAACTTGGATGATCCCTAATTGGCTTACCCTTAGGTGATCTATAAAGATATAACTCTCCGGTGATACTCAATGCTACACCCATGGAGTCTCGTAACTGATTGGAAGATCGTAATCATTCTGATCAAAGGTTGAGGAGAGAATAATTATCCTCACCACTCAGGAGTTCGTAATCTACCCAAGTCTTGGGTCATGATGCCTGAAATTAAGGAGAGCGTAATCATCCTCATCAGACCACTAAGCCCATCCAAAGAATTTGTACAATGGGAATCCAAGTATCACTCAAGGTATATACAAAAATATCCCACTGGGCCCATCTAAGGAATTCCTACAACGGGAATCCAAGTATTGCTCAGGGTATAAAAGTCAACACGTAAGGATCAACTACCAGATACCAGGAAACACCTCTGGACATCACAGAAAAATATATATCACAATATATACACATCTAGGCTCAACATCCAAGTCCCAGGTAGTACCTATGGGTATAATAAATATCAGAAATAATATAGCTCAGAAGCTGGATACCAGGAAAGCAGGTATGGAATTCTAATAATCAAAGTGAATCCCAGGAAGAACAATCAGGCATCCCAGTAGAAAATAAGATGCCTCGCGTTTGGCTCAACAACCACCAACCAGAAATCACCTCTGGTGAACATCACTGCATCATCAATAAATAAGTGAAACATAACAGAGAGTGAGTGTGGAATGAATGCCCATCCCAACACTACAATCACATCCCCATGGGCTTAATAGTTTAACAAGGGTTTTAGGTGACACCCAAACACCATCTCTACCCAAACCTGACATACAAATTAGGGTCAATAAAACCATGAGAACCTTCTAGGTCCCTCAAGTCAAACATAAAGAGACATCCTACTTGGGATCCTCCAAGTAAACATGAGAGAAGAAATCCTACATAGGACCCTTAGTGAAAATAAAGGGAGGAATCCTACATGGGATCCTCGAATAAAGAACTATAGAGGAATCCTACAACAGGTATCCTCTCAAAGGAAAATATGATAGAGATCCTACAAGGGACTTCCTAGGTCAGAACATAAGAAAAGACATCCCTCAGCAGATACTTGTAAGAATCCGGTATCATGACCTCATATGATAGAATGGAATATCTCACAAGGGGAAATTACTCAAAATCATAGGTCACAAAAGATATCTCAAAGCTTATCTCAGATCAAAGGTCTCAACTAGGTTGGTCTGAACACCCAACCTATCATCCACACCAAGTCTCACTCTCAAGTGACAACTAAACTTGATAACTGGAGGAGTAAACTCTCCATTTATATAGAAACCCAAAAAACACCATTTATATGAAATCTAAATGTAAATATGATTCTACCATTGTGATCTACATAGAAAAATGCTCAAAATGGACTACTCACATGCCCAATTCTGACTTTCAGGGAATAAAATACCCCAAACCTCTAAGATGGAAAAGTACATGGAATGTAAATTAGAGTACATGGAATGTAATTAATCTTATCCCTCCCCATGGCTATGTAATTATACATGGACAGAACAACATGGGGTCTACCAATGTAAATGTACATGGCGTGTACTTAAAAGTACATGACATGTACTGTCTAAAAACCAAAAACTCGTGTTCTTTTTTCACACGGTCGGACACATGGACATGTACCACTATATGGAGTATGCTTAGAGTAAATAGTGTGTAGTTAAGAAAAATTCTTCTTCCCTGAATGGAAAGAACACATGGAATGATCCCCCAGAACACACGTTGTGTAACCTGGGTTTCCTGACGGGAAAACCCTCGGATTGCCCGAAACCCCCATTTCCCCCCCCGAAACAACAGATTGGGCCTTAAGAGGATATAAGAAAGAAATATATGGATATAAAAACTTGAAATAAAAAATTTAAAGGGGATCTATAGTGAAAAATAAAATGGTCCTACCTTCAGGCAAAAAGCACCGAAACTTCATTTGATTTCACCATCCACGACCACCATACACCATATCAGCATGTTGAGGGCTTCAAAATGGTACCGATATTACCTTAATTATCTCCCTCTTTTTCAATATCAATTTTCAACCTTAGGTCATGATGAAGGAGGAGTGGCAGAAGAGGCATGCATAAGAAAGAGGAGGAAGGAAGAGAAAAGAAAGAAAATAAGAAAAGGAAAGGAAAGAAAAAGGGGCCCAGGCTGGCCCCAGCGCCCAAATCAAGTTTATACCTCACCTAGGTTAAACTCCACATTTCAGACTCAACAATGGAGAAAAAATCTTAATACAATTATCCATTTAAAATTTATCATTGAATGAACCTAAATGAATAAATTAATATTTAATTTAATAATATTAAATATCAATTATTCTGCTAAAATTCAAACAGATCAAATTTGCACCGAACTCTTGTCCTAGGGTAAACACCCTATTAAGGGTCCAATGGAGTAGTCAAAAAAATTATCTGAGATCATCTGCTAAGGTAAAAGACCATTTTACCCCTTTATAAGCATGTGATAGTAAAAATTCAAATTTCTGCTCAAAACTGCAGTTCGAAAAAACACGAGTCGTTACACCAACTAGGAAAATAAACAAAATATATAACCTCACAACCAAATAAAATATGATCCTTGGGTTATGAATAGATACCAAAGGTGCTTCTAGATATCACCTCCTAGGGGTATCAACACTTTATCACAAGGTTCAACACATAAATCAAACTTCTTATCAGGATATGTTCCCAGTCACTCCATCTCACATGCAATAAAATAATGTTATCTAGGAGGAAAAATCACCATTATGATCTTAAAAACACCAAATAATAATACCACATCTCTTATCCCATCTTTATATCTATACCAAGGATTATCACATCACCAAGACCAAATCTCAAAAACCTAGCCTAAGCCACTAATTAAAGAACACATGGACCAACTCCCACCTTAACCACCGTGGCTAAATCATGAAGCCCTCCTACAAGTAACTAAAGAGGTTAACCCATCCACACAAGAATTATATGAATTTAATAAAGTATTGGAGAACCCTTATAATTGTTAAAGGTTGTTGATTTTGTTTTTAATTATGTGTGAGGATCATTGAAAGTTATTAAGATTTTTTTTGAGAGAAATTAAAGTAATTAAGGATATTTAAAGTTGATTAGAGTTGGTTGGAATTGTGTTGGGAAGATTTTGAGGTGAATTTCATTGAAAATATTATAAAATATTGAGATATATAGGATTAACTATATGATTTTTCTAGCTATGTAAGATTAAATAAAAGGAATTTGAGATATGTATGAATAAATTCATGACATATAAAAATATCCTAAAATTCAATGTGGATATTTAATAATAGTTTAAAGTTTCATATGAATAACTCATGGAAACTCTGGCTATATATGCATAAGTTAAAAGTTGTGTTAGAATAACTCCATGGTTATAATCTCACACATTAATAACCTAGTTTTTGTGTAAGAATATTTTACATTTTCTAAAGGATATAAATGATTCCTCTAAGTACCACGTAAGAGTAAAATATATTTTTAGGTAAATCTTAAGAATTGAAACTAGTTGATGCTCAACCATTCTTCAATGAATCAAACATCACTATTGTTTATATGGATCATGATACAAGTTAAATTTCAGGTGATGCTAATTTCATCAAGAGAAGATGGTCATGGAAAATTGAAAGCTATAAATTATTAAAATGATTTGAGATAACTGGAACCAATTTTTCTAAATTTTTAAAATTCATTCACATAAAGAAGGCCACACTGCATTATATGATGGAGCCAATATTGAAGGAATATTTCATACCATAATGAGAAGTTGTGAGAAATTTAGGAACTACTAGAATGATAATGGAGAATTAATTACACCAAAATATATGGATCCATGTTGCAACTATGCATACTTAGTGAAAATGGAGAATTCACTCATGTTGTAAGAAATAAGGTTGCACACAAACTATTTGTGCATAATTATATACACATGTGAATAAAGATAAATAAAAATTTTATAGAAGATAAAAGGAAATTGGATTTGAGATTTTTAGAAAATTAATAGAGAAGATATTTGGTCGATTATTTTGGATTTTCAAATATGAATATCTAAAAATCATTTATGATGATAAAAAATTTGGGAATTTATCAAAATATATTTTTGAATAGTTTTAAAGGAGAATATATTAGGACCAAACTTCAAGGAGTTTACAAATTAAAATTTTGAAAATAATCTTCATATGATTATGGTGTGTTTAAGAAGAGGTGGGAAAAGGGAAGAAATTGTGAATTTTGAGAGATAAAAAGACAAAGTACCACCATTTTGAAAAATAATAGTTTCAAAAAGAATAAAAATAAAAAAATATGAGTGAAAGTTCAATGATCTACTACTTCTGCTACATGTTCTAGATGTCAAATCAATTGAAAAAGGAAGTCTGAATTCATGTTAAATATACTAAAGGATTAAAGGGAAGATCTTTCATCCAGTGCTAAATCACCCAAAGGTTCCAAGGAGCTGATATAAATAACTATTGGGAGATAATAGCAGTTGGGTGATAACATAAAGTTTTGGGGATGATACCTTTCCTTCTCATTTAATCACTTTATCATATTAGTGATACATATATGTTTAAAACTCTACTTGAACATAGAAAGGATGTAGATACCCACACTGGGATCAAATATTGTAAAAATCCTATGTGCTCTGTCATTTCTATTTATATTCATTACATACAAGCGGGGATGAGTTTTTTGATGTTGAGTGGATTATGACCTAAACAAGACACAAAGGTTAATTTAAAGAAAAATTATAACATTTTTAATAATTATTCAACCCACCTTCTCAATATCAAATAAATAATCACCTAGGTACTGTGATTGGTATCAGAGTAATCTAGGTTTCCTATAAAATATCCTATATTTAAAAAAAACATACTCTGTAAATAATAGAGGTGTACCCAAATTTAATGGAAAGAAATATCATGAATTAAAGAATATGATAATTCCTTCTTCTTTACTCATAAAATTTATCCTCCTCCTTGTAAACTTACTCTTTATTATATAATAATTTAATATTTTTTCCATTCCCCATATTATTTATATTGGGATTACTTTAATTGTGAAATATTCCCCCATAAACTACGTCAATAAGAGGAATTTGGAAGTTAATGGTAGAGAAAGTAATGATATTATAATGTATTTATCTAAAAAATTATATATAAAGGTAACAAGACTTAAAATAGATAAATGGATTTGGGATAAGATTGAGAACATTTTTTAAGGAAATGTAAAATTAAAAGAAGCTAAGTTATTAATTTGGAGATAAAATTTCAAATATTTTAGGATGGTTAATGATGAAACTATTAATGAATACTTCATAAGGATTAATGATATTTTTAGTAACATCATAGGATTTGGAGACACATTAGAAGATTCAACCATTTTTATAAAATTAATGATAAATTTTACTAATATTTTTGATTCAAATATTTTTACCTTGGAAGGTAAATATAAATTATCTATTGATGAGTTACAAAATGTTCTTAATGATAATGAAATGATAAGAGCTCTTATTTTCAAGAAGAATATTAAGGAAGAAAAGAATATGGAATTCAAGGAAATTTAGAAGCTCAAAATTAAATATAACGAGGAAGATAATCCCAAATATTTTGATGATAATGAATAAAGTAAAGAGTATGAAAATTTCATGTATAATATTTTATAGAACTTAAGAAGTGGAAGAGGTAGATAAAATGGTAAAATTCGATTAAAATACTTTAATTATGATGGAATGGGACATTTTTTAGTCAATTTTACAATGAAAAAGAATGATGTGACTTAGGATGATGAGAAAGAAGAAGTTGTTCCCAAAAATAAATGGAAAAAACAAGAAGGTAGATTTGAGAAAGAAGAAGTTTCCAAGAAGAAGGAAAATAAATTTGATGAGGATATATGAAGAAGAATATTCATCACAAATAAATGAGTTAGGATAATATGTTAACACTGGAAAAAATATAATCTTCATGGATCATGTTAAAAACAACAAGATACTTTAATTAACGATGAAGATGATGAATAGAGATCCACTAAACATATGTTGAAAGCTAAAATTGAATTTTTTATTGAGAAAAAACCAAACTAAATTAAGTAAAAAAGATGTTTAAAGAGTTTAAGAATAAAACTAAATTTGAAGATGAGTTAATCAAAAAGAAATTTGATTTTATTAATTAACTCAAGCTTCTCAAAGTGATAATTATAGAACAAGTCAAGATAATAAAAGATTTTGAAGAAAATATATAATTAGATAAAATTATCTAAAAAAGTCTCAATAAAGGTGCCTTGATATGGAAAAAACTCTAAAGAAGGCGAGGAAATATTATAATAAAGCTATGGAAATAAAATCCAAATCATCTTAAGATGCTGAGAATTATATCCAAAAAAGAAAGGTAAAATCTTCACCTATAAATCACAAAAAATTTACTAAAAATATTGGGTTTAAATCCAAATATAAGAAATTTTGGGATTATAATAATCATTAATAAATTAATCCTATATCAAATGGAATCTATAATGAAGTGATAAGGCATAACTCCTTGAGGAAAAAAGAAAAAGAAATCTCAAAATGAACCCAAACAATAACTAGATTTTCACAGTCAGACTTCTAATTTTTATAAAAATTAATTTTTAAAGGATATTTTTGGTGTTATGGAGTTTATATCTGAAACAAAATTTAATAAATTATTATAAAAAATATATAACAAAAATTACAAGCTATTGAATTTGATGACTTTTAAAAAAGAAAAATGAGAGAGAATTTACTAATTATTGAATTAGATTTGAAAGCTAATAAGAAGATTAATCCATGGATTATTGATAGTGGTTATTCATACCATATTACATAAGACACTAAAATTTTAAATAAAATAGAATATCATGAGATAGGTTTAGTTACCTTTGGTAATGAATGCTCCATAAAAATTAAATGAGTTTATATAACTGAAACCAGGGCTTAGAAATTGAAATATAAAGATGTTTTATTTATTGATAGCCTCAAAAATTATTTGTTGAGTGTTAACCAACTTTTTTTTGATGATAATGAAGTTATTTTTATAATTAACAATTACATTATCAAAATCTTAAAGGATGTAAGGGTTATCACTAAGGGAGAAAGAACTAGTAGTAATTATATTCCAAATTGGTAATTAAAGTGATTCTTATTATTTTATTTTAAAAGATAATAAAAATCCATGGCATATCATACTTTTCTACCTTAGTAAAATGATATTTATAAATATTTTAGGAGGATATATAATAAGTTACTTCTCTTAGTTGAATATATAAATAGAGTATATTTGTAAATCATTTCAAAAAGGTAAAAAAAATGAAAGGAAGTCACAAAATAGTGGAAATAAAATCCAATAGGATGATTAAATCAATTCATTTAGATTTATTTGTGACAATGATACATTAATACACTAAATGTGTTCTCTATTTCATCACATTTTTTGATTATTTTACAAGGATGAATGATGTGATGTTTATGAAGTACACATTTGAAGACATGGATATGTTAAAAATATTCATAAGATATATTGAGAAAGAGATGGGAGTTTATTTCAAGAAGATGAGAACATAAAATTTAAGGTATTAAACTTTAAATTAATTTTAGACATATATTACTAATATTATCTTGATTGAAATTGGAATAACCATGCTTGCAGAGTTAAAGCTCTCAAAATTATTTTAGAGAGAGGTTGTAAGTACAACTGCACACATTCAAAAAAAAGCTTGTTAAGACCCAAATAAATATGAATTATTATTAAATGTGGTACAAGAATAAATCTACTATAAAGTACTTCAAAATTTTTGGGAGTCCATTATTAATGAAAGTAAAAAATTTAGCTTTGGGAAATTTTTATGAAAAAGTAGATTAAGGCGTGTTTATGAGATACTTATCCAAAGAAAGAGGCTAAAAATGCTGGAACAAAAGAAAAATATGTTATAAATATTTTATGTATATATTATTTAAAATAAATTAATTTTTTCAAGGAAAATGAAGTATATTTTTAAATTTATAAAGAATACAATATGAAGAGTTTTAGAAAAGTGAGTGAATAAGAAGTTAGAAATGAACTAAGTACTATTTATATTGATAAAAATCAGACCAATGATGATGATGATGTTATAGGGAATGAGGAATTGAAGTATTATAGGCTGTAAAATCATATGGAATTTGAAAATATAATTATAAGTCATAAGGATCCATTTCAAACTAGTATAATATTAAGGGTTGACAACCAAACAAATCTATTTCTTAATTTGATCCATAATTAGTTATTGAATATATTGAGAAAAAATATTGGATAAATTAAATTAATGAAGAGATGTATCAGATATAAAATAAGTCCACTTGGGATCTAATTCCAAGATCATAAGGAGACAACATTATAAAAACCAAGTGGGTGTTCAAATTTAATCTTAATAATAAATAAGAGATTTTAATAAATAAGGCTATATTGGCATGAAAAGGCTAATCTCAAGTTAAAGTATTTATATTTGAATAATTTTCCCCCCATTTCAAGACTAAACATAATTAGAATGTTTCTATTTGTTATATCTCATAGTCACTAATTTTTTTATCAAATGGATGTGAAGTATTCTTTCTTGAATAGAGAACTTTATTAAGAGGTATTTATAGAGAAAATTGAAGGTTTTATCCTTAATAATGATGGAGTAGTGATATCTAGGATAAATAAATCCTTTTATGTGTCAAAATAGTCCCCTAGAAAATGGTATTCCAAGTTGGAGAACTACTTGAAGGAAATTAATTTCACCAAAGGGAAGGTTCAAAATAATTTATATGTGAAAGATATGAGAATAGACACACATATTATAATTATATATATTGATAAAATCATTTTCAAGGTGACAATAAGTATGCTTGTGAGGAATTTTAAAAACAAATAAAGATGAATTTTAAAATATCTATTCTTGGAGAGATATGTTTCTCCATGAGATTAAAAGTTTTTCAAAAAGAATATTTTATTTATCTATCCCAATAAAAATATTCCAAGGAATTATTATATAATTTTAACATGAAATAATATAAATAAGTATACACACCCATGATAGTTAGTGTAATTCTAATAAATTATGATGTAAGGAAATGTTTGAATCAAAAGGAATTCAGAAAACTAATTATAATCCTTCTTTACCTCACTATATCAAGACCTGATATAGTTTATACTATGAAATTTTGTACAATATATCAAAATTATCCAAAATAATCACACATAAAGGATACTAAGATAATTATCATATATATCAAAGGGAATTTGAGTTATGGTATGATATATAAAAGAGGTGAGGAATTAAATTTTTATGGGTACACTGATGCTGATTGGACTAGGTGTTAATTTATTTTTGGTAGATAATAATGTGTGATGATATTATAGGAAATGAAATTAAGTGACTTTAAGCACTTTTTATAGTGAAACGATCCTTTTACACATATTATTACATGAATTTTAATATAAACATCTATTAATTACAACTTAGAGATCATGAGGACTAGTGTCTTTGGAAGACTAGGTTCATAATACATCAAAGAAAAATAAAACATGGAATCTTTATTTTATTCTACATAGTGAGATAATAAAATCCATTTGAGATCCTAAAACTACATGAGATATCTTGGGGAATACATGAAGGAAAGGGGTGATCTTAAAATCTCAGTAAGGGAATAAACATGATAATGAAACTAATGTGTGAGTCAAAGGTATAACATGATATTATAAAATATAAGTCACATGCATAATCAAATGAGAGAATAATATAAATAGAACGATATCATAATATAATTAAAATAAAGTAAAGTGAAAACAACATAAAACATGACATAAACATAATTCAAGGGTAATCATTGAGACAACATCACATTGTGGACAGAGTCCTATAAGGGATTAGGCTCACTCTCTAATCCCATACATGACATATCATGGGACTAAAACATTACCCAATGTATTGAATAACTATATAATTCTATTCCCACCCATTATATTCATTTCATGTACATTAATATGTGTGTTACATAAGGAAATTAGTCATAAGGTATAATATAAGTATTACCCATGGAAAGAAATTAGGTTGCATAATCTTGCCTCATATCATATTCAAAGGAAATTTCATAATGAAGTCATTTGATAAATGAGAACAAGGAATTTATTACCCCATTAAAGGAAGGGAGAGTGATAAAGTTATATATGTAAGATATATATATACATAATTTATAGGCATTCCATAACTTTAAAGGTTGTTGTCATTGATGAATATAAATACTTTTAAAAAGATTAAAAAAAATCTTGAGGAAAATAAACTTTACAAATTGAAAATCACTTTTGAAAAAATAAAAAATCACAAAATATTGTGGAAATAATTTTCTTTTAAAATAAACTTGGAAAATTATAAAGTAATCTTAAAATAAATAAATGTTCATGATGGTGGGTAATTTTATACATGTCATATAAATTAAAAAAACATCCCTTTTATATTTTTTAAGAAAATTCAAAAATTGACTTGTTTGGAAAATAATTGAAAGATACCTTTTAAACCATTTTTAATATAAAACCTGGGTAAAAATTTATTTAATAAATAATTAGATAATATTAAAATTATTTTTATAAAACATGTATTTGGAAGGAAAAGGATTTTCAATCGAATATAGAAATGAAGTCGGATTTTATTAAAAATATTTTCAAAATTATTTTAAGTACCTCAGAGAGGAAAATGGTACTATTACTTTAAGATTTCATAAAGAAATAGATGAGAATAAAATTAAATGGTTTTATTAGACAATGATAAAATAATTTTATTTAATGGAAGTTCAAGCATAAACAATCTTCATTAAAATGAGTTTGAAGTATAAACCCTTACCACTTTGGTAACTTTTGAATCATAACCCCCATGAATGAATTAGGTAAATTGTAAATTAAAACACCTTCTAGTATGAAGGATTCATGATATAATATGTAAATTGGCAGTATATACACCATATAAAAGAAATTAGGTGTATAAAAGAACATGTGTCTCAAAGAAGGAAGTTTTGAGATGAAAACCCTTACCTTGAATCTATGATTTATTGTGTATGTCATTTATATCCTATATAATAAAATTATATAAATGATTTTTTTCTTAAGAAAATTTTATAGGTTTAATCCCTTATAATTAAACCATTTACTTCATTTATTTTAATGACATGATTAATTACATAGCCAGTTATGTCCACACCAGGTTTTTTGAGGAAACCCAGTTCATAATTTCAAAAAAATAAAATAAAATAAAATAATTATCATTTTTACACATAAATTATATTTTTAAAAATAATCATGAATTTTGGTTATGAAAAATGAACTACGTTACATTCATGGAGACGGTAGGTCATACGTACACATGTGTAACGTTTACATTTTTCAACGATCATGATGGTAAGAAGGTAAAAGTTATTTTATATTTATATAATGGTAATAATATATTAAATATAATATTATTTATTTAAATACTCTCACATATACCATCCATGTGATGCATTAATAAAAAAATGAATCACATCGCTTCGTGAGGAAGTAGTCCACAGTACACACGAATTGTGTTATCATTATTCAATAGATAGTAAGGTATGAATTTATATAATATATTACTTTTACAAAATTATAAAAATTTAATTAATATCATATATAAACATTAAATCTGTCATTATGAACATCCATGAAAGGCGATGATGGAAAATTAATTACATCAGTTCGCGAGACGGTAGTCTATCGTACACATGAATGATGGTTTCATTTCCCATTTGATAAAAGAGAAGATGAATAAATATTATGAAATCAAAATAATAACATCTAAGTATATAGTATATTCAGGTGTTATTATATTTTAATTTTAGGACACAATCTAAGGTGAAAAAATAATAAGTAAAAAGAAAGAGCATGGTGAAGATGATTACCTTCGCTTAGAAGAACCTCCTTTGGATCTATTATTAAGGACACCAAGGTTGGTATTTTGAGAATAATAGAAGATATAGAATGTGTATAAGGATGTTGTGGGGAGTTTTTTACATGGTTTAGTTGATCCAAATGGCTTGATAGGTGTAAAGAAGTGAGAGGAGAGGACACCCTTTTATAATTGAGGAGGAGTGACATTCTTGTAAATACCTAAAACTATTCAATAATGGTAAGTCACTCTCATGCCAAGTGCCTCCAAAATTTAAAAATAAATGAGTGTAGGATATCTAAGCTGAACCACACATCCAATACTAAAAAAACATGTTTTAAACATGTTATCCTCTTTACCTATAAGGTTATTCACTTTTACTATTTTAATTTTTTTACCACAATAAATATTTCATTTTCTTATTTCTATTATTGATTATGATAAAAAAATTAAGTTGAAATTATTATATAATATAAATTATTCTGATTAAAAATATGGAATCCATTTTATCAAATCTAATTCATAGAAGTGATATAATTTGATATAAAATAATACCCGCATACGTGTTCAATGAAATCTAACTAAATAATACTTATGTTAATTTTAAATGAAATTAAAAGAATAATGGGACTTTTAAATTTCTTAATTTATTAAAAATAAATGATAGTTTTACCAAAAAATAGTATTTTTCATTATTTAGTAGAAAATCAATATTTTCTAAAAAATCTCAAAATATCACCCTAACTTAATATTTATATGATGATTTAAAAAATTCTGTTCCTTTTATAAAATAAAATTTCTAAAATTTTAAAAAATTAACTATAATATTTTCTCACAAAAATAAATAAAAATAATTTTTGAAGGAAATCTATTTTTTTGTGGAATAAAATATCTTTATTAAAGTTGAGTGCTTATTTATTAATAATTTTTAATTAAATTTATATTGAGTAGGAGATTATATATATATATATATTTATTAAATTTGTTAATACTATCCATACCCACCAATTTAACGGCTAAGTTATATTGGTCATGTTTAAATAATAATATTTTAATATTATATCACGGTTCATTTAAACTCAGTGTTTCATGTTGTATATGCTACCGAACATAGCGTTATTTTAAAATATTAGGGGTGTTACATTCTACCCCCTTAAATAAATTGCATCCTCACAATTTGAACTTGTGATTAGTAATCAAGGTTTTGACATTTGAAAATTCCCTTTTTTAAAAACCCATATTGTAAAAAGGGTCAATAAAATTTTTTCTTAAAAGAGGGAAAGGGAAATACTAAGGTCATCTAAAATAACACATGACTAGGTTTCCAAGTAGGGAAAAATTGGTGGGAAGTTAAAATTTGTACATGGAAGAAAAGTGTAAATAATTATGGAGAGTGATAGAGATCATTGATTATAATAAATTGAATGATAAATATAAAGTTAACAACCACAAAACCCTAAATTTTTTATGAATTAAAAGACCATTGAGTCATAGGATATGTATCTAATATGATAACATTTTTTTTCAAGATTCTTTTCCTTGATTTGAGGGATTCTTTTTCAATAAAGATAGAGAACACCAAAAAATATACTTACTTGATATCTTTTTTATTTCATAAAAAAAATTTCATCCTTTTATTATACTTTGATCAATTTACACTTCACCTCTTACTTTAAGGAATGAATATCTGATATGAATTTTCTATACCTGAAGCACAAAAATTAACTTTTAACAGATCATAATATTTAAAAAAGAGTAATAATCCATTCCTATGATATTTATTAAAAATAATTTTTTAGCATAATTTAAGATAATTCCCAAAATGAATATGAATATATTAATATGAAAAATTTAATAATAAAACCAAAGGTTTAAAATAGACCATTACTTAAATAAAAAACCTTATATCCAAAATAACCTTAATAACTTCATCATGAAAGAAGTTTTAACCTCAATGGTTATCTCACACCCTTTAACTTACATCTCCAAAAATATAATATCCTTCTTCCCAATTAATCCTATATGTTAAACCTAAAGGTTATATATATATATGTATATTAACCAGATAAAACATTTCCCAAAATATCATTAATCCCCTCAAAATCTAAAAAAATCAAAAATATTTGATCCTCTAATATGTTTCCCAAAATAAATATAAAATTTATCCACCAAATATTTTAAGTAAAAATAATATCTTTTTAACCAGTAAATTTTGTAGTCTAGTGATAGATGTTGCATCCTTATCACCCTTCGGTTGTGGGTTCAAGCCCTACAGCCTTACCAGATATGATGAGTTGTCTCCCAACATGCGTGTTGTACTTTTTATAAAACTATATTAATATAATTACTAAAAAATTCCTAAAATATGATGAATATACTCAAAATAACATTAATCATCAAATAAATTTGTAACCACTAAGGTTTTCAATACAATTTATTTTTACCATAAAATCAAATAATCTTAATTGAATATTATTAACTTAACATAAAATATAGAAAAAAACCTAATGGTTACCAATACCATTAAAATTATATACATAAAATATAAAGTTATATTTTCTTAAAATATTTTTATTACTAAAATCCATATTAAAACAAAGGGTTATATTACCATAAATGTATCCCAAAATACTCTTAATCATCATATAATTCCATAACTTAAAAACTCAAAAGGGGTATTTGTACCTTTAAATTTATGATAAAACTTAGACTTATCATCCAAAGAAACTTTAGGTTTAATCCAGGTCATCCATAATTATCATCTATTCAAGTACTTCATGATGTTTCATAAAGAGATCATGAATTTCCAAAACATATCCCCCAGGAGTGTCAAACTAGGTGTATAGTAAGGCCCATTGTTGTGCACCAGGTGACAATTGAGTTTGGATCAATGCACCATTTTTGGGGTTATTAACCCTAGTTATAACTGTTCCAAATCCACATCTACTTGTAGTATCTAGAGAGGAATTCAATTTCTTAGAAACCACTCGCTCTATAGTTCACAAAAACTCCAAGATATTTTTCTATAATTTGTATTATCTTTATACTTATCCCTAGGGTTCTCACTAAATTATTATAGTTATAATCTCTAAAAATAAATAGACCTTTCTATGATACCAACTATAGTGACCCATGAATTTTATGCATATTATTACATGATTTTTAATATAATCATATATTAATTATAACCCAAAGATCATGAGGCCTAGTGTATTTGTAAGACTAGGTTTATAATACATCAAATGAAAATGAAACATGGAATATTTATTTTATTATACATAATTAGATCCTAAAATCCATTTGAGATCCTAAAACCACATGGGATATCCTGGGGAACGCATAAAAGAAAGGGGTGATCTAAAACCCTCAGTAAGGGAATAAACATGATAAAGAAACATAATATGTGGGTCAAAGGTATAACATGATATTATAAAAGAGAAGAAACATGAGTAATCAAATGGTGGTATAACATAAATAGCATGGTATCATAATATATGGAAACACAGGAAAGTGAAAACAATGTAAAACATGATTTAAACATAATTCAAGAATAACCACTGAGACAATATCACATGGTGGACAGAGTCGCATAATTGATTAGTTTCAACCTTTAATCCCATACATGATGTCTTAGGAGACTAAAAAAATTACCCAATACATTGGAGGACTATATAATTTTGGTCCCACCCATCTTATTAATTTCACATACATTCATATGTGTGTCACATAATGAAATCAATCATATGTCATAACATAAGGATTACCCATGGAAAGGAAGTGAGTTGTATAATTTTTCCTCATATCATAATCAACAAAAATTTTATAATTAAGGCATTTGAGAAATGAAAATAAGGCATGTATTACCCTATAAAAGGAAGGGATATTGAGAAAGGTATAAATTTTAGATAAATATATATATAATTTATATTAATTTAATAACTTTAAATTTTGTTTTCATTGATTAATAAAAATACTTTTAAAAATATTTAAAACAATCTTGAGGAAAATAACCTTTCCACATTGAAAATCACTTTTAAAAAACCAAAAATTCAAAAAAATATTGTGAAAGTGATTTTATTTGAAAATAACCTTGGAAAATTATAAAGTAATATTCAAAGAAAGTAATGTTCATGACAACGGGTAATTCTGTACATGTCATATAAGTTAAAATAATTCATTTCACATTTTATAAGAAAAGTCAAAATGTTCCTCATTTGAAAAATAAAAAAAAGATTCATTTTAAACCATTTTTAATGTAAAAAACGGTTCAAAATTCAGTTAATAAATAATTTTATAATATTAAAAACATTATTTAAAATATTTTTAGAAAACATAGATTTAGATGGAAAAGTATTTTTGACTGTAGAGATAAATGAAGTTAGATTTTTGTAAAAACATTTTCTAAATCATTTTAAGTAACTAAGAGAGAAAAACGGTACTATTAATTGAAAATTTCATAAATAAATTGAGGAGAATAAAATTAAATGGGTTTATTAGAAAATTATTTAATAATTTTTTTCAATTTAAATTCAATCATAAACATGAGATTGAATAATAAACCCTTACCACTTTGGTAACTTTTGAATAATAACCCCCATGAATAAAGTAAGTGAATTGTAACTTAAAATACCATGAATTATGAATGATTCATGATATAATATGTAAATGTTTAGTATATAAACCATATAAAATAAATTGGGTGTATAAAAGAACATGTGTCACAAATAAAGAAGTTTTGAGACAAAAACCCTTACCTCAAGTCCAGGCTTTGTCATGTATGTATTTTATCTCCTATATAATAAACTTATATAAATTATTTGATTTCTTAATAAAATTTTATAGTTTTAATACCTTATACCTAAACCATTTACTTTATGTATTTTAATGACATGATTAATTACATAGTTATGTCCACGTCGGGTGTTTTTAGGATGCTCAATTCATATTTTCAAAACAACATCAGTGTGTTGACCGTGGTCAAAGGGGTCATTATTCCATAATATAAGGAATAATAATCATGAAATAATTATCATTTTATACATGAATTATACTTTTAAAAATAATCATGAATTATGGTTATGAAAAATTGACCACATTATAATCACAGAGATGATAGGCCATACGTACGCATGTGTAATATTTATATTTTTCAATGATCATGATGAAAATAAGTTATGTATTATTTATCTTTATATAATTATTATAATATCATAAATATAATATTATTTCTTTAAATACACTTAAATATACCATCCATGTGATGCAGTAATAAAAAAATGGATCACATTGCTTCGTGAGCCGGTAATTCGTCATACACACGAACGATGTCATCATTATTCAATTGATGGTAATGTAAGAAATTATATAATATATTAATTTTATATAATTATTAATATATAATTAATATCATATATAAAAATTAAATTCATAATTATGAACAAATATGATAGGTGATGATGGAAAACAAATTACATCGGTTCGTGAGGTGGTAGTCCTCCATATACACAAACAATGGTGTAGTTTCCCATTTGATGGAAGAGAAGATGAATAAATATTATTCCATAAACATAATAAAATATAATTATATAGTATATAATAGTGTTATTATATTGTAATTTTTAAGACATGATTAAAGGTGTAAAAATAATAAGTAAAAAGAAGGAGCTCAGTGAAGGCGATTACCTTCGCTTAGAAGAACCTTATTTGGATATCTTATTATAGACCCTAAGGTTGAACTTTTGGGAAGAAAAAAAGATCTAGAATGTGGATAAGGATATTGAGGAGATATTTTTTCAGGTTTTGGTCAAGAAAAATGGCATGAGAGGTGTAAATAAGTGAGGTGAGGGGGTTCTATTTTATAATTTAGGAGGAGTAGCATTCTTATAAATGCCCAAAACTATTCAATATTGGGAAGTCACTCTCATAAAAAGTGCCTAAAATTGAAAAATAATGAATGGGAGGATATATAAGTCCAATAAACACATATAATACTATAAATAAACATTTTTAAACATTTTATCCTCTTTACCACTAAGGTTATCCACTTTTACCATTTTAATCTTTTTACTATAATAAATATTTTTTTACTGTTTTTACTATTCATTATGAAAAAAATTAAGTTAAAATTATTATATAATATAAATTAAACTGATTCCAAATATGGAATAAATTTTATAAAATTTATTTCATATAATTAAAATAATTTAATTTAAAATAAAACCCACAGACATGTCGAAAAAAATAGTTTTTCAAGAAATGATTTTTTCAAGCATAAGACGATCTTATAATAACTATAAGAAAAGTAATAATAATTAAATTAATTTAAATTAATATTTATAGATATTTAATATATAAAATTCATTTAAATCAATCCTCATTATATTTTATTTTAATTAGTTAATATGGATAAACATTATGTGCTTTAAAACAGTTTTCAGAAAAATGTGTTTTCAAAGCATAAAAATAAACTTATATTAAAATATAGTATAAAGATGATTTAAATGTAATTAATTAAATTAAATATATTTAAATAATAATTATTTTACTTTTAAATAAAATTAAAATAATATTGATACTTTTAAAATACTTAATTTAGTTAAAATAAATGAAAATTTTACCAAAAATTGGTATTATTCATTATTTAATGAAAAATGAAAATTTTATAAAAAATAAAAAAATAACCCTAATTTAATATAGATATGTTTTTTTAAAATTTATTTTCATTTTATAAAATAAAATTTATAAGAGTTTAAAAAATTAATTATAATATTTTCTCATAAAAAGCAATAAAAATCATTTTTGAAGAAAATATTTTTTTTATAAAATAAAATATCACCATTAAAGGAATGTTCTTATTTATAAAGAATTTGTAAATAAATTTATATTGAGTAATAACTTTATATATATTTCATAAATTAGTTAATACTACTCATACCCATCAATTTAACGGCTAGGTTATATCAGTCAGGTTTAAATAATAATATTTTAATATTATATCACAGTTTGTTTAAACTTAGTGTTGTGTATTTTATACACTATTAAACATAGTATTATTTTAAAATATCGGGGTGTTACACTATTGAATATGATTATTTGGCTTATACACATTCATTCACATATATGATTTAGATGAGAGAACAATTTGAAGCCTTGAAGGTGAGAGTTGAAAATCCATCAGGAATTGCATGTGATAATTAAAGTGAAATTTATTTATAAAAAAATATAGTGCAACACTCTATATACAAGGATATTTATATTAAATGTAATTTTATCAAATAAAAGGTTTCAAATAGATACTAAATAATATAGTTTATTTCCAAAAAAAAAATCAAATTACTAATATTTTGACCAAATCTACGCTAATAGATAAATTTGAAGACTTTAGGCTAAATATGCATGTTCAGACTTTCCCTATCACTTGAATATTTTTTGGCATTCCCTATAATCCTTTGTATTATGTTGTCAAAGGTGAATAAAGTTTTAAAAATATTTTGAATATAGATAATTTTTATTACAAAAATGGGGGGAAATGAGTGAGTTGATTAAGGGTGAGATCATTAAATTCACTATCCATAAATTTCTTATCACTGAGGGATGGAATTATCAAAAAAACATTGATTTGGACAATAGTTTAGTGTTAGGACATTTATTTTTTTGAAAGTATATGATTTTATGAACCTTAGTTTCAGTTTTTAATTGGACAAAAAATTTAATGGGGGATATTGAATAACCCTTATAATTTTTGAAGGTTATTGAATTTTTTGTCAACTATGTTTGAGGATAATTCAAAGTTATTAAGAATGTATTTTAGATTAATTAAATTTTTTGAGGATGTTTAGAGTTGATTAAAATTTCTGAAATTTATTTTGGAATATTTTGAGGTGAATGGAATTGAAGAGCTTGCAAAATCTTGAGCTACATAGGATTAAGACTACATTTGTTCTAGATACGTAATATTAAACCTATGTAATTTGAGCTACATATGAATAAATTTATGGTATGTAATAATAACCTGAAATTAACTGAGGATTCATAGTATTAATTTAAATATATATACGAATAACCTATAAAAACTCCATTTATATGTGAATAAGTTAATGGCTATGTTAGAATCACTCAATGACCAGAGTCTCACATATGAATAATTTTTTTTTTGCATAAGAATAGATTGTGCTCTCTAAATTATATGAATGATTCATATGAGTATCACATAAGAGTAAAATAAATTCCTAGGTAAGTCATAATCCATTAAACCAGATGATTTTAAGCCATTATTTAACGAACCAAACATTATAATAGTTCATGTAGATCATCATACAAGACGAAGTTTGAGAAATGAGAATTATACCATGAGAATATGGTCATGAAACAATGAAAGATATGGATAATTAAAATTATTTGAGATGGTTATAACTAGTTCTTATAATTTAACTAAATTCATGTTGTATGAAGAATTCCATGCCATGGTATATGAGGGAGTGAGTGTAGAAGGAATATTTCATGTTGAAATTAGAAGCTGTGCGATATTTAAGAACCATCTGAATGATAATTAAGAATGAATTAATTTATAATATATAAATCCACACCATAACCATACAAACTTATAGAAAAGTGGTAATTAACTCACACCATAAGAAATAACATTTCATTACAATTGTCTGTTTATAATTATATACACAGATGAATAAAGATAAAGAAGATTTTATGGAAGATAAAATGAATAAAGATATAATATTTTTAGATAATTAATTGAGAATATATTTGGGCGATTATTCTAAATTTTCAAATATTAAGTTTTGAAAATCATTTATGATGATAAAAAATTGGATCATTTATTGAAAGATATTTTTGACCAGTTTTAAAAGAGAATATCATGTGTTTAAATTCCAAGGAGTTTCTAAATTCAAAATTTTGAAATAATTTTCACATGATTATGGTGAGTTTAAGAAGTGGTAGAAGAAGAGAATAAATAAAGAATTTTTATGTATAAAAATAAAAAATTCTATCATTCTAAAAAATAATAGTTCAAAAAAAAGAAAAAGAGATAAATGTGAGTGTAAAGATGAAAATCTGTTACTTATACTGAATGTTCTAGACATCTAAACTCTTGAGAAGAAATAAAAAATTCATACTGAATATCCTAAAGGATTAAAGATAAGATCTTTCATTTAGTGTTAAAGAACCCAGAGGTTCCTAGGAGGTATTATTGATTATTATTTGAAAAATATTTGTAAACTGGTGGGAGATAATATAAATAACTATAAGGAGATAAAAACTATTAGGAGACTGCTTCAAGGGTAAATAATAATACTTTCCATTTTTGTATAATCACTTTATTATATTATTGATACATCTATGCCTCAAACTTTATCCAACCACTTCAATGATATAGATACATACATTAGGATTGAAACTTATAAAAATATTATACTCTCTTACATTTATGTTTTTATTCATTATATACAAGTGATGATGAGTTTCTTTTAATGTTGAGTTGATCTTGAACTTTAAAAGTTAGAGAGTTTAATTTGAAGAAAATTTGTAAAACTCTATTGAAACTAATTCAACCCCCTTCCAAGTTTCAACCAAATAGTAACCTGGGTATTATAATGCCAAAGGTGAATAACTCACCCACTACTCGATCAATCTAAAAGATTCATAGCCATACCAAGGGTATCCCAAGGTTCCAATGAACCTACACCCAAAGGAATCTCAATGACCGTCTCAATATAGTTTAAAAAACTCTTCATCCAAGGTATAGTTTCTATTATGGTTCATATGTTATCATACAATAATGAATAACATAAAGGTATCCATAAAAAATATGATCACATAATCATATAGAATTTATTTTAATAGGGTATGGCATCCCGCCTTTTTATAACATAACTTTTCATTACATTTTACAAAACTGAGGATCTTTAAGGTTTAGTGTCTTAGAGACCAGGAACTTAATACATGATGACATAAAACATTATTCTTAAACAATTTTAAAGGATTATTCATTGTTCATCCTAAGTTCATTACAAAATCTCATAACCTGGGAGCATACATCAAAGGAAAGGGTGAGAAGAAGTCCCAGTAAGGGAAACAAGAGAAACATTTTACATGTGAACTTGAGATACATCAATAAAATCATGATAACTTTAAGGCATGAGAAAGAGACCATGAGTCATATCACAATAAAAATAAAATGTTTAATAACTTGATGATGTGGCTACAACATTTAACTTAGACAATCATTTCCATATCACCAAGGTTTATCCCTAAGGTGTCATTAAAAAAAATTACCAAGGTTATTCACCAAGGTATCGTTAAAATGGTCATCTCTAGAGATTAAGTCTTTACCCAATGCATTGGAGAGCTATCAGGGTGCAAACTTAATTTGTCTTTATTATCATGTGAGACACATATATCATCATCAAACATTTCATAAATAACCCATATAGCATAAAATAAATGGGTTTCATTTCATAATCATGACGTTTTAAAAACTGCTTTTAAGACATGATCTTTATGTCACTTTAAACCCACGGAAAAATGAAAGTGGGTTTCATGTATGTAAATCACAGAATTTAAAATAGAACATTTTGATATATATGTGAATACCCCTGTAGAAGAAATATCTTTGAGAATCCACTTAATAAAATAAAATAATTTGAGAAAAAGAGAGAGACATTTTGAGATGAAAATTCGGCAGAATAACGACTATGTTGCAGGGTTTTAGAAAACATTGAAAAGAGAGGGGTCATGGTCACCCATTCATAAATTATCCATAAAACAGTATAGGGATATAATATAAAGGATATAAGAACATGGTAATGAAATTTTAAAGACATACCATATGAAATGAAAAACTTGAAAGGAAGACAAAAATAAGATTTCTCTTATGAAAATTCGGCAGCCTAACAATGTCACTTAAAACTTAAAAAAATGAATTAATGAGATAGAATATGGTATCTCATCATATGAAAATAAATAGTACAGTATTATGGATATATATATCATACCCCAACATAAGAAAAAGGAACTTGAAGGACTTGACATAAAAATAGAACTTTGAAAATGAGAAGGGTGAAATAATCCCTTACAAAAATTCGGCAGCCTAACGACGTCACTTAAAAATTCATAAAATGAAATGATGAGAGAAATATGGGGTATCTCATAATATGAAAATGAAAATTACATTAATATGAATATAAAATAACACCCCCAACATGAGAACATGAGGATTAAAATAAATGACATAAATGAGAGTACTTGAAAAGAAAGAGAGGTAGGATCCCTTACCTTGAAGAGTAACTTATAAATCTTGATGTTTGGGACCTTGGGATGATTTAGGTCACCTTGTGAGGACTCCTTGGGAGTCAATGAGACCATAACTTTTTTATAAGGATTTTGGAATGGAAAGGATGAGATAATGGCTTGGTATTTATAGGGGAAGTGAGGGGACAAGACATTAATGGCCAAGGGACACCTCATTAGTGGTATTGGAAAAACCATGGGCTTGACCATGATATTTTCCTATGGTATTATCCACTTGGGACACCTCATACCTTATCTTACTATTCAAAAGTTGACCAGAATTATTTCATAATTATTACATCCTTAATGATGTCATTAAACACCCGAAACTCAAAAACTGTATTTTCACTTTTCTCCGAGAATTCAACTTTCTCAGAAAAATCCCAAAATTTCACCTTAACCAAATATCAATGCTCTAATTTCAAAAATAAACTATATTTTATGAAAATAATTTTCTAAATAATTTTAATTTAATTTTTAAATAAAAACACTATTCACTGAAAATTCTTTTTTTTCCAGAAAAATCCCCAAAAATCAACATAACCTAATATCGATGCTCTGAATTCAAAAATGAACTCCATTTTATAAAAATAATTTTCTAAATAATTTTAATTAATTTTTTAATTAAAAAACACTATTCACCTGAGAAAACTAATACTTGACTAATAATTTCTGAAATAGTTATTTACCTATTTTATTGAATCACATTACTTAATCAAGGTGCCTAAATTATATTAATACTTTATTTAAGTGAGATTACTAATTTATTTGGTTACATTACTAATCCTAAGTATAAAATCACTATTCATAATTTACTATTCATCAAAAATTAATTTGATCTTATTAGACTCTAAATTTCATACTAAACACAACTGTAGAAGACCATTTTTTGAAAATTATTACACATTTTAAATTATTTAAGGTTTACATAAATATTTTAAAATATCCTTTTTCCAAAAATTCATCAATAATATGCATACTATATTTATCCAGACATTTGAAAATTCACAAACTTCACCATAAGAAGAAATCACAATTTTTATTTAAAATAAAGGATTACACAAGGCAGTTACGGTCTTGTTACATAGCCCCTTATAACACCAGCATAGGACCTAAGAGTAAGGTGTTCTTGGGTGATAGAATCTTGGGGCGGCTCAGCCAACATTTCCTGAGTAGTGATTTCTATTAGCTTGAACTTCTTGCGAAGGCGATTCCATTCTAGATTCACACGATGAAGTTCGACTTGGGTTTGGTACAGAGCAAAGCCCAAAGGTGCTACCTCTTTTCTGAGTTCTGTCAGATGGGCTTCGATCGGCCCGAGACTACTGGATGGGGCTATCAAATATTCTTTATATATTAATTAATCAAGATCACTTGTATTTATAGAAAATAATTATAACATTTAGTTTCCAATGGTCATATTGACCAACTGTCATATAACAGTTGAAAACCAACGGTCTCATTTTAATTATACTCATTTTATTAAATGAAAAAAATAACCCACCAAAAATAGGGAACAAAATTTACTCAAAAAATTTTGGGTCATTACATAGGGAATCAACCATATAAGGTCAAATAGAATAAAATATATGTTAAAATAATCCCTCATGGATTTCCTTTAAAATAAAAGTCAAGACCCTTTATAAACAATTTAGAAAAGTCATCACATGCCATTTCTACTCATGCTAGGTCCTTATCCAAAAATCCCAATGAAAAATTACTTTGGAAAACCCATTTTTATTTATTAATACCATTAAAAACCATTTTTAACCTACCATGTTAATTTGGAATCTCTATTTGAAACCATTTATTTAGATTAACCATTTACTTTAATTTTTTAAGTGATAAAATAATTTAATTTAAAAAACCATGTCCAAACAACTCACACCACTAACAAATCCATCAGGAAGACCACCAACACTTGTTTTACCAAGGAGGCACTAATTAACCATTTAGAAATCTATCTAATGCTTATTTATTATTAAGCTAACACAATCCAATCCCAATTTATGGGTTAGGATTACATAACATCATACAATATTCCAATAACAATGATAATGATCCTAGGAACCACAACATAGTCCAAATAATTAAGATACCCAGTAATTTAAAGGCTACCAACATCAACCAAATAATCCATAATAAATCCTAAGCTCTTATCATTTACCAATTAATCTAAAATCACCTATCTCAACCATAAACACTTGTACATAAATCATTTAACAATTTAAAACCAAATTCTAAAATTTTAATTACCAATGAAAATCTCACTGGGTGACTTTACATCATCAAAATAGTGATCCTAAGGGTCTATTTCACTCCCAAAACTCACCCAGACCTAAGACACAAAAAATCCCCAATTATCCAACCCAAACCACTGATTAATTTCCACCAATTTCACTAAAAACATAATTAAATCTATAATGTGACATACCTCAAGATAAATGAGATGAAATAACCATAAATCAATCCTCTAGAGACTCTTCTATTCACATCACATGAATTCCCCATGCTTCAAATGTGATTCCACTATGATTTTATGGAATCATGCTTCTATTTAAGGGAATATATCCTAATTCCATGTGATATTGTATGGTATGATATGTTATTTCATAAAGTATAATATACATATGAAAAATGTATTATTTTAACCCTTTAGTGTATATTATATTTTATGATATAGAGATATCATATAAGTATTGCTTAGGCTAGTTGTATTATATGACATAGAGGAATCATAGAACCTTGAATCATATGGTTTTATTCATTTGGAACTGATATGATTCACTAAAAGTAGTTAAGTGTTGATGATTTAACACTTGAATCTCTTAAATACAGGCTATCATTTATTAATCATTTCATAATATAAAATGAATGTGAGATTGTGTGGGTGATGGTTAAGTGATATGTAACCAAAGAAATTTACTTGTGTGTTTATGGAATGTATGAGTAAATTAATGGGATTGAGGAGTGTTCTTATAACCTATATATAGTATTATTACCTATTCGATGGGATGTAAAATCCTTAAACAATATTCTATCTAAAACTCTACCCCTCTTGAATCTCTCTTATTACTTCATTATTTGCTTATTAGATACTAGCATATCATAAAGGTTGAAGGGATATGCCTAAAATATTTGGGTGATTTAGTGAAACCCATGAATACACCTTAGAGGTAAGATCCTTTTTGGTTGTTCCTTTGTGTCCTTCATCAATAACTAATCAAAGGAAAGAGTAGTAGTGAACAATGATGTAAGGTACACATTCTTAAATTCTAATTTTATAAAATTTTGGTTTCAAAGGCATGGTGTTATTGGGCTTCATGGATCTAATCATTTTTAATGATTTTATTAATTATTAATCATTTATTAGGATACTTTTAATTGTATCATATCCCTACCATTTATTTTGATTCATGAAATCTTACTAAAAAATAAATTTTTTGAAATCATATTTCATGTCATATTCTAAATTATCAAATATGATTTTCTCAGATAATGTCACATTATGACATAACTTAACCCATGTTAGGGTTTAATGTAATCTATGTCTGGGTCTCTTAACATTATATTATGTGATAATGTAATGTTCTTTCAGGCTGCAACATTACATTATGTGATAACGTAATTTGTTCTTGGGACTCTACATTATGTTATGTGATAATTTAGTTCATGCACCGTAGTTGTAAAATTGAGCATTGTATCATAATTAAGATATTGATGCCTATCTTAGGTTATGAAAAACGAGTTGACTTATTCTAGTTTCACATCATAAGATATAATAATCTTATTGGTCATAAAATATGACTGATAGTGATTAAATTTTTTGAGTATCATGGATTATTATTTGTATTTAGAAATTCATTTGATATCATTAAATGTGATTTTTTGATTCCAAGAGGTTCTTGAGGTGTTTTGAAGAATCTTTTAGGTGATGCTTTAAGAATAATTTGGTTAGGATTGAAGAAATATTGCTCAAAGTGTTATTTTTTTGTTCAATTTAATTCACTCAACATTTTTGAGAACATTAATAACATAACATTGCAAAGTTACAAAAGTGATCAAATAGAGCCTAATGGACTGAGTATAATGGATGGAGTCTATCAGACTAAATTCAATGGACACAGTGTGGTGCTAAATGTTTATCTAAGTATGCTTACAAGTTCCATCATATAGAATGTTTAATGAACTTAAATTAGGTGAATATTTTCTATTCATAATGTTTCAAACATCATGATTACTAAATATTCTCATGATCCACTCTTGTGTACAAAGGGGGAGTTTAAGGTTTTAATATAAAAATTTCATGCTATAAAGTTTTTTGAATTTTACCAGATTGATGCTATTAGAAAAAGGTGCAACAGTGAAAAGTTCAATATGTGAAGTAATAAAGTTACACGAACCAAAGTTTGATGTTTATGATGATTTGGAGTTGTGATAGTAAAAAGTGTTATTGGTTAGACATTTTGGAAGTATACTAATCATAGGATGTTTTAAGATGTATTGAACAGAGGTCTTTGGAAAATGTCATTGGATGAAGTGCATTGGATGAACCTTTATAAAGTCTTCTTACATTGTTATCTGGATGGAACAAAGTTTATCTATAAAAAATTGAGTAATGATTTCTAGTGTAAAAATCCAATTAGATTTAATATTATAAAGATACAATGTGAAGAAGTTTTATAATGATCATAAAAAAGTTTCCATATAAAGTCATTGAAGAAATGTTTTCGAATGAAGTTCATTGGATAGAGGTAGAAGAGAATATGCAACATACAAAGGTTTTTGAAGAAATTAATTAGACAAAGGAAGTGTCTTACAAAATTATTTTGAGTTGTTCCCATGATTTTTTAGGGAATGTTAGATGATGTTTTCTATAGGACAGAATATTCCTTATAAAGTTGTACTAGACAGATGGTTCTAAGATCTTTATGAAGTTTTAATAAATTTATTAATGTGAAAATGATAAAATGGATGTTCAATGACCTAATAATCATGATGGAAAAAATTATGATTCTCACTAGAATATAAGTATGGTTTGAAGGAGTTTTTTAATATCGAGTCTTAAGGAAAGTTCCAATCCTTTAGGAAATTTGAGTTCAGTCAAACTAAGAAAGATTTATTGGGATGTTCAATGTTTGAGCGTGATTTTTGAATTTGAATATCATGATCCTTCCTTAAGTATTAGAGGAATGAAACCTATACAAAGGGGTGAAGATGCATCTAGTTGGGTATAAAATTTTGGTTTTTAGGAGAAGTGAAGAGATGATCAGATGAATAGTGTGAAGAGGCATATATTTGAAGGATGCTAGATAGAGTTTTCTATCAGTTAGTAGCATATGAACAGTGTGCAGAGATGATCAGAAAAATAGAGGGTCAGTTGGTATCAGATGACTAGGGTATCAGACTAAGTGTACCATAAAAAGTAGAGATCAAAATGATCATTTTTATATATGTCCTTGAAGAAGTTATTTTTCATTGCTATGAAAGAAAGTGATGAGGTATAAGAACTTTCAAGAAATAGAGTATGAGGAATTCAATCATTATAATGAAATATTTGAAGTCTATTGGTGAATTTTATTACTGTTGTTATAAAAAATTGTTATATAATTATTATTTGTGAGGATCAAAAGCATTTTTGATTGAATATAGTGCTATGGATGTGAAAGGATATTACCTACTTATTGTAACTACTCAAAATATTATTTTATAGTGGTTTTTATTGTCCTGGGTTACTTCCAAACCATGCCAAAGTCTAGATACTTTTATTTATTAGTGAACCATGTAAATACCTATCTTTCCGTGGTTATACTTGTTTGTTGTTTTCCATTAGGGTCATTTATCACTAATGAGAGGTGAAATTTTTTTCTTAAGAAAAAAAATATTAAAAGAGAAGACTAATAATTTACTCTCCCCCTCTTAGTAATCACACAGATCCCAATTGGTCCTTTTAAGTGGTATCAGAGGAAAAGTTCCCTTGATTGACTATTTATTGGATTTTAAAGAAATGGAAGGTTATAATGAATGCTCAAAACACCATCAATAGTAATAGGATTATTTTATTTTATAGGGAAAACTATCACATCTAAAAGGATAGAATGTTTCCCTATCTTATATCCACTGGTTATGAAGTTCTTAAAGTTGTTACATATAGATTCCCTCATCATGATGAGTTCATTCCATTAAAAAATGTTGATAATAATAATTTATAGAATGATGGGAATTCTAGGAATGTTATACCTTTTTCACCCCCTAAAAGTTAATTTATAATGGTTAAAGGTATTGGAACAACTAAATACATCCGAGACAAGATAAAGAACATTTATAAAGGAAATATGAAATTTTGGAAGGAAAAGTTACAAATCTATTGATTTAATTATGAAAATATTAAAATGGGTGAATATGAATCTGTTGGTGACTTATTTACAAGAGTTAATGACATTATAAGCACTTTAATATGCTTCAATGATAATTTAGAAGATTAATCTATTGTTAAAAAGATTCTAAGAATTATTATAGATAATTTTTTTAACAAGGTATCATTATTATAATATAGATATCCCAAAACTCTATCTCTATATGATATATATAGAATTATCAACACTTATGAAATGATAAGATAAAAGTTTATAAAGAAAAAATAAAAGGCTGATCAATAAATCTCTTTTAAATCTACTAATAAAGAAAAATATAAGATTATTATTGAGGAAGAAGTTAGTGACTCTAAAATTGAAGATTAGGTATGTAGAAAATTTGATTAATTTATATATTTATTTCCTAAAAGGGTGAAAATAGGCATAGGTAAGTATAAAGGAAAGTTACCACTGGATTACTTTAGTTATGGATCCATTGGACATTTCACAGAAAATTGTCCACGGTGAAAGTAAGATGAAGAAAGTAATAAAGAAGATGCAAAGTTAAGAATATCTATAAAGAAGAAGGTATAAAAATTAAAATACTATTAAAATATAAAGGATAATAAGTTCTCTAAATATAAAATGAGAAACTTTTTTTCCAAATGTGAGGATGATGATTATAGTGATATGGAAGATGAAAAATCTAATAACGATGCTGTTAAAAGATTACTTATTACAAAAAGTGAATGATAGAAAGTTCACTTGTGAAAAAATAAGTATCTTTCAATAATAATAATAAGATACTTAGATGGAGTTTATTCTTAAAAGTGATTTGAGATAATACCTCTCAAATACTATTAAACTTTAAAGAGAGAACATGAAGTTCAAGAAATAAGATCTTTCTACAATGAAACAAAAATGTTTTCTTAAAGAAAAATACAAGTTTCTAAAATAGATTGATGGTATGAAGAAATTAATTGATGAATAAAAAAACCTCAAAATTAAGAATGAATAAAAGATAAAGGTAAAGTAGAAATAATTTGACCCTTTCCAATAAAAACTTATTAAAGCTGAGTAAGGAAGAACAAAATTCCAAAACTCAGTTTCAAAAGTTAGTGAAAGTTTTAAGAAGTTTAAAGCTCAGAAGGATCAATAAAAATCATTTTCATAGGTTAAAAAAAGGTTGAATATGTTTATAAGAAAAATAATGTTAATAATACCATGTATGTATATGAAAAAGTGGATCTAAAATACTAGAATTTCTAAGAGCTAGTAGAAAATAATATTATAACATCGATTTTTTAATTTTCAATGTCAATTTTAAACCGATGTTAATATAGGTAATGTTGAAAATCATAGTTTCAACATTAGGTTTTTAAAAATTGACATTGAAAATTCAAATAAAAAGTGAATTTATATGATATTTCTATGTTTGGTTTTTTATAAAATAGATGTTGAAAATGAGTTTCCATGTTTATTTTATATTATTACCGACATCAAAAGATATATAATTTTTCATAATTTTTTATTTCAACATCAGTTTTATGTAAAAAATGACATCAAAAGCTGTATAATTATTTTGTAATTTTAACTTTAAACATCTGTTTTACTAAAAAATGACATCCAAAAGGCTTTTGATGTTAGTTTTAGGTAAAAACTGATGTTGAAAGATCTTTTTTTGAAAAAATTACACACCTCTTGACATAATTTTTTACCAAAAACTGATATCAAAATCCTTTTGGACATAAATTTTGGGTAAAAAACATCATCAAAAGAAAATTATTCAACTTTATATGTTAGTTTTTACCTAAACCAACATTTAGAGACCAATATTTAAGATTCTATATCAGTTTTTTTATAATCCTATGTGGAAAGTTCTATATATTTTTTAAACCAAATATAATACATGTGCCATGAACATCTAAAATGTTTTCCCAGCATAACAAAGAGAAAAAACCAACATAAACAAAAAAAATTGTCTAAATAATCAATTTTTAAACTTTAATTAAAATTGACATACATTATACTCAATTTAAAAATTAACCACACCTAAAAAATAGTTTGAAAAGAAACTTCGAATATGGGAAAGGTTTTCATTTGTATACGACACATCATCATTGAAAATATATAATAACATTTTTTTTAATATTAAAAAATAGAATATTTTTATATAAAACCTAAAATATTTAATATAACCAACCTTATTAAATTTATTCGTCACCCTGATTATGATGATCTCTAACATGAATATTAGAAATGTAATATCCACATTCCACATTTCCTTTTTGATGATGAAATCGTGGTAATAAAACATTAATTTGAAAATAAAAACCAACACACATATATATATATATATGTATATAAGAAAACAAATATTACCTAATATAGAATCTATTTACCTTTACTTTTAAATATTTAATTTTATTTGGATCCTGTATTGACAAGTGATCATTGTGAAACTTTCCCCATGACCTATATTTTCATATATCAACTAACAAAACATGTATAAAAAGAAGAATTAAGATTAAAGAGCTTATAAAAAATAACATAACTTACGTTTTTAACAATTATTTAAAAGTTTTATAAACTCCACCTAATAAAGAGAAAAACTAGTATAATGTACATTCATGTGGTAAAAATATGCCTAACATCTAATGACCGCTACAATATAAAAATTTTCCAATGAATGATATTATAATGAATATCAATTCACAATTATATTAGTCTTCTTACCCATAAAGGAATGAAAAAAACCAATACCAAATCTTTGTATTTACTAATATATCACACATACATACATACATACATACATATAAATACATACATATATATATGAAACTATAACATCATCATTCAAATATTTCACAACCATTGAAATGTATCCTGGATCCATAAAACCATAAATGATAGTGCTCCCATTTTGAATGAAAGGCGTGTATAGATACCTAATCAAATAAGTAGTAAATTAAGTTACTTCACATCATATTTATTTAAATAAAGAAAAACTGAAATATAAATTTACTTACATAGAAAAAAACTATAACACAGGTATAGTGATCTCATAAAAAATAACAAGATCCATGATATCTTTTTTGAATATTCTCAATGTATAGTATCGTCCACATATATCATACTTCATTGAAAACTCATAAATATTATCCAAGAAAAAATAAATATTTGATAATATTTTTAGCCTATCAGAAATCTTAGATGTATCTAAAGTTGTTGGTTCTTGAATCTTTTGTTTCTTTTGTAATAATTATTTTGATTTTATATACTCCTATATAAATTAAATATAAGAAAAAATTATAAGTAAATTTCAATAAAATGTAAATTATATTTACAAAACACCATATAGATCACATTTCACATGATGGAGAAGGATAAATGGATAGAGTAAAAAATTACCAACATAATCTCCAACTATGGAAACCTCCTCTGTAGGCAATGAAATATGATCATTTAGATCAATAATATCATGTATCAATACTCTAACCTAACCCAACTACATAGGATAGTGATGTAAAAAATACTCCAAAATATGTATGAATCTATATGCTATAATATACACATAAGGATCTCTAGTATATAACTCAGAGTATAAGGTTGGGTCTGAATAAGGAGGTTGAGGATTTGAATATGTAGGCTACACAGGCTATGATTGTATCATCATTTGTTCAAAAATTTACTAAAAAAATGATTTAATTTTATCACCCATGGAATACTTTAGGTCTTTCATCACAATTTTTAAGGAATATATTTATGCGTACCTCAATTTATTACTTTGAAGACAAATTTTTTCCCAATACTCACACCCCCTCATATCCTCTTACACGACTGGGGTGTTCTGGATTTCCTAAAGTAGTAGCTAGAATATGCATCCTACCCTCAGGGATAAAACTACCATACATAACTTATTCTTGAATTTCATCCTGAAATTATATATTAAAATGGTATATTAGTGCAAATAATTTTAAAAATCCAAACATTCATGAAAAATAAAAATTAATTTCTTATATTTCTGTTAGTTACTTCTTAAGATTTATTTGTAATATTTTTTTTATTTTTTTCATTCTCAATATTTTCTATTTTTCATAGAGTGGGGGGATATAGAGGACCAAACCATACTTATTTTGAACCACAACTAGATTTAAATATTAATGCATCAATATTTTCTGGAATCATTTACTCCTCTAATAAATGACACCCTCAATGTGATAAAGTATAAGTGTATACATTCTACAACTGGATATCTTGGTGAGATCTCATGGATCCCAATTAAATAAAAATAAATGAATAAATAATCAGGTAATATATAAGAAAAATTACAATATACATTAATTATAATACCATAAATGCTTCATCATGTCAGTTGGCGATAAATTTATATCGGTTGGAGATAAATTTATCCCACGTCCCTTCATCTAAATACCTATAATTAAGGCATGGGTTTTAATTCTATAACTTCCCCAAAACATATATTTTTTCAATTTTGTTTTAAAATATCTTCATAGATCTACAACTAAAGATAATAACCTTTTCTTAATTTATTTCCTTTCTTGAAAGTTGAATTTAATCTATAATTTAAATCATTAAATATTAGTCATTTAAAATATATAATATTTGAAGAATGAGATAATAATAAATAAATTGAGTTATTTTACCATTATAGACTCCCATATCTACTCTTTCACCATCTTGTCGATGAATTTACAATCAAGATATAAAATTTTAATCCTGAAATGACTATTCATGCTGATATATATAATATCTCGCCTTTTTATTACATAATTTTTCATTTCATTTTACAAACATAGGATCTTTAAAGTACAGTGTCTTGGAAATAAGGTACATAATACATGAAAACCTATAACTATATTTTAATAATCTTGAAAGGATTATTGAAAATTTTATCCTAAGAAAATTTGCTGCATCTCATATCCTGGAGACATACCTCAAAGGAAAGGGTGAGCAGAAGGCCCAGTAATAAAAACAAGTGAAACAATTTACATATGAACTTGAGAGATATCAATAAGAAAATGGGGAATATCATAAAGGTATGATAAAGATGAATATCATGATAATAATAACTTGAAACATAACTTGAAAATGTGGCTAAAAAATTTAATTTATACATTTATAAGAATATCACCAAGGTCCATCCCCAAGGTGTCATAAAAATTACCAAGGTTATTCACCAAGGTATCATAAAATTTGTCATCTATAGAGATTAATTTCTTTAACCAATGCATTTGAGTGCTATAAGGGCACAACATTAATATGTATTTATTTTCATGTGATCCATATATATCATAATCAATCATTTAATAAATAACCTAAATAGAATAAAAGAAATTGGTTTCATATCAAAATCGTGACATTTTAAAAAGTTCTTAAAAACATGATTTTTATGTCATTTTAAACCCATGGAAAAGGAAGGAAGGTTTACTATATGTTATTCCCTGAATGAAATAGATAATTTTGAAATATATATTAATAAACTTATAGAATAAATAGGTTTTTATATTCACAAAATAAAATGAATGAATTTCTTGAAAAAAAAGATAAGTTTTGAGACAGAAATTCTGCAACATAACTGCTATGTAACATGGTTTTAGAAAACATTAAAAAGAGAGGGTAAAAGGGTAAAAAACTCATAAATAAATCATAATACAGTATAGGTAAATAATAAAATATAAATAAGATCATGTTATGGATATTTTAATGACATACCACATGAAAAATAAACTTGGAAGAAAAGAGAAGATGTAATTTCTTTTACGAAAATTCAGCAGCTAACAGCGTTACTTAAAAATTCAGAAAATGAATTGATAAGATAAAAAAGGTATATAATCATATGGAAATAAAAAGTATACATAATAACATACCCCAACATAATAAAATAGAAATGAAAAGGCAAAACATAAAATAATTCTTGACTAAAATAGGAGGGTGAAAGGTTCCCTTACCTTGAAGAGTAACTTCAAAAACTTGAAGGTTGGGAACTTGGAGGATTAAGGGTACATTGGGAGGTAAAAATATCAGTGCTTAGTTTAGGAGGAATTTAGAATGAAATTAATGAAGGAAAGGGTTGGTATTTATAGAAAAAGTGAGGGAATATTTTATTAATTTCCAAGGGACACCTCATTAGTGGTATTTGCAAAACCATGGGCTTGCCCATGGTATTTGCCCATGGTTTTGGCCACTTTAGACACCTAATATAATATTTTAATACAAATGAGTCGACCATCATTTTAAATTAAATATTATATCATTATGATGTCATAAAACACACCAAAAACTCAAAAATTATATTTTTACTATTCATTGATTTTTTTATAAAACTCTCATAAATTCACTCTAACCTAATATTGATGTTATGAATTAAAAAATGAACTCCATTTTATGAAAATAATTTTCTAAATATGAGATATTTAATTTTTAAGTAAAATCACTATTTACCAGAAAAAATACTAATACTTAACTAATAATTTCTGAAACAATTATTTACTTATGCTATTATATAACATTACCATTCAAGATGCCTAAATTATATTTATAATTAATTAAGTGAGGTTACTATTCCATTGGTCATATTACTATTTATAAGGGTAATATTTCTATTCATAATTTACTATTCACCAAAAAATAAATTGATCTTATCAGACTCTAAATTTATTACCGATCACAACTGTATATGTCCATTTTTTGAAAATCATTTCACATTATTAATTATTTTAAGTAAAAAAATATATTTTAAAAATATATTTTTTCAATATTCATCAATAATATTAAACTTCTAAAAATTCATCCTATATTTATTTTGACATTTTAAATTCAAAAAATTTACCATAATAAGAAATAACAATTTTATTTATACAAAGGATTACACAAAGAAACTAAGGCCTCATTACATAACCCCTTATAACACCTGTACATGACCTAAAAGTAAGGTGTGAAATGGTGATAGAATCTTGGGGCATCTCAGAAAACATTGCCCAAGTGGAGATTTCTATCAGCTTGAACTTCTCACGTAGGTGATTCTGTTCAAGCTTAACATGTTAAAGATTAGATTGGGATTGGTCCAGAGCAAAGTCCAATGACACTACCTTCTTTTTAAGCTCTGATAGATAGGCTTCATATGACCTGAGTCTACTGGATGAGACCATTGACTCTTCTTTATGTATTAATTAACCACGATCATTTGTATTTATAAAAAATAATCATAACTTTAAGAGTTTAGTTTCCAATTGTCATATTGACCAACGATAATATAACAGTTGAAACCGAATGGTCTCATTTTAATTATACTCACTTAATTAATAAAAGGATATAGTTTTATTGAGTATAAAATAAAATAATATACAAAATAAGGAAACAAATATTATTCAAAAGTTTGGGTCGTTACATTATTCCCCTCTTAAGAAAATTTTCCCCAAAATTTCAACTCATACCCTTAGAAGAGAAATGGTGTGGGTACTTCTACCTCATAAACTATTATAGTTCCCATGTGTCTTCTTTATATTTTTGGTTCCTCCATAACACTTTATCAAGGTGGATAGTATTGTTGCGTAGAATCTTGTCTCTACGATCCAAGATCTCCACCGGATGATCCTCATAGGAGAGGTCATGTTCCACTTGTACCACCTCTGGATTTAGTACATGTGAAGGGTCAAGTACGTACTTCCTCAAGAGAGATACATAGAAGACATCATGAACTTATACTAAATTTGGAGGAAGTACAAGCCGATAGGCCACTAAACCTATGTGATTAAGAATTTCATAGGGTCCAATGTACCTAAGGATAAGCTTCCCTTTTTTCCCAAACATCATGACTCTCTTCCAAGGTAAAATCTGAAGAAATAATTTTTAACCAATATTAAAATCCAAGTCCCTTCAACAGATGTCGGTATAAATCTTTTTCCAACTCTGATCAGCCTTAATGTGTTGTTGTATGGCATGAACCTTTTCTGTCATCTCTTGCACAAGATCAGGCCCAAGAAGCTTTCTCTCACTAGATTTATCCCAACAAGTAGGAGTTATACATCACTTCTCATATAGAGCTTCATAGGGTTGCATTTTAATGCTCGAGGGGAATCTATTTTTTTAAGAGAACTCAACTAATAGGATATGTTGGTCCCATCCACCTTTAAATTCCATTGAGAATGTTCTAAAAATTTCCTCTAGTGTTTGAATAGTCATTTCAGATTGGACATCAGTTTGGGGGTGATAAGCCGTACTAAAATTCAATTCGGAACTTAGAGAATGTTGAATACTTCTCTAGAATTTTTATTTGAACCTTGGATCATGATCAGATACGATAGAAAGTGGAAGTCCATGCATCCTTACCACTTTCTTCACATAAATCCTAGAAAGTTGATCAAGAGAGAAATCTTCCCGAATATAGATAAAATAGGTAGTCTTGGTGAGACAGTCCACTATAACCCATATTGAATTGTTTCATTTGGAAGTTCTTGAGAGACTAGTGATAGATTCCATGGTGATATTATCCCACTTCCATGTTGGTATGGGTAGTGGTTGTAATACCCCTTTAAAAATTTGTCACTCTGCTTTCACTTGCTGACATACCAGACACCATGTAGTGTAGTCAGCAATCTCCATTTTCATATTATCCCACCAAAAATAATCACAAAGGTCCCTATAAATTTTAATGTTTCCAGGATGTATAGAGAAAATAGAGCTATAAGATCCATCCATCAGCTCCTTCTTTATTTCCGGAATAGATAGAACACATAGTCTTGTATGAAATTTCAGTACACCTTCTTGATAAATATTAAACTCAGGAAACTTCCCATCCTTCAAATCCTCAAACTTCTTATGTAAAAAAGGATATTATTTTTGATTATTCTTTATCTTCTCTAGTAATGATGGTTGAGAAATCATTTGGGATAGGGTTGATTATGTCCCTTACCTTACAATTCCCATGTCCAGTTTTACTAGGACTTGGATAAAGGGATCTCTTTGAATCCTCATCATGGATAGAACAATAGGGTCCTTCCTACTTAATGCATTAGTGACTTTGTTTTCTCTTCTGGGATGATAATGAATTTAACAATCATAGTCTTTAAAAAGTTCCAACCATCTCCTCTGTCTCATGTTTAATTCCTTTTGTGTGAAAATAGATTTCAAACTTTGATAGTTTATATATATATCACACTTATCCCCATAAAGATAGTGCCTCTATATCTTTAGAGAAAATACAACCATAGCCAGCTCTAGATAATGTATATGATAGTTCTGCTCATGAGTCCTCAACTGTCGAGATGCATAAGCAATCACCTTGTCATTTTTCATGAGGATACATCCAATCCCTTTCAGATATGAATCTCTAAAAACAATTAATCCTTCTTTAATTGAGGGCAGAGTTAACATGGGTGCAGTAACCAATATCTTCTTCAGCTCTTGGAAACTTTTCTCACACTCCTTTTTCTAGATAAACTTAACCCCTTTTCAAGTTAACTTGTTTAGTTGATTATAAAGGCATGATTTTTTTTCACAAACCTCCTATAATATCCCTCTAATCTAAGGAAACTATGAATCTTAGTTATTGTTGTAGGATGAGGCCAATACTCTACAAATTTTGTTTTTTCAGGGTTAAATATGATTCCTTTATTGGTTACAATGCACCCAAAGAAAGAAAAATGTTGCAACTAAAATTTTCATTTGTTGAACTTTTTAAAAATCCTCTCCTTTTGTAGAGTTTTCAAAATAACCCTTAGATGATTCTCATGATCCTCATGAATTTTAGAATATATCATAATATTATCAATAAAAACTACCAAAAAATTATCAAGGAAGTCCTTAAAGACTCTATTCATCAAATACATAAAAATATCATGTGCATTAGTCAGTCCCAAGGGAATAACAACAAACTCATAATGCCCATATCTTGATCGGAAGGTGGTTTTGGGAATATATTTCTTCTTCACTCTCAATTGATGATAACCAGATCGAAGATCAATCTTGGAGAAGAAATGAGATCCATGAAGTTGGTCAAATAAGCAATCAATTATTGGAAGATGCTATTTGTTCTTCACTGTGATCCCGTTCAGTTCTCTATAGTCAATGCATAGATGCATTGATCCATCCTTCTTCTTCACAAAAATAATAGGTGATACCCAAGGAGACACATTCTCTCACATAAACCCCTTCTCCAAAAGATCTTGGAGTTGTTTATTTAATTCCTCCAGCTCCACATTTTCCATTCTATATGGGGTCTTTGATATCAGATGATATCCAGGTATTAATTAAATAGAGAACTCTACCTCTCTTTCTGGGGGAGGTCTGGGTAACTCCTCAGGAAATAATTCAATGTATTCTAGGATAATGGGGATATTTTCTATCATTAACCTATCATTTACTTCTTTTTATTCACCAATCAACTCCGTAAAGAAGGATATAGGAGGTTCTTCTAAACAAAGATCAGGTTCAGATATCTCTCCTTAGAATATAGTTATAGGTTTCCCATTAAAGACTACTGATATTTCCTTGCTTCTATATTTGATCTTAGCATTATACTTTGAGATCCAGTCCATCCCTAGTATAATGTTGAATTCCAACATTAGAATTACTAATATATTTTAGATAATATTGTGCTCACTAAAGAAAATAATATAGTTTCTAAATATTATTGATGCTTGGATAATCCCACCAGGAGTCTTGACTGATAACTCTACTTTTAGAAATTTAGGGGTTGATTCTAAATTCCTTGAAAACTTGGAGAAAATAAAGGAATGAGTAGAACCAGAATAAAACAAAGTAATTTCTAGATTTTAGATAACAACAAGAGTACCTTCCACCACATCATTTGGAGATTCAACATCAGTTGTCATGATAGTAAAAGAAAGGCCTTTCTCCCTTGTCCTTTGTTGAGGTTGATGGTGATTCCCCTCCAATGCCCTCAGATTTGGACATTGATTGGAAAAGTGATCAAGTTGTCCAAACTTGAAGCATTGAACTCTAGGTAGGGACTATACCATCTTCCCTTTTTCATTAGTGTTGTGAATTTGAGGCTTCACCTCACTACAAAAATTTCATGCGATATGGCCATCTCTTCCACACTTGTAACACTTCCTGCTCCCAAGAAGGCAGTTCCCTGAATACTTCTTCCCAAATTTATTACACGTGGAAAGTTGAACATTCTTTCCTCATATTCCCTGATCAAAGATCATACCTAATATTAGATCCATTGATCTCTTATTTTTATTGGATTTATGAGAGCACTGAGTCTCATTGAACTCCACTTCAACTTTCATAGCACTCCGTACAATCTTCTTATAGCTATCATAGGATCATTTGGATATATTCTTCCGTATATGAGGTCTTATTACACCAAAGAATATATCAACTTCCCATTAGGATCCATGAAAAATTTTGAGGTGTAACTAGAAAGTATTATGAAGTTCATCTCGTAGCTTCCAACTGATTCATTCTCCTTCTACTTTAGCCAGATAAACTCCTTTTCCATTTTCTTTCTCATTTAACAAAGGAAATAATTATTGAATAAGATCCCTATGAACTCTTCCCACTCCATTGATTCAACCTCCACTATTGGACTCATGTTTTAATCAGTTACCACCACTGATCTTTTTCTCCCTATAAGCGGTAAATAGACAGGGTGACCTTCTCTTATTCTGAACATCAGAGCACATAAAAGATATTTTCAATAGAGTTGATCCACTATTCAACAATCAATGGGTCAGTAGATCCAATGAAATTTGGTGGTAATTGATGCATAAAGAACTCAATATAAATTTGTTCCCTTCGTGGTGACATTGGTCTCTCATCTTGATTCAAGTTATTTCCCATAACTTTAGTCGGTTGGTTCATCATACTCATGAACTTTTCCATTCCAGATTCTATAAGAGGGCCGTCAGTGCATGGTCCATTGCAGTCACCATTTGCATAGTTCCTCCTATTTCCCACCATTTTCTAGAAGAATAAAACCTTAGTGAGAATATTATTTTATTTATGAATCTTTTAACTATAAAGGATTTTTATTTATTAAAACTTCATGATTTAACATATTATTCTTTAACAACAATTACATTTATCTATAAATCATTCATAATGATTCATAAAAAGCTTGTGATGAACCAAATATATCCCCCATGAGTGTCAAACTAGGAGTGAATCAAGGACTATTTTCGTGCACCAGTTCCTATTTGAGTCTAGCTCAAAGTAGTGTTTTTGGGTTTTACCCCTAGATACATCTGTGCGAGAGCCACATCCACTTGTTCTTATCTAGACATGGATTTATTTGTTCAGAAACCACTTAATTAATATTTCACCAAAATTCAAGGAAGTTTTCCTATATCTAAACTTTTATATAGGATTCTTCATGAATTTTTCATAGCCTAATTTCCATAAATAAATAAACTATCCTCTGATACCAACTATGGCATCCCGCCTTTTTATTACATAATTTTTCATTTCATTTTACAAACATAGGATCTTTAAAGTCTAGTGTCTTGGAAATAAGGTACATAATACATGAAAAAATATAACAATATTTTAATTCTCTTTAAAGGATTCTTGAAAAGTTCATACTAAGAACATTTACTGTATATAATATCCTGGAGACATACATTAAAGGAACAGGTGAGCAGAAGTCCCAGTAAGGAAAACAAGTGAAACAGTTTACATGTGAACTTGAGCGATATCAATAAGAACATGTAGAATATCATAAAGGTATGATAAATATACATATCATAATAATAATAACTTAAAACATAACTTAAAAATTTGGATATAACATTTAATTTATACATTCATAAGTATATCACTAAGGTCCATCCCCAAGGTGTCATAAAAATTACCAAGGTTATTCACCAAGGTATCATAAAACTTGTCATCTCTAGAGATTAATTTATTTACCCAATATATTGGAGCGATATCAGGGAGAACCCTTAATATGTATTTATTTTCATGTGATCCAAATATATTATAATCAAACATTTCATAAATAACCCAAATAGAATAAAATAAATGAGTTTCATATCAAAATCGTGACGTTTTAAAATTTGCTTAAAAACATGATTTTTATGTCATTTTAAACCCATGGAAAGGGAAGAAAGGTTTCCTATATGTTATTACCAAAATTAAATAGATAATTTTGAAATATATATGAATAAAATTAGAGAAGAAATAAGTTTAAATATTCACAAAATAAAATGAATGAATTTATTGAAAAAAAAGATAAGTTTTGAGGCAAAAATTCTGCAACATAATAGCTATGTAACATGGTTTTAGAAAACATTAAAAAGAGAAAGGAAAAGGGTAAAAAAATTATAAATAAATAATAATAAAGTACAGGGATAGAATAAAATATAAATAAAATCATGGTATGGATATTTTAATGACATGCCACATGAAAAGGAAACTTAAAAGAAAAGAGAAGATGCGATTTCTTTTACAAAAATTTGGAAGCCTAACGATGTTACTTAAAAATTAAGAAAATAAATTAATGAGAGAAAAATGGTATCTCATAATATATAAATCAAAAGGATACATAATAACATACCCCAACATAAGAAAATGGAAATGAAAATACATAACATAAAATAAGGCTTGACTAAAAGAGGAGGGTGAAAGGTTCCCTTACCTTAAAGAGTAACATCAAAAACTAAAATGTTGGGACCTTAGAGGATTGAGGGAAACTTTGGAGGACTAATTAGGAGGTAAAAAGACCAGATATTAATTGATGAGGAATTTGGAATGAAAGTAATTAAGGAAAGGGTTTACATTTATAGCAAAAGCGAGAGAATATTTTATTAATTTCCAAGGGACACCTCATTAGTGGTATTTAAAAAACCATGGGCTTGCCCATGGTATTTGCCCATGGTTTTGGAAACTTAGGACACATAATATAATATTTTAATCCAAATGAGTTTACCATAATTTTAAATTACATATTATATCATTATGATGTCATAAAGCACACCAAAAACTCAAAAACTGTATTTTTACTATTTACTGAAAAACAAAACATTTTATAAAAATATCATAAATTCACGCCAAACAAATATAGATGTTTTGAATTAAAAAATAAACTACATTTTATGAAAATAATTATCTAAATATGAGATATTTAAATTTTAAGTAAAATCACTATTTACCTGAAAAAATAGTAATACTTAACTAATAATTTCTGAAACAGTTATTTACTTAGGCTATTATATCACATTACCATTAAAGATGCCTAAATTATATTTATAGTTAATTAAGTGAGGTTACTATTCCATTGGTTACATTACTATTTATAAGGGTTATATTTCTATTCATAATTTACAATTCATCAAAAAATAAGTTAATCTTATCAGAATCTAAATTTCTTACTGATCACAACTGTATATGTCCATTTTTTGAAAATAATTTCACATTATTAATTATTTAAAGTAAAAAAAATATTTTAAAATACTCTTTTTTAAATATTCATCAATAATATAAAACTTATAAAAATTCATCCTATATTTATTTTGACATTTTAAATTCAAAATTTTTACCATAATAAGAAATAAAAATTTTATTTATACAAAGGATTACACAAAGTAACTAAGGCATCATTACATAGCACCTTATAACACCTACATAGGACCTAAGAGTAAGGTGCACAATGGTGATAAAATTTTGTGGTGTCTCATACAACATTTCCCAAGTGGTGATTTCTATCAGCTTAAACTTCTCCCGTAAGTGATTCTGTTCAAGCTTAACATGTTGAAGCTCATATTAGGATTGGTATAGAGAAAAGCCCAGTGACACTACCTCCTTCCCAAGATCCGACAGATATGCTTCATACGAACCGAGTCTACTGGATAAGGCCATCGACTCTTCTTTATGTATTAATTAACCATGATCATTTGTATTTATAAACAATAAGCATTACGTTAAGAGTTTAGTTTCTAGTGGTCATATTGACCAAAGCTCATATAACAGTTGAAACACAATGGTCAAATTTTAATTATACCCACTTAATTAATAAAAGGATATAGTTTTGTTGAGTATAAAATAAAATAACATAAAAAATCATAAAAAAATATTATTCAAAAGTTCAGGTCGTTACAGTATACCTCCTAAACTACATTACACTTGGTCTAGTTGGGTTATTATTATTATCAAAATTAATATGTATCCTCTGTTCTCTATGATCAAGTGAATGTTTTAGTAAATATGTAATCCCACATTTACTAATTCTAGGAATAGTTATCTCTAGAGAATAAGAATAAGACTCCGCTGTAGGAGGCTCACCAACAGCCTTGATAATAATTTTTGGCAAATTAAAAGTTCACTTTCATTAAACAATTTAATTTTTAAATATTTAATAATATGAAAAAACATATTTATACCTTGGTAAATGTTCCTCCACCTTTGTTTATATTATTTAAACAATAAAATATAATGATATTCTATGTACCTGCATATTATTTGAAAAGTGAATATCTAAAAACAACCAGTATAAAAATATATAAGTAAAAAAATAGTGTCACATATGTGAAATTTAAAAAAAATAAGGATTTCATTATTCTTAACCAAAAAATATGTAACTTAAACTAATAAATATAAAAATTAATTTAAATATGATAGAAATGATCTATATTTATAAATTTAAATATCATAGTTATAAAAAAGTTTGCTTATATGCATAAATTTAACCAAAACATAATGATGTACGTCAGGTTTTTCAATAATTTTTTTTAACCAAAACTATTGAATATAAAATTTAACATAAAAATCATATAAATAATCAATATATATAGATTTAAACATCCAAATTAAAAAATATAGTTTTTACATGTGTAAATTTCAAAAAAGAAATAAAATATAAATATTTACCTGAATTATTAGGAGAGTAACACAGTGTTTTCTTATATCTCTTTAACATGATCATTTCATAAAACATAGACTATGTTTACATTATAGTCATTTTCATCATCTATAAATCATGTAATAGATGAAGAAACATTACATAAATCCATAACATCATCATCATCCAAATGAATTATTTTCCCTTACAAAACAAAGGATCACTAATCATTCTACGTGTTAGTAACATAAAATATTTGTTTTGAAGGTGACACCATGATAAATAATTCTTCTTTGTAACTAATTTTTTTTCAATTCAATGAGTGTAAATCCATAATCATCATGTTTCACACCACTGTTATTATCAATCCAGTTAAACTTAAATTCTACTACTCAAAATTATTTAGTTTAATAAATTTCCCATATATACTCAACAACTCCAAAATATTTCATTGATATAGAAATTGGCTTTTTATCTTTTTCACCAAAAAAATAAATGCTTCAATGATGATCATTACCCCAATATTTTTAATGGTACTCCTGTCTTCCTAATTTTTTATGTAAAATTTGCAACCATTAATATAAAAACTAGACCTTGTGATCACATTAAGAGATGGCCCCCAGTTATAATTTCAATGCTTCTGATGCAGATAAATTTGTGTTTTTAGTGACTCTATTTTTTCCTTATAATACTTTGGAATATATGAACGAAATATTTTTGGATCTAGGTGATGAGTTAGCATGAGATTTTGAGCCCCATAGAGACTCAGAATCGATATATTAAAAATATTAAATATATTATATAATGCATGAACATAATTTTTTTCCTATTTTTCTAGACCTCATGTAGAAAATTTGAGGCCATAATTGAATCCATAATGTTGGGTTTTCCCTAGATGTGACATAATGTTGGTTATCATCAAACGTCCTATTGCAGTAGCCAAGGATAGTGCATTTAATTAAAATAAATAATTAAATCTATTTATTTTAATTTAAATGTACGCAACCTAAAATACTATATATAATTTCTACTATAACAATTTTCTAGGGTTATCCAAATAACCCTGGGAGCTTCAATAGGAGAAAACCACCACACTTCATTGTTGGATTGCATTTGAGGATGACAGGTGATTGGATTATGGTGGATCGACAGGAAAAAAATGCAGCAGGACTTCTCCTTCACTAGAAAACACATTCTTCACCCCAAAATAATCCATAAACGAGGTAGGACCCAAATTTTGTTGAATTACACCTGATATCCCCGCAGGCATCATTAATTTCTACATGGTTACTAAATTTATAAATTTATAACATGAAAAAAACAAACCATTAAACTATAGGTTATTATAGAAATTGAAAGTCCGAGGTTGAACCCACAGAGATAAGGTTGGAGAAAATATTAATTAAATAAAATAAACCTAAACTAATAATGATTTTAAGTAATTAAATCTAAACTATTGATCATGTTATTGGTGGATAAAGTGGGATAAGAAAATATAAAAAAGGGTATCAGGAAATAATGAATCCAGGTTTATAGGATAAAAAGGTATGTAATAATTAATTAACAATTATGAAGTCTTTGGAATTAGGTCCTAACGAGTTCAATGGTCATGGTAAATGTTATCTATTCCAATATCTCATTTTTCATGGTTAGGTACTTTTCATTTCAAAGGAAAGGTAACCCAAAACCTTATTTAAACACAGGACATAGAAAAACCCAATGGACATAGAGGAAATATAAACCCTAGATCTCACATTAAACAATGGTATTCAGTCAAATCAGGAAATGGTCATGCTCAAAGAAAGAAATAAATTAAACTCAATTCCTAACCTTCCTCATAATGGTCATGTAAAAAGAATCAAGAAAGAGATAGAAATGAATAATAGATTCAAAATCCCAACAGAAATTTCAATCAAAAAATAAAATACATCATACAATCAATACCTATTCATCACGTATTCCATGAAACTAAGAAATCACCCCATCATGCTAGCCATGCGAGGGTATATAAAAAGAATAAAGAAAATCATACAAAAAAGGGGTAGCAGTAGAGTTCTATAGTGATGTGAATCTCTAGAAGGTGTCCATCATCGGTCCTTCGGTTCTGATCTCCCTCAAAATGGTAGCCGATAGCGTGGTTTTATAAGCCGTAGCGTCAAAACAATCATAAATACATATATATTTTTCATATTCCTAAAGCTGTCACAATGTGTAATTTTTACACAATGTGTAATCTACACCGGAAACAACCTTTTCATATCTTATCTATCCCAAACTTTCACAATGTTTATTTATGTACACAACGTATATTGGTGTTTCATAATGTGTGTTTTTTCATGACTTATAGAATGTGGTAGCTTCTTCCTGATTCATGGCATGTAATGTATTTACACAAGGTGTAATCGTTCTGCTCCAATTTTCCAACTTTCTCTGCCTTTGATAATCCGATGTTGTGAGGAGAGTGAAGCTCATGGAATGAAGTGTCTTTAAACTCATAAATTCATCTATTTTTTTAACTTTCCAAATATATTTTATATCCTTCCATAAAACATAAAAAAATCAAATCATTTTCAAATTTTCAAGAATATCACTTAAATACAGAAATCAATATAATAAAAAAACCTAAAATGTGTGCATGAAATACAGATATCACCCCCCTTATTTTTATTAATCAAGAATGAATCTCTAATATGAATAGATTTATGGAATTTTCCAACCATTACATGATCCCTTCCAAATTATTGATTTATTTTATCTGATTAAAACCATTTTCACACTTGTTATCACCCATGATATTACCGATTTATGATCATTGGCCAAGAATGCTTGGTTAATGATATTTTTACTTTGTTTATGTGCTTCATCCCACTCTTTTATTTATGTTCTTCTCCATTGGCTTACGAGGTCATGGTTTGACATTATCAGGGCAGGTTCAAGCATGATAGAACCCCTAGATCCATTGTAGATGTGATTACGTTGAAAAAATTGGCGATTCATGGATGGATCATGATAGATCATGGGTTATAGGTAATGGTTCATGAATATGGGATCTGGAGCAGTAGGTGAAGGGAGGTGTGATGATCAGTGTTGTGGGCTTCATACAGATCACTAGATTCTAATTTATAGCCATCGAAGGATATGAATCAATAGCAATAGGATTTTTCCATCGATCCCAGGCAGTCAAATGGTGGAAATCATGGTGGAAGAAATAGATCTAGGGAGGCATGAAAACTAGGCTGTTCAGCCTATGAAAAACCCAAAACATGACATGCAGTTCAGAATAACAAACACCATGTAGTATACCCTAGCTACAAAGATATGGTTTTAGGAAGAGTTAAGGATCACATGTCATGTGTCCAGACCCACACAATGCGTGACCCTCCCTGGGTGGCCAATATGTGTGCCAGATGACACACTTAGGACCCCATGTGGTCAGAAAAACCATGTACTCTAGGAGTACATGAGCATAACCAGAGGTACATGGGCATGACCTAGTACTCGGACATTTCTAGTTACATGAAAAAGTACATGGACATGGATGAAAGTACATGGGAACAATTAGGATCACATGGGAAGACCCTGAGTGGCAGAGACACTCCGTGTACCCCCTGTACATATTGTGTAGTATGACATGGATTTTCGATCCATTTCCAGATGAGAACACAGCTAGATGATGAGGTTGGGTTTCATGCCATGTATATCCCCATACACATTGTATGCTTATCCCAGAAACTTTTTCCTCTCATATATCCTTCTTTAGGACTCGTATTTCATCCTATGAGTAGCCCATCCTGATTGTTTTTCCACACAGAACATGATAGTGGAATTTTTTGTGGAATAAGAGATACAATGTAAGTTTTTCTGAGTGTGATGTTTGATAATGGTAGTGATTATGTCAATATCATCAGAGTGATTCTGGTGTTGGCACTCCCTATCGCACTAGGGAACGGGGTCCCCATACTCTTTATATAGATAGAGACAGTACTCCCCCATCACACCAGGCTGTAGGTCCCCCATACTCTTTATACATATAGAGATGATAATCCTCTACAATAGGCATGGTTTATCTATCTATAGAGTGGTACTCCCCTATCTTCGATCTCTAGTGGCGTGTGGGTTATCCATGAGAGTTGTGTTTCCCTCGGTTGTGGAGAACAGTAGCAAAGAGAGGGTCCCTCCACATAGATTTTGGTGAGGTTTCATTTGATGTTGAGCATTAGTTAGGAAATTTTAGAGCTAAAGGATGAATCATTGAATTTTTCTAAGACATGAGATTGAGATCCCCTTCTATCTATATTGAATTTATTTATGAGAATATATGTATATTTTGGGTTTCATTCCCTCTTTCTTTGTGTTTTATTGAATTTTTTTGTATATATCCATTACTCCCTTTACTATTTTCAGGGTTTCATACTAAGTATGTATACACTCAACCCTATAGGGGTTTTCCTACGCATATCATGCCTTATGCAGAAGATAGGTAGATTGGTGGTGACTTTGGTGGAGCTTAGGGATACTTGGGTTTATTAACTATATATGGTGGTCAAACTTGGATATCAGGAGTCAGGCTATCTCAATTTTTCATTTATTCCAATTGTTTCTAGGTTGAGACTTCTTTTATGGACAAGAATGTATTTTTAACTCTTTCAATTTGGATTTAAACCATCACACTCTATTTTATTTCCCTATAGGTTATTTCATGCATTTTTCACCCTAGATGTTACCTTCTTTTATATTCCTTTGAAATTTTACATGGATATGGTTGGGTATGTGTTTATAGGTAAACTAGGAAAAGGTCCCCCATTTAATTTATGACTTCTTGAAACTTGTCTCTATACCCTAGACTATTTGAGGTGATCTTGGGGTTGTGATATCACATCCTTCTTCCATCTAGGCCTCCCTTGGTGGTTCAGGTCATGAAAATGTTGAATCTCTCTTTAAACCATGAAACAAATGTATTTTTATGCCCAATCATCAACCAATTTTCATTTATTTTCAGATATATCACCTTTAATATAGTAATATGTGATGATATATATGGTGAACCTCATCCATATTTTTTAAAATGTGTAAATGTTCCTGTATCACTTCATTAGGTGGAATGAACTTTACCTTTAATCGATGAACCCCCCACCTTCACTATCAAATATCAACTACCAAATATTAATATATAGGGAGACCAATGCGCTCCACTTCATACAAATAATTAATATAGGACTCAATCACCTCTTTTGATATATATTTTTGAACTATAGAGGCCTTCGATTAAAGATGATTTTTAATATGTACCTTTAAATTTTTTATATATATTTCAAAAGGATACATCCAATATAAATAAATAGGCCCACATATTCTTATCTCTCTCACCAAATGAATCACTAGATGAATAATTATATTAAAAATATTTGTTGTAAAAATATTTCTAGTTGAAAAAGTATAAGGGAAGAATTATTCTCTAACTCATCTGATAAATTTGGATCAACGACTTTTCTATAAATGGATTTATAGAAATAACATAACCTAATGATAGTCTTTCTGAAAAGTACCAGCAATATACCATACAGTGAAATTGGTAGCATTTGTTGCATCAATACATAACATTCATGAGATTTAATACCTATCAATTTAAAATCCTTCAATGACACAAAATTATTCACATTTGATGAATATCCACTTGGTGCTTTAATACCTTAAAAACATTGAAAAAAATTCATCTTCTCACTCTTACTTAAAATGTGATAAGCTGTAGGTAAATATGTTCTATTTTCTTTGATAGTGGGAGATAACTCCAAATGCATTCCCATGGATATCAAGTATAATATAGCATGAAATACATCTTTTTTTATTTCCTTTTATCTCTAAAAAGGTTGCAATAAAACTATCACATATGTTTTTCTCAACACACATAACATCAATGTCATATTTTATCTCTAAAAATCTCTAACATGATAGCTTAAATAAGACATATTGTTTCTTCTATATTTTTTTATGATTGGAAATTTCTTTCTTTTAAAAAGTGAAATCAATATTTTTCACCTTTTCTTAATATTATTCAAAATACAATGGTTGTGGAGGGAGATTATTTCTATAATATGTTAAATGTATTTTTCAATATATTATAAGGATGATCCATTCGCAAAAAAATCTGATTTCCCATGTACAATGTCTTTCTTCTATTATTTAATTGATAATATGAAGTATCTTCTATACAAATTAGATATGCTTTATGTACTTTAACACTGTATCAAAATAAGTTTCCATATGAAGGAAAGTTTTTTATAGTGAACATTATCATAACACACAAAATAAAATATTCTTTATTTTATACATAAAAAATTGTAACACATATTTCCTATAGAAGTTTCAAATCATCAATTAATGGTGAAAGATACACATCGATATCATTTCTTGACTGATTTAATCCAAAAACCATAAAGCTCATCATAACATATTTTTTATTCATACATATCTATGGGGAAAAGTTGTAAACTACCAACAAAATAGTCCATGAAGTATATTGGCTAATGATTCTATGATATGGATTCATTACATCTATGCACAATACCATTCTAATATTTCTAGATTCAATTTAAAAATTCGGAATTTTTTTTTATCAAATATGTTGCACTATGGTGAATAAGAAAGGTGAAATAAGTTTCCATCAGATATATTCTCATTTTTATGCCATCCTAACCATTTTTCATCATTTGAATTTGAAAATATATGCTAAAATGAGAAAATATAGGAAGATACCAAATTTATTTTGCAGGAGGTCTATCTTCGGTACCTGAGAATTATTCAAAGTTGAATTTTTCATCCATATTATATTGTGATGTCCCATATTTAGAACATTTTGATAAAAAATTATATTCCTTCCTATACAAAACACACTCATTGGGGAAAAGATGTATCTTTTTATATCACAATCCCAATGGGAATAATATTTTATTTATGCCGTAATTTGATTCTGGTATCTCACTGCCTTATAGAAGTTTCTCTTTTAAAAGTCCAATCAATTTAGAGAAACTTTTATCACTCCAAGAATTTCTTAATTTCAAGTTAAATAATCTTATAACAACTAATAATGCTATAAATTTAGTTTAACTTGATAATATTCATTTCTTATAATCTCCATACAATATTTTAATAGTTGTTGTTTTTTTAATGGTCTCTATACCTACATCATGAATTAATTCTTCAATATGATCCTCTGTCTCTTGTTGAATATTTTCATCAACATTAGATGTTGAATTTTCTATTATTTCACCATGTTATATCCAACTTGTATTATTATGGTTAAAACTATATAAAATTAGATAATCTTTGATTTATCTAGAATTTAACTTTATCATATTCAAACACATCATGCATGGATAAAAAATTATATCTTTTTTTTAAAGATTTCATTCATCAAACTACAATAAATCATCAACTACATTTTCATATTCATTTGTGGTTCATCATAAATTTATCCAATTATGATCCATTAATTACATAATATCATAATATAAAAGGTGAATATATTAAAACATATAAATAGTTAAAAAAAATATATAAACAGATAAATTTAAAGAATAAAAATATATAATGAAAACAATCAATTAACCATTTATTGATAAATATTTGAGAAAAACAAACATTTTTACAAAATGATCAAAACATATCATTGGAAAATGTAAATACAAGTGATTAAAATGAGATGAACTAACAAAACTCAAATACTATATTAAATGACATAACCTGATGACATAAAATAACCATAATTTAATCATATTTACTTTAATTTATCCATTCTGAATATATGTGTGTGTATAAAATTTAATTCAATTATTAATATTATTAAATATAAAAATATATTTTATTTTATGTTTTTATGGAAACAAATTAATTTTAAATTAAAATTTTAAATAAAAAAACGTATACAAGAGTAAATTCAAAAAATATTCTTTTTGGTTTAAAAATTTGGGTAATACATTGGAGTATTTTTATTATTCACTACCATTTTGGAGTAACCCTACTCCAAAGTTATGTATTACATCAGTGATTATCTAATATCAAAACAAAAAACTCAATCTTAAAATATATATTATCCATCATCTAACTATCAACAAGGTTAACTATAAAAAATTTAATGATAATAAATTTATAAATATAAACAATTATAAATATAAACAATTCCAATTATAAAGAAATTATACCAGAATAAAAAATAATTTATAATCATGAAGACATCTATAATCCAAAACTAAATATAATCATAGGAATTTATAATTGACAAATATATATATATATATATATATAAATATATATATATATATATATATATATCAAAAAATAAAATGAATATAATTTAAAACTAACGAACACTAAAAAAATATTATAAAAATAAAAAATAAATATACACTTACAAAATATTGAGATTTAGGCTATAAATCTATGACAGATAGATCCAAAATGGTGATTTATTAACCTTTGATTGCAAACAATAAAAACATATTGATCCAAATAGAGATAAGATATGACGATGTTAAAACTCGAACAAGATCCATAAAATGAAGATTGATGGACCGAATGATGAAATTGATGAGTTTGGAGGATGCAATATAGAAAAAAATGATGAAAAAGAAGCCAAAAAATAGATTAAAGGAGGAAGATCAAGGGTGGGGTTGAGAGTTGTGTGGAAAGGGTATTAGGGTTTCTGAAAAAATATTGACAGATGAATGAGGGTAAACATGTGTCTGTTATTTTTTTAAATTCCTTTTGAAATCATTTTTTATTATAACCAACATCATTTTTTATTTTTTTAAAAAATTACCATGTATGTTTTTATAAAAACTAATGCTGAAAGTTAAAAAAATATAATGATGGTTACCATGTCAATTTTTATAAAAATTGACATGGTAAGTTAAAAAAACTATTTAACATATATTTTAATAAAGAATTAACATCGAATATTAATTTTTTTTCACTGGTTTTTATTAAAAAAAATGCCAAAAGTGGATTAGGAAGATATTTACTATCGTTTTATTTAAAAACAATGTTCAAAGTATCTCTACGCCCATTATATCATCGGTTTTCAAAAAACCAATGTTAAAATTGTGAGATAGAATCATTTTTTTCCACTAATGAAGGTTTTAAAGTCTGAACCCCAACTTCTACTACTAGATATCTTATTAAGGATGCGAATAAATATAATAAGAACAAAAATATATTCACGGTCAACCAAAACTTTGGTGCACAACAAAGTTTCAAGGTGGATGGTAAGAAAGATGATGGAAACTAGCTACAAAGTTCTAAACAACATGTAAATTATAGATAAAAATATGCTTTATATGGATATTGTTAGCACGGTGAAGGTTTTGGGCATATGAAAAATATGTTCTGGTTCAATCATCAACACTACAATTAATCTAGGAGAAACTATAGGCATATTTTAAGAGGGAGTTGACCCACTCAAATAAGACAACTTGAGAAAGTTAGTTTAAAGATCAAAAATATATTCCAACCTCTAGAAATTTTTCATGAAATATATGATTATCCTAGACATCTTGGTAATGGTTGTCTTATTATGTTACCAATATAATAAATTTTATATAAAAAATATCAAAAGCTATATGAGAAGGAAGAAAAAGGCAAAGAAAAGACCTTAATTATTGAAACGACTCTAAAATATATAAAAGGAGAATGAACTTGGATACTGAATTGTGGACATTCTTCATATATGATCAGATATTTGAAGTTTTTTAAGAATGTTAAAGATTATTAATAAGGTAAAGTTATTTTTGGAAATGATGATTCCTTTAGAATCAAAGGTGTTAGATCTGTTATCATTATAAAATAAAAGTTAAAATCTGAAAGTGCTGTATTTTTTGATGGAATAAAAAACAACTTGTTTAGTGTTTCACAACTCTGTGATGAAGGAAATGATTTCTTGTGTGTAAGAGATGACTTTATTATCAAAATATCTGAATATAGGAAAGTTGTTATAAGAGATCAATGAACCAAGGGAAACTTGTTTCATGTTTTTGATGTAAATACTTCATGCTATCTTAGTGTGATGAAATAAAATATGATGTGGAATAAGAGGTTAAGAAATATGTTTCAAAGGAATATGATAAAGTTGATAAAATATAGAAAGTATTCATGATATTCTTGACATGAAAAAAATAAGTGACTGATGTTGTTCCATATAACTGAATGGGAAGATTACAAACTTAGTGTATAAGAAATTTGAGATACACATTTAACTTATCCCTTTGAGATTATACGTTCTAATATATATGGGACCATGATAAAGAAATCAAAAAACTAAGATAAGAACTTTATTTATTTTATTTATGATTTTAATCTCATTACATGTTTTATATTTTTGAAAAATAAATCACAAGATCTCAAAATGTTTAAGAGTTTTAAGATAAGTAATAAAAAAGAATGTGGATATTCCATAAATAAAATTCGAACTGATAATGATGTTGAATACACAAATGGAAAGTTTAAATATTATGTTGAAAAGTATAAAATTCAACATGAATTTAGTGATCCATGCACACCATAGAAAAATGGTGTTACTAAAGGAATAAATATAAGTTTAGTGGATATGGCATAAACTATATTGACTAAACATGATACTTATCAATACTTTTGAAGGTAAGAAATTGGAGTGACTATTCACATTAAGAATCACTATTTTTATAGGATAAACTCTGATATTACTCATTAATAGATTTATTAAAAATAACCCCCAAGTTTAAAATACCTAAAGGTGTTTTTTAGTCTTTTCATTATTAAAGTCAAATGTGAAAATCATATGAATTTTGATTAAAGAGGTGTTGATAGAATCTTTCTTGACTACCATCCTAATAGAATAGGATACAAGTGCTATAATATATAAACATGAAATAATATTGACTCTATATATGTGAAAGTGCTGAAGCATTATATTAGAAAGTTTTCACAAGGTAGCTATATATATAGAAGAAAGTAAAGATGAAGTTGTTATTATTGAACAACATAACAAAGTTTCTAACAAGAGTAATAATACTGAAACTAAACAGAATGAATATATTTATTCAACTATCTCAAGTGATTATGAATAATCTCATTCATTTCATCCTAGACTGAGAAAATATGTGGAGGTTCAAAATATCATTGGCGATCAAAGGCAATAGGTTTAGAACAAAATAACATCAAGGTTAGTATCACATACTTCTGTATATTAAAAAGTTGAGCTAAGAAATGTTGAAGAAGATTTGGAGCATAAAGAGTGCATTGATGCCATGAATGAAGAACTAGATCATATTAAGAAGAAAGATACATGAGAACTTATACCCAAACTAGAAAATAAGAATGTGATTAGAAAAAATGGGTTTTTCAAAATAAGTTGAATGAAAATGATGGAGTGATAAGAAATAAGGCATGACTGGTTTTTAAAGGCTACTCAAAAATTGATGGAATTGATTTTGATGAGACCTTTTATTCAGTAGAAAGACTTGAAACTATTATAATATTTCATGATATTACTACATAATGGAAGTATAAGATATTCCAGATGGATTTCAAATCAACTTTTCTTAATGAATATATTGATGAAAAAATTTATATTGAACAATCATGTGGATTTATGCCTGGTCAATATAAAATTTATGTGTGAAAGTTGAAGAAGATTTTGTATGGGTTGAAGCAAGCTCTAAAAACTTGGTACTCTATGCTAGATAATTTTTTCAAGTTTTTTAAATTTATAAAATAAAGAGTTAACAACAACCATTACATAAAATAAAATCAATAGGGTTCCCTCATCAAGATTGTTTATGTTTATGACATCATATTTCCAAGGAATGATGAAGAAATGCATGAAAAGTTTATTGAGGAGATGAAGAAGTTATTTGAAATTTATATGCTAGTAGAAATTAAATACTTTCTTGGATTATAAATATCTCAAAATAAGATATAAATTTTCCTATATTAAGATATATATGATAAGGATATTCTAAAAAAGTTTGTAATGGAAGATTCAAAGCCTGTTTCCACACTCATTTTAGTGGGAACAAAGTTGGGAAAAATGGGAAAGGAAAGGTGGTTGATCCTAAAGAGTTTATAAAGCTGATTAGAAGCCTATTATATCTCATGAATTAAAGGAAAGATATTGTGTATGTTGATACCTTGTGTACCAAGTATCAAAGTGATTTAAATAAATGTCATTTTATGGCTAGAAAAATAATTTTCATATATTAAAAGCATGATTGATTTCATAATAAATTATTATAATACATGAAATATTGATTTGTTTGGTTATACATATACTTAATGGGAAGGTTGTGTTTATGAAAGAAGATTTATATCTGATTGATTTTTTCTTCTTCATAGAAATATTTGAGAGTTAGAATACAAATAAGAAAAATATAGTAACTCTCATCACCACAAAAGCTAAGTATATGTATTCCACTCAAGTTGTAAATAAATTAATATAGATAAAGACATAGTTGGAAGATTTTTTGGTTGATGTAAAGTTTACCCTTCTCTTGGGATGTGATAATAAAAGTTATATAATTATAAATAAGAATCAAATGAAACATTATCATTCTAAGATAATTGATATTAAATATCACTTCATAAAAGAGCATGTGGAAAGAAATAAACTAAATCTAGAATTTGTTCCTATAATGGAGCAAGTTGTTGATATCTTTACTAATACATTGTTGAATAAAACATTTCATAAGATGAGGTTGATCATGGGTGTGCAATCTCACTATCTTCAAGGATAAGTCATGTAATATCCATTGGTATTTAATTTATCTTTTAAGGGATACAATGTATTTAGGGGGATTTTTGTAAAAGGGTTAAGCTATGATTTTAGTGTGTGTGAATTGTTTTAATAGTTTTTTGAAGTGTATGTAGTAATTTTTTCTTATAACTTGGAAGTTCAAAGTGAAATAATAAGTTCTAAAAGTTTTTAAGAAAAGTTTCTTAAATCATTTCTTGATGGACAACATGATATTGTTGTTCAATTATTCTTGTTTCATACATCGAGTTCAATCACGTGGTATTAGAATTATTGAATAATTAATCCATTGCATAAGTTTTAAAGTTTCATTTATTTATGTTCCTTTGTTGAAAACAAAATCCAAAGGGGGATATTATTTATTATAAGAGATTCTTGAGGGGTTTCAAAGAAGCTTTGAGGTGATGTTTTAAGAAGAAGTTGTTTTGGATTGAAGAAGGATTTATCAAAGTGTTTCCTTTTGATGTTAAATGTAATTCAATTATTATTTTTGAGAACATTAATCACCTAATCATTATTGAGTTAAAAAAGTTATTTCTAATGACTTGAGGATAATGGATAGAGTCCATAAAACTAAAGTCAACAAATAGTGTGTGGTGCAGAATGTTTATCCAAGTAATCTTATAAGTTCTGTCATAAAGAATGTTTAATGAAGTTAAATCAGGTGATTATTTATTGTTCCTAAAGTTTCAAACATCATGATTAATGAACGTTCTCAGGATCCAATCTTGTGTACAAAGGGGGAGTTTAAGGCTAGGCTGTACAATGTTTGTGCTATGAAGTTTTGATAAATCCACCAGATTGATGAAATCTAACAAAGATGTGACTGTAAAAAGTTCAAGATGTAAATTAATGAATTTTTATGAATCAAAGTTCAATTTTTATGAAGATTTGGATTTTTTTATCACAAATTGGTATCATTCCGACATTTATGAAGTCTTTCGATTCGAGGAAGTTTGAAGAAGTATTGAATAGAGGTCTTTGAAAAATTTCATTATATAAAGTGAATTAGATGAACCTTTATAAAGTAATATTACATTTTTCTCTAGATGGAACAAAGTTTACATGTATCATATGGAATAATTTTTTATAGTGTACAAATTCTATCAGATAGACTAGTAAAAAGATACTATGTGAATAATTTTCAAAATGATCAAACATAAGTTTCTGTATAAAGTTTTTAGTCAAATGTTCTTGAATAAAGTTAATTTGATTGAGGTTTCTAGGCGATGTAAATGGATAAAGGTTTTCAAATAAATTAATTGAAAAAAGGAAGTGTCTTTCTAAATCCTTTTGAGTTGTTACTATAGATTTATGAGGGAACATCAGGTGGAGTTTTCTACTGGATGAAAGAGTCATTATAAAGCTGTATCGGGTGGATGGTTAAAATATATTTATGAATTTTTCATAAATTAATTAATGTGATGATACTGAGTTGTACCTTCAATACCCTAATAATCATGAATGAAAAAAATCATGATCCTCACTAAGATACAAGGAAGGTTTGATGGAGTTAATTGATGTTGAGTATTAAAGAAATTATTATCCTTTAGAAAATAAGAATTAAATTAAACTGAGAAATATTGAGTCAAATATTAAAATTTTGAGTGGGATTTTTAAATTTTAATGTCGCACTCCTTCCTTAAGTTGTGGATGAACATTGACTATATAATGGGGGCAAAGACGAGTTGAGTTGGGTGTAGAATTTTGTTTATTGGGTGAAGTACTATAGAAGTGAAGTGATGATCAGATGAAAAATGGGAATAAGCTTTAGTTTGAAGGGTACTAGATAGAGTTTCCTATTAGTTGGTATTAGATGAATGATGTGCATAAATAATTTGAAAACCAGAGGGATAATGGGTATTGGGTTAACATGGAATCAAACCAGGTGTACCTAATAGAGTAGCGATCATATGAAAAAATTTCTTATATAAATCCAAGAATAAGTCCTTTATCACCACTATGTAAGAAAGATAAGAGTAAGAATAACTTTTCAGAAAGCAAGTGTGAATAATTCAATAAACACAATTACAATTTTGAATTCTATTGGTGAAGGTTCTTATTTTTGCTACAAAACATTGTTATATCATTGTTATGTGTGAGGAGCACATGCATTTTCGATTGACTATAGTATCATGTAAGTGAAAAGATATTACTTACTTTATATAACCACCCAAAGGATTATTTTATAGTGGATTCTGTGGTTTTGGATTACTTCCAAACCATACCAAGGATTAACTACTCTTATCAAGTAGTGAACCTTGTATATACCCATGTTACTGTGGTTGTGCTTATTTGTTGTTTTCTAGCAGGTTCATTTCTCACTAATCAGAGGTAAAGGTTATTCCTTAAGAAAGAAATCATAAAAAGATAAGATCATTGATTCACCCCTCCCCCTCTCAATGATCACACAGACCCCAATTAGTCCTTTCATGATTGGTAATGATAAATTTTATTTTCTTAAATTTAAATTATAAATTAAATAAAATAGTTTATAAATAGTTTATAAATTATAGAAAAATGTATTTTGGGATATTTATTTAATTTATAAATGTGTTTATAAATCTATTAATTGAGAATTATTTATAATTAATTAATTAATTATTTATGAAAAATTTATTAAATACATATTCCATAATATTAAATGTTAATATTTAAATATATTTTTCGAATTATGTGGCATGAATTATACTTTAATTATAAATAGTTTATATGGAAATTATATGAGTAATTTATAAAGGTTTAATAAATTACAAAAAATAAGGCAATATATAAATGAGTTTATATTAAAGCTATTAATTGTTCATAATTAGTTAATTTGAATTGTTCAAATTAATTAGCTTATTTTATAAATTATTTAAACCAGATAAAAATGATTTTTGATAAATTATATGTCTAGAGTTTAAATAATATCAAATATATGATATTTAGATCATTTAAATCATTTAAATAATATAAATTGGAATATAAAATGTTTATATTTCATAAGATATAATACATTTAAAGTAAATGATATATAATGAAAAATATGAAAGTGTTCACATTGAGAATAAATATAAAGTATTTATATTTATTATTTATAAAAAATATATAATGCATGAATAAATTATAATGTGTTTATAATTATTTATTTATGAATTATCATAAATTTTTATCACATGTTAAATACTTGAATTATACATTTATTTGTTTTATTACCTTATTTATTATTCATAGTTATAATTTTTTTATATTATAGATATATTTATACTTATGTTTAAGGAGTTAACTTCAAATAATTTCCATACATGCATATAAGGAGTTACATGTTCAGTATGATAAATGATTTAGTTTTATTTAACCTTTAATTTGGATTGTATTAGGTTATGATATTTAATTAAGTAGTTAATTATGATTTATACATATTAGGTTTCAAAATTATAATGGAATTGAGATCTCTATTGAGTAAAGTATCCCTGGGTAGATGAAGTATGGGTTGAAATTCTTACTATCCTAGATTTTTATACCTTTTCTTGAAAAGTCAGGGTTTCCTATCTGTGGTTCTAGGATTACTCTTGTGAGGATCATTAATTTCATAAAATTATAATTTTTTATATAAAGGATTTTTATATACCTTATTCACAGGTTGTATTTAGATATGTATGAACATATTTGGCCCCTAGATTATCTTATGTAAGGAAAGAAAGTAATGGGTGACCCTAATAGAATTATGTTCCCATTATTTTCATTTTCATCAGGGATGAAATTAGTCAGGAGACCCTAAAATGATTATATTACCATATAAATATAGTTGAGTTTATCTATATGACTGATTGGGAAAATATTTTTCTACTCAACTATCCAATATTCATATATGATGTGATTGGGATAATTCCCTACCTAAATAACTAAGTGATGGGAGAAATGTTATAGCCAAATAATTGATTAGTGAAATATGAATCATTACCTACTAATTGATATGATGAGTTTAAATGGGGTCACCATTTTAGTGGGATCCCATTTAATAAAATTATTTATTAATTTAATGTTAAACATGATACTCATCTGATAAAATCTTCTATTATAGGTAATGGAATCATTATCATATTTGGGATTGACCTTGAGATTTATATTGGATAAGGAAAAAGTTAATGGTAGTAATTTACTTGCCTAGTACCTAAACTTAAGAATAATTCGTAATAAATAAGGAAAATTCTATGTGTTATCGAAACCCCATCTCGAGAAACCAACTAGTGAATCCATTCAATAGATAGATATATATGCTTATGAAAAACATTTAATGAATTCAATAAAAGTATCTACACACATTCTTGTGACCATATAACCCAAGTTGAAAAAGAATCATGGGAACATGGATATATATAAGATGATAGATAACTTTAAAATGATCTATTAGGAATAAGTAAGACATATGAGGTATATAGTGTTAAAGGCTCTATTTTGGTGCAAGATAGAATAAAAAACATTAATTTATTCTCATATAATCAAAATTATTGGTTATATTTAAGACTTGAAGAAGTTGGGTTCACCTCTTAGAATTGACTCAGACACAAACATTATTCTATAATCAAAACCAGAAAGGTTTCAAAAATTTATTGTGAACTATAGTATGAATGAGTTTGAATTTTTTTACTTGATCTCCTCAATATATTGAGATCTTTTAGTAGGAAATGAGAGGTCTAGGCTCAAGTTCCATGATTATGGTGTAGAAAGAGAAGGGTAAAAGTTTTGTAAAGAGTGATAATAAGAGAGGTCATGGAGAGACCAATACACTGACTAAACTGAAGAAAAGGAAGGGAAAATATTTTATTGTTAAAAAAATAGAAATTAAAGAAGGAACTATACAGAATACTTGAGGGGTTTAAAGAAACCTCATGGACATTCCACCTTAGGTATTAATGTTATAGAACTCAATTATTTTATTATGAAGGGTATATGATACCAACTATATTTTTTACAAAGGGTTGTAAATATGTAGGAGTTAAAAACTTATGAAATATTGAATAAGAGATCTTAAAGTATGTATTTGACCAGTGGAGCAAGAGGTCACTACATCTAGGTATTTTATTCAATCGATTACTTAAATATCAATTGGATCATAATAAAGATTATGTTATTGTCACATAATTTACTTCTTATGTGATAAGAAGCGATATTGTGAACAAGTTTTCATTATCAATAAAATGAGATGGTTATTTTGATACACATTATTGTGAATGATACAACTCTATAAATTCTTTGAAAAGAGAAAAAGATAAAAGAAATTTTCTTCAGGATAATGTTTTTATCTAAGAATATGAGTGAATATGATTCAACCAATAACAATGGAATATTTAATAAATTATTATTTTCAAGTAAGTTCTCTAAAAACATAGAATAGAATATGTGATATGGAGATAATAGTTTATTTGTTAATTATTCTCACTAAACGAAATAAGTTTTATTTCATAAACATAAAGGAGTTTGTGTATCTTAGAAAGATATCATGAAAGGAATATAGTTTCTAAGAATCCAGTGGGAGTATGTTTTGGACTATGATAAGTTAAAAGTTTAAAAATAAAAGATTATTATGTTCAAAATTAATCTCACTTGATATCCTAAAAGAGGTTAGGGCATGTAGGTAATGATAAATGTAAAGAGTTACATCTAGTTACCATAAGAAAGTAAATGTAATATAAAATCCTAAAGGAGTTTATGATGTATTGGTAAAGTAAATAGTTACATTAATTACTAAAATATTTCAAGGAAAATTTTGATAAAAAAGGTTCCAATAATGATGATGATTCACTTATAAAGAGTTATAACTAGAAAACAAAAGTTATTAACATTATAACATTGGATGATATGGAGTTAAGGAGTTTTGAATATTTTTAATGTGTTGAACATTGGGAATATGATTCCTAAGTCTCACCATTATTCAAATTAACTTACTTCATAAATATTAATAACTAAAGATTTTAATGGTAGGGTTTTATCAAGTGGCCACAAAGTGATGTAGTAGGAATTTTATTGAGATGTAATGAGCATAGATAAACCCATGAAAGTGAACCAAACATAAGAATGATCTAGTGGTATATTATATATTATATGTTAAATAAGTTCTTTTGTATGGTTTTGTTAAGTATTATTAAAGGAGTTTAATAATATAAAATGTAGGATTTAATATAAAAGGAAATATCCATTTTATCATTTTTAACATTGGTTTCATATTGAGGTATCTTTTGAGTGATTTTAATTCATTTTCAATAAGGTTTATTGAACTGGTTGTGAGAATATATAAATACGTGTTGTGGTGAGTGGTTATTCTTATAAGATTATTTTATAAACATCATCAACATAACTATCATGGTTTTTGTACTATTATTAATGCATAGAACATGTTTTAGTGATTTTGAATATGAAAAATTGTTCATAAAATATTGAAGATAATTATGAAGAATTTATTGAAGTTTAGGAAAAATGTATTTTTCATGAGGAATTGTTGATGAACTGAACAACTGGATTTTTCAAAAGGAATATTAAAAGGAAGAGAAATTTGACATTGAGAAATTTTGATTTATATTTTGGGAGGTTTAGAGAAAAAATAATGAGTGGAAAATGGGATAAAGGGCTTAAAATATTTATTTTTATGGAATTTCATACTTAGTTTTTACTAAGTATCATGGGTTGCCATTTTTTAAAAAATAGGGCTAATCCTTAACTAACAAAAATCCAGCTCGATTACTTATGGGAGAAAGTTAAACCATGCAGGAGCTATCTCACATAACCATCCAATACTGTGTCATTCCAATATAATGAGGTACACATGGGTAGGTGTGAGTGCTCCCTTATGTGCAATCGAGGAGCTACCAACAATGGAGTGGTCGGTAATGAGGCATTGTAAATTAGGAGAAGACCCCAGTTGTTGCTTTCATGGATAAACACAATATTGAAGATTATAAATGAGAGTAGATCATAACTCATATAATGATGTAGGAAATGATATTTGTAGGCTAATGTTGTATCTTCAAGTGATATATGAAAATAACACAATAGTAGAATTAGAATATTACACAACATCATCTTATTCCTCATGATTTTATGTGATCTAGAGACAACTGACATCTGGTTATCACTGATATCCATGATCCCAATAATATTTAATGCTTATGTCGATTCTGCGAGGCATAATTGATCATCTTGAATCCATGCATACAATGTCCATCTTTAATTCATGAATATTTTCAAATAATATGATATTTATATGGATGAAACAAATTTCCAGTACTTCCAAATAAGAGATCATATTTGCAATGGATTCTTTATGTACTTATTTTATTACACACATGAAGCTTTATCACCAAAGAAGAAAGGAAACACACATAGATTTTATGCTACAATATTTAGTATTTATTGGAGTTTTAATAACATTAGTTTCTTTAAGATCCTCAAAGTTTTAAAATATTTTTTGACTCAGCTTTTTTTTGGATGATTTGAATTAGTGCAACTTGATCAAAGGTGGTGTAACTTCATCTATAAATATAGAGATAATTCAAGTATAAGAGAGGTTTATTTCATTAAAGTTTAATAGGATTTAATTTTAAAAATAAAAATAGATCACCTTAATGCTTCCATATACATAAAGTTTAGAGGATCCCACAAGACTTACTTAACTACACGAAGGAGAGGAGATCCCAAACTTGTAAACACATGTGAGAAGCTTGAGGTATCTTGTGCTAAAACCTGTGTAAATAATAAGAAGTTTACTTTTATGGTTTGTATGATGTAAAAGGAACTGTGAAGTCTAAAGTTTTTGAAAATTACTATGAAGGACATAGTATATTGTGATCTAGATTTCATGAATGAAAAATGGGATCTCATGTACACACTCTATTACATGAAGAAGATTAAGATTACATGAAGCACATTATCTTTAACAAATAAGAATAACTCAAACATTATAGCTTATACGAAGGTAATACATGTCGTGTATATATAAACTTGGTGAAGTGAAGAAGAAAAACTCCATGTGGCAGTGGTTTATTGATTATAGAACCAAAATATATTAGAACACATTTATCTACATGGAGTAGTACATGCATGTTCCATATAAAGCATGTATATTCATTAAGATATCCAAGACTTTTTTATATAACAACATTAATATTAAAACATACCAGGAAAATTGAATATAAACATTTAATAAAATTTATAAGAACATAAAATAACAATAACAACATTTTTTATGTGCTAAGGTTTACAAATTTGATAAGGACATGCAATACATTCACGAAGTGTACTTGAGTTAATTATTATAAGAATTCAAAAAGAAGTTAAACTGAGTTTTGTAAGTTTAATCTTTTATAAGATAATATCAAAAAAAATCATATGAGGTTGGGAACTTCATTAACAGAATAGAACTTATCTTCCTAATAATTTGACTAAATGATGAAGACTTTATCATTCACTGAAGATCAAAAGTTGTTGAGAAAGACCAAAAGATCTGATTAATAGCTGTTGAAGTTCTTGAATAAGTTTACATGGGAAATCCAATTGATCCTATCATAAACTAACCAAAATAACTTGGTACACTAATTCTTGAGTCAACTCTGACATGGAACGAAGAGTATTATTGATCCCCATGAGTTGGTAAAATCACCTAAAATCAACAAGAAATCAAAGGGAATGATTTTTCTATGAGAACAAACAAAAAATATTGAACAAAAAATGAGAAAAAAACAATACATAGTTGGTATGAAACACACTCCTAAAGGATTAATTACCAAAAGTAGATAGATAGAAAACCCAAATGGTGAATCATCCAAAAGAAAACGACATAATATTCATCAAGACAAGGTCTCAGAATCCCTATGTAACAAGCAGACCATAACTCCACCAATCACCACCAATACCAAAGGTCCCATGAATCAGGCACACCCACCACATCCAATTGGTGCTTCCCCTTTTCCCTAACCTAGTATAACATAATCTAAAAATGCCTGAAGGCAAAGTTATAGTGTAAGGGAAACAAAATAGTAGGATTTCACCAAATGTTCCATAAGTAGTTCCAATATAAGTAAACCATTTATGATTCAATTTAAATAAAATAAGTCATGATAGTCCGATTTCACATTTTAGTCAAAACATGATTTCAAATCAATTAGATAAAAGATATATCGAAAATAGTCCTAAATGAACATTTTTCATAAAATAGAAAGTATATGAATAAAATAGTTGAATAAAACTTCGACATGTAATAATAAAATTGAACAAAATAAATAACCATGTTCATATGACCTGATGTTAGTCAGTTTCCGAGAAATAAGATCTTCACACTAATTAGTCAATCAACATGGATCAAGTGTGTGCACACATCTCTAAGGCTCAAGACATTAAGATAAAATCAATAAACACCACATCTAGGGAAATCATTCTGAATTTGTTTTAGTTAGAGTTGTCATCATCAATCCATCACTAGGGAGTTAAGAGTTTTATCATGCATGTCCTAATCACCCAGTAACTACTCAGGCTAACATGTTATTTTAATTAATCAATAAATCATGGGAAAATAATTCATTTAAATGTAATTCATCATTCACAGTTTAAATTATAAATTACAAGTTCAACATGACACATAAATTTTAAAACCAAAACTGTGGTTTTCATCAAGTTCACGCCTTTCAAAATAATTTTTTTGTTTCAATAAAATTTTCTAAAGAATCAAAATAAAACCATTTCAATAAATATTTTCTCAAAATCACAACATATTTCCAAATCCTTTGAAATTTGGTTTTATTTAACAAATCTCATTCCCTTTAAATAAATCATCTAAATCATCATAATTCAAGGTTTAGAAAACAATTTAAAATATATTTCAATTCAATAAATAAATCAAGGTTTCAATTATAGAGAAATTCCTTAAAAAACTACCTGCCTTCAATCACACTAAAAATCAATAAATAATTAGAAATGGGAACTACTAACATAAAGTTGAAGATGAGGAAGATCAAAGAGGATTACCTAGAATAAAAATCCAACAAATAAAGTTCTAGATCCATCAACAACATGAGGATATATCGCTATCATAGAAAGAGAGAAGAGAAGAATGGAAAAGGATTCCAAATCAAAGGTGTTACACTTACTTTAGGGAGATAAATCACATCTATAAGTGATTTTATTTGAGAATAAAGGGACTGGAGGAGACAAATATCCTCACTTGAGAGCCTCTAAAGACAAAGGACCGAGTTAGGATTGAATGAGAGGTGTTTAGGGTTAAAAATGGTGTGTGTGTGTGTGTGGGGGGGGGGGGGTGGTTGGGATTTTAATTAAAATTTTAGGGGGATTAAAAACCTGTTCTCATGGGTTACTAGGTTAGGTTTCATGGTTAGTATTAACCGTGCCTCCTTACTGAGATTTTGGAAAGGGTACACAATTTGGATGTACAATTAGACTAACAATGTTCCAACTGTATAAACCCTCACTATACAAGGCTACATGGTTTTGAGGGGAGGCTTCATGGTTTTCACTAATAGTGAACCACCCTTCAGTACCTTAAAACATGGTGCATGGTTTTATGGGCTAAACCACATGGTTTTACCTAACAATTCACCAACCATGCACAACCTCATGGACCTCAAAAATTATCCAAAAAAAAACTCAAAAAACAAGACAAAATAATACAAAATAGGTGATAAAAATAAGGGATTAAAAGTGTCTGAAATATGGTAATGGGATGTTATAATTTCCCCACTATAAATTTTTTATTCCCCTATAAATCCTGGTAAGAATAATCCATGTCAAAGAGATGAGGTCACTAATCTCTCATAAGTGCCTCATGATCCCAAGTCTCATGAGAATCCAAACTATGATGATAAAGCACACAAACCAAAGGTATAGACTTTTCATGTAGAATTTTTGTATTAGAACAAAAAATTAGAACCAGCTACTTGGTCATAGATAAATCATGTTACACATCAAGGTCTTCCTAGCTCAAGACATGATATAGGTTAGAGATATACTTTATGAGCTTTTATACGCAAAAAAAATTATTAATCAATGTCAACTAAGGTGGTAAAGATAAATGGAAAGACACCTCACTAAACAATTAAATAACCTTAATCAATCCTACATATATTGGTTAAAACTTTCCTAGTTTTTCAAGTCATCAGTGACCCAACCAAGGTGAAACTCTAGAAGAACATTATCACCAATTGAAAACTCTAATGGGAATATATGACGATAAACATAGGATTTATACCAACTATGAGCCATCACAATTATCTTACGAATCAAATAAATCTCTGATTTCATCTCTTGAACTAAACTAGCCCCAACTAGAGAAGATTCACCAATCTCTAACCAACACAATATATATTTACACAAATGACTATATAGGTCCTCAAATGGTCATCTTAATGGATGTCTAGTAACTTTTTCTATAGGTAAACTCAACCAATCCTAAGTGGATACCCCAAGCTCCACCAAAGTTGAGAACGTAAGAAAAAAGTATGTATTACAAGATCCATATACCTTGTTCTATATTACCATCCATCTACGAATGATATACCATGCTCAATATATCCTTGGATACGATCACTTCTTGGACGATTCTCCAAAAAATGAGAAGTAAATTAAGGGTCCATATCTGATACTATAAAAGATGGAACTCCATGAAATCTAATGATATCTTTCACATATAGACTTCCTAATTCATCAACTTTGGTTTTATCATGAATGGGTACAAAGTGATCCAATTTGGTCATCTGATCGATGAATACCCATATCGTATTGTTCCCTTGAGGGGTATGAGGTGACCCAACCATGAAATCCATTGAAATATTGTCCCACTTTCAAGTCAGCATAGGAATGGGCTGAAGATAACCCCAAGGCTTCTGATACTCAGCCTTGGATTACTGATAGGTGTAACAATGAGAAAAAAATAAGTAATATATCATCTCATACTTGACCACCATAATCATTTTCACATATCGTAGAACTTATTCATGGTTCCAGGGTGCACCACCCATTGAGAACTATTGAATTAACCCACAACTTCTCTTAGTGGTGTAGGTAAAAAATAACAATTTTGGAAGTAGAGGATACCCTTGGAAGATAATTACCACTCACCAATGGTATCTATACCATAAAGAGAGTCCCTAATGCCATAAAACTCAAAATTTATCTACTTCTCCTAAAGAATCATATCAAAAACATGGGAGTTCAACTGGACACTTACCAAAATAATCTCAAACTGTTGCACTTGGGATCCCAAGTTCATATAAGAAAAGAGATAAATTAAATCCCACTCTTTTAATGATTATTTCACAGCCCAGGTCAAAATTTTCATTATTAAAGAAACAATAATGATATTCCCCTTTCCATGGGTGCATAAAATTTCAAAATTAAACAATGGTAGGTACTCCTCCCACATCTTTGATAGAGGTTGACATATTTTTTACAAGAAGATGTAACTCAATATTTTGTGGTCTGAATAAATAGTAAACCTTTATCAAAAAAGGTAATGACACAAAATCTTGAGATAATGAATCAAAATTTCAAGTTCAAGATCATGAGTAGGATAATTATTATTATCTGGCCTAAGCTATCAGGTATCGTAGGACACTGTGTTATCACCCTTGATGATAATATAGCCCAAACCCGAACCTGATGCATTATAAAAGACCCCATAGCCCCACCCAACCTCTAAAAAAGTCAACATTGGGGAATAATTAAAAATTTTCTTCAAATCATCAAAATAATTCTATTATTTTTAATCCCATAAGAACTTTACTCCTTTCTGAGTGATAATGGACATTGGATAAGCCAAATTTGAGAAATCCTTGATGAACCAGTGGTAATACCCTACTAAACCCAAGAAGATTCAAATCTCAAAAATATTTTGTGGTTATACCCATGTAATAATGGCTTCAACTTATAAGGATCAAATGATATGCCATATTACAAGATAATATGTCCTAATAAATTCACTTCTTGAATCCTAACATTATATTTTGATAGCTTGGCATAAATTCAGTGATCTCTCAAGATTTGTAGAACTACTCTAAAATAATGCACATGATCCTAATTACTCTTTAATTAAACTAATATTTCATCCAAAAATACTAATATGAATGAATCTATATATTGATAGAATATCCTATTTATCATCACCATAAAATCTTTCATAGTATTGGTTAGATCGAAAGGCATAATGAGGTACTCAAAATGGTCATACCTTCTTTGGAAGGCAGTCTTTGGAATATAAGATTATTTGATTCTAATATAGTTATAACTATACCAAAGATAAATCTTTGAGAACCAATTTTACCCTTTAAACTAATCAAACAAATCACTGATCCAAGGAAACACACACTTGTTCTTTAATATAAATCGATTGAGTTTTTAGTAATCAACACAAAGTCAAAGTGTCCGATTATCTTTCTCTGTAAAAAGAGTAGGTAACACCCAAGGAGACACACTTGGGGGAATTATTTCTCCATCCAAAAAATCATCCAACTGAGTATTTAACTCCTTCAATTTATTTTATTCCATATAGTAAGAGGTAATAGTGATAGGCTGAGTACCTAGTACCAGGTCAATAGAGAACTCCACATCCCTTATTAGTGACAAGTTAGAAAAGTCAGATGGACACATGTTGGTAAACTCAATGAACACTAGATGTGGATCACCACTCAAGGATTCTAGAAAAAAATCAAAATAAAACACAAATATCACTCTTCCCATATTTTTAAAGAGGTAGTTTGACTATACTCAACATCAAGTCCCATTCTCCTTGAAAAACACAGCACACCCCATCAGGGGTAGTAAAATATACCCTAAAAAGATAAAATTTAATATAAGAATTATGGGAAATAAACCAATCCATACCAATAATGGTATTTAAAGGTTTCATTTCAAGAATTAGGAAATTCCTAGTGAGATCGATCTCTAATAAATAGAAGTCCCAAAAAGGGAATCAGAGAACTTTCTCCCATATAAGACTTAAACTCCATAGGCAGGTTTAGAAAATTCAAAATATGAGTTGATATGAATGAATGAGAAGAAAAAATATCAAATAAATAAGTCATTAAAGATGAAAATATAGTGATGTTACCTACCACTATCACTGGACCCACATCAAATTCATATGGATACTCTTATACTACATGAAGAAACTTCATATAGAGACTCTTATTCTATATGAAGAAGTTTTATTTCAAATTCCTGAGGCTGGGACCAATTATTTATTGAATAATATGATTACAATGAATTAAATTCAGGTGTTTATGATATCATTATACTATGTGGGGAATAAAAAACATGAAAAAACTTCTTCAAGTCACCTGAGTGACTGCACAAGCCACAAATCTTTGGTGCCTCAGTAGAAACCCGCTTTGAGTGCCTGACATTGACACATTGAGAGCAAGTAAATACGAATATTTTATAAACTAGAGAAGGTCTAGATGATTAATTCTATTGGGATCCACCATGAGACTCATCTTGATTCACCTTCCCTTAAGAGGAACTAACAAAACTACCACTATGAGTAATAGGAACTCACGTCAACCCTAATTTACCAGTCAGGTCAAGATTAACCATCAAATATCTATCCAAAATTTCCACACAAGAGGTGATATTTAACATAAAAAACTAAGATCATATTTTAAATAAAAGACCCATCTCAAATTTCTTGGCCTTCTACATCTCATTCATCACTACCTCAGAGAAAACTTAACAACTTTAGCTAAGCAGTTCGAATACTGAGTCAAAGTTCTATCACCTTACTGGAGGTTGAGAAACTATATAGTCTTTTGGTAAAATCTTGGATTCTAGATAGAAATTCTCTTTGAAAATATCCTTGAATTATTTCCACTCCAAGACTTCATGTTTCTTTATCATAACCATCGAATCCCATCAACTCCTACCAGGCCCTTCAAGATTAAAGGTAGTGCACTTCACTTTTATTGAGTTTGGAATTTCCAAGAACTCAAAAATAAACTCAATATTTTTCAAAAAATACTTTACCTATAAAGGATCATTGAAGACTTGTAAAGATGGTGGTTTCTATTGAATAAAATCTTGATCATGATCTCTAGTTTCATCCCTTTGAGGTTCCACTATTAGATCATGAACGGAAATGGGTGCAACTACCCGTACTAGATCAAAGAATACACTCACTATTATCTCAAAAAGGTTCTAATCAACTGGAGGGTTCATTTACCACAGTTTATTGGAAACTCCCTTTCGAGGTCTATTCAAATGTCTTCTTGGGGGCATGGTACTGCACAATATAAACTTGTGGCACAAAAACATCATTGTAGATACTTAAATCATCAACTCAATCAATAGATACAAGAATATAAATTCCATTAATATAATCCAAGATTTTTATATTTCAATATAATCAAATCAAATTTAGTTAAAAGGATATAATCAGATCAATTTATTCCTCAGACACGACTTTACCAAATTCCCATGGTGACTTAAGGCTCACTATGATGAGAATTAGTTAGGAATTTACTCATAAATAACCCTCAGGACCTAAAAATCCTACATCTTATCATCCAAGTCATCCTAGACTACATACCAACAATAATAAAATATGAACAACCTCACACATTTGACAATATTTTGTCATGAACCAACCGAGATACCCTGGTACACCAGTACCCGAGTTGGATCTAACATGGATCAAAAGAAATTCCTGACCCCCATGGGTTAGAGACAAGCACTTGGAGTTAATAAGAAGTCAAAGGGAATAGTTTTTACATGATAATAAACAAATAAGTTATAACAACTACAGAGAAAAAACAATACACATTTGGTATGCCACACACTCCTCAAGGAGAAAGTACCATAAACAGAGAGATAGAAAACCCAAATAGTAAATCTTCCAAAATAAAATGACACAAAATCCATTAAGACAAGGTCTCATAATCCTTATGTAACAAGTTGACCATAGATTTAATAGTCACCACTATCACCAAAGGTCTCATGAATCAAGAACACTTGCCAACTCCAAGTGGTGCATTCCCTTTTACTAGACCTGGAATAACATAATATACAAACCTAAAGTAAAAGTTTGGGTTAAAAAAAACCCAGTAGTATTTTACCAAATTTTCCATAATAAATTCCAATACAAGTAAACCATTTATGCTTCAATTTAAATAAAACAAGGCATGAAAGATCAATTTCACATTTTAGTCAAAACATTATTTCAAATCAAGTAGATGAAAGATATATAAAAAATAGTATAAAGTGAATTTTTTTCATAAAACATAAAGGACATGAATAAAATAGTTTAATAAAACACTATAATGTAATTATTAAACCAAAAAAAAAAACAAATCACTATGGTTATATTCTATGAGGTTAGTTAGTTTCCTTGCTACAGGATCCTCACATTACTTAGTAAATCAACATGATTTAAGTGTGTGCACATGTACCTATGTCTCACGCCATCATGATAAAATCAATCAATATACCATCTTGGAAAAACATGAAGAATTCGGTTTAGTTATATTTGTTATCATAAATCCATCGATAGGGAGTCAGATTCCTAGAATGATTATCCTAATCATCCATTAACTACTCAATATCACATGTTCTTTAAATCAATTAATCAATCATGGGAATATAATTCATTTCAATTCAATTCATAATTTATATTTTAAATTCCCAATTTCAAGTTCAACATTCCATTTAAATTTTAAAACCAAAACAATGGTTTTCATCAGGCTCATGCTTTTCAAAATCATTTCTCATTTAAAGCTATTTTTCTCAATAATCAACATCAAATAATTTCAAGCTATATTTTCTCAAAATAAAAACATATTTTCAAAGCCTTTGAAATTAGTTTTTATTTCAAAAATCTCATTCCCTTGAAATCAGTCATCCAAATCATCATAATTAAAGGTTTATAAAATAATTGAGAATACATTTCAATTCAAGAAAGCAATCGAAGTTTCAATTATAGGGAAAAGACTTAAATGAAAACCTACCTTCAATCACATGATCAATCAATAAATCACCTAAAATGAGAAACACCAATATAAATCCAAATATGAGTAATATTAAAGAGGAATACACTTAATCAAAATCTAATAAAATAAAGTATGGATCTATCAACAATATGGATATTCATCACTCTCAAAGAATGAGAGAAGATAAGAATATTGAAGGATTCCAAATAAAATGGGTTACACTTACCAGAGGGAGATCAATTGCATCCATCAATGATTTTATTTGAGAATAAAGGTGTTATAGGATCTAAATATACTCTCTTGAGAGCCCTAAATTCTAAATGACCGAGTTAGGGTCGAATGAGAGGTGTTTAGGGTAAAAAAGGAGGGTTTCCGGATTTTAATTAATATTTTCAGAGGATTATGAAACCATTTTCATGGTTTTATAGGTAATTTTTCATAGTTAGTGAAAAAAACCAATATTTTAAAAATAAATATATGATCGATAATGTATATAACACGGAACACCGAGAAAAAACGAACCATGAAATATTACTATTTAAATATGACCATTAAAATATAGCCATTAAATTGGAGGGTATGAATAGAATTAATAAATTTATAAAATATATATAAAGTTTCTAATCAATATAAATATATTTATAAATTATTAGTAAATAACCATTCAATTTTTAGTAAAGTCATTTTAATCTTCAAAAATATGTTTTCTTCAAAAATACGTTTTCTTCAAAAATACGTTTTCTTCAAAAATATTTTTTATTTATTTTTGTGAGAAAATATTATAATTAATTTATGAATATTTAGAAATTTTATTTTATAAAATTTGTATCATTTTTGAAATTATAATTTCAAATTTATCTGAGATTTAATTTTTTGTATTTTTTTGAAATGTTTTTTTCTAGTGAATAGTGAAAAATACTGATTTTTATTGAAAATTGTTTTTTTATTTCAAGCATTTAAAAAGTTCCATTTTATTTTAGAATGGTTTCAAAGTAAAATTATTTCTCTTATATTATTAATAATATAATTAAGTTCACTATAATAAATTTTATGGTTGAATTTGGATTAAAAACATTTTTATACTTAAAAGGCGCTTTTCTGAAAAAAATGTTTTTCATTGTGTTTTTCATTTTAATATTAAATTAATTAATTCTAATTCTTAAAATTTGAATCTTGAAAATTGATTCAAAATTTAGAATCAGTAGGTTCAAAATATTAAAATATTTCCCTCTTATTTTTATCAATTATGAATAGTAATCATAGTAAAAGTTTGTCACCATGATAATGGTAAATCGAGTAATTAAGATTAAAAATAGTATGATAAGGACTGGAAATTGAAATTAAAACTTGAATTAATCATATTGGATGAGTGTTTATTGTCCATTTACATCCAATTTTATAAAATAAGGAAATGTTGTGCCATATTTTTTTTGATTTTTTCCTTTAAAACATTTAAGTAAATGATAAAGTCAAAAATGTATCTTTCTTGTTTTTTAATTTCTATAATATTTTTTGATAGGGATAAAGAATAACCATGTTTGATTATAAATTATAATTTTAATGATAAATTATTTTTTTACCATAGTAATTTATTTTTAATTTTTAGGGATGAAATAATTACCTTCAATGCTGACACAATATTTATTCAATTAGTATAAAAATAAAACAAATGATTTAAAAAATGTTAAAAATAATATATTTTGAATAAATTATTATGTTGCATGATTTTTTTAGATAAAAATAACATAATATATATGTTTTAATGGATGATATTCTAATTCCATTATTTTCATGTTGTTTTCAAAGTCAAATTAAACGAATAGTTCAAAAAATGACATTATTGTTATTTTATAATAAATAATATTTTAATAAATTATTTAAAATTAATAAAAAATTGTAAATTTAGAAAATTTATTGGTATATGGTTTAAAATATAAAACATGGTATATTTATGCACCAATTTTCTTTTTATAGTAACTATCATGACCCATAAAGAGTAAAAAATTCGTTATTGTAGTAATTTTCAAGAAGGGTTAACACGGGTTAAAACAAATAAAAACTTGTATAAATTTTATTTTATGATATTATTTTGACTAATAATATTCCAATATTCTAATTATATTAGTTTGGATCCATTTTCCATGATAATTAATTTATATTAATTTAATAATTTAAGTAATTTCAGAAGTACCCCTCCCCTCTCTTATAAAAGGGAACCTCTTCTCCTCTTTTCATCACAATTAAAAAGAATTTTAGTTCAGAAAAAAAATTCCTAAATATATTAATATAATCAATACCATCATTATATAGGTATTAGTTTGGAAGAATACTATCCTTAGAGGGATTAATGTCTAATGAAAATGAGGTTGTCCAAAGAAGAGGCATAATATTTAACTGAATGTTTTAGTTTTATTTCTTCTTCTTCCTACATAAAATCCTATTTAAACATATTTATATAATAACATAAATATATAAAATATAATTATATGTTATTATATTAATTTAATAACCTATATCCATCTCTTTCTTCCATCAATTGGGAAACAAATCTATCATTTGTGTATTGAGCGGACTATCATATCGCGAATCGATGTAATTTTTTTCCATCAGTGCCTCTTATGGATGGATATAATAATTGATTTAATATATATATACATATGATATTAATTAAATATTTATAATACTATAAAATCAATATATCATATATTTTATTACATTTTCATTCATTAAAAAATGATAATGTCATTCATGCGTACGTGTAGATTACCACCTCTACAAATCAATGTAATTCATTTTTCATTACTGTATCACATGGATGGTATATATAAGTAAATATAAGGAAATTATATTACATTTATGATATAATTAAAATTATTTAAAGTTAAAATAACACTTACACTCTTTCTATAATGATTCTTGAAAAATAGAGACATTACTCATGCGTATGTACAACCTCCCATCTCTATAATTGTAACATAGTTCATTTTGAATAACCATACTTCATGGTTAGTTTTAAAATTATAATTTATGTAAAATAATAATAATAATTTCATTATTATTATTTTTTAGATGATTAAATAAATACCTCTTTAACCTTTTTTAACTTATTGAATTCATTTTGGATATATGATCCGAATATCATCAAATGTTCGATGTGAAATTAAGTAATTAATTAATTGAATATGAAATGGTAATAAATAAAAAGTAATAATAAACTTGAAAATGTTTCTTAATTAAGTAAATAATTAACATAAGTTTATTATTCAATAATATAAGGAAAGTACGTGATGAGTCGGACTTGAGGTAAGGGATCTCTCCGAACCTCCCCTTTTCTTTAGTTTATGACCTATATCTCTCTAAATAACTTTCTATACATATTTAATGTTATGTAATGATTATAAATTATTTATATATGTCTCTCATATATATACCTAGCTTATTATCTATTCCTTTTATGGCTTAATACAATTCTTATGTTCATTTCTAAAATTCATTCTTTAAGAAATCTATTTTGATTATGATATGAGGCAAGATTATGTAACACATTTATTTACATAGGAAATTATTATGTTTATGAATTTTTATTGATCTATTTTTTTATAGAAAACATAATCAAGAACATGTTATTATGGGTGCACTCATATAGATCTCCAATTAATTGAGTAAAGCTTTTGTATCACGAGAAATTATGTGTGGGGTTAGGGAGTAAACTTAATCCACTACGGGACTCTATCCACCATGTGATGTTGTCTTGGAATTTATCCCCTACTTATTCTCATGTCATGTTTTTTTCTTTTACCACATTTACTATTTTTCCATGATCTTATGATACCACGTTCTTTATGTTTTGTTCTCAATGTTATTACTCATGAGCCTTCTCTTTTATAATATCATGTTATACTTTTTAATCACATGATATAATTCCTTATTATGTGCATTCCATTAATGATATTTTATCTCACCCATTTTTTCTATAAATTTCTTAGGTTATCCCAAAAAGTTTTAGGATCTCAAATGGATTCAGGATCTCATTATAGAGATTAAATTAAAGACATTTTATTATATTTATGTTCTATGTACCTATTCTTCCAAATAAACTAGGAATTTCAATCCTTGTTTTTTATTTAATGGTCAATTATTTTAAAAATCATGCAATAATATGTGCAAAAAGGCTTGGGTCTCTATAGTTGGTATTATAGGGTGTTCTAGTTATTTTTTTGAATCAGGAATTAAACATTTTTTTAGGTTAGAAAACTTAATAGGAAAACTATAATGGATAACCAAGATTAAAACCTATAGACTCATAAGTTAGAATATAATTATCAATTATAATTTATTCTTTATAAGTTCATAAGTTTCCCTTTTGTATTTTTAATAGTTAAATTATTCTCATCTTGTTTTTATTTTTTAGGTAATAGAGGGAAACAGGAGAAACTATGCCAACAACCAATGTAATAGGAAATGTAATGATTTTCTTAATGAGATGACTAAACTTATGGTATATGGAACTAAAAACTTGAAGTAATTACCGGATCAATTGGATCAAGTTATTAATAATAACTTAAATTACATAGAAATATCTCCTTATCCTAAGAAATAGCAAGTTACAATCGAGTATTTTATGTGAAAAAGGCCTCCTACCTTTAGTGTATCTTCTGATCCCCTCATCATGGAACAATGGATTAAATCCACTGAGAAGATATTATATGTCCTCCAAATTTTAGAATATGAGAATGTTATTTTGACCATTTATCACATGGAGGGGGAAGTCGATTAGTGGTGGAAGCTGATCAAGAACACTAATTTGAAAGAGGATATTGATTCCATGGAGTGGGAAGAATTCAAGAAATTATTTTTCAATAAATATTTTCTTAGAAATATTAATATTAAAATAGAAAGGGAGTTCCTAAAACAAAATAAAAAGGAAGATGAGTCTATTGGAGTGTATGATGAAAACTTTACAAGGCTTGTGTGGTATGCTTTTATCTTCATCATAAATTCCAAAAGTAAAGTAAACCAATTTCTTAGTGGATTAAATCCAATTCTATGAAAATATTTAGAAATTAAAGACTTTGATAGCTATGAAAATACTATTCATTGTGACCACAAGGTTGAGATGGTGATTGGTTACTCTTTGTGGTCTCATGGGACTAGAGATAAAAAATTGTAAAATAATATTTAATCTAGGAGGATCTGTGGATAAGCCTCATGGTGGGATGAAAACCAAACATACCATGTGTCAAAAATGTGGGAAGAATCACCCCAAAAACTATCTCAAGGGAACCGTAATATTATTTAAATGTGTAAAATGGGGGCACACAACTAATCAATATCGAAAGGATATGATGAAACTCACTAATTAAATAGAAAAAAAGGATCAGATAGCCACTCAAACTGTGGTACAATGTTTCATATACATGGAACATGGACATTATTCAATCCATTACCCAAACCCAAGGGTTTTTAGAGATAATAAAAAATAAGATCTTCCAAGTCCTAGAGAGTAAGGAAGGAAATATGCTATCACAATTATTGAGGTGAATCCTAAAAAAGATGTGGTGACAGGTATACTAGTTATTCATTCAAGAATAACAATGGTAATTTTTGATCATAGTTCTATGCATTATTTCATATCTTGTAGTTTTAGTATAACTATTCAAACACCACCTCAAAACATGGGGGTTAAGCTATCTATGGGAATATAAAATAGAGAAATTATTGAATCATAAGTATATAACTCCTCCCCAATCAATGTTTATAGACTAAATCTTCCATAAAATATTGTATTACTTCTATTAGTGAATTTTGATGATATATTATGCATGTATTGGTTATACTTATATAAATCCAACATCAATTGTTGGGAGAGGGAGATAACTCTTCACATCCCAAGTTATCCTCTAATTCTGTACAATTGTAAGGAGGAGGATGAATCTACCATGGAATTTTATTATCAAGCATGGATATTATTTACTTATGAGCCAAAATATTCTTCTTATATGATTGAGACGAAGGATAAAATCATGGTTGAAGAAATTCACATTATGAGGGATTATACTAATGTATTCCAAGAAGAGTTTTATGGTCTTTCTCATGACTGATAAGTTGAGTTCTAAATTAAACTTATACCTAGATCTCTACCCATATCTAAAATTCCTTATTAAATATACATCATTTAGTTAGAAGAACTAAAAATGTAGTTATAAGAGAATATAGATAATAATTTTATATGACTGAGTGATTCGCCATGGGGTGTGTCGATTCTATTCATCAAAAAGAATGATGGGTCATTGTGCCTTTTTATTAATTATAATGAACTCAAAAAAATCATGATAAAGAATAAGTATCCACTACTATAGATAGATGAATTATTTTATCAACTTTGTGAGCCCTATTATTTATCTAAGTTATAACTTTGGTTGGGATATCACCAATTAAAGGTAGAGAAGGAATATATTCCCAAAACTGCCTTTAAAATACAATATGGGCACTACGAGTTCATAGTAATTCCCTTTAGACTCACTAATGATCCAACTATTTTTTTGGAATTAATGAATAGAGTCTTTAGAGATTACCTAGAAAAATTTATGGTAGTCTTTATAGATGATATTATGATATATTCCAAAATCAAGGAGGAGTATGATAATCATTTGAATAATTCACTAAAGACATTGTAAAAGAAGAATATATACGCAAATTACAATAAATGTGAGTTATAGATTAAGGAATTATCATTATTATGGAATGTTATCACTAGAAAAGGGATATCTATGGACCCTTCTAAGAAAAAGGCAATTGAGGAGTGACCTAGACCAACATCTTTAATAGTGATCATTAGTTTCCTTGTAATATCTTGATATTAATGATGATTTGTGAAAAAATTACCATTATTTTTAATCCCACTAACTAAGATAACTTATAATGGAGTAAAGTTTTTTTTAGAATAGTGAATGTGAAGAGAGCTTTAAGGAGTTGAAAAAGAGGCTTATCACTACACTAGTCCTCAAGTTACCCTCAAGAGAGGAACATTTCATGGTATATAGTAACTATTTAAAGAAGGGGTTGGTTTTTATACTAATACAAAATGAAAAACCTTAAGGAAATTGAAAGTTCATGAGAAGAACTATCCAACACATAATCTAGAGTTGGTTGTAGTAATATTTGTGCTAAGAATCTGGTGGCATTATCTCTACGGGGAGAAGTGTGAAATATACATGGATCATAACAACATCAAATATATATTCACATATAAGGAGCTTAATATGATCCAATGAATATAGTTATATCCAATCTAGGACTATGAATTCTCAATCCACTACCATAATGGGAAAGAAAATAAAGTGAAATATTCTCCAAGTAGAAAAAATTTGAAAACCTTATCATTAATGACAATTGAGAAGGATACAATATTCTTAGACTTAAAAAGGATGAACATGAGAATCATAAAGGAAGTAAAATTATCATTAATTTCTCAAATTATTTATAAACCATAACTTATGGATTAGATAAAGGATGCTAAAAAGATAATGTGGAAATTCTGAAGAAGGTGGAAGTTATAAGAAAAGGGAAATACTCAGAGTTTAAAATTGATAAATATGGAGTTGTAATATTTATTTCATGAATATATATACCATCATATTTTATGATAAATAAGTAGATGTTGAATTATTAATATAGCTAAACCTTCTCTATCCACCCAGGAAGCATAAATATGCACCAAGATCTCCAAGATCACTATTGGTGGGATAATATGAAGAAGAAGATTGTAGAATATACATCAAAGTGTATTATATGTTAGAAAGTGAAGGATAAAAGGAAAATTTTTAAGAGTATGGTGCATCTATTACCCATACCTACATGTAAATGAGAAAATATCACCACATACATTATCATTGGTCTTACAAATACATTAAGAGGAAATAATGCTATATGGGTTGTAGTGGATCAACTTATAAAGACTAATCATTTCATTTAAATTAAATAGGACTTACCTATTAATGAAATTGCTATGATATATGTTAGATAAGTGGTGACGCTTCATGGAACACCACTATTGATTGTATATGGATGAGATATGAGATTTACCTCTAAGTTCTGTAAGAGTTTCTAATATGCTCTAAATAACGAGTTGAACTTCATTATGTCTTATAACCCCAAAAAGATGGACAATATGAGTGGACTATATAGAAACTATAATACACATTTAGATCATGATCTATAGACTTCAATGGAGGGTGGGATCAACATAATCCCCTATTTGAGTTCTTGTATAATAATATATTTCAATCAAGCATCCAAATAGACCCTTATGAATCCCTTTATGAGAAGATATGTAGAACACCGATGTGTTGGGATGAAGTTAGTAAATTAAAGATATTGGTACTTGAAATGGTTGATTAAATTGTAGAAGAGGTAAAATCCATTTAGTAACACATCTGGGCTATTTAGATTCGACATAAGATCTATATTGATAATTGTCTAAAAGACCTAGAGTTTGAGGTCAGGGATAAAATGTTTCTCCACATATATACTTGGAAGATATTCATGATATTTGGAAAGTAGGTAAATCTAATCCCTATTCACATTGTCCCCTTTAATATTATCAATCACATTAGAGCTGTGTCTTATCAACTAGCACTCCCAACAACCCTTTCTCAAGTACGTGGCATATTATTTATATCCTTATTGAGGAATTACATACAAGATCCCTCACATGTATTGAATTTAGAGGTGGTACAACTAGAAAATTATCAATCTTATGATGATAATACAATGAATATATTATAACGTATAGATAAAGTTCTATGAAAAAATAAAATCCACCTAGTCAAATTACTATAAAAACACTATAAATATGAAGAGGAAACATGGGAACTGGAGGAATCCATGAAGTAGAAGTACCCTAACCTATTTTTTCACCTTAGTATGTAATATAAAATTTTGAGAGTAAAATTTCTTAATAGGGTAAGATTTAAATGCCTTGATATTTTAAAAATAATTATATGATTGATTTCATATATAACAAGCAACACCAATCCAAAACAAATCATGAAATATTATTATTTAAATATGATAATTAAAACCTATCCATTAAATTGGTGGGTATGGATAGTATTAAAATATTTATGAAATATATATAAAATTACTACATAATATAAATATATTGATAAATTATCTATAAATAATCACTCAATTTTTAGTAAAGTCATTTTATTCTTCAAAAATATGTTTTCTTCAAAAATGGATTTTATTTCATTTTATGAGATAATATTATAACTAATTTATGGAAAATTTATAATTTTTTTGATAAAAGGATATCATTTTTAAATAATTATGTCAAAATTATCTTAGAGTGTATTTTTGGTATTTTTCTAAAAAGATCGATTTTCCTATGAATAGTGAATAATACTAATTTTTATTGAAAAATATATTTTTGTTTCAATAATTTAAGAAGTTACATTTTTTTTGAAATGGTTAAAAATTTAAATTAGTTATATTATATCATTAATAATTCAATTAAATTCATTGTAATTAATTTTATTCTTGAATTTCGTATAAAAAATTTTTATACTTAAAAAGGAATTTTTATAAAAAACTGTTTTTCATCGCGTTTTTAATTTTAATATTAAATTAATTTCTATCTCTTCTAGAACTTTAATCTTAAAAAATGGAATTAAAAATTTTAATTATGAGTTAAAAATTTCTTAAATAGGTCCATTTTATTTTTGGTCATTATGAATAGTAACCACAGTAATTTTTTGTCACCATGGTAATGGTAAATCAAGTAATTAATGTTAAAAATAATATGATAAGGACTAAAAAATGATCATAATACCTGTATTTATCATATTAGATGAGTTTTTATTATAAATTTATATTCAATTATAAATATATGGAAATTTGGAGCCACATGTCATTGATTTTGACCTTTATAATATTTAAGTAAATGATGAAGTCAATAATGTCACTTTCTTACTTTTAATTTCTATAAAATTTTATGATAGGGATAAAGAGAAACTATATTATGTTATAAAAAATCACTTGAAGGATTTTTTTTTAATTTTCAAAATGTTTTTTTAATTTTTAGGGATGAAATTATTACCTTAAAAGCTTGTGCAACATCGATACATTATTTATTTAATTAATAGAAAAATAAAATAAATGGTTTTAAAAATGTTAAAAATAATATAATTTGAATAAATTATTGTTTTCCAAGATTTTGTTAGATAAAAAACATATTATAAAGGTTTTAATGGATTATATTCAAATTCCATTGTTTTCATGTTGTTTTCAAAGTCAAATTAAATGAATAGTTCCAAAAATGACATTAATGACATTTTATATTAAATAATATTTTACTAAATGATTTTAAATTCATAAAATATCATATATTCGTCCAAGTTATTGGTATATGGTTGAAAATATCAATCACTATCCATTTATTATCTAATTATCCTTTTATAGTAACTATCATGACCCCTAAAAAATAAAAAACTTCATTATCATGGTAATTGTCAAAAAGGGTTAACGCAGGTTAAAACTAAGAGATAAGGGTAAAAATATAATATAAAATTGTATAAATTTTATTTAATGATATTATTTAGAGCCACCCACATACTATATTCAAATAATATCATTTTAGAGTCATTTTTCCATGAAAATTAATTTATATTAATTTAATACTTTATGTAATTCCAAAAGTCCCCCTCCCCTCTCTTATAAGTAGAGACATATTATCCTCTTTTATTCACGATTTAAAAACTTTTTATTTTGATAAAAAATTATAAAATACATTCCTATAATCCCTATCATTATTTTAGAGGCATTTTTTGTGAATAACACCGACCTTAGAGGGCATAAGGTGTAAAACAAATGAGGTTGTCCAAATAAGAGGTGTAATATTTAACTGAATGTATTAGTTTTATTTCCTCTTATACCTACTATAAATAATCTTAAATCATGATGATATAATAAAATCAGTATCTACTATATAATTATACGTTATTATGTTAATGTAATAACTTATATCCTTCTTCTTCTTCTATAAAATGCGAAACGAAACCATCATTCGTGTGTACATCAGACTACCACCTCACAAACCAATGAAATTAGTTTCCCATAACCACCTCTCACAACTGGATATAATTATGTATTTATTGTATATATATTATAATAATGAAATATTTATCAATTTTAAAAATCAATATATCATATATTTTCTTGCCTTTCCATTCATTAAAAAATGTAATGTTGTTCGTGAGTACGTGTGAATTACCACCTCCATGAAATGATGTGGTTTGTTTTTCATTACCACACCACATGGATGATATATATAAGTGATTTTAAGGAAAAAATATTACATTTATTATATAATTATAATTGTTTAAATATAAAACAAAACTTACCTTCTTTTCATAATGATTTTTGAAAAATGGAGATATTACTCATGTGTACGTACGACCTACCATCTCCATGATTGTAACATAGTTCATTTTTCATAACCATATTTTAGTGTTTGTTTTAAAAGTATAATTGATGTAAAAAATGATAATTATTTTCTCATTGTTATTCTGATGATGATGTAATAATTACCTCATTAACCTTTTTCAACCAACTGAAGTTTTTTTGGATACATGGCTAAATATCATCAAATATCCGACGCGGAATTAATTGATTAAGTAATTGAATATGATATGGTAATTAATGAAAATGAATAATAAAATTGAAAAAGGTTCTTAAGTAATTGAATAATTAATATATATATATATATTTTATTTAGGAAGATAAGGAACACACATGATGAGTTTGCCTCGAGGTAAGAGATCTCTCCAAACCACCATTTTCTCTTGGTTATGAACTCTCTCTCTATAACTCACTTTATATCTATATTTAATGTTATGTAATGATTATAAATTATATATATATATATATATATATATATATATATATTTCTATTAAATATATACCTAGATAATAATCCCTTCCTTTGATGGGGTAATACGTTCCTTATGTTCATTTCTCAAATTTATCAATTAAGAAATCTATTTTGATTATGATATGAGGAAAGATTATGTAACCCATTGATATCGATGAGTAATTATTATGTTTATGCCTTATTACTGATTTCATTTTTTGACACACATAATCATGAAGATTTTATGATGAGTGTGCTTAGATAGGGCTTCAATTCATTGGGTAAATATTTTGTACCATGAGACATTATGTATGGGATTAGGGAGTAAAACTAATGAACTATGGGACTCTATCCACCATGTGATGTTGTCTTGTAAGTTAGACTTGACTTATGATTATGTCATTATTTGTGTTAATTACACATTTCCTATATTTCCATGATCTTATGATACTGTGTTTTTTATGTTATTCTCCTAATGTGATTACTCATGAGTCTTCTTTTTTATAACATCATGGTATACTTTTTATTGACATGTTATGCTTTCTTATTATGTTTATTCCCTTAATAGGGTTTTTAGCTCACCCATTTTGTCTATGTATTCCCTAGGTTATAACATGTAGTTTTAGGAGCTCAAAGGGGTTTAGGAGATCATTATAGAGATTAAATTAAAGTCATTTTAGATGTTCTATGCACCTAGTCATCCAAAGAAACTAGGACTTTTGATCCTTATTTTGTATTTAATGTTTTTTATGGTAAAAATTATTTAATAATATGTGTAAAAATGATTAGGTTTCTATAGTTAGTACTAAATATATGCCTAACCATGATCCCTTACTAGGATTCTAGAAAGGGTGCATGATTTTACTACATAGTTATACTAACTGTAAAAAACCCCACTATTTAAGGCCATACAGTTTGGAAGGGATGCCACATGGTTTGCAATAACTATTCACCACCCTCCATTACCTCAAAACATGGAATACAATTTATTGGTATAAACCAAATATTTTTACCAAATTGTGAACCAACCTTTCACAACCTCATAAACTTCTAAAATTATCTACAAAACTCTATAAATGACCTGAAGCAAGACCTAAAAAAAGTTGATCAAAACAAGGGATTAGAAGTACTTAAAAGCTAGAAATAAGATTTCACTAATCCAGTGAGCTCATGGAAGAATATATAATTCAATTTGTGAATAAGAATCCATGATTACATAGATGTATTACTATCATTAGATTAAAATATGAAAAAGGAGTTTATGATAGGGGTGTCTAACCAGTAACTAGAGAAGATATTGTAGTTGGGGTGTATAACCATTTATTGGGGGATTGTAGTCTGGGTGTATAACCAACTAATATTATAATCACATATGAATATATTGGAGAATCCATTTTGGGGTTTATAACTAACATATAAAGGAGTGGGTCTTAGTAAGGAACCTTATAAATACCTTATGTTGCGCTCTATGTTATTATTTATGTATATGAGGTGGGATTGTGAGATATTATTAATAGAATCATAAAAATCAAAAAAATTTAGAGTTTGAATTAAAAATAAAAATAATTCATAAAATTAAACCAATGATTCACATCTATTTAAGTGGTCAATCTAGTATGGGGTTCTATAAGTGGTATCAGAGTAAAGGTCCCATATAAATATCCAAGAATAATTTTGAGACATGGAGAATCTTAACTTAGTTAATAGATAAGGTTTTCACACATTTTATGAGAAGACTTATCATAGTTGGAGAAATAGGATGTTACCTTACCTCCTATCACTTAGACTAGAAGTGAGATATTCTAAAATATTTGGGTTTCCACTCATTATTTTAAATTATACCATGAATCAAGTTGATATAATAACTACAAATTTAGATGTTAAGGATCAAAATTACATATTTATGTCTCTATCAGAGAAGTTTTACACAAAGGTCATGGGTCTCCGAACTGCTATATAGATATGAGAAAAATTGAGAAGTAGATATGAAGGTAATGTCAAAGTCAAGGAAGACAAACTAAAAGTTTTGTGGATCTAGTTTGAGGACATAAAAATAAATGATGATGAAAATATTGAAAACTATTTCACTATGGTGAATGATATAGTTAGTAACATTTGAGTATTTGGTAAGAATATGGATGACTTAATCATTATCAAAAAGTTGTAGAGGAACTTTCTAGATTTGTTTGATCTAAAAATATCATCCCTGAAAGAAATTATAGATTTAACAGTAAATGGGATTCATAAGGTTCTCTTTTCTTATGAGATGAGAAAGTAACCAGACTTTAAGAATAAGGAAAAAGGAGAAATGACCTTTAATGCCACGAGAAAAAAAATGTCAAGGAAGAAGAGGTTATAGAACCAAGTGATTCAGATACCTAGGGATATGAAGGTCTAAGTTGAATAATTTACATTATATTAGGAGGATTCAAAAAGGGTAAGTGGATAGAAAAGGAAGAAAAACACAAAAGTTATAGGAATATGATGGATTTGGACACTTTTCACTATCTAAGGAAGAAGGCTGCTGAATCTGAATCTGGTGAAGAAGATGAGAAATTTTAGAAATAGAAAAAGGATTATATGAAAAAGAAGTATTCTAGAAAATGGAAAATAAATTTAATGGGAAATCATGATAAATACCATTCATCTTGAATTATCTCTTAATATGATGGAGTTAATTTTATTACTAAATTTTAAGAAGGATATGATTCATCAAGAACTGATAGTGATGGAGAATATAATGAAAAGCTAGAATGACAGTTGAAAGGTGATCTAGAAGCATGTATTGAGGAGATTAAAAATCTTAAAAAAGAAAAGAAGTCATAACTAAAGTAGAAGAGTAAGTATAATAAAGAAAATAAATAACATAAAAAGAAATAATAATATTATATTGATGAGATTAATAAGCATAAGCTTAGAGGTGCTGAATAAGAAAATATTACCAAATAGCTTAAAGAGAATCTAACTACAAGGGAAGAAGAACTAGGTGAGACATGATCAATGTGTCTTGTTGTTCAAAATGAGATGAATAAAGTTATAAAAGAATTTAGTAAATCCATATAAGTTAAATGATAATCTTCCCATGGTAGTGAGATGAAGGGCCTAACTAGGAAATCTAAATGTGAAACCAATCAGTCTTAAAGAAAAACTATTATTTATAACAATTCATGTGATAAAAATAAATTTTAACCTTCTTTTACCAAGAAGATGAGTGATAGAACATATATTATATAAAATATAGATAAATATGTAAATAAAATCTCTCTCCCCTAGGAAAATTAAGGCTTATTTTGAAGAACTTTACCAAAAAGTGTCTAGACAGAATAATTATCAAGGTGGAAGATCATTTTAGAGGCTTCTACTAATGTTGTTGAAGGTATAGGCATAAATCATACTCTTTCTTGTATAAAATTTTATTTTTAGAAATTATGCATGGATAAAGGGGGACTTATGGTGATCAAATGAGAAAAGTTCTTAAATAAAGAAAGTTATGAAAAAAATCCACCAAAATTTCTAACACCAAACATTTAATAATACTTAGAGGATATTTATGGTAGATGTGAGAAAGAGGGTTAAAAAGTTGATAAATTCATGAATAGATTACCGGGAGATATTCCATATGCTGTGAAAGGTAAGAAAACTTAGAAAGATAAAAATGAGGATTCATGAAATATTAAGACTTTAAAGAATACATATGAGAAAAGTTCTCAAAGAAAGAAATCTATGACAAAAAATCCAACAAAATTTACAACACAAAAAATTTAAGAATAATTAGAGGATATTTGTGGTAGATGTGACAAATAGGGTTACAAAGTTTAGAAATTCATGAATAAATTTCTAGGAGATATTTCTTATGTTGTGAAATGTAAGAAAATTTAGAAAGATAAAAATAAGGATTCATGCAATATTAATCCTTTAAAAAATACATATGAGAAGCCCAAAGAAGATAAGTAGATAAAGAAATATTGATTATAGATCTAGCTAGATCACTTGGAAATAGAAAAGAGAATAAAGAAATAAGAGAGAGATTCTAAAGTTAAAGTAAAACAAGAAAGGTATAGAGAAACTAAGAATGGGGTGACGAATTGTATATAAATTCTACTAGACCAAGAAGAGAGAATGAAAAGTATGCTTCAATAAGAATTCTATGAAATTTACTTATCTCCTGAGGTGAAGAAAATTTATTCACATAATGATGCAGTTTCAGAGGAGATGATAAGAAATCACCTTATTAAGATTATTAATTGGAAAATAACTGATAAGTTTGGAAGAAAATTAAATTATCGGTTGAGAGGAAAATCTTAGTCTAAGTTATATTTATAAGGAACATATAGGTCCCTCCTCATTCTATTATCTATATTCTTTCATACTAACAAGCATGGAATTGAAGGAGGTGGATGTATTCCTTAAGGGGGAGCTTTGATGAGTTACAAATATTAAATCTACACAACATAATGAATATGGAACTTATGAACATATTTGTAAAATTGGAAGATGAGGTATGAAAATAACTCTTATAACCCTAATTTTAATGAATTTATAATTATTATTAAGAGGGAGTTGATATTGAGCTAAAAGAGGGAGATATATATTTTTTTACTGAAATTTTTTGTTGTGTTTATCAAGATATCTACTGGTTATAATGTATTTATTGATATATTACTCTTGACCATCCCTAAAATATGATGAGGAAGCTATCTAAGTTTGACATCACATGTTTCATAATTTATGGAGAACATTTTTCACCTTGGTTATACACTCTTTTTTTCTACAAAGGGTTTGACCATGTAGACTTATATTTTTCTATCTAAAGTATCTTTTCAAAATAAAATATGTGGTATCATCCAAAATGGAGATGAAGATGATTAATTTAAAGCATATGAGAATATATTCACTCTAAACATTCTTTGTATTCATTATCAATAATAGGGAAAAATAAAACTATAAATACTAATACATAAAGTGTCTAGTGGTACTGATAATAAATCCAAAGTGGGATATTGAGGTTTCCTTTGAGTGAATTATATTTTTTGTCAATAATGTTGATTGAATTGGTTGTGAGAATATGTAAATATGTTTTTTTGTGAGTGATGATGCTTAGAAGATTATTATGAAAAAATACTTAAAATAATTGTGATGATTGTTGTGTTGTTATTAATTCCTAGAACACGCATTACTGATTTTGAATATTAAACATTGTTCAAAACATATTGAAGGGGATTATGAAGAATTTATTAAAGGCCATGAAAAATATATTTTTCATTAAAAATTGATGAAGAATTGGAAAAATGATTTTTTTTCATGATGAATATTAAAATAAATAGGAATTTTATATTGAGATATTGAGATTTATATTTTAGGAGGTATTGAGAAAAAATTAATGAGAATAAAAGGAGAGAAATGGCTTGGAATTTATATTTTGGTGGAAGGTCATACCCAACTAAGTATTATGAGTTATAATTTATTAAAAAATAGGTCCAAACCTTAACTAACCAGGTGTAAACTTGATTGTTTATGGGATAAATCTCAACCATGAAAGATCCATCCCACATAACCATCCAAGAGTGTGTCATTCCAATGTATGGAGGAGTTCATGGGTCAACATGAGTGTTCCCTTAGGTGTACATGGATGAGCCTATAATAATGGGATGGTTGGTGGTGAGGCATTGGATATTGGTAGTGGACCCGGTACAAAATTTTGTGACTGAACATTGCAATAAGACTTATAAACAAGAGTGGTGCATAATTGGATTAGTGATACTGGACACAATATTTTGTGGGTTACTATTATTACATCAAGTAATATATAGATATAACATAACAATTTAATTAGATGACACCACTACATCATCTTCTTCCTCATTCCTATATATGAGCTTGAGATAACCAATGTCTGACTATCACTAATATCCATAATCCAAGACATCTCTATTGATCATGTCGATTATGTGAGCAATACTCAATCATACTGAATCCATGCATAAAATCTATATCTTGCATACATGATTATTTTCAAGGAATATGATACTTCCATTGACGAAACAAAGTTTCATTATTTCTAAATATGAGTTTAAGTTCATAATGGATTCATTATATACTTGGTTTCTTATACATTCAAGGATTCATCACAAAAGAAGAAGGGAACCACATAGAGCTTCAATGCCACAATATTTAGCATTTCATGGTGTTTTGAGAATATGAGTTTCTCTGAGATCTTTATGATTTAAAATATTGTTTTACTTGGCTTGATTTTTAGACACTTTGAATTAGTGAAACTTGATCAAATGCAGTTTAACTTCATCTATAAATATGGATATCATCTGAGGTAAAGAGGGTTTTTTTTCATTCAATTTTGAGAGGATCTCATTTTCAGAAGAAAAATATACCAACTCCACACTTCCATATAGGATAAGAAAATAATATCCTATGATCCTTACTTGGTGATGCAAAGGTGTGGAAATCCAGATATTATAAACACTTGCATGAATCTTGATGTATCTCATACTGGGACTTGCATGAAGAAGAATAAGTGCACTTGTTTTGTTTTCATGAAGGAAAGAGACACCATGAATTATTGATTTTCAAAAAATTAGTTCGAAGAACATCATCCCACATGATTTATCTTTCATGAAGGAATAAGGATACCCCCCACACACACACTCTATTATGTGAAGGATCTTAAGCTTCCATTAATCACATGATATTTTTAAAATAAGAAGAAATCATGTGTTATAGATTGCACAAAGGTAGTAGGTGCCTTTTATATACACAATTTAACAAAGAGAAGAAGACAACCACCCCAAGGAAGTGAGTTCTTTATTATAGAACCAAAAGATATTGAAACACCTTCAACTATATAGATAAGTACATGCATGTGTTATACAATGTATATATATTCATTGAGATATTTTATTCATTTTCATAGAATGAAATTGATATTAAAACAAACTATAAATCTTGAAGATAAAAATTTTATAAAATTAAGGAACATATAAAATTATACCAAAACATTTTTTTATATGATAAGGTTTAAAAATCAGGGAAGGCCATGCAATACATGCATGAAGTGTACTTGATTTGATTTTACTAAGAATTCAAAAATAATTTTAAATAAGTTGTGAAAGTTTAATATTGCATAAAATAATATTAAAAGAAATCATTTTATGTCAGTAAATTCATTGAAAGTATAAAACTTATCTTCCTAATAATTTGACTGAACGAGGATGACCTGATTATTCACTAAAGATTAGAAGTTTTTGATAAAGTCTGTTAGAATTGATTAATATCTATTAAAGTTCTTGAATAAGTGTACAAGAGAAATCTAGTTGATCAAGTGTGATTATGGATGAATATTTACTTCAAGTTGTGAAGGAGAAACTAGGATAAGGTAGAGATCTTACTATAATTGGTTTAAAAGCTGAAAAAAGGAGTTTATCAATGGGGAGTCTAACCAATCACTAAAGAAGAGATTATAGTTGGGGTGTATAACCAATTGTTGGGGAATTTATATTGGGGTGTCTAGAAAACTACTATTGTAATCACTTTTGGATATAGTGGATAATCCATGTTGGGGTATATAAATAATATAGGAATAATTAGTTATTAGTACTGAACCTTATTAATACAATGTTCTATTCTATATCTTATTATTTTTTACATATGAGCTGGGCTTGTGAATTATTATTGATAGGATCAAGAACCTTAAAAAGTTTGATAGGTTAACTTAAAATTAAAAATAATTCATAAAATTAAACCACTAATGAAATGATGAGGTTATCATGAGTAATATTCTTGTATTGGGATACATAATATGCTCATGAGGTACAAAATGAGTTTTTTGCGTAGGATGAACCATGAAGTATACCACATGGTGTTTTATACACTATATATTTGGTATACCATGGGTAAATGTTTTATATTGAATAATTTTACCTAAGATTAATGATTTAACTAGAATGAGAACACTCATACTTTGATACCTTTCTTATAAAATACTTGATACATAGCTAATTGTGGGGTGTTTGGGTATATTGCTGATCATATCATTAGTTGGTGCTTAAACAAGATGAGATTTGTCCTCTTGTATAATGAGTATGACATCTGGTCCATTGATTAAGATATACTGAGGAAATTTATATTTGTAATTATATAGTATATATAATGTGGTTATCTATTCTATTTAGGGGTATGAGATATGCTCATCCATAAAGATGAATAAAATGTGATTTGTTCATTGACCTAGCCAGTCTATACTCAAAGATTCAAGAACATGTTAAGAGGAAACATGGAATTGACATACTCTATATACCCTGGTGACTTGATGCCTTAGAAAAATAGATTATATGATTATGAATGATTTTATATGATTAATATTATAGACACATTTATAGAGATACATGCATTTGATAGTGATCACATTAGATATCATTATATCTTGTGTAACGTTGATTATTTGATAGAGGTTACTCTTTTCTTAAATTTATGAATCTAGTGGTTCATATTTGTTTTCAAAACTAAAAATACTTGTGGGTTCATACTTTGTGGTTAACCAAATGGGGATTGAGTTTACAAAACTCAAATAGATTATCTAAAATTGTTTTATAATTTATTAAAAAAGATTTTTGGATGATTATTCATAGGGTATATTGCATATGATATGATGCATGGTAAAATGGATGATAGATTTCAAAAAATATTTTGAAATATTCTTGAAAAGAGTTTTGGATATAGTTTTAAAAGTTATCATATATGATACAATATAAGGTTAAATGGTACAAAATTCTATTAAAATTTAGTGAAAGTGGGATATTAAAGGGAATATTCCCTAAATCCATGTGATATCATATGTTATGATATGCTATGCTATAAAGTATGAAATATATATAATAAAAGGCATTTTTAATCCCTTATTATATATAATATTTTATGATATAGATATATTATATAATAATTGTCATGGCTAGTCGTATTCTATGTCATGGAAGAATCTTAGTGCCTTAAATCATGTTGTTTGGTTAAATTGGAAGTTCTATAATTCACCTAAGGCAAAAAAGTTTTAATTATTTGACACTTGAATCTACTACAAGTATACTATCATTGATTAGTGTAACACCCCGACCCCAGTTACCCAGAGTCGGTGCATTACTTCATAACATTGGCATGATCACAAAAGACCAAGTCTCAAAAGACCGAGTAGTTTAGTAGCCTTGGAAACACTATATACATTCACAAGTCGTACATTAAATCATAAAGTAAAAAAAAACTACAACAACATCTTGTCTTCATATCCCCTCATACTATCCCTGCAGGTCATTCATAATATACTCCTTCACATCCTGAAAAAAATTAAAACATTGAAAGGGGTGAGCTCAGATGCTCAGTAAGGATAAAAATATAGCAGAAGCTTTCATAAGTAAATATAAACATTTAAGGAAATTTATAACTAAAACAAAAGCCTTTTAAACTTGAAATTCAACATAATATGGAAAAAGTAAAATGAGATAATTCCATTTACTTCTTCACATGGATATTCTACTGGTCGAATAATCACATGCAATATCAATAACCACTTTTATAATGATGAAATGCATAATGCCAGACTATCATAACTACGTATCCAAGGCCTCGTGCCAAGACTACAAATAATATTTTGTCAAGGCATCATGCCAAGACACTATTTTGTCTCATGAGACCTGCCGATGCATCGAGGAGCTATAGCGGGCTCCACCCATCACTTATTAAGTCCAATGCATATGAACAAGTTTAAATATATCATAAACCATAACATAATCGCATCACATAAAACATGCATAAAGGAAATATAAAATTTCCACATTTCAATCACAAGATATCAATACAACACATTGATATAATAAAAAACACTTTCAAAACCATTTTCAATATCAAAATAAAAGAAAATTAAAACTTTGTATTTATTTTTTATTTAAAAAAAGTTATGGCTTGTAGAGGAAGCTGAAACTCAAATAATGGTCACGGTGGCAGAGAAGTTATTGTCGCCACATACGTACGACAAAAAAAAACATTCCTTTTTTTCATTTATTAAAACGCTTCGTATAAAAAGATTCCTTTTGAATAAACGTAAAAGTCAAAGGGGTTTATACATCGTATAAAGGAAAGTTGTGTATAAAACCAAATATGCCTCAATGAAAGGAGATTGAGACGAAGTCCCTTACAAAGATCATTTTTAGATCTATTACGTGTATTCACTATAAGTACACATAAATAAAGTAAAAATACAAGATAGGACATAATAATATAATGATGTAATTTCAAAGTAGGAGATTAACCCAAATAATGGAAATTGGGTTATGAAATTCCCTTACCTCGTGTCTGACTTGACTCGACCGCTCTTTAACCTCCTGAATAATAAAATAGAGTTAATCTATACTTGCTTAAGAACCTTTTTCAAGTTAATTATCCATTTTTATATCACTTATTACAATGTTATGAAAATTATGTAATTATTTATGTTAATAACAGTCGTTTTGTCGATCTTTGGTACTTGAGTCAAAAATATACTTCTTATAATTACAAGTTGTTCATGTGGTGAAATATCCATTATATCCAGAATTATATTCATGATTTAGATATCATATATAACATATATATCCAGTATATACATGCATTTATAATATTACATAACATTTAGAGGTAAGAAATGAAATGCACCGTTCTTGGAGATGGTAAGCCGTACGTACGCATGAACGCTACTTTCATTTCTATTTCATATTTTAATGGAATGAAACATAATGATATAAAGGTATAATATAATTACAGTATAATATAATGTATAATACCATTTACTCCATCCTTTATACATCCCACATATGGTATTAACGATTCAAATCACTTTGAGGGGGCGGTAGTCCGCACTTCCTAAAATGAAAATATCGTGTTTACCCATAATGGAAACCATAAAGGTATACCATAAATGAAAAATACAGAATCATAAGGAAAACAAAAACATAATATATATCATATATAAAAATAGTTTCATCATAATGGACACCATGAGAGGTGTTAAAAGAAGATTGAACAATCATCGTTTCGTGAGGCAGTAATTCGCCACCCACAGAAACAGTATGTTCTTTAACCATTAGATGTAGGTGTGTGTAAGTTTAGCTCAAATACTTCTTATAAAAACATCCTAGTATATTGAAGATACTTTTTTTGTTACAAAAGAAAAGAATAAAAAGATTTTAGGGGGTTGTAGAAGCAAAATAAAACAAAACAACATTAGGGAAGACATTACCTTAAAATCGGGTAACTCTTTTTGATTTGAGCCAAAGGCTTCCTTGGGAAGACTTCTGCCCAAAGTGAGAATTCTAGGAGTAAGGGAGGGAAGTTGTGAGAGTATTTGGGCAGAGGTTGGCCGAGACAAATGCCTTGAAAGTGTGAATAAGGTGGTAGTGGTGGGGGCCTTTTATAAGAGGAGAGGAGGGGAACTCTTGGAAAGTCATGAAATGTCACTTTATTATATAATGAGTTTTGGATTTTAAAGGTCCCACACTTATATATTTCGAGAATAAGGTGATAAGGGTTCGAAATATACTCATCCCATAGGTTTTTGATAAGTGTAAGTCTTAGATTTTATATTATCTTTTCATTTTATTTAAATCGTTAATTAATGAGGTAATCGCTGCATCATCATGGTGTCATAAATAATTTAATTTATTTAATGTCTAAAAATTATAAAAAAATTATCCTGATGTAGGAAATCTTCTCATATTTCTAATTAATATTTATAGTAAAAAATATGACTTGTATAACCCCATTTAAGAATTGTTTATTGAAACAACTCATGTTTGTGACATTTTTATTTTAACATTAAATAAAATGTTTTTAATGTCATTTTCCTACCAAAGTGGCTCCATGGGGTCCCCAAGTTGACACATGGATTTTTTTGGTCATCCTGACTCATAAAATAGGGGTAGGACAAGTGTAAAGTTATTTTCATATTTTTATAATATCATTTTTACCTTAAATTTCACTAATTACCTTTAATCGCGATGAATTAAACTTAAAAGTTACTATTCACCAAAAAATTATTTTAATCCCATTTAACCACATTTTAATTCCTAATGACAACCATGTATGTCAGATTTTTGAAAATAAAATCACAGAAGTGGTAATGTTTCATTTAAATGAAAAATCAGTTTTTTAACTACCACTTAGTGGTTTCACTATTCATCAAAAATTGAAATTTTTCAGAACAATGCCAAAATTTAACCCTAAGATATAATTGATATTCTGAATTAAAAAATGATGTATATTTTACAAAATTCAAACATATAAGTTTCATTAATTAATTTTATAACTAATTCTCGCTGTCACAACAAATAGCGTGTTTTTAAGAAACAATATATATCAAAAGATTGACAATTATTTATGTCCAATTTCAATGTTAAATTAATTCTAATGACCACCATTGGATAAAATGGTAAAAATATATTATAATTATACTTTAAAACCAATTAATATTATAATTTATCACTATAAATAATTTTGATTAAAAAAGTTGTTTTAAGTATTTTTCACTATTCATAAAAAATTGAAAGTTCTCAGAAAACTACAAAAAATTCAACTTAGGATAATTTCGATATTCCGAATACAAAAATGAAGTCCATTTTGAAATATAAAATTTATATAATTTCAAAAAGTGGGTATTACTATTCATAACTGCTACTTTGATTGGTCGCGGTGTGTTAGAATCTCGAACTTGCGTACAATGCAAGCTATTGCATTATTGAAAGAGAAGCGTATCGTGAAAGCTCGGGGTGTTACATTCTCCCATCCTTCAATAAGTTGCGTCCTTTCAATTTGAAAATTTTCTTTGAAAATAAAAGGTTGAAAATAGAAAATACCTTTGTGGAAAACCCACATCGGAAATAAGGTTAATAAAATTTTGCCTTAATAAGAGGGAAAGGGAAATGAAAAAGTCACCACCAAATTATGATCTCAATAAGGAGAACATTGGTGGAAATTAGAGACATATAATTAGAGGAAAAACGTAAATATTTGTAGGGAGTGATTGAGGTCATCAATCACAAATAGGTGTAAAATTGAGGGCCTCAAATCCTTCAATCTATGTTGATTTAAAATATTATCAGTTCAACAAGACATAAGGTATTAGGATAACACATTTTTTTTAATATCCCTTTACTAAAGTTTAAGAATTAATTTATTCATAAAATAAGAGATAGGTATATATATATTTATTCTTGACAAGTAGAGTTTCAACCTTCAACTAATTTCTACCACAAACTCATCTTTTACTCAAAAAGATAATAGAACTAAAAAATATTATATTTATCCTAATCGTACAAGGTTAAAAATATTAACACGTACCATTTAGATTAGGAAAACTATTTTGTAATAACCAGGGACTTCCTGTAGGCTAGTGGTAGGTAATAAAGGCCTGTCACACTATGGTTGTGGGTTCGATTCCTATAACTTTGTTCGACGCGACGGGTTATCCCCCAACCTGTAGGTTGTCCTTTTTCTAAAACTATAGTATTATAATATCCCAAAAATAATCTTCATAAGTGTTTTAACCTTAAAAAATACTATCCAAAGTTCAACTTAATCCATTCCAACCTTTATTGTTATCCCAAATACCTTTGTCCAGACTTTCTGTAAAAGGTCTCTAAATTCCAAAATCAATTGTAACATCAGATTCCCCAAACAAGGTAAAGTTTCTCCTATTGTCACATACTAAAAATTTGATTACCTTAATCATATTAAATCATCAATGAAAATAACAAGTACTACAGTACAATCCTTATATATATATATCACATTATCCTTATAACCAGAATATAATCCTTGAGTCCAAAAGCACCAATACATTAGTTATTCCACTTCAACTATAGTAACAACATAATATTGTCCTTGATCCCTTGGCCTTTTCTGAGGTAAGTTTCCCTGACGCTTAGGACATTCATTTGCATAATGCCCCATTTCCCTACAATTGTAGCATTCAACCTTGATATCCTCTTTCTTTCCCTTGCAATCACGAGCCTGGTGACCCTTTTCTCCACATTTATAACAAACTCCCATTCCTTTTAGGCAAGTACCGGGGTGATTCTTCCCACAATTATCGCATAATGGAAAATCTTTCTTTCCCTTTTTCCCTTTATCTGTCTCTTGTTCCACCATTCTCTTCTTCTCTTGCTTTACTTTGTTGTCATAAGACTTAGAGAATTCCTTTTCTGTCTTGATAGCACACGAGACAATATCTTCGTACGACGAGAAGGTTTGTGAGACTAATGCTCGACGGATAAATGGTTTTAACCCATCAAATAAATGATCAATATTAATTCTTGGGTTACGTATATAATCTGCAGCATGCCTCGCTAACCTTGTAAAGTTGGCCTCATACTTTGCGACATTCTCATCCTCCTTTTGTCTCAGACTCAGAAATTGTCTTTCCATATCTGCTCGATGGTCACGAGGATAGTATTTTTCTAGGAAAAGATTTTTGAACTCCCTCCATTCCATATTGGATACTTCATCATCTTCCTTTGTGTTTTGAATCAGCGACCACCATTGATCGGCATCTCCAGTGAGGCGGTAAACTGCCATGAAAACCTTCTCCCTTTCATTACTCTCCAAGGCGTGGAATATTTTATCTAAGGAGTTTATCCATTGCTCAACTACTAATAGATATGTACCCCCATTAAATATTGGTGGTTGTTGCCTCATGAAGTGGTCTAACATTGATCCTCCACGTTGCGGATCAGGGTACTCCATACGAGTAAGGTTATTATTCATAACCTGAGTGAGTTGTCCCAGTATGGTGATAAGTTGATCAACACCAGTTGTATCTCCAGCTCCACAATAATTATCTTGAGCAGGAGGGAAATCCCTACATGGAGTGCGTGCATTTATACAGATTCCATTCCTCCCACTAGACGCCATTTCTAAACAATGTCATAAACTAGATTAGTTTATGAATCAAAATACATAATTCCATACTTGTAAAAAACTTAACATAAATTGAACTCTTTATGGATATAATCCATAATCATAAAAAGAAATGTTTTCTTTGAGGAAGTATATACTCATAACCCTTAATAGTGGTTTGTCAAGAAAATGAGAATTATCCTAAGCATATCCCCCAGGAGTGTCGTAACCAAGAGTGCATCAAGGCCCGTTGTCGTTCACTAGTTCCCGTTCGAGTCTAGCTCAAAGCGGTGTTTTTGGGTTTTACCCCTAGGTACATCTGTGCCAGAGCCACCTCTACCTATTCGTATCTAGACAAGGATTTATTGCTCAGAAAACTCACAATATCTATATAATACCAAAATTCTAGGAAGTTCTTCTATACTAATCCTCAAAGTCTATCTTTGGGCTATGTGCTCTAATCAGAGTTTATCTAAATCTAGATTCCAAGGTTAGTACTAAACTGCCTCTAATACCAACTGTAACGCCCCAACCCCAGTTACCCAGAGTCGATGCATTACTTCATAACATTGGCATGATCACAAAAGATCAAGTCTCGAAAGACCGATTAGTTTAGTAGCCTTGGAAACACTAGATACATTCACAATTCATACATTACATCATAAAGTAAAACAAAACTACAACAACATATTGTCTTCATATCCCCTCATACTATCCCTGTAGGTCATTCATAATATACTCCTTCACATCCTGGAAAAAATTAAAACATTGAAAGGGGTGAGCTCAGATGCTCAGTAAGGATAACAATATAGCGGAAGCTTTCATAAGTAAATATAAACATTTAAGGCAATTTATAACTAAAAAAAATTCTTTTAAACTTGAACTTCAACATAATATGGAAAAAGTAAAATGAGATAATGCCATTTACTTCTTCACATGGATATTCTACTGGTCGAATAATCACATGAAATATCAATAACCACTTTAATAATTATGGAATGCATAATGCCAGACTATCATAACCACGTAGCCAAGGCCTCGTACCAAGACTACAAATAATATTTTTTCAAGGCCTTATTCCAAGACACTAGTTTGTCTCATGAGACCTGCCGATGCATCAAGGAGCTATAGCGGGCTCCACCCGTCACTTATTAAGTCCAATGCATTCCTCATATGAACAGGTTTAAATATATCATAAACCATAACATAATCGTATCACATAAAATATGCATAAAGGAAATATAACATTTCCACATTTCAATCACAAGATATCAATACAACACATTGATATAATAAAAAACACTTTCAAAACCATTTTCAATAGAAAAATAAAATAAAATTAAAACTTTGTATTTATTTTTTATTTAAAAAAAAGTTATGGCTTGTAGAGGAAGCCGAAACTCAAATAATGCTCACGGCGACAGAGAAGTCATTGTCGCCGCATACGTACGACAAAAAAAAACATTCCTTTTTGTCATTTAGTAAAATGATTTGTATAAAAAGATTCCTTTTGAATAAATGTAAAAGTCAAAGGGGTTTATACACCGTATAAAGGAAAGTTGTGTATAAAACCAAATATGCCTCAATGAAAGGAGATTGAGACGAAGTCCCTTACAAAGATCATTTTTTAAATAAAATAGATATATTATGTGTATTCACTATAATTAAATATAAATAAAGTACAAATACAATATAGGACATAATAATATCATGACGTAATTTCAAAGTAGGAGATTAACCCAAATAATGGAAATTGGGTTATGAAATTCCCTTACTTCGTGTCCGACTTGACTCGACTGCTATTTAACCTCCTGAATAATAAACTAGAGTTAATATATACTTTCTTAAGAAACTTTTTCAAGTTCATTATCCCTTTTTATATCACTTATTACAATGTTATGAAAATTATGTAATTATTTATGTTAATAACAGTCGTTTTGTCGATCTTTGGTACTTGAGTCAAAAATATACTTCTTATAATTACAAGTTGTTCATGTGGTGAAATATACATTATATCTAGAATTATATTCATGATTTAGATATCATATATAACATATATATCCAGAATATACATGAATTTATAATATTACATAACATTTAGAGGTAAGAAATGAAATGCACCGTTCATGGAGACGGTAAGCCGTACGTACGCATGAACGCTACTTTCATTTCTATTTAATATTTTAATGGAATGAAACATAATGATATAAATGTATAATATAATTCCAGTATAATATAATTTATAATACCATTTAATCCATCCTTTATACATCCCACATATGGTATTAACGATTCAAATCACTTTGAGGGGGCGGTAGTCCGCACATCCTAAAATGAAAATATCGTTTTTACCCATAATGGAAACCATAAAGGTATGTCATAAATGAAAAATAAAGAATCATAAGAAAAACAAAAACATAATATATATCATATATAAAAATAGTGTCATCATAATGGCCACCATGAGAGGTGTTAAAAGAAGATTGAACAATCATCATTTCGTGAGGCAGTAATTCACCACCCACAGAAACAGTATGTTCTTTAACCATTAGATGTAGGTGTGTGTAAGTTTAGCTCAAATCCTTCTTATAACAACATCCTAGTATATTTAATATACTGGTTTTGTTACAAAATAAAAGAATAAAAAGAGTTTAGGGGGTTGGAGAAGCAAAATAAAACAAAACAATATTAGGGAAGACATTACCATAAAATCGGGTAACTCTTTTTGATTTGAGCCAAAGGATTCATTGGGAAGACTTATGCCCAAAGTGAGGCTTCTAGGAGTAAGGTAGGGAAGTTGGAAGAGTATTTGGGAAAAGTTTGGCCGATCCAAATGGCTTGAATGCGTGAATAAGGTGGTAGTGGTGGGGGCCTTCTATAAGAAGAGAGGAGGGGCACTCTTGGAAAGTCATGAAATGTCACTTTATTATATAATGAGTTTCGAATTTTAAAGGTCCCACACTTATATATTTCTAGAATAAGGTGATAAGGGTTCGAAATATACTCATACAATAGGTTTTTGACAAGTTTAAGTCTTATATTTTACATTATCGTTTCATTTTATTTAAATCATTAATTAATGAGGTAATCGCTGCATCATCATGGTGTCATAAATAATTTAATTTATTTAATGTATAAAAATTATAAAACAATTATAATTAGGTATGAAATCTTTTTATCTTTCTAATTAATATTTATAGTCAAAAATATGACTTGTATAACCCCATTTAAAAATTGTTTTAGTGAAACAACTCATGTTTGTGACATTTTTATTTTAACATTAAATAAAAAGTTTTTAATGTCATTTTCCTACCAAAGTGGCTCCATGGGGTCCCCAAATTGACCCATGGATTTTATTGGTCGTACATGAATCATCCAATAGGGGTAGGACAAGTGTAAAGGTATTTTCATATTTTTATAATATCATTTTTACCTTAAATTTCACTAATTACCTTTAATCGTGATTAATTAAACTTAAAAGTTACTAGTCACCAAAAAATTATTTTAATCCCATTGAACCACATTTTACTTCCTAATGACAACCATGTATGTCGGATTTTTAAAAATCAAATCACATAGGTGGTAATGTTTCATTTAAACGAAAAATCAGTTTTTAACCACCACTTAGTGGTTTCACTATTCATCAAAAATTGAAGTTTTTCAGAACAATGCCAAAATTTCACCCTAAGCTATAATTGATATTCCAAATTCAAAAATGATGTCTATTTTACAAAATTCAAAACATATAAGTTGCATTAATTAATTTTATAACTAATTCCCGCTGTCACAACAAATAGCGTGTTTTTAAGAAACAATATATATCAAAAGATTGACAATTGTTTATGTCCAATTTCAATGTTAAATTAATTATAATGACCACCATTGGATAAAATGGTAAAAATATATTATAATTATACTTTAAAACCAATTAATAGTATAATTTATCACTATAAATTATTTTTATTAAAAAATTTGTTTTAAGTATTTTTCACTATTCATAAAAAATTGAAAGTTCTCAGAAAACTACAAAAAATTCAACTTAGGATAATTTCGATATTCCGAATACAAAAATGAAGTCCATTTTGAAATATAAAATTTATATAATTTCAAAAAGTGGGTATTACTATTCACAACTGCTACTTTGATTGGTCGCGCTGTGTTAGAATCTCGAACTTGCGTATAATGCAAGCTATTGCATTATTGAAAGAGAAGCATATCGTGAAAGCTCGGGGTGTTACAATTAGTTTTCTCATAAGATGATACATATGAGAGAGTTGTTGTTAAGGGTTTCATGAGATGTAACTAAATAAATTTAATCATGTGTTGATCAAATGTATGAGTAAATTCATGGGATTGAGGAGTGTCATAATATCATATATAAAGAAGCAGCACCCATACAATAGGGTGTGAAATACTTTAATAGTATTATAGATAAAAATCTCTCCCTCTTCAAGCTCTATCCCTCCCACCTTATTTTCTTATGAGATACTATCATATCATGAAGTGTTAAGAGTACTACATAAACTATTTTCATGATTTAGTGAAAAATAAGAAATAAAAAATAGTGTAAGGTGTACATTATTCATTTCCAGTGTAATATAATTTCATTTTCAAAGGCCTGATGTTTTTGGGATTCATGGTTTCTAATCATTTCTGCTTATTTGATTAATTATTAATCATTCCTTAGAAAAATTTTACCCATGACCTAACTGAGGCACACTATAATAATATAAGAACAAGGAGAGGAGGGAATAGGTGAAGAGGGGATCATATTACCTCGATTTTATAAGAGAAACATCTCCAAAACAACCTCTAATCAAGGGGAAACTAAAGGGGACCAGGAGAGGTAAAACAAAGGGTGAGAGGATAGCCGAATGGCTTCCCCATAAGCCCCTTTAGATAAAGATCAGATAGGGGAAAACTATAAAATGATATTTCTAACCCCATTAAAAAAATAGAGACACCCCACTGGGTACCTAGTATTCCCACACTAGGTACCCACTATAGGGAACCAACCTCCTGGTAGCCTATCCAGGGCTACCCCACCACTTGGACCTCCACCAAATACTTATTAGCATCCAATTGGGTACTCAATGGATAGTAGTTTCCACCCATTTCATTTTTCATTCACCAACACCTGATAACTCAAACAAGGTATTCTTTCACTAAACTAAAACATTTTAAACATACCATAAATCATTCTAAACCTGACCAAAACTCCCCTCCATTGATCCATATCCAAAAATTTAAAATCACCCATCAAATAAACATAACCAAATATAATGAAGATAATGAATAAGAAGATTGAAAAACTTTTATAACTACATATATTCTTTACTATATGTGAATCATAATGGATTAGTACCATTCACATAGTCCCCAATAAAAATGGATTGACTATAGTAAAAAATTAAAAAAATAAATTAATTTATGTAAAAGTTGAAAACAATTGGAGAGTCTGTATAAACTACTGGAAACTATACTAGGCCAATAGGAAATATCATTATCCCATTCCCTTTATTGACTAAATATAAGAAAGTGTTTTTGGTAAAACTCTACTATTTTCTATATGGGTTTTCAAGATACTTTTAGATACCCATTATAGCTAAGAACTAAGAACAAAAAATTTCATATGTCCTCATAGTACCTTTTCTAATAAAAGTATTCCATTTGGATTATGTAATACACTAGGTACCTTTTAAAGATTCATCATAAATATTTTCCATGTCCTTATTGAGGACTACTTGGATGTTTTTCTAGAAGAATTAACTATGTTTGGAAATTATTTTTATGACTACTTAAAAAATATGGATAAAGTTTTAAATTTTTTTATTAAAAATAACATGGTTTTTAATTTTTAAAAGTTTTATTTCATGGTTGAAATAGGAATAGTTCCAGGACATTAGATTTCAAAACATGGGATTGAGGTTCATATATATAAAATTAAAGTCATAAATTCATTTCTTTAATTCACTTGTGTAAAACACATTAGATCTTTCTCAGGATGTAACAAACCAGCCCTAGTCAACCCATAATTTCACCTAACTTGTCCTGTTACAAGTCCTGAAGTGCAATCCTGATCTCCATGGGATGGCCACAAGAACTGAGGTTTTATACAAAGAAAAGTGGAAATGATTTCACCCTTCAAAAGACATATGATTAGATAGAAGAAATTAGAGTATCATAGTAGATATCGATAACATATTATATGTCAAGAAAACCAAACCGTAATGGTAACATTCAAAAAATGGGATGAAAATTTGTAAATGAAAAAACTAAAAACTAACAACATAAAACCTAAAGCAACCCATGGATCCATATCCATGTCACCATATGTCACCACCATCCCAACCCACCAAAAGGAAACATTATCCAAGAGATCCATTATCTACATGACACTCTTCCCTTTACCTGTATCATAAAAAACCAAGTCTAAAAATTCCCCCAGAAAACAGTAGGGTTTTAACACTAAATCCTAGTAGGATAATACCAAATAATATATATAATGTATATCCACACAAATCTGTTAGTTCTTGTATAAAATAGGTTTCAAAACATTTCAAAATAAATCAAATTTCCATATAAAATCCTCATTTGGGTTTCCTTTAAAAACATGAAATATTATAATAATAAAATAAATGTGTAATAACATATATACATGAGGTATAAGTAAATGAATAAACTAGGTTTTTATTCATAAATTTCCATATCAAGTGAGAAATAGGATTATTAAATAAACCTACACGTAATATATCCACAAAGCACCAAAGGGAAATCCAAGACACAAGGGTGTGAACCACTAATAAAAACAAGAATCACTATCTAGAATAAGTAAATACTAAAGTCAGGGAACCTCATTTTCTAGGTAAGGATACCCACTAGAAACCATGGAATTACATTCACCTATCCTAATGATAGCTCACTCCACTAAGGTTCACATATGTTTAGTTCTTTCCCCATAACTCAAGGTATTCCAAATGCTCTATTATATAATCATTACATATAAGAAACCAAATACATATTTTTTAAAAATTTTACTAGGAAAATACATTCCATTTCCATGCATAGAAAACCCTTTTCAAATCAAATTCTTTTTTGAGGCAATTCATTGATCACACCGTGTGCATCAAAATGGTTTTAAAAAAACAACCCAAATTTTGAAAACATTTTCATTTCCATTGAAGATAAAATTCACCTCTCATGAATTTAAAATCATCAATTTTATAAATCAAAACCAATGGAAATCATAATAACACAAAACATGTCAAGGGATAGACCATATAATAGAGACACCTACCCTGCCAGCAGCCAGTGAAGGGAAAAAATAGATAGAATCCTCATAGTCCTAGATCCAATAGAAACAATATAAATTACCCATAAATCGTCTATATATGGTAATCACAACCCATTAGCTCGTTAATGAGATAAGGGGAAGAGATATCAATATAATATCTAAAGAAAATAAGAGAGATCAAGAGGAAAAATAAGCATACCTTGAAGATATCCAACCAAATAGATGAAGGATCCCCAAGGAATCAAGGGGAGAGTTCTCTAGAGTATCGTGGAGAGTATAGTAAAAGATAATGAGGTATTAATAGGAGTTAGAGTTAATAACAACCAAGAAAATTGTGGTAATTTTAAATTTTAAGAAGTTTGGATCAGGTTGTATGGTTAGAAAAACCATGAGATAACCATGCAGTAACCACTATACCTTGAAAACAAAATCACATAGTTTCCTAGGAATAACTATTTTGTTAGATAAAACATTATAAATACCTATGAAAACCTCTAGAAAAATAACATACTCTAGAACAGTTTTTTCGGCAACTCACAGAGTTAGAAAAATTGTGAAAATCGCCATTGGAACTCACAGAGTCATATAGAATGGTTTTCGCATGGTTATTACTAATAATGTGCCTAAACCATTCATCTAGATTGTTTTCTACAAAACAAAAAATTTCTTCTACAGACTCTCAGAAGTTTCTAGAACCTCAAAAGATATGAACCAAGCTAAAAATTAAACATAACTGTGACCCAAATGGTGTCACAATTCTCCCTCCCATAAAATATTTCCGCAGTTAGAAAGGATTAGGTTAAAGAACCTGAAAATAGATAAGGCCATTGAAGTATCATCATGGTTTGACATTACAATATCTTATAGTTTTCCATACCACACTTTTATATCACTCAAACTAATGGTATCATCTTTATATTAAACACCTTATCATATTGATCCACTATCTGAACATGTCTTTACATCACAGAGGTATCAGGTTCAATTTAAATATCCTCTCACTCAATCATGTGGGACAAATCAGGTTTATAATTCTTTATATGGGAAATATAGAACACATCATGGATAAAAGTAAAATGAGAAGGTAAGTCTAATTAACAATCCAACTTTTTGAGCCACTTGAAAATCTAACATGGGTCAACATAACAAGGTGTTAACTTACCCTGCCTCCCCAAACATCTATGTCCCAATCGAGGTGAAAATTCTAAAAAAACATGACTTCCTGTCTCAAATTATAATGGATGATGATATCGATTCACATAAGACTTTTGGAAAATCTAATATCTAACTAATATTTTTCCTAATCTATTGTATGATATTCTTAATCTCCTAGAAAATGATCATCCCAACCAAGGATCATTCTCCAACCTCTACCCAAAAAATAGGTGATCTACATAGCCTCCCATAAAACACCTCAAATGGAACCATCCTGATCAAATTTTGATAACTATTATTATAATGAAAATGCAATAATGTAAATTTTTCTCCCATGATCCACTGAATTAAACCACACATGAACAAAGTTGTATTCAAGATTTTGGATAGATTTATCTGTCTGGACATCAATTTAAGGATGAAACATTATGCTTAAATTCAACTCGGAACCCATCATTTCTATAATCCACTCAAAAAATAGGATGTTAAGTGAGTTTACCTATCCTAAATGATAGCAAATGTAACACTATAGAGTTTTAAAATACCCCACACATACAAGTTCCCAATATCCTCTACCTTCATTAACTCTTTAATGGGAAGGAATTATGCTAATTATGTGAGTCAATCAATAATCAAACATATCATATCCTTGACACTAGGAGTCTGAGGTATCCCAGCCAAACATTTCATGCATTTCTCATCTCATTTACATATTGGAATGGGTAAGGTTTATAAAAAACCAACCAACCTTTGATTTTACACTTTTATTTTGTGGCATATAAGGCATTGAGATAGAAAATATATAATCAATCATATCATTACCGACCACAAATAATGACATATTAGGTCATGATACATCTTGGTAACTCTAAGGTGTATAGAAAATTAGATCAATGTACATTATCCATCAATTCCTATCTCTAATTTATCAGAACAACCATCCTAACTTGAAAGTGAAACACTCTATTAGGAAATAAAGACCACTCACATAAGGTATCCCTACTGAAAATAATCATACTGAAGAACTGAAACTTTGTATCGTCATCTTATCCAAGTCAAATATAATCATCCATATATGATACAACCCTAGAAAAATCTAGTAATACCTATTTTTCAGATCTCACTTCATCCAAGTGAATCTTAGTAAACAATCCCATCAAGAACCACTCTTCCATTGATTCCTCCACTGCCCGAGTCAATAATTTTCTTCTCAAATAATCCATGACTACATTTCCTTTTTTTAGGGTGTATGCAATATCAAAATCAATAGTTTTAAGGTATTATATCCAGTGTATCTATATCAATTTCAGAACCCTCTTAATAACGATATAATCTAGACTCTAATAGTATGATTATACTCTAAATTGATCCCTTATGATGTAGTAGTGTAAAGTCTTATAAGAATAAATCACTATCGCCAATTCAAGATCATGAATGGGAAAATTCTTCTCATGAGGGAATAATTGATGAGATCCATAAACTACCACCTATTTTCCTACATCATAATACAACCCAAACCCATACCCTAGGCATCACAGTAGACATCATATCATAAAGCTATCTTATAAATGATAAATACTAGTATTGAAGTTAATATAAATTTAAACTCTTTGAAATATCTTTAGAACTGATCATTCCAAAAAAACATTTACACCATTATGGGTTAACTCATTTATAGGAGATGCAAGCTTGGAGAATTCCCAAACAAAGTACCCATAATAACTAGATAATCCCAAAAATCTCTGAATCTCAAAAAAAATTGTAGGTTTCTCCCAAGAAATCAACACTTGAATACTTTTAGGATCCACAAATACTCCCTTCTTAGAAATTGAATAGCCCAAAAATTTCTCCAATTGTATCTAGAACTAACATTTTGATAGCTTTACATTCCGATTATTCTCTTTAAAGGTTATGAGGATGATATTCAAATGATTAGTATGATCCTAATTTGATCTAGAATAAACAAGGATATTATCTATAAAAACATACATGAAAAAATCCAATAATCGATGAAATGTTAGATTCATTAAATCCCTAAATACCATAGGAGCATTAATAGGGGAAAACAACATGAAAAAATACTCACAATTCCCATTACTACTTATGAACTTCATATTAGGAATATCTTCCTCCTAGAACCTCAGATGATGGTAACCCTATCTTAGATCATTTTTTGAAAACCATCGGGATCCTTTGAGTTAATCAAAAAGGTCATCAATCCTAGGAAAGGGATATTTATTTTTAACTACCACCTGGTTGAGTTTCCAATAATCAACACAAAGTTGAATACTCCCATCCAGTTTCTTTGAAAATAGAACTGTAGATACCCAATGTGAAATAATAGGATGATTAAATCCCTTATAATCAATATCCTCAATCCAAAAATTTAATTATTTTAATTCAGTGGGTGACATACGATATGAGGGTAAGGAAATGGGCCTCATCTTTGGAAAAAGTTTATAGAAAACTCGACTTCCCTTTAAGGCGGAAACCTAGATAAATCATCTAGAAAAACATTGGGATACCCACTCACCACCACAATAAGTAGGAAATTAATACATGGATCAATGACATCAAGAAACATATCTGACTACTAGCATGAGATCATCTCAATACTTGGGACAAAGAGGCCTTCTCTCCTAGATCTAGGATCCCAATCACCTAGAAATGCATGAGTGACTCCATCAGAAGAAATAAATAATACTGTATGATAATAAAAATTTATCTTTTATTTATAAATAATAATAAAATAAATGAAAATGATGATATCAAAGTTATCTAGTACAATAACATAGAAATTACATATGGTTTTGTGGTCAGGGATCATAACCTCACATTTAGGACATCTAAAACCCTACTCCAACTGCATTCCCAAAGGGGTGGAAAGATTCATAATAAATGGTATAAAATCTAATCACAATACAAACTTATTGATAATATTGGATAATATAAAGGAATGACCTACATAAGTGTCAAGTAATTCCATAACCATAGAAGATGCAATAAATTTTTTCCCTCTTATGGTAGTTAGTCCCTCCTCTAACTCCTATGGTGTACACTCTACTATATAGATGCATCCAACATCATTATTCCCATTACACATAACTATAGAAACACCCTTAGAAAGTGTTTGAGATCCTACCCCTTTTCCACATAATATTAAAATTTAGAGCCCTTGGTGAAGGTGGATCCAATTCTATTATTTTAGGAATATATCTCACAGAAACACTGAAGATGACCAAATTTCATATGCACATTGAATACCTTGGTTCCTACCTAAAAATCAAGTTTTAGGTGTATCTTTCTCCCAAACTGATAACAGACCACCTGCCTCTTCCCTAAAATCTATTGTGCACCCTTCCACCACCACATTACTAGTCACCCTACATCCTCTTCTGGCTAAAAAATAAACTCTGGTTGATTCCTACTATCACTGATACTCCAAAGAGTCCTATATTCCCAGTTATCTCTATCTAAGCCATAAATTCCTTGTCTAGGAATTCCATGAAGGTGTGTAAGAACATAGGAATTAATATATACTAAATAAAAGGGCTCCAGCTAATCATTTTTTTTCATTTTCTAAAATCTAGTTTAAGGCTGGCTGGTACCCATTACAAAATTCACCACTTCCCATTCACAACTCCACAACAACCATTTCAAATTCAAATTTCAAACATCAACTTGAAAGATTCATACCATCCGCATACCATCCAGCATTACCAAATTCAAAATTCAAAAAAAAGGAATCATCATGACCGACCTCGGTTCTTGAGCGCCGTACTCCACGCGTCCTCACCCCTCCATCCTTGAGATTACCTCGGGATAGGGTATCCACGAGCCGCGCCCCTGACACCATCAACACTATAAAACCGTCGACCGTACACCGCCTTCTCCGGAAACCCTCACCGTAGCACCACTATCAACCCACCACCACCAGTGCTGATTTACAGGGCCTCCAGACCAGAAACCTGAGAACCACCATCGCCGTCATGTCTTTTTTCCATCACCGTCTCTCACAACACCAGATTCACCACTTCACAGCCAAAGAAAACAAGATCCATGGATTCCCACCAAGGGAAACCCCATTTCCACTACCCCAACATTTGAATAAGACCACAACGGGCCTCAAAACACTCACCACCGCAGAGCAGGGGATGACCTCCAAGCGCTGAGAGAATCACCACAGGATGTCAACGCACTACCGAGAAAACTCTTGAATGCTCCAAAGAGTGTTCTGGATCCGGTCTTATGCCCGCGGATCAAACCAGAAGCGATGAAGAATCCCAAAGTGCATCATCTTAGAAAGAGAGGAAAGCCAATAAACCGCCACAGAGAATAACTGAGGAACCATAGTAAATCCACCACTGGAATGAGGAAGAGGTGGGAAAAACCCTAGCGCTAAAAACTTCAAGAACTCCACCAGATACCCAAGAGAAATCCTTCAAAACTGAAAAAAAAACAAAGAAAACAAGAAACCAAACCTCCCCTCCCCGGGCCAGTCCAGATCTATCATCACCCTCTGTGGAAAGAAACCTCATCTGCACAAGTCGAGCCCTGCCGACTGATTCGCACATACAACGACCTCGATGCACCAAGCCGACCAAGCCTTCAAGACAATACAGAGAGAGGAGATTCAATACCAGGTGGCTGGGGAGGGAAGGAACGTGAAATCAAGGAGAAACCCTAGTCGCCACAAAAGGGAGAGACGAAGCCGCTCCGAGGCTCTCTTAACTAAATAGAAGGTCTCAAAACCATTTCAAACCCCCATTCATTAAAGTATTCATTAGAAACAGTCTTTGAAGATAGGTTCACCAACTTGAAAAAACGAGTTTCATACTCTATGATAGAATGATCTCCCATCTGTATAGTAATGAACTCCCGTGTATTCACCACTCTCAATGTCTCAGGATAGAACTATTGATTGAACTATTTATTGAAAGTATTCAAGGTGATATATACATACAACTTGGCTTTCACAATAGATTCCGACCACTTCCTTACTAACCCCTCAAGAATATATATGGATAAACCAACCTTGGAGTCTTATGAAGTTGTAATGAAGTGTAAAATTATCTAAATCCTTTCAATCCATTATTCTAATTCTTATAGTCCCTTATCACAATGAAATATTAGTGGATTATACTTAGTGAATTCCAAATCATGGTCCACCTTCCATTATGGTTCAACACTGGAAACTTGGAACAAGGATCAGATCATTTAGAATATAGTTTCCACCAAAATTGATTCAACTAGAGGATTTAACCATGAGGATTGATCCACAACTTCCTCTATAGATTTTAGAGAGGGTATTCTTAAAGGACCTATATTCTATAAAACAAAGAGGATGAAAACTATCAAGAATTTTTTTTACTCCTTTATTATAAACCTTATTTTAGAGAACTATATCAAAAAGTATAAAATTATAAATAAGGATAATTGACAACCCCATAATTCTGATGATAACTTAAGGATTTTAATAAAAGTGATTATTCCATGAATACTTACACACTACCAATCAAGTTCCAATAGTCCTACCTATAATCTATCAATAACCCCTAGACATAAGAGGTTGGTACACACGCATGCGAAAATTATTTGATGATAACCTCCTCTAATACCAATCTATAACAGACCAGCCAATGTCAACCAATAATGTCACCCAACTTAGCCTACCATATAGACCAAAGTGTGTTCCCAATCACCATGGGATGTAAAAAAGCACCTAGGTATCATAAAAAGAAAAGTGGGAATGATATCTCCCTCTAAAAGACATATGATTAGATAGAAGTAATCAAAGTATCATAACAAATATCCATAAAATGTCATATATCAAGACAAAAAAACCATAAAAATAACATAAAAAGGGGATAATAAGGTTTAAATTAAAAAAATGGAATGATCGACAACCTGGAACCCATAGAAATCCATGGATCCATCTCCGCGAGACCATATGTCACCACTATACCAACCCACCAGAAGACAAAAAAATTTGGTAAGCCCTTCCTCTACATGACACTCTCCCCTTTACCTATATCCCATAAATTGAAGTTTGAAAAATCTCAAAGTAAAAAGTAGGGTGTGAGAACCAAAGATAAGAAGGACACCACTATATAATTTATACAATGTCTATACATATACATCCATTAGTTCTTATATAAAATAGGTTTCAAACATTTCATAAGAAATATTTTTTTCATATAAAACCATCTTTTGGGTTTATTTTAAAAAACTTCCCATTTTCTAATAATCAAAGAAATATGAAATAAAATATATCTTTGTGGCATAAAAAAATGAATAAACCAGGTTTTCATGCATCAATTTCTATATAAAGTGTTTATATTGTCATATCAAAAAAATGTTCACGTAATGTATCCATAAAGAACCAAAGGAAAATCTATTACATGAGGGTGTAAAACACTAAGACTAACATGAAAAACTAGTAGGAATAAGTGAATCCTAAAGTTTGGTGACCTCAGTCCCCTAGTAAGGCTACCCACTAGTAACCATGGCATCACGATCACCAACCCTAGTGACAGATTAATCCATTAAGGTTCACATATGTTTAGTTTTCCCCTATAACCAAGGTATTCCAAATGTGTTATTACACCATAATTACCTTAAATAAACCAAATCCATATTTCAATTTTTTTAAGGAAAATATATTCTATTTCCATGAATGAAAAACCCTTTTTTAAATCAAATTCTTCTTTGAGGAAATTCATTGATCACATTATGTGCATCAAAATATTTTTCAACAATGAACCAATTTTTGAAAAAATTTCCTTAGACATCAAAGTTAAAATTCACCTCCCATGTATTTTAAACCATAAATTTCAAAAATCAAAACCAAATGGAACCACAAGAACAAAAATAATATTAAGGTATGGACCATAGGATATAGACACCTACCCTACTAATGGAGAGAATAATGCTACCTTCAAAACCAATGATGAGAAATAAATAGATCAGGTCCTATCATGACTAGATAAAATAGAAACACCATAAATTCCATATAAAAATACCTAGATCTAGTAATAATATCCCATTAGTCTCCCAATAAGACAAGGGAAATAGATATCAAGAGAATATCTAGAGAAAATAGGATAGATTAGGAGGAAAACTAAACATACCTCGAAGAGATCCACCCAAATCGACCAAATATCACTAAAGAATCAAGGGTAGAGTACTATTGAGAACTATTAAGGGGTTGGTTTGAGATAATGAGTAATTATAAGGATAATATAGTTGAAAGTTTCCAAGGGTATTGGTGTAATTTTCAATTTTTAGAAGTTCAGATCAGGTCTCATGGTTATGCCGCATGGTTAGAAAATCCATATGCTAACCATACGGTATCCACTATCTATTAAAAATAAAAATTCACAGTTTCCCAGTATAACTCCATGGTTAGAAAAATTGTGCACAAGTCATATGATAACCTCTAGACTAAACCCATCCTCTGGTATGGCTTGTTTGGTGACTTTCACAGTTAGAAAAACCATATAAATCACCACTAGAACTCACATAGTCATATCACATGGTTATTACTAATAGTGTTCCTAGATTATTTCCCTAAAAAATATAAATTTTTAATACTCAACTCATTAAAGTATCTATAACATCAAAATATATGAAACAATATCAAAATCAAACATACATGTGACTTGGAGGACATTGCATAAGACATACATAGTTCTATAGAATATTATCAAAGATTTTAGTAAGATTAATTTAACACATTTTATGTTAATCTAGAAATATGTTTAATTTACTTTTGATGATGTGTGTAGGAAATAATTTAATGAGTTTAAGAATAAATACCTCATAAATGCAATCATACATCCACTTAACTAGGAGGACCCATTTGAACTAGCATGTGATGCCTCTAATCAAGCTTTTAGAAAAATGTTGTCCTAAAAAATTAAAGGGATGAATAATGTAATTAAATATACATTAATAAAACTGTATATAACCTATTTTTTTACAACCATTAAAAATGAATTCTTTGTAGTTTTTTCATTTTATAAACTTAGATCATATTTTCTTAGTAATGAGGAAACTATTTTATCTAATCATTTAACCCTTAGGTACCTCATAAAGAAGTCAAAAACTAATCCAAGGTTGTTTAGATGAATATTGTTTCTATATGAGTTTGATTTTGTGATAAAAGATAAGTGGAGCTTAGAATCAAGTGTAATATCACTTTAGTAATCTATCCCATATAATTTAGGTGGAAATTACAGTTAAAAGTCCATTCAATGACTTCATTTTGGAAGAGTAAATATATTTAGTTGAAGGATAGGTACCATGATATGAATATATGGTAAAATTTTTATTTACTTCTCAAGTACCATCTCACATGAACTCACAATAAATTGTTATACTAAAATATGAATCAAGGTTCTATATTTGGGATGATCCATATATTTGAAATATTTTTAATGATCAAATGATTAGAAGATGTTTTTCTGAGAGTGAGGTATAATATGTGTTGGATTTATAAAATAATTTTCTTATAGAGGACACTTTATCCCCCAAATAACTACCAGGAATGTTTTAGAGTTTTTAATATAATATACCACACTATTTAAAGATGCTAATAAATTTTTTAAAAGATTCAAGCAATTCTAGTTCACTAGAAACTTGTCAAAGAGATAATAAATTACCCAAAAATCAATGATATTTTATAAGATATTTAAATTATGGGGCATAGACTTCATGGGAACATTTTCTATATCATTTGGAAATTCTTACATATTTTTAGTAGTGGAATATGTTTCAAAGTGGGTGGGAACTAAATCCACAAAAAACTGATGATGTTAATGTTTTTTTACTTTTGTTAGGACTCACATTTTTTATAGATTTTGAGTACCAAAATAAATAATTAGTGACCAAGGAACCCAATTTTATAGTAGTATCATGTAATATTTGATGAGAAAGTATAAAGTGAATCACAAGAAATCAATACCCCACCATCCAAAAACTAATAACCAAGAAAAAGTTTCAAACATGGAGATTAAGAGAATCTTGAAAAAGACTATAAAACCTAGTAGAGAGGATTGAATTCAATTATTTAAAGAAATATTATGGGTGTATATAATATTATACAATACTATTATCAGAGTTTTTCTATACCTTTTGATATATTGGAATAGTTATCACTTACCTATGGAGCTGGAGTGCAATGTTTACTTGGTAGTGAGGGAGATGAATCTAGATCTAGAAATAATAGGTAAATAAAGAATACTATAGCCTCAAGTGCTAGGAAAAAATATAAGGGAAGATGTTTTGAACTCTAATATTTATAATGAGTGGACAAGAGTGGCCTATGATAAGTTAATTCAACAAAAAGACTTCCATTCAGGGTGACAAGTTCTTTTTTACAATTCAAGATTAATATTAATTCTAGGTAAACTTCATTCCAAATTGGAAGGTAAATTTATTAATAATAATGTGTACCCATTTGGTTCTTTTATGAACACAAAATAAGGATAAAATAACATATTCACTATCAATGTGCATAGAATAAATAAGTACAATATGATTCTACCACATCCAACAGTGGAGGAGATCATATTTCTCCAACCTATCTACAAATGGAACCAATAGGTTATACCTTTCTTTAACACTTAAATTAATTATTGGAATTGGATTAAATATATTTCAAACTACTATATCTATTATAATTCACAGATAACATTAAATATTTCAAGAGTGGGGTAGGGAAACCATTACAGTTTTTATGAATTTTATTTTTTTTTAATTTTTTTTAATTTTAATTTTCCATTTTTACATGTTTTAAAACATTTTGAGCTCAAATTGAATACCCTTAATTTTTTTTGAACCTATTCCAATGATGATAAACTGATTTTTCTTATGAAATAAACTTAGATAAATACTAAAATGAACTTTTTTTCATATTAAAAGTGTTGTAAATTCATGAAAAGACTACTAATTTTTGAATCCCATGCCATGACATACTATCCTGTAATAAAATCAATTACCTGAGAGGCCTCTAAACAAATTTGGAGATATTATTTATAATGAACCATTTTATTAAGATAAATAAACTATTTTTAAATTACTAGAATTTATAAATTAGTCTAGTTAAAACCTTGTAGCATTGAGAACCTCATATTGTAAATTTTTGAGACATTCTTTTGAATGAAAATACCCTTCTTATAATAACCTCCATTTTATCCTACCATGAAATTTAACCCTTGTACCCTCTAAAAGTAATAAATTAACATGTTATAAAACTATATTACAAGACCAAAATCACTAAATATCTATCTCTAGAAGCTAATTAATGATCATAGTTGAACTCAAGTATTGGGGTGGGTACTGGTTAATTTGAACGAAAACTGTATGAGCACTGTGATCTACTATTTAGATGATGATATAGAGGATCTTATTAGGAAATTTATGAACTATTTTGAGAAAGTATCTAAAATTCAATAAATTAGAATAAAATATAATGACAACATATTCAATACTACGGAAATAAAATTTACACTATTACTTGAAAATCAAAGATTCATCTCTACCTTAAAAAGTCAAATATGAGAAGAAATAAAAAAGAAAACAATTATACTAATGAAACTAGAGAGAATAAATTATTATTACTAATAAATTACTGAATTTGTGAGATTTAATTTAAATTCAAATGTTTTGGAACCAAATAATTGTACGTGAGAGTGAGTGTGGGTGCCATTATTGGTGGAAAACTAGAAGTCTTGTATTTTTCTAAAAATAGAGCCAAAAATACTTATTAAATCTCAGAATATTTTGACATTAAAACCAACCCACCCTTAAACTTATAATTAACCTAAAAATTCCTCATGATAAGAACAATTAACTGACTTATTTTGTTGAGATTTATAAATTTCACAAGCCTATGGTGACCCCTACATGAGTATATGATGGGGATTTTTTTTCTTAAATTCCTACTTTAAGTGATGAGTGGAATATTTACAAGAATTTTTTTATAAATGAGTATGGGAAAATAGAAACAATGGAAATTAATTGAATATAATTTATAGATGAAATTTAATTAAGAACATTTAAGAGGCACAATAAGTTTTAGTGACTCTTCCATTGAAAAAGGGACTCACATTGGCTAGTGTTTTGAATTTTTCTTTGGTAATATTTTTAATGTTCAATTTTCCAAGAGTCCAAGGTTTAAGAGTGATGGAATTGATAAAGGAAATAAATTCATTATATTTTATTGATATCCAATTCATTTTATTCCATCATATTTATTTATTAATTATATTTTATGATGTTTTGGGATTTATGTTTCAATCCATTGGATTTGGTGAAGATTGTTTTAAAAGGAAAAAATTACAAATTCAGTTAGTTTATTTAATTTATGAGATAAAATGAATGGATTGATATTGATGATCCTTTTTTATTGGTTTAAAGGTTAATCCAATTGGATGTATCTATGGGAGATGAATTTGTCGAAGTCATTTCATATGTAAGATATTGATCAGCATAGAGGATAAATTAGAAAATTATAGATTTATAAGTGATACATAATATCCCATGGGTGTTACATAGGATGTTTGAATTTATAATTAAGGGATTAAAAGTAAATGAAAAATTATGTTGATAAATAACATGTTAAAAGGGATATTTATGAATTTTTTCCTTTCTAATTAATGATAAGTGCCATGTGTAATATATTTCATCTGATATATATGAATTTTTATTGACATATAATATATTTTAAAGAGTTGTGATTGGTATGTAAGATATTTTTCTTATGAAATATAAGATATTCTCAAGATACATTGATACATAAAATTTTCTACTTTTCTTCTGGGGAGATACATAAGTTTTTCAGCAAGAATGTAAGGTTTTCTCCCATATGTAATATTTTCTACTTAGCAACATGAAGAATCTTCAATATATTTATATAATCACAAAGTATACATATGATTTTTTACTTAATGGAATTCCAGTAGAGTTGATACATTAGGTTTGACATTTGACTTAAAGAAATAATAATTATTACTTGTTCCATGGAAGATTGAGTTGTGCTATGAAAAATCTCAGGGAAGAATTAGTGTAACTATTAAATTCAAAGGTGTCATGCAGTGAATGAAACTGTTACAACATGAGGGTAAAGACAAGTTTTAAATTAGTGATCTATAAAACCCACAACATTAAAGGATATTTAAAATAATTTTCACATATTTTTTTGACTATTAACATTAATCAATGTGATAGGATCTGTGAGTTGAGGAAGAATAAATCCTTCAAGTCCCACTATTAACAAAAAAAAGGAAAAAAGATTTCAAAGTCATAGATTTTTAGGTAACTAACAACCATGGGAAATATATCCAAGTTCAATGGGGGAATAATTTTTTTGAGGTTGACCAAGAAAAGTGCAGGTAAGGAATAATCCACAAAAAAGGGAAGGGGCTGAGGAGGTAAGGAGTTGAAGCTACTACTACCACTACTACAAATACGACTTTTATCAGCGCTAAAAATGGCCTTTATCAGTGCTAGAAAAAGCGCTAATAAAGCCGGAGAAGATAAAGGGGGGGGGGGTCCCCTTTATCAACGCTCTAAAAAGTGCTGATAAAAGATAAAAAAATTTAAAAAAATTTAAAAAATACTGCCAATCGGGGGGGGGGGGTTATAGCGCTTGATCCCCCCCTTTTACAGCGCTTTTCTGCCCCTGTACACCGCCCCATGCACCCCCTTCACCCTTTAACAGCACTTGCTCCCATATTCCCCCATGCGCGCGTGCCCCTACCTCCACCAGGATTTGAACTCGAGACCCCCCCTGCGCGCCTAAGCCTTTACCACTACTCTATTTTGATTTTTCTTCCAATTCATGATATCTCTCTCTCTCTATATATATTTATATATTTAGTTATATTTATTCATATAGTAATATATATTTATATTAATATATATAGTTATATTTTAATATATATATAGTTATATTAATATATATATATATAGTTATATTAATATATATCTCTCTATATATATATATTTAGTTATATTTATTCGTATGGTAATATATATTTATATTAATATATATATAGTTATATTAACATATATATAGTCATATTAACATATATATAGTTATATTAACATATATATAGTTATATTAATATATATATATAGTTATATTAATATATATATATATAGTTATATTAATATATATATAGTGATATTAATATATATATTTATAGTGATATTAATATATATATATTTATAGTGATATTAATATATATATTTATAGTAAAACTAATATATATTTATATATATGTAGTTATATTAATATATATATATAGTTATTAGATTAATATATATATATATAGTTAGATTAATATATTGGTATATAAATATTCATATATTTTTATTTTAAATAAAATGGATGTTAGTTATTATTTAGATAAATATAATATATTATATATATAAATATATTTTATTATTTATATTTATAATTAAATTTTTAGGTGTGAATATATAAAAAATATGTATATATTGTTATATATTTGATTATAAATAGCAGTGAATTATAAAAAAGGATGAAATTTTAAAGAAATAATATCAATATGAATGTAATACATTGGAATAAATTCAGTCCCCACCAAAAAAAGCCAATAATACCTCCTTAAACGAGGCTGAAAATCCACAAAATGTTAAAAAATTGGGGTACCCCAAAAAAAACTCAGTTTTGGAGGCCTTCTGGGCCTCTTTTAGCCTCGAAAATCCCTTGACCTGGGTCCCCCCAGTCATAACAATGTATAGCTCATCGCAGGCTTCGATTTGATATGTTGTAGAGCTTAAACATACACCCGAATAAAAAGTTATGGCCGTTTGAAGTTTGAGTTGCGTTTTCAACATATTTTAAATCTTTTTTTAATTTTTTTTTTAATTTTTTAGTCTTCAAATTGTTATTAAATGACTATTATTCCATAATAATTATCAAATTATTAATTAAAAATATTTTTATAATTTTTTTATAAGCAATTTTCACTAAATATCATATATATTAAGTATGTTATAAGTGTAAATGTACATTTATACTTATCTAAAATATATTTAAAAATTATATATTATATTTATATCAATATAACTATATTTATATATTTATATATTAAGATATTTTTTTTAATTTTTTTTGAAGTCGACCCTTTATCATCACTTTTAAAAAAAGCGCTGATAAAGGCCCCCCCTTTATCAGCACTACTAAACAAGCACTGATAAAGGGGGTCCCTTTATCAGTGCTAAAAAAAGAACTGATAAAGGGGGGTCTCTTTATCAGCGCTAAAAAAGGCACTGATAAAGGGGTGCGTTTATCAGCACTTTTTTTAGTGCTGATAAAGGCACCCTTTATCAACGATTTTTTGAGCACTGATAAACGCACCCCCCTTTATCAGTGCTTTTTCATTAGCCCTGTTAAGGGGGGGGGGGGGGGCGCTGCGAAAAACTATTTTTGTGGTAGTGTACTAATTGAAGTTCTAAGTTTTAATTCCTCCTACTATAATTTTTGTTCTGTTATTCATTATTAAATTATTATTTATTCTCAAATATAGGGGTAAAAATATTTATTTATTGGGGAAGGGAAGGATATCCATTTTTAATTCTTAATTATGTACTTTAATTAATAAACATTCTTCTTCTGTTAATCGATTTCTACATTCAATATTTGGATAGTAGTTTGAGTGTGATTGTGTTCAAGTATGTTATCCTTATTATTTTTGTGATACCTTAGTTGATGATCACATATCTACCTCTACTCGGTTTAGTTTATATACAATGGAATAGGCTAGTATGAGTGGTGAGTTTCTAGTGATTATTGACACATGTGTGAAGGCAGTGAACTATCCTTGAATCGCTTGTGAAAAACTTTACCCCATTGTGGTTTTCCTGAGTAGTTTAAGGTATGTTATACTATTTTGTTTTCATTGATTCCTTTTCACACACACAATAATGTGGGTTTATCAATAAGTGATTATTTCTATTTTAAACCTCACTATTTCTTTAAAATCATGGTGAATGATGTAGTAATTTTGGATTCATTCATTTATCAATTAATAAGAAGAAGATTAAAATATTTTAATGATAAGGATATAATTACAGTTGTTAATACAACCTTGAATCCATCACCTTCATCTTATTGATTAAAATCCACTTATTTTAAACTTTTTTCAAGTACACCTAAATTTAAATTCATAAAAAACTTCCCCTTTATACTAATTATGACAATTGAATCTTTTATTCTTTTTATGTTATGTACCTAGCATGTAAATCTTATATGTATGGAATAGAAATTAGAAGAATAAATTTAAAAAATTCAAAATAAATCATACCAAATTTTATAATATAAAAAATTTATATACATGAATAAGGATTTAATAAATAAATAAACAATTCAAATATTTAACATGAAAAACAAAAAATTTAGACAATTATAAATTCTATCAAAACAACTTTTGATACGGTCTAAAGTAATTTGGGTACCATGATAATCATAATAAAATTATCAATTATTTATGATGGAAACTCATCATAAATAGATTGTTGTTTAAAACTGCATTATAATTAATATTATTTATAATAAACCATCCCTATTATATATATGTGAGATATTATTTACGATATTAGGAAATCCACTACAAATACTTTTTTTTTGTAATGGATTCCCTATCCATTGTAAATAATATTTTTCAATGAATTCATTATCAATCATAAATAATTTCCTATAAAATTAATATTAATGGACATGAACTAACATAAAAAATAGAAATTGTGATGGATTTACAAGTCCATCACAAATACTATTTTCGATGAATTTTATACTCATCAAAAATAACTTTTAAAAAATAATAAAAAATTAAAATTCACTAAAAAATAAAAACTATAAAAATATTCTTAATAAAATTTAAAAACATTTAGAAAAAAATAATTTTATAAATGAAAAAAATAATAATGTAACTAAGGTGTGGGGGATCATCTCCATCAGGTAGAGCTAACTCCATCCCTAAACCACGTGCAGCTCACCACATATACTTCATTATCTGCTTGTTTTTTTGATCCTCCTATTGTTATTATACTTCCATCTCACTATTTATTCTATTTATAGTCTCATTTTGAGATTTCAACCTCTTCTCATACTACATAGAAGTAAATGAAGACAATACTCTTGATCTCCCTTCCAACTATATGATGACATCACTTTAGTTCCATAGTAATTGGCTAGATTTTATCGTAAACCAATACTGATCAGCCAAACCTTCTAAATACTTCTTGCAGTTACCTATAACCAAGATTACCCACCAAAAAATGAATCACACATGGCCTCATCACCCCACCCTTTGTATCAAACTCACTCTCCCTCATATGATAAGTCTCTATCACATATGTCTCCTACATACATATAAATATAAATTTAAAAGTTAAATAAAAATATATTATGTTAATTAAAAAACAAAAACAAATACTAACTACTCCATGTCACTATATCTCCCTAGTAATTATACCAGTAGTATGATCAGTTTACATCCTCTTATACAAATCAATCTTCATAACAATAGGATCAACCACAACCTATATAAATTTAGAACATATATATTTTGTATAAAATTATATATAAATTAATAAATAATGTTATTTACCATTTTTCAGTGATTTAAACTAAACTTATGACTCCCATATCTAAGAGTGACATTCAGTATCCCTTGATTCTTTCAACCAAAAGACGATCTCCTCCTAAAAGTATCCCCTATCCAATACGTGAAAAATACCTCCCAATACTAGTTGGGGATATAGTTGGGTCGATAATGCACAAAATATTAATTAAATATAATCATAGATTCTCTCTATATATTTATCATCTAGAGTTTTTTATAAAAAAATGATAGAAATGGTAATGTATACAAGCCTTCCATGCCTCTGAAATGGAGGGTATCATTCCATCATCAATAAGAGACCATAAACCCTAAAAATATTTAATAATATTGTAAATTATAAATTAAATAAATTTAAAATACAATACATTTTTTATTTATGAACCATAAAGTGATTAAACATGAAATGATTAAAATTACTAAGAACATGATCCCATGACACCCATAAAGTAGAGAAATAAGTTCATGGAATAGAACTATCCTAACCAATGGTTTTATGAAAAGAAATATGAGAATATGAATTTTTTTTAACATAATTAATAAATGAAATAAAAAATAAATAAAATTCATATTTTGACTTAGTTTCTCAAACGAGGATCAAAATCAAGTGATGAGAACTACTCAGGAATAGTATTTGGAATCATTAATCATGCAAGGCCTCAACCCCTCCTTGTAGACAGTGTAGTGGAAAAACCCTTAGCTGATAGAACATGGGGTTTATAACTGGGTATCCAATCCATAATCAAGATATACATCATCTCATCAAAATCTTCTTGATATATTTGAGCCATACAATTAATATTAAATAAAAATAATATTAATACATATTTTTTTTAAAATTAATAAATAGTTAGTGCAAATAATTAATATACACTCATCATGATTATAGGTATAATGTAACACCTCATTCTTCAATTTTAATCTTCATATTCATCAACATCATCATCTTTAACTTCTTCATAATTATCATCAATTTTCAAAAGATCTTCAATTTGATAAACTCTCATTATTTAAAATTTCTTAATAGTTACATCATCTACGGTATCAACACCATTAGCCCTTAATTGAAAATTTTCATATTTTATATAAGTATTTCTTTAAGTAATAGATTTATTTGGCGATTACTTTTGAAAAATTATAGTATTTTTCAACTCCACATAACCATTTTAATTTTCAATAAACAAATTTTCATGTGGTTTAATTTTTATTACACTCCACTAGTCATTTAGATCTCTAATTTAAGTATAATTATTTGTATAATAAACTTCACATGATCAATACGCTAATATAAATGGTTTATTTTCTATCAAATGACTTTAATACTTAATTTCAAAAATTCCATGATGGAGTTGAATATGAAACCCTCAATTATAATCAAATTAATTACATTTAAACATTGTTACATAATGTTATCCGAGATATAATAATTCATTTATTTCATATAATATTCCATAAAAGTTTACTTAATTTTATCTATGATGGGTACACCATTTTTTATTGATATTTGGACTCATAATATGTGCATGCATTAAATCAAAATCCATTAACCACATAATCAATATAATATTTTACCAATTTGGATGGTGGTGTAATCAATGTATATAATTGATTTTGAAATCTATTTTTATATTATAGTTTTTTAAGAAATATAAATTAGCTATTATTATACCAAATAAGAAACCAATTTCATATATATGATAATAACAAAATTTCACCTAATAGTCTTTAAAACAAAAACAAAAAATTACTTTGGTGACATCCTTCAAGAGTAGTCGGGATAATTTTTGTAAATTATTTTTATATGATCATTATATAATCTATATAAAACATAATAAAACATTTATTTTTCATTAACTAAAGAAAAAATTAGTAAAACTGGATATTAATGTATGAATCATGACATTTTTTCATAATTCATAAGAATATATGTATGGGATTTTTGTTCTCCATCACCTGAGAACAATTATTCATTTTCACCACAAAAAATTACCTTGTTGATTAAACACTAATAAAAAATTGTTTATATCATCATTATAATTTTCATTATTGTGTCAAATTTGATTATGTTTTTATGAAAATTATAATTGAAAATAATAGGAGTAGAAATTTGATATTTCCTTCTACAAGAATGATTATTTAATTGACACTTCAATATATGATTTGTTATGAAAGTTATTCTCTAATTTATACATTCATTTATAAAATGGGTACATACATTATAACTATACTTGATCTCTATATTTTTATTCATATGGTAATTATAATATTAAATGTTACATTAAATCAATGAGGGATAGTGGAAATATTTTTTCCAATCCACATAAACATATTCCAATATCATCTTGGATCTTATTTAATGTATCATAGTTTGATATTGTATAACAAATGTCTTAAAAAAATATGATATTTTGGTCATCACTCTTTGGTCCATAACTTATACCATTCATAGGTGCAAGGGGCTCCTATACAACTATATGGATGTTTGGAATACATGTCATGAAGGTAATTTTTTCTCAAACTTTCTTGTTTCCAAGGAAACTCAAGGTGAGAGGATTACTTTCTACTCCAGTCTTGGGTCCTTTCCTCTAGAGGAATAAAACCTTTTCAGATCAGATTCTCTCAATATTCATTACTTTCATCCTCCATGAACTTATGGTTTTGGATTTACTCTAGGCCCTTGTACTTTTGTGATTTTCTTGGGTTTCTCTTTGTTTTAATAAAAAAATAGATTATGATGATGAATTTAACAACCCTTTAATACCAATAGACAATATCCTTTCCATTATAACCTGAAAATAATGACTTTCTATCCCATTAATATGACCATTTATAACACAAAAATCTAAATTAAAAACAAATAAATCTAATAACCTCAAATCTATAATCCACTAATAGAATAATAGATAACTTTAGCTAATTTTGGTTTCATTAAATTTGTGATTTGTCATTTTCAAATAAATTAAGTATAGGAAACTTAAAAATCTATGAAAGATCTAACCATGAATTTATAGTATCTTTATTTTTGTTTGGTGTGTATAACATAGTATATAATATATTTTTAAGATATTTATTCTCAATATTAATTACACCTAGCATAAAATAAACCAAAATATTAGACCATTACGAAATACTCCAAATAATAATTCTCTTTATCTATTTATGATCTCTCCTAAAGCCTCCTTTTTATTTGTTTATAAATTGTTCAAAATTAATTTTAGGTAATTAAGAGGATATAGTTTTCACTTGAATATCTGAGATCACCTCTCAAGGTAAATATATTTCAAATCTATATTTTTTTAAATTATTTATATTCCTTTCATAAAGTCCATTGGAAGGAAAAAATATTTCCCATGGAAGTAAAAAAATAGGGGTTTCTTTCATCGATAAGAATAAACAACTTACCATCACCCATGTAGTACAGATAGTATTTAGGACCATGTCTACTCTATCTAGATAACTTAACAAATTATATAAATCCATTGATTTCCCACATTAATGTTTATATTTGTGTTATTTTTTTTATGCAACTAGATCATATATAGTTACACCATCACTTCATAGAAAATTTAATTCATCAATCGATGGTTTCTAATAAACATTAATATTTTTATTCGAATGTACTATAATTAATAACACTAAATAGAGATATGTTTCCTTCATCAATATCAAAGGAGGTAATTTGTATAAAGTTAAGAAAATTTCCAACATGAATATTTAGTTCTATAAAAATAAAAAAAAAATCATCTATAGAAAGACATAACTAAAAATTTTAAGGCTTTGAAGAAAAATATAGATGGAATTTTTTTAATTGTTTCCATTAATCACCATAATAAGGATGAATTAAATTTCTATTTACAAAAAATATTGGATTGATTCTATGTTATGAATGAAGTTATGACGTGAGACATAAACATATGCTGTAATCAAGGTGTAATCTAAAAACACCTCAACAATTTTAAAGGAACAAGTGTTGAGACCACTTTGTGCGTGTTATATTTTTTGTCAATGAATTTAATTATATTGATGAAGAATAAGTATATTGGATTTTAAATAGATATGTTGGTGAGGAATAATTGATTATAAATGATGGATAATCCAATATTGTGATTAAATAAATTACTAAGGTGTTGTACTTTGATTAAAGGAATGGAAATTGGAATATATATCTTGGAAGTTAGTGTTGAGAAATTTGATTTCAATATTTTAATATAAAAAGAAAGAAGAATTTTCCTTTGTACGTATTTGATGATTTATTTACATTAAAGGAGAAATTTGTTTGGAGATTTTAGGATTTCCATGGAGAATTAAATTTATAATGGAGATTCTTATTTCTCTATGAATAAGACTTTGGTGAAGATCCATCCATAATTTATAAGAAATATAAAAATTATGGAAAAAGGTTGATGAAGGGAAGAATTAACGTTTAAAGATAGTATTGAGAATGCTATTGTTATTTGATTTTTATTAGAGGAGTTAAAAAAAATATTCTTACTTCTATCCTACATAGAGTGGTTATGATGGAACACAATACCTATGAAAGTCACAAAAAAGAGAGGGTTGTGGGTCAACTCAAGTAGGAGGGCATTAGTGCATAACCTATACTCTGGGGATTAGGTATAATGCACCTATGGAGAGCACCAAATCCATGAGGATTTCATTGAGAATCATAAAGACACAGACTATGTTATTAAGAACTTACATATTCAGCAATGTTTTGATGTGGGAATAAGTTATAAATGAAATTGTTCATCCGTATTTTATGATATTGAAACATGTGATATAGGAATGATATGATGTTGTTTGAGTCTTCTTCAAGTCCAATCCTCATTTCAATTGCACAATGACTGATCGACCACATTCCAAAATTATCGATAGATCAAAATATATATAAGTGAATGTAATATTATAAGATAGATCGACCAAAAAGTAATCAACCATAAAGATCTAGAGTTATCATATGATAAGTAGACCAACCATGGGATTTTAATGGTAGTTTGAGTGATTATAAGGTTCATATTTTTGGAAAATATATTATAGGATATTTTTTTGAGGAATTACTAGTTGTGTAATTTACATAAGATTCATCTGAAATGTGATATTTTATGGAAAGGTAACTTAGTATTCTTATGTAAAGGTAATCTGTTGGTTATGTAATGGTAACATTACTGAATAGGAACTATATAAAGGTTAGATAAAGAAATCTATTCATGTGTAAGGGTAATTCATATCCACATAAGGGTAACTCTAATGATATATGATCTACATAAATGTCAATTGATCTATCTACATAAGGCTAAATCATGTGAAGAGGATGTCATATAAAGGACATATGATATTTCCACTGTCTTTTTAAGGGTAAAGTCTATCACATGTAAGGGTAACTTAATAATATCTAAAGTTATGTATAAGTGATATTAGTTGGATCATACAATAGTTAAATTATCTATGCCACAAAGTATTATTAGAATTATCTTATTCTCTTTTAAAGAATAAGGATATCCATGTCATGAATGATGTGATGTTTTTCAACATGTTTAATTTAGATATTCCATGTTACAAAGAAGAGGTTTGCACCATGAAATGAAGCTATGAATAGAAATTCATGAATTGAACACAGATGGAGATGCATGATAATTTAACATATAGAAGGATTGTTTTTAATTTAGATGGTTCCACTTGATTAATTCTTAAATGCGCCATATATAATGAGTATATATTTTCATGATTCAGGAAGTATATTTGAAGAATAAAGGAGGAATCCATGATCACAAGTTCTTGTATGGATACATGAATGTGTTTACATATAATCTAAACAAATGATAGTTAATGTTTAAAAATAAGTTTATAGTTTGGAAATAGGAGGATACCATGACTATTATATTCCCTTAAAATAAAGTTACATGTAGTAGTTATAGAGAATTTAAAATGTTGATTATTTTGGACATTCAAATTCAAAATACATACTAATAAGAATAAAGGAAGAGTTCATGAGTTTTAAATCATGAATGATAGTTTTATAATCACATATAGGTTATACATGAATATAAATATTTACGAGTTTTAATTTTAGGAAAATTAATATGGATAGATAAATAAAGGAATGTATCATATTTCAATATATTTTAATGAACATGATTCATGCATAACGGTATGTAGTTATGAGAAGCTATGAAGAAGGTGTAAAGAATATTGAAAATATTTGAAGGATGATGCTATCTAAAACTATAAATTCATGGTATTATGTATACATGGATAAAGTTTGTGTAGTGTTTTTATGAAAATAAGACAAGGCCAATATTTGTGGTTCTGGTCAAAGACAAAAACCAAGAAATAATAAGAACTTGACTGACCAAATATTATGATAAATAAAATTCAGTATTTACTTGATATTTTGAATATATATATATAAAGAAGGGATATAATAATATATCCATCTTTTCAAAAGAGGAATATTTTTTCCCAATCTAAGACAATAATATAGATAGGTTTGGTTTGGAAGGTGAAGAAATTTTGGGAGATTTTACTCCCAAGATTGTGGATAAACTTTCTACGTCAAATGGTTCAATTGAATATAGGGTATGTAAGAAAATCCTTGGATATATGTAATCAAGTAGTTTCAAGTAATAATGAGAGTGATAATATGTCAATAGATTAATATGTTGATAAATTAAATAATATTATTTATTGTTTTCCTAAAGAATTAGTTTCTTTGATTTGTGGTATTATTAGTGAATCCTCCCACTAGTACTGTATACACGATATTATCCACTCTAGGTTTCCACTAACATGATTATGTTTTTACTAGGACACCCAACCAATTGGAAAAAAGAATAATATCTAGGGAGTTTTATGACTTTATTTATCAATGGAATTAGAAATAGCCCCTCACCCCATGTGGGACTTACAACATGCAAGCATATCACACCCTGGGTAGAAAGGCTATTAATCGGTGTCTTGAATCAAAGGGGACCACTGCATGATTGAGAACACCAATCCCCCCCTCAACATTACCCAAGGGATTTTAAGCTTCCCCCAGGCTCTGATACCAATTAAAGGGGATTTTTTAGGGATGAAACTTACACTAGGGGTGGGGGTGATTTAGTTTTTGAGACTTTAATTCTAATTAAATAAATTTTAATCACTTTTCATTTTACCTATGTCACTATTAAGTGAATGATTATGTTGTTCTATTATATTTATATGTTATTGTTAGAAACAATCCTAAGCACACACACCAAGAGGATCTTAAATTTAAAAGTCTCATAAATCCGTTTGATATGGATAGTACTTGGTATGATATGGATTTCTCTATGATCACACAGCCCAATAGTATCAACCTGTGAGATTTACACCATAGTCTCCCAATAATGTACGATTTTCCATACCAAATAACTTGGTTTGGTGCATCCTATAAAAAGGTAATCTTATACATTTAAAATAAATTATAAGGGTAACAACTGAAGAGTCCTTTACCACTAAACTTCTGAAATTTTTTGATGCAATGTATGCTATTCTTCCTATTATTCTCTTACTTACAAAACAATATGAAAACAATGATTCTTCACAGGAACATGTGATGGTCTCTCCTTATTCTTATTTTGTACACACAATAGTGTACAAAACCTCTTTCTCTACTTCAAAGTAGTAAGTTGATATTCTGCTATATCCTCTTACTCTTCTTTTTAGTGAAAACTGGAATGCACCACCATTCCTTCTTCCTGTGAACTTCAAGGCCAATTCAACCACTTTATTCTTCTTCTTCTTCTTATTATTATTAATTGCATCTAATAAAATCTGGCTCTTCCCTCTTTTATTATTCTTCTTTAAATTTAGTGAAACATAAGTAAACTACACTCACTCTATCTATTCTTCGACACCAAAGGATTTCTCTAATAGTATCTAGTATCGAGTATTCAATATCTCTTGCTACACATAAAATATTCTCTATAAAATAATCTCACTGAACATTACCTGATATTTCTTTGACCTGAAATAGTATATATAAATATGATAATAACTATAAGTAGCATTTTTTATCTCTTCACACTAGAAATTTAGATAAGATATTTTCTACTCTAGGGTTTTACCTATTCAGTTTTGTTTTTCTTGGGTCTCAAACACATATAGAAAATGCCTCATATCTCGGGAGTGTTCTGACTTGATTTTTCAATCACAAAAAATACCCCTCTCCTTATGTGAGGCTCATGACATTATAGTAGATCACACATCAAGAAACAGGGTTCTTAATCCCTATCATGAATATAAGGGGAGTTCTACACGCTTGGGTACAATATTCTACCCTCAACATTACTTGAGGAATTATAAGATTCCCATAAGATCTGATACCAGATCAAAGAAGGGTTTAATCTTCTCACTAGTGCTACATACATGATATTTTTCACTCTAGGGTTCCACCTTCATGATTTTATTTTTATTGGGTCTCCCAACCATATGGAAAAGGCCTCATATTTGGGGAGTTTTTTTGACCTGATTTATCAATTGAATAAAGAATAACCCCTTTCCCAATTTGAGACTCATGACATAATAGATATTGCATCCCAGACGACATGGTTATTAATCCTTATTACTAATCTGAGGGGAGCATTGTAGGCTTGGGTTCAACAACAAGTCTGGATTTTCCATATTGAATGTCTTTATACCATAACTATCTACATGTTGGATAATTAACTAAAGGATCACAATCACTATAATATAATAATAAATCATTTGAAAATGAATTTTTTTTGATAATGATGACCTCAATTATTCATCAACTTAGAAAATATTTGAACAAATAAAACATTTGACCAAAATAATAATTAGATATTCCAAAATTTGATTTAATAGCCACATATTTTGTAACAAATTCTGATTTTCTGATCTTACATCCATGATATAAAACCTACTCAATATATTTATATTGTTGGTACAATTGAGTTGGTTTTGATTCATAGTTAGAGTTGTCATTATGAGATTAAATTTCTTGGAAAGATAAACTAACAACCTTATTTTTTAAATTTTGAAATAGCGATGGATCTAGAATAAAAAATTATTATTTCCCTCTAAATTACGTTCATCATGTTCATACAAAAAATACAACATGTTTGAAAACTAAAACATAATACACAATCTTTAATAGTATCACACATTTCAAATCTCTTGAGATTAAATTTTTTATACGGGCACTTAATTGTGCCTTATGAAATAAACTATAGATTCAACAATGCAAACAAGACAAATACTTCAAAACCCATAATGAAGATAATATTTATACCAAAACTAAGTGGAATTTTCCATTAACTTATCCAATGACATCCTCGTAACAAAAACTATCATCTATTTTATCTGTCCATATTTTTCTAAAAAATAAAAATAACATGTTTTTTAAAAAATTATCCCTAATTTTAGTTTTTTTACTTTATTATAAATTATTATTTATTATAATTATATAATATTTTTTTAGTTTTTTCTAAAAATTATTTAATATACTATATTATTTTTTATCAATCTTCTATTTTTTTTCTATTCTTAATAAACATATAAATAGTTTTATTTTTTGATATTTTTTAGTTTTTATAAATATTAGTAATTTTTTTAATATATTTTTTTAATTATAATTAATTTTATTATAAATTATCCAATCTTTCTAATAATTTTACTTTATTATCAAATGTTATTTATTATAATTTTATACTAATATTTTTTATTTTATAAATTATTATAAATTATATTTAATATAATATATTAATTTAAATTAATATTACTATAAAATTTTACTCTTTATAAATAAATAAATTAATAAATATATTTAAAAAATTCAACTAAATTATTATGGTTTTTATAATTTTTTATTTATTAACTATTTTATTTTTAAAAATTATATTTTTTTTTTTAATTTTATAATAAAATTTTCATTATTTATAAAATTATAAATAATTTAAAATATATTTATAAATTTTTAGAATCATAATTAATTATTATTTTTTCAAGAAATTAATTTTTATAAATTTTAGGTTATTCTTATTTTTATTTATTTTATAAATATAATTATTATTTTTAATTATGTTAAGTTATTTATTTATTATTATTACTTAAATTTAATTAATTTTATATATTTTTTTATTCTTTTTAAAAATAAAAATAATTTCAAAAGTGTTTACTACATTTTTAGTTTTTTATAATTTTTTATTAATTATTTTATTTTGAATATATTATATTAGATCATATTAATTTTATAATAAATTTTTTATTTTTTAAAATTATTTTAACTTTTTATAATTATTTCTTATTTATTTTTATAAACTTTAATAATTTATACTAATTTATTATAAATTTTATTTCTAATTTAGTATTATTTTTATTAAATTATTTATATTTTCATTATTTTCCCTTAATTTTTACTACCATCGATTACTTTAGATTATTTTTTTATCACTTGTGTTATAAATTTATTAAAAATTATTATTTACTATGGATAGTTACCATGGTTAATAGTTTTTCACCACAGTAAGGGTTAAAAGAGTTAACAGGCGATAAACTAAGTGATAATACTTAAATTATTTCTAAAACTTGTCTAAGTTTGATTGGTTGAGTGGATTTCAAAATTTCATTGTCCTATCCTAAAAATTGTACTAAATTGGAGTCACTTTCCTTGAGAAAGACATTTATTATATTTTAAAGTTCTTAAAATTTACAAGGGTGACAATCTTCTCACTTATAAAAGCCCCCCCCTCTCCTCACTTTTTCACACACTTTGATCACCTTATCTTGACCAATCCCTTCTCAAATTCCTCCCTGAATATCCTTCCCATTTCATATAGATCCTTGTCTCACCAAAATACCAATCCACAAAGTCTTAAGGTGTAATCCAAATGAAGATATCCAAGGATGAGGTATAAGTCTATAAAAAATTATTTCAAGTTTATTTCCCCTTCTACCTATTTAAAATATATTATGACCATCCTAATATAATACATAAATATCTTTACTATACTTAAATGTTATTATGTTTACAGAACAACCATTTTCTATTTCCTTTCCATTCAATGAGAAATGAAAATGTTACTCACGCGCACATGTAGATTACCACCTCTATGAATCGATGTATTTTTTCATCAATTCCACACATGTATGGTTATAAATATGTATTTAATGTAAATATATCATATTAATGATATAATTATGATTTTTATATATTAATATAGTAACTATTTTATCACCCTTCCATCTATTGGGAAATGAAAACGTCGCTTATGCATATGTGCGGACTACCACCTCCATAAACAAACCATTTAATTTCTCATTACTACCCCACATGGTTGGTAATAAGGATGAATTTAAATAATAAATATGATGTTTATAATATGATTTTGATTCTGTAAGGTCAAACCTTTATCTACTATATTTCCTTTTCATCGATTAAAAAATTAAAATATCGCTAATGCGAACTACCACCTCCATGAATAATATGTCTCATTTTTCATCACTAAATTATATTAATGGTTATAAAATTATATTTAATTTATAAAAATAATAATTATAACTCATTTAATATTATAGATATTATGTAACCATGATCCATTTGACCACAGTTAACACACTGAAGCAGTTTTGTATTGAATGACCCCAAAACATTCAACTCTAACTTAATTGATTTAGTAACTAAATATAATATGACGATAAATTAAATAAAAGGAATAATGATAATGTAATGAAAATTAATTTTTTAATCAAGTAAATAATTAATATAATTTTATTACTCAGGAGTTCAGAGAACGTACATGGTGAGTCGGGACTCAAGGTAAGGGATTTCTTTTCTTAATTTCCTTTTTTTAGACTTATGCAATTTTCACCACATGTTTCTTTAATATGGTTTATAAGCTACCATAATGATATATTTATAATTAATTTAATGAAATTAAATTGGTTTAAAAATCCATTTCATGTTAAATCCTTTAATTTCCTTTTGATTCAAAAGTTACTAGACATAAGATATTTTTCTTCAAAACCTTATTTTAAATATCTTAAAATATTTATCTTCCACTTAGATGTTCTCTTAAATATATCAAGAATATTATTATTTATACTTCAAATATCATTAAATTTAATTTTTAATTACTTTTAAATTTCTTTATAAAGTTTTTAATAGGAATATATTAAAAAAATTTTATACGAGTTATTTTTTATTTTTTTTACAAAAGTGAATTTTTTTATAATGTTTACATCATGACTACCTTTTCCAAAAATCATAACCATTACTAGTTATCAAACTTAATCTAAAAGTTTTTATGGGTTTTGAAAGATGATATTATTCTCGTTGTTTTGGGAATTTTTAGTTTTTATAATGTTAAAAAGGATATTTATTTTATTTTTATGAGATAACTGAAAGGGATTTTGATTATAGGATCAAATGAAAATTATTATAAGTTTTATAATGTAAATGAAATATTTTCTGTGTTTAATTCATGTTATAGTTCTTTTATATTTTTTATGATGAAGGGTGGATTCAATATAGACCTCCAATTCATTAGGCAATGTGAAGATGGTTAATTGGTTATAAGTTACTCATATTAAGTGAATGGAGTTAATTGGTTATAGGTTAATATTATAAAGTGGGTATAGATAAATGTTTATAAGATACTCATAATAAGTGGATTGAGTTAACTATTTATAAGTTACTCCTATAAAGTGGATGAAGTTAGCTGTTTATATGTTACTCCTATGAACAAGTTAAAATTAACTAGTTAGGTTATTCCATTGTAAGAGTGATTGTAAGAGTGATTATATAAATGATACAAAGATAATGTCCAAATATACCTTCATATTTTCTATGCATAAAAATGGGTTTTATGGAAATATTTTTATTTTATACGGTAAGAAAATGAGTTTATGTTTTAAATTAATTTTTATAACCTTTTTTGATAAAAGGGTTTTTTCAAGGAAAAGTTTTCATGTTTTTAAGATACCCTTATTATTATGATTTTTCTTTTATGATTTCTTATGAATTTTTTTATAAAAAAATTTGGGAAAAGAAGTTTATTTCAAGAGTAATTAAATAATTATTTTGATCTCAGAGCTTATTACATGAAAAGGGAAACTTTCTTGTGTTTTCATGTTTTTCAAAGGACTAAAGAGATTCCTTTATTTTTGTATCCATTACCGAGACTTGTTTTTCTTATCCCACATTTTCAAATATTTTTATTAGAGATTAATGGTGTATAAGTACTATAAAAAGGTCATAGTTACAATAATGAATAATTTTCATGAAATAAGAAAGTGTATTGAGGATGAAAAAAGGAGTGTAAACATAAGAACTTTTTTTATAGAAGAAAATGTACACTCAGTGAAAGTGTTCCCTATGTAATTATATGGTTTTTACTAATTCTATAAAACTATAAAATTAAAAGATAATGGGAATGTAAGAAGTTTTAAAATACTTAATATTAAACTCATAATTATGGGTTAATTATGTATGGGTTTTTATAGTTGGTATGAAAGCTTGTACGTAAAGAATAGGTTTTTAGCACCAAATTCAAGTGTATGGGTTCAGGGTGTAATAGTTGGTATTAGAGTGTATTTTTAGATAACCTTAGAGGATAAGACATTATTAGGGATTGAAAATTTAATTTATGTTTATGATAGAGTTTAATCATTCTAAGGGTTTCCATACTGAATCACCTAATCTATGTCTATTTTAGATTGGTTTTTTGAGAGGTAAAAGGGTGAATAATGTTAGAAGGAAAAAAGAGGAAAATATCCTTCCAAATCAACAACCTAAAATGGTTGAATTTGGAGGTGAGAATTTTTTGACTATTTTAAATCAATTAAAGAAGCCTATAAACAGAGGTACCCATGAACAACCAAATACTCCACAAATAAACATGTCAATATTAGAGTATTTCGTGTAATAAAAACCTCCATCCTTCCATGGAACCACATACCCAATGGTGAAATAAGTGTGAATAAATTCCTTGGAAAATATATTGGAAGTGTTGGGTTCTTAAAAGAATTAAAAGGCAACTCTTGGAATTTAACATCTTGATAGTGAATTTGGTCAATTATGGTCATTAATAAATAATACCAAATTGAAGAATGATATTGATACCATGGATTGGAAGGTATTTGAGGAATCTTTCTTGAAAAATATTTTCAAAAAGTGCTTCATATTAATATAGAAAGATAATTTTTGGAGTTAAAATAGAATGATGATGACTCGATGGCTATTTATAAAGAAATATTCACCAAATTGTTCGGGTATTCACTAAATTTAATTCTCATTTATGAAAGTAAAATTGATATATTTTACTTAGTTTTGAAACCAATTTAATGATAGGACTTAATTACTGATGAATTTGGGAATTATGATGAAAATTTTCAATATGTTGAGTGGGTTGAGATGAAGCTTGTTGAATCTTATATATATCATAAAAATAAGTATAAGATGAGGAAAACGTGGAAAGAAATGGTGAAACAATCAACAAGGGAAAATTAAGGTAAATTTATCCCATTATCTAATTATGGTAATAATTATTTTGCAGTCTATCTTATGTGATTAAGGAAGTTTTATTAGCGTGTTAGGATCATAAATTTGGCTCCTGATTTCAAAGAAGTGAACAATGGTAATATTCAGACCAGTAATGGTAAAAAAATAGTGAAATGTTTTAATTGTAATGAGATGGTAAAATATGATAATTCATTATTAAATATTGGTAAGAAATGTGTAAATCATCAAGGTTATACAAATAAAGGTTTATCAAAGCCATATGATATTACAACTGAAGATAAAGAAACTACATATGACGTATAAACATAAGTAATTATTAAGGAATAATGAACAAAATCCCAGTTAAAGGTTTATAAAGGTTTTTTTAATGATTATAGTGTCTAAATATAAGTTTTAGAGAGTTATGATATAGTTTTATTTTATTTAAATATTGATATTTTTAAGTATTATTATAAGTTAAAAGGTATATATATACTTTTTGAGACCTTATGTGGTTGTATTATAAGGTGATTAATGATATCTTTGGAAATATTTATTAGGTTTTATAAAGAATAAATGATTAAAATGTATATAACCTTTAAGTTTGTTATATGATTTGATGTTATAATAATGGTTATTTTGTAAAAATGTTTTTAGAACATATGTTGAAGATATACAGATAACCTTGGGGATTGAAAAGTGATTTTGTGACTAAGTGATTAAATTTCGTTTTTAAAAATTTTATTATATTTAGAACATTATATAATTAAGGTAAAAAAATATTATTGGCTAGTATGGTATTTTCTTTGAAAGTGGTTGATAATATATATAGAATGGTATATGTTGAACTTTTAGTATTATCTTTACTTGTGCTAACAATTTTTTATTTTTTAAATGTTTAGAGACATAAGGAATAACTTACCATCCATTTTTTAGATCCTATGATCCATTAAAATTTAATTTTAGTGCTTCATACATGGAAAAATCATTGTGGTTCTTTATCATTTAGAATTTGATATGAAGCAGAGATAAAAAATTACTTGAAACACAACCAAAGGATGAAATAGTGATTATGGAACGAAAATAAATGAATTAAGTATATTTTATTAAATTTTATATATTAATTTTAAAATAATTCCTAAACTCAAGCAAGTGAAATCTAAATATATTGAGTCTTTTGTAGAAAATATCACTCATCCATTAAGGTATAATTTTGAAAACTCTTTTAAAAGTACGACTCTTATAATGATATATACATGGTTTTAGAATGACTTAATTAAGAAATAATAAGTTTCCTAGTAGTGAATTAGAAATTAGATATTATGATAAAATATACACCATATTTTTTACTATGTCATGGTACACTCTTTTCAAATTAAAATTTTGAGGATGAAATTTATTTTAAGGGGGAATGTAAGACCTCTAGATTTTTGAATGTATTTTCTTTTAAATAATATTATGTTTTATCTCTCATGTTACAAACACCACCAAAATAAAGTGAATAATAATTTATTAAAATAAAATCTAAACAAAAATAATTTTTTGATATACAATGTGAAAATAAATAAGTTAACACTCATTGTTAAATGCAATGAAATAATTTTAAGAACACTTAAAGTTTAGAAGGTCCATTTTTCTATAAAATTGATTTATTTTTATGTTTTTTATTTTCATTTAAAATGTAAAATTATAATTTTTTCAATTTTAATTTGATGAAACTAAATTCAATTTTTAATATAGAATGAGAAAATTAGCTTATGGTGATTTATTTTGGATTTTTTTGTGAAGGTTTTTTTTGATGAATAATAAAAATACCCATTTTTCAAATACTGTCACTTTTATGAAATTATAATTATATAAGAATTAATTGAAATATTATAATTTTTTTTCATAAAAAAATATATTTAATATTTAATATAATGAATTTATAAAAATAATTTTTAACTTATAAATCTATGTTTAATATTTTTTAAATCTAAGTAATGTTTTTATTCAAATAAAAGCTATTTTTGGTTATTCTATTTTAATAAAGTATTAACAAGGTCACTTTAGGTTTTGGTTTAGTTTTAAAGGAATAATTTTATTAATAATAATCCAATTAATTCCATGGGAATCAATATTATAAATTATTTTTATATAATGTAACCTTTATGCTTAAAAAGGGAAATTTTCTAAAAACTTTTTTCATTATATTACGTGTGCTTATTTTAAAATTAAATTTTACCTCTTCAAGAAATTGATTATTATAAAATTGATTCCATATTTTTTATTATCATATTAAAATTATGTAATCAGATCCATTTTTATTCAAATTCATTATTTCCATGATAATAAGTTTGTCACCATGGAAATAGTTAAAAGGGTTAATGGGGGGGTGTTAAACTAAGAGATAAACATAAAAATACCTATAAATATTATATAAATTAGATTTTTTGGGTGTATTTAGATATGAAATTATTTTATATTTGAAATTGGAATAAATTTGAGCCACTTTACATAATAAATACATCTATTTGATTTTAATTCTCTTAATATTTACAAGGGTGCCACTCCCCTCACTTATAAAAGGGAACCTCCTATCATCACTTATTCACACACTTTCAGAATATTATCTAGGACAAGATATACCAAAAGACCTCCCAAACTCTCCTACCTATATCTTATATGTCCCGATATCACCAAAAGACCAATCCTATAAGGATGGAGGTGTAATCCAAAGTAAGATATCCAAAGGGGAAATATAAGTCTTAACCTAATTCTTTTCATGTTTATTTCTTATTATACCTATTTAAAATCCATTATAACCATCCTAATATAATTACATAAATATATTTAATATAATTAAATGTTATTATATTGATGGAATAACTATTTTTTACCTCATTTCCATCCAATGGAGAATTAAAACATCGCTTGTGCATACATGTGGACTACCGTCTCCACAAAACGATGTATTTTGTTTTTCATCATCGCCTTACATATATGGTTATAAATATATATTTAAGGGATATAAATATTATATATATGACATAATTATTATTTTTTAAAGATAATATATTTATTACTTTATTACCCTCCCATTTTTTGGAAAATGAAAACGCCGCTCATGCATATGTGCGGACTACTGCCTCCATGAATGGTGCATTTTATTTTTCATTACCATAATGCATGGATGTTCAAAAATATGGATTTAATTAATAAATATTATATTTATAATATTATTATAATTATTAAAATTTAAAATTTCATTTACTTGTTTTCCTTGTCATCCATTAACAAAATGAAAACGTCGCTAATGCGTACATGCAGACTACCGCCTCCATAAATGATGTATCTATTTTTTCATCACCACCTTATATGAATGTTTATACAAATATTTTTAATGTTTAAAAATTATAATTATAACATTTTTAAGATTATTTAGATGATGGAACCATGAAACTATTGACCATGGTCAACAAATCAAAGCTGTTTTGGACCGAACGACCCTAAAACATCCGATGTTAACTTATATGATTTATTAACTAAATAAAACATGATAATAAATAAAATAAAAGGAATAATTATAATGGAATGAACATTAAAATTATTCTTAATCAATTAAATAATTAATATAAGTTGGTTACTTATGAGGGTAGAGAACATACATGGAGATTGAGGACTCATGGTAAGGGATTTATCATCTCAATTTCCTTTCATTAAGGATTATTTAATTTTCATCACATTTTTTGTGCAGTTTATAAGCTATTATATATATGTATTTTATTTTTAAATTAATAAAATTTTAGTTTTTTTTCAAATCCATTTCATGTCCTCTTCATTGATATCCTTTTAATTCAAAAGTTACTAAAGGTGTAAGATATTTTTCTTTAAAACTAAATTTTAAATATTTTAAACCCTTTCTCTTTAATATCCATTTTCTTTTAAATGTTTCATGAATGTTCTTATTTATACTTAAAATATTTTTAAAAGTAATTTTAAAATACTTTTGGCTTTATTTATAAAGGTTTTAAAAGGAATCATTTCAAAGTTTTCTATATGGGTTATTTTTTAATTTCATTACAAAAGTGAAAAATAATTTTTTTAACATTTACCATAAGGAAGTTTTTCCCTTCATAATATCCATTTTTAATTATAAATATTACTATATAAGTTTATATAGTTTTTAAAAGAATATACTATTTCTATTTTTCTAGGAATTTTTAGTTTTTAAAATGTTTTCTTTATATAAGGACATTTCATCTAATTTTTATAAGAGAACTGAAAGTGCTTTAGTTATGGGATAAAATACTAAATCTTATGAGTGTTATGATAAAAAAACAAGATTTTATGTGTTTTATACATGTTATGGTTCTTGGAAATTATTTATGATGATATTTGGGTCTAATATATTCCTCTAATGCATTGGGTAATGTGGAAAAAGTTAACTGGTTATAAGTTACTCCTATGAAGTGAATGAAGTAATTTGGGTATAAGTTTCTCCTATTAAGTGGATGGAGTAAAATATTTATAAGTTACTCCTATAAAGTGGGCATATTTAACTATTTATAAGTTACTCCTATTAAGAAGTAGGAATTAAAAATATAGGTTATTCCATTGTAAGAATGATTATAAGAGTATATAAAGATAATGTCTCAACGTACCTACATACCTTTCTATGATTTCAAATGTATTTTTTTGTAAATATTTTGATTTGATAAGGTTAGAAAATAATATTATGATTTAAATAAAAATTTATGACCTTTTTAGATTTTTTAAGGATTTTTTTTAAGTTTTTCAAGAAATACATATGATTATGATTTTCATTTATGTTTTCTTATGAAATTATTTCTGAAAAAATTTGGGAAAAGAAATTAATTTCAAGTGTAAGTGATTATTTTGAGATCAAAATTTTTTACATGAAAATGGAAATTTTCATATGGGTTTTTATGTTTTTCAAAGGACTAATGAGTTTCATTTTTTATATACCCTAATGAGATTTTTTTTAATCATCCCACATTTTCAAAAAAATTTCACAGGTATTAAGGATGTATTATATCTATAAAAACATTGATTATACAATAATTAAGAATTTTCCTAAGTGAAGCATGTGTCACAAGGATGAAAATATGAGTGTAAACCTAAGAACCAATTTTTATGGAAAAATATGCATATTGTGTGCCAATGTTCTATATGTAAATGTATAGGTTTTTATAATTATATAAACTCTAAAACCAAATGATCATGGGAATATAATAAGGTTCAAAATCCTTTATATTAAACTCATAATTCTGGATTGGTTATATATAGGTTGTTATAGTTAGTATCAAACATTTCTTGAAAATAATATGTTTTCAGCATTGGATGTGAGTGTAAAAGTTTGGGGTGTAATATTAAATATTATATCATAATTAATTATCATTTGAGATGAAATTAATCAATCTAACACAAATAACTCCCACACACCACCACATAGGTAAACCTGCTAAAAATATTTGTCATCAATAATAATTATATCATAATATATCATCAGTAATACTTTTTTATGATGGAATTTGTGTCCATTGTAAAAATATACCACAAAAAATACTATTTGTGATAGAAATCCCATCCATCCCAAGTTTTCCATCATAAAAATTTGAAAATTTAAAGTATATTTTTTTTGAGAAAAACATTTTTCAATTTTTTTATAAACCATAACCAAGTGGTTTCACTGCACAAGTTTTTTTGGAGGTGAATTACTTAAAGTTACCACCTTAAACCACATAATAGTTTACAAGTATAAGTTATTTTTATTATATGTCAATATGATAACCACTATCCATTAGAGTTATCTATGTTAATGTTTTCCTCTTAACAATATCATTTAAATGAAACATGGCCATTATGGTTAGGTAACCATGATATAAAAATATTTAACTAAAATTCTCTATTTTATTATATGAAAATAGATACATTGTTAAAAAAATCATTTTTTGAAACATTTTAAAAAGGAAGTGATTTTATAAAGTACACCATTTTATTTAAAAAACTTTTAAACCATGATGTGGTTTTAAAACAATTATTGTGGTTCTAGAAAATATCAAAATTATTTTTCATTTTTTATTTTCATTTTATAAATTTTTTACTATAATTGGCTCTAATATCATTGAAAGGTATTATGATATATCTATATTCTCATAAGTATTAGAATAAAATAAAAAACCCACTCACAAGATCTACTAGGATAGGAATTGATATAATAAAATTAAAAACTATAAATAAATAATACCTTATAGTTCATGATAAATATTTTATAATAGAAAGTTTTATAAAGTTAACTTATTAGAAAATAATAAAGTCATACCACCAAATGTATCCACCAACCACTAGAATCATCAAACAATTCCTTAGGATCCATTTTCCTTCAAGGGTGTGTTAACACCTCCTTCATAATGAAAAATAAAGATAAAATAATTACTGAGAGGATTGAATTGAAGATAATAAACTCCAATATCATCTAGTGAGGTCCATAAACTCCATTTAAAGAACTCCTTTATTAAATTAAGGAGTATATTAGAGTCATTATGTTTCATACATTAGGGAATGAAAAACTTTTTCTCCACCATTATTGATATGTTTCTTAGGATTGAATAACAATTATTAAAGTAGAGAAAGTTATCAAAGAAACCCAAAACCAAAGATATCTATTCTATAAAACTGAAACCATGTACAATATAAAATGATGAACATGTATAACTTCCACTAAAGATAAATGACCCTCTTATCTTTAATCCCATGTTTGATTAATATCCCTGATAAGTATCCAAATAAATCCTTTATCTATGGTTTATCTATAGGGAAATGAATCACCTAATATTTGTGTGGGATTATCCTTTACACCCTGATATTCTAGTATCTCTCAAGGTTAAATAGAAAGGAGAATATATCTTAGGTTATGAGAAGAAAAATAATTCTTTGATAGCATTTATGGAACCATTTCTATGGCCTTCATACTCTTATTATAGGCCTTAGGGACACTCTATAAGACTTCTATAAATTTACTTATACATTGATAATATATGATTAAATGGAATGTAATGCCCAGTTACCTTTCTATTATGTATGTTCTAATATTTTCTTTTGGTTTCCCTTTTTCATTGGGTGAGTATTTTTGACCATGAATTGTGAGGATACTTGTAATGGAGAAGTCACATATTTATTAGATTTTCTGCTTTTCCTTGGATTTTATACTGTTTTCTTGGAAATTACATGATGTGTAATGGGATTAAATGATGTGTATTGACTTCTAGACACATCCCAAGAGTTAAATTCACAGCATGAGTTTTTACATGTTGTGTATGGGTTACATGTTGTGTAAGGTGAAAATCTAGTTTTTAATTAAAATGGAAACATGTTTTGGGTGTAATATAAAAAAATGGATCAATGATGTTTAAAAGATTAAATGCCATGTAATTCCATGAGTTTTAATTTATAGGGTGTTGTGAAGGTGTTTGAGGGCTCATTGGTTTTTTGAAGCCTTCTCCTTTTGACTATATTTCTTACCCTAGGAAATTTTGGTTGTCTTACTTCCATTCAGATCAATTCATTCAGTGATTGATCAGTAAGGTTAGGTGATTTATCTCTCCGATTAATCCTTCCTCTTGGTTTCTCTCTTGTTTGTGGTTATGGAACTATTTTTTAGGTATTGGTAATTTGTTTGTGTTTTTTCTCAATCCTTTTTAGTATCTAGTCATGCCTTGTCAACCAAAGGCAGATCTTGTGGTTTCCAATCCCCATTGTCAAAGATGTTTATATTTTATATGCTCTTGAGGTAGGTGGATCTTTCCAATTGTTCTAATTTCATTAATTTATTGTCATTCATATTTATTCATTGATATTTGAAATGGAATTTCATGTGTTAAAAATTAATAAAGTCATGGGTTCTTATTTTAAAGGGATTTTTTCCTTGAAAAAGTAATTTCATCGATTTAAATTGGAAAATAGATTTTCAAACTCTTAATAATATTGGATTGGATTTGAAATTGATTTATAAAAATGTGATCATGGGTTTTAAAATAGAAATTAAAAAAAATTCACAGTGGGAACCTTAGGTATGCTGAGAAAGAGACATGGGTAGCCTTAGTGTTCATGAAACCACTAAGGGGTAACCTCTTGTATGCCAATGGTCTATAGGAGGACTTGACGTTAGTTGGATCCAACCTTTTTACTGGTTAATATTGTGAGTGTCTAGTACATATTGTCCTATAAGATAGATCTCGGTGGGTAGGTGAATTGTTAATTATAGTTGTTTATTACATGATATTTTATTTCATGGATGTTAGATCATATATATGTATATATATTTATATGTGGTATCTTTACCTTCTTGTTTATATCTTTGAAAAACATGGCATGAAATTTGTGAAAACTCAAGAATTGTTTAAAAAGTGATTTATTTTTAAAACTACTTTTAAAAATGATTTGTTTTAAAGCCTGTACTTGTGCATTATTATTAATCGAACTTTAATAGATATTTTTATAGTATCCTACTAGGTTCTATTGATCACACCCTACTTTTCACATGGGTGACTGTAGACCTTGTTTTGTAGGATTTTGGTAAAGCTAAGCGCATTATATAACATGTGGGATTCTATTTACATTACTATTTAATTTTGGGATAGTTTGGAGGTATAGTTTTTTCACATGGAGACTTGTTGTCTAGAATTGTCTTTTTTTTGGTATAGCATGTTTTGGTTAGTTTTATCTCTTGTTGTTTCTTCTTTGTACTCTGGTTTTATGTCTTGTTTTTCTTATATATGAGAATAGTTTTTCTGGTTTAACCCACCTTGTGATGGGATGACTTGGGTAACTGGTCAGGTTGACCCTAATTGGTCTATTACAATTTGTTATGAAAGGGTTTACTCAGACTGAATTGCATAAGCACTGCCTGATTTGGTTCCATGTCTTGGGTAGACAAGAGTACGATCATCGGAATTCAAATAGTAGGTGAGGAAAAGGGGCCTGGGCATCTCACTTCCATTACTGAATTTGAGTTTCCATGGGTGGAAAAAATATCTTTACTAATTCCAAGATAGATTATTTAGGTTCATTTGAATAAATTTTATGGGAATTTTATTTAAATTAACCCATCTACAATGTTTGAGGACTTGGTGTGTTGAAGGTTATTTGAATAAATTAAGCGGGGAGTTATTTAGATGTACTTGTTCCTTTAAAAAGGTGTTTCCTTTTTTAATGGGATTTATAAATGATTTAAATTATTATTGTTTTAAATAATTGTTTTGGATTTCTATTTTTAGTTCTATGGTTTTGGAATTTTATCATGGATGATTGGTTATTGTCTTGTGTTCAATAGAAAATTCCTCCTTAAATATCTCTTCCAAATAGAAGAGGGGAAGATTCAAGGAAGGTTTTGTAGGAAAATACACTAGTTTATGCTCATTTGGTCGAAGTAGCGATCTATATTATTCAAACTCTAGGTTCAGTGGGCATAGTGAACCCAATATAGGAAGTGGACCATGGATCACAATATACCAAGCAACATCCACCTATCTTCCGTGGTGACAAAGGACCATAAGAGTCAGAGGAGTGGATTGAAAAAATAGAAAGAGTATTTAAAATTTTGAATACTCCTAAGGATTATTATGTGGGTTTTTCCATGTATATTCTTAAGGGACCAAGATAAATATAGTGGGATTCTATAGTGCAAGATAATTTGCATAAGGGTATTAGCTGGTTTTCTTTCAAGAAGATCTTCAATTGGTAGTTTTATCCTGAGAATTTATATACAACAAATACCCAGGTGTTTCTTATGTTAGAGTAAGGGGATCATACTATTCTAGAGTACTCTACACGCTTTTCTATGTTGGTGAATTTCCACCGAAGCCTATCAATAATGATAACCTGAAGGATCAGAGGTTTTAGATGGGGCTAAGGGCTGATGTTCAGTTTATGATTGTTCTGTTGTGCCTGCTAACCTTTGTGGAGGTAGTGGATAAAGTATCATTGACTGAGGCATACATAGTTGTAAGGACAATCTTGGGTAGAACTTCAGTAGATGCAACAGTTATCTAGGGTGATTCTTTTGGACATAAAAGAAAGCATAAGAGTGGTCAGTTTTCTATAAGACCAGTTCCAGGGGATTCTACATGGAAGCAATAGGTTATTTGGTATCAATGTGGGAGGAATGGTCATAACAGGCTTCTGTGTATAGAGTCTCTTAGAACTTGTCATCTTTTTGGGTGATTTTTCCATCTAAAGTGTTTCTATGATAAGATTTACAAGGTAGTAAGGTGGCATCCACTTTCACCAAGGGGTCATAAGTTCATGTTGATGATTCCAAGGGTGGTGTGTATCATTCTTAGTCTAAAGTGAATGTACAGGTGGCTAATTATCCATGACTTTATGCTGGTGAGTTTTCACTAGAAGAATCTGAAGTAGGGATAGATACTATTAGAGTTACGGTGTTTATTTCAGCTTTTATGGTGCTATATTTTTTTGATATAGGTGATACTCATTTTTTATATCTTCAAAGTTGGTTGATGTGTTAAGGTTGTGTTTAGATCTTATTTCATTCTTGTTGGATCTTTATATGCCTTTGGGAAATAGGTTTGAACAAGGTTTCAAATGTCCCTTGTTTTAGGTGGTGATAGGTGACTTTGAGGTGGTTTGAGACTTCATAGTGCTTGATCTTGACATATTTGACTTGATTATTTTCATGGATTGAATGGTTAGCGTGAAGGACTAGATATAATTTTATCATCATCGAGTATAGTTCTTATCTACCAATGAGGTCACCCGTATTTTCTAAGGTGAGTGGGACTATAGATCGAGAAGGGAGGGTTGATTATTCCTTATTCTTGATTAATCTCATGCTAGTTTTTAGAAATGTTTCTCGATACTATTGAACCATGCTTGGGAAGTCAGCTACCTACTATTATGTGTGCATACCCTAAGTTATTTCTAGATTATTTTTCTATCTTTCCACCATAGAGAGAGGTCATGTTTATTATTGATCTTTTAATTAGAACAATTACCATTTCTATGCCATCCTATCGAATGGAACCTATTGAGTTGGTGAAGCTTAAAGTCTATCTTGAGGACCTAGAGGTGAAATTTTTATTAAACCTAGCATGACACCATGATATTTTCCCGTACTAATTTCCAATAACATATATTATAGTCTTAAATTTTTTATAGACTATCACAAGTTGAATCAGGTGTCTGTTAAGAACAAGTATCCTAAACCCAGAATAAATGATCTCTTTGATCAGTTGAGAGGGGTTTATTGGTTTTCTAAGATTGACCTATAATAGGGGTACCAACAGTTGAGAGTCTGAGAAGAGGATATATCCAAGAGAGCATTTCAAAGTCGATATGGGAATTTTGAGTTTATGGTTATTCCATTCGGATTCACTAATGCTCCTATGATATTCATGGATTTGATGAATTTTATATTTCATCAGTTTTTTGGAATCATTCATTGTTGTGTTTGAATATGATATCTTGGTATACTAAAATATGGAGGATGATCACATAGACCATTTGGATATCATTCTTCAAACCTTGAGGGAATATCACCTATATGGTAAGCTTTCTAAGTGTAAGTTTTAGATCTAGGAAGTAAAGTTTTTGGGGCATGTGATATCTAAGTGGGGTGACTTAGTTGATACTAAAAAGTTTAAGGAAGTTATGTATTGAGACCAAACTAGAAACATGTTTGAGATCCAAGGCTTCTTGGGCTTGGAAGGTTACTATAGATGGTTTGTTTGAGACTTCTCCAAGCCTGAATATTCAATGATAGCTTTCAATCATAAGGGTGTAAATATTGAATGAAATGAAAAGTGTTAGAGATTGTTTATGGAGATGAAGTTGAGGTTGACTTCATCACTAGTTTTGATTCTTTTAGAACCAAGTTTGGGTTATGATATTTTCTATGATTCTTCTAGTATGGGTTTAGGATGTATATTAGTACATGAGAAATAGGTTGTGGATTATGGATCGTGCTAGTTATTCTCTCATTAGAAAAACTACCCTACCCATGATCTTGAGTTGGCAACTATTATTCAAGAACTAAAAATGTGTCATCACTATCTCTTTGGATCATGGTTTATGGTATATTCTAATCACAAAATCCTAAATTAATATTCACTCAAAGAGATATGAACTTGCAACAAATATATTGGGTTGTGTATCTTAAAAACTTTTATTTTTATATCGTATATACACCTGGGAAAGGGAATGTAGTGGCTGATGTGTTGAGAAGGAAATTACTGACACAAGCCATAGAGGAATCTGTTGAACAATGGTCTTTGATGAGTTTGTTTGCTGAAATGTATTAGGAGTGAAGGAGGTTGGTGGACAGGTTTTATTAGCTTCAATAAAGGTTGAATCATATTTTGATAAGTGATTTCAACTTGAGAAGATGATAGACATCGAGAGATGACACTTGGGAGAAATCCTAAATGGTGGGGAGACCTTTTGTGAGTTGTCTTGGTCTCATAGTAGAGCTTTATTATTTAGTATTAGGTTGGTTGTTCCGTTTTCCTTGAGATAGGAGTTTCTAGAAAGTGGACACCGATCATTTTGGTATGTAAACCCTAGGGATACAAAGATGTACCATGATTTGAGATGTCGATATTGGTGGTTGTAGATGAGGTGGTCAGTTTTGGATTTTGTATCTTATTGTCTCACTTTTCAAAGAGTTAAAGTGGAACACCAGAGACCCGTAGGTTTGTTTTAGACTTTACCTGTTCCGGTATGGAAGTGGAATAATATTTCTATGGATTTATTCATTGGTTTACCACATAATACTAGTGGGAAGGATGGAATTTGGTTTATTATTGACAAACATACTAAATCAGAGCATTTATTTATAATAAATGAAATGAATAAAGTGAAATAGCTTGGGGACTTATACATATGAGAGATTGTAAAGTTTCATGGTGTTCCATATTCAGTTTTTTCTAAAAGGGACTCGAGGTTTATATCCAAAATTTTGAAAGTTTTTTAGTATGTAATGAGTTCCGAGATAAAATTGAGCACAAATTATAATCCACAGATAGATGGAAAGATAGAGAGGGCAATATAGGTTCTTGAGGATATACTTTGAGCATGTGTGATTGATTTTAATGGATCTTGAGTCAAACATTTTCCTTTGGTCAAGTTTTCCTATAATAATATTTTTTTGGATTTAATCAGAATGGCACCCTTTGAGGATTTTAATGGGTGGCCATGTCAATCTCCCTTGTGTTAGGTAGAGTTGGGAGAGCGGTCCTTGGTTGGTATGAATGTTGTTTAGGATATGAAAATGATGGTTCAGTTGATCCAGAGGAATTTGATCATAGAATAGAGTCATCAAAAATCTTATGTGGACTCTCATCATCAGCCGCTGATGTTTTAGGTTGGTGATCAGGTCTTTCTCAGTGTTTCACCTCACTTGGGACGTCATCAGTTAGGTAAGAAATGTAATTTGGAACCAAGGTTTTTGGGCCCCTTTAAGATTGTTGAGTGACTGGGGTAGGTGGCCTATCATTTTCTATTACTATTTGTCTTGACTTATATACATGATGTGTTTCATGTTTCCTATTTAAGGTTGTATATACTAGTTCATTACCATATGATTAGATGGGAGGATGTTATTCTTGAGCTCAATCACACTTTAGTTGATCTGAAATTTCAGATTATGGATCGACTGGTAAGGTTCTATGTGGTAAAAAAATTCCCATGGTCTGGGTATCGTGGAAGTGCATACAAGATCACCACAGTATGTGGGAGCACAAGTCATTAATGAGGTAGAAGTGGCCTAATATTTTTGAGGATCCAATATATTGATCTCTTTTTGGGGACAAAAATCTATTATGGTGGGGATATTATAATACCCCTTTACCTTTCTATCATGTATGTTTTTATATTTTCTTTCAGTTCCCCCTTTTCATTGGGCAAGTATTTTTGACTCTGAATTAAGAGGCTACCGATAATGGTGAAGTCACATATTTTTTGGATTTTCATCTTTTACTTGGGTTTTATGCTATTTACTAGGTAGTTACATGAAATGTAATGGGATTACATGATGCGTATTAGCCACTAGACACATCCCGTGAGTTTTTATATGTCATGTAAGGTGAAAATACAATTTTTAATTAAAATTTTGATGAGTTTGTTTGTCTTAACTTAAAATATAAGTGATTCATGACATGTAAAATATTACATGATATGTAATTCCCTAATTTGAAGTTTTTAGGGTGCTGTGTGGGTGTCTGAGGGATCATTGGTTTTTGTAGCCTTCTCCTCTCGACCAGATCTCTTACCCTAGGAATTTTGGGTGTATCCCTTCCATCTATATCGATTCTTTTAGAGATTGGTAAGCAAGGTTAGGTGATTTATCTCTCTAGGTAATACTTCCTCTCAGTTTCTCACTCATTTATAGTTGTGGAACTATTTTTTGTAGTGATTGGCAATCTGTTGGTGTTTTATATCAACCATTTTCAGTATATAGTTGTGCATTATCAACCAAAGGTAGATATTGTGGTTTAAAATACTCATTATCAAAGGAATATGGGTTTTATATTCTCTTGAGGTAGGTGGATCTATCCATTTTTCTAATTTCTTAAATTTCTTATCATTCATATTGAATCATTGAGATTTTAAATGGAATTTCACATGTTAAAAATTGATAAGGGCATGGTTTTGTGTTTTAAAAGGGGGTTTTCCTTGAAAATTGGATTTCCTTGATTTGAAATGGAAAATTTATTTTGAAAACCTAAAGAATATTGTCTTGTATTTGAAATTATTTTATAAAAATGTGATCATATTTTTTAAAACATAAATTTACAAACATTTCATAGTGGGAACCTTGGGTACGTCGATAAAGATATATGGGTAGCCTTAACTAGGAGGTAACCTTTTGTATATTGATGATATATGGATGGACTTGATGTTTGTTGGATCCAAACTTATTCCTTGTTAGTCTTGTGAGTGTCTAGTACATATTTTTCCACAAGCTAGAGACTGGTTGGTAGGTGAATTATTGTTTCTAGTTGTCTATTACATGATAGTTTGTTTCATTGATGTTGGATCACATGTATATTTGGATGAAATATATTTACCCACTTGTTTATAGCTTTATAAAACATGGCATTTAATTTGTGAAAACTCAATGATTATTTGAAAAATGATTTATTTATAAAACTACTTGAAAAAATGTTTTGTTTTAAATCTTTGACTTGTGCATTATTGTTATTAGAACTTGTATAGAGTTTTTAGTGGTATCTTATTTGGATCTATTGCTCACACCCTACTTCTACCTATAGAAATATGTTGACATAGTTTTTTAGGATTTAGTTAAAGGGAATAACATTCTGTACCATGTAGGTTTCTCTTTACTTTTATGTTTCATTTTGGGGTAGTTTGGTGGTGATATTTGGTTAGATGGAGACGTATTTTCTAGACCTGTATTTTTTTTATTTAACATGTCTGGATCAATTGTATCTTCTTTTGTTTCCACTTTATACTTTGTCTGTGTGGATGTTTTTTCTTATATAAAATACTAGTTTTGTTTTATTTGTTTTACCCCACCCCATGATGGGCTGATTTGGGTCATTGGTTTGGTTTACCTGAGTTGTTCTATTACCCGGAATATGGTTACAATGTTTTTAACCCTCAACCTATTCATTTAATACTTTAAAACATTTTATTCTCCCATAATTTTCATTTATTAATAATTTTTTTATATGTAATATATATTTTAATGTTAACACTTAACGTTATACTACCTTTTTAATTGCAAAATATGATTAACATACGCTAAAACATTCACAACATGACTATATCATACAATATGATATAACTTTATGGTAGTGAATCAATATCTTTATATCGACTTTTATGATAGTCCCATACCAAACATGAAATATTCTTTAGGTTTATTAATTTTATACCATATGACACACCAATAACACACAATATGATATAATCCAAAATATATCTCATGTTTATATGCTTTAGGGTATATCTCCACCAATATCTCACTTTTACTAAATCCTTAAAGATTTTGTTTCATTTTACCTTATATTGTATCATATACAATAAATTTTGAAACCTTGTCCAAAAATACTTTTATATATCTCTAAAATAGTTTTTAAGGTATCATTTACTTCATCATGTATCACATCATATGAAATGCCTTATAATATCCCTCTAAAACTCTTTTTGGATAAAATATAAAATACTTTTAAAGAAGATCTATGAGTTTTATAAAATTAAATTACCATTAATACAATCGAAAACAATGACCACATGGGATTTTTTAGTGTTTAAAATAAATAAAATTATCAAATTCATAAATATAATCAAAGAGAAACCTCTAGTAAATCATCTGTGCTACTTAAGATACAAAGAGATTTAGCTTTATATCTATTAAAAACATGTATCTCTATACCTATGTCCATCTGTTGTATCATATAAAATCATTAATTTTCATAAAATACCTTTTTCCAAGTCATAAAGTAATCATAGTACATGGATCATGTCAATATCATATAGATACTCATGCATTCTCAATTCTACAAGTACAAACTAACCACTTAGATTAACATATAACATTTCATTCACCTATGAGGATATGCACAACACATGCCTCTCATCCAAATAGATAAGAACATCACACATACCTTATCTAGGTATGGTCATACACTTTATCATTATATATTAATTAAGGTATCATATGTCATACTCATCATATGAGAGAAAAAATATCATCTTCATTAAGCCTCAAATGATGAAAAGATTAAAAATATAATTAAACACCCCCTGATTAGATTAGCCCCAAGGAAGGAATAATTAAGGTATCAAAGTATGAAAGTTATCATGTTAGGTATCCTTCCTACCATAGGAATTAGGATTAAATATGAACTATAAACCCCTATTATAATAAAGAAATTGTGTATGGAACTTCATGTGGTTTACTTGGAAGACTATTCAGAACAAAAAAAATCCGTATTTATCTCATGATCATATTAAAAATATCTATATTAATTCCTACCCATGATAAATTTAACATTTCATAAAAACCTATAATATCCATGATGAACATAAGTTAAGGATAACTCAAATTCATACTTTGAGAGGTTAATTATTATTAACTTAATGTGTTAGATGCATCAAACATGAACAAATATTTATGTGGAGATGTATTTTGTATAAAATGATACATTTAATATTCTTAAACCCATTAAATGATACTTAAAAAAACTATACATAATATATAGTATCATACCCCATACAAAATACTTCTAGAATTCATATTGTTTTCTACACTTTAAGGTCTTGTTAAACTCATTATAACTCGATGAAATTTCTATCACATATTTATGTGAACATGTAATAAACCCCCCCTAAACTATTTAATGAATAATATATATGAAGAAATATAATTTTAATAATGGATAAATTAGGAATTATATTTCTATTGTTCAAATTTTTAAAGAAAAAATTCAAACTCTTATACTTTACAACATTAAATGTGAATATGTTAATAATTTTTTTTCCACTAAAGACTATTTTTAAGTTCATTATCATCATATTAAAAAAATTATAAAACTTTCATTTGATATTATCATGATAAAAATTCAAATATTTACATTATTTCATTACCAACACAATGTAAACTCTTTTAGGATATAAAGTGATATTCAATTTCAATTTTGATAGGTATAATATTTTATTTCATACATTTAAACTTTTATAATTACAAATATACTCCCACATGCATATTAGAAACTATGTTATTTCTAGAATATCATGATAAAAAACATATAATATTTTTTCAGAAAACAAAACTTATTTCCTTTAGTGATTATATTTAACAAATAAACTATTAAACCACCATATCTCATATTCCATTTTATGTGTTTAGAGTTTTTTTGAAAATAAGGCATTACTATTTAAAATATTCCACTAATGGGTGGTGAGAAATTTCATACCTCAGTTTTGAAAACTAGGATACACTCCCATTTGTATCCTTAAATTCTCAAATAACCTAGTTGTGAGATGTTTTATTAGAATATCAATAAATTTCTCCTTAGATGGAACAAATTCTTGCTTAAAAACACAATCAACCACCTTCTTCTTTAAAAATTGATATTTCATTTCAATAAGTTTTGATCTAGAATTATGCGATGGATTATTTGATAGATTTGTGGAACTTTTATTATCATAGTAGATAATCTGAGGGTATTCATTTTTAATATCCATGTTCTCATTATTTGTTTTCATCCATATCATCTGAGTAGTTTTTTTGTGATGAAACCACATATTTTTCCTTAGTTGAATTCAAGATGAGTGAAAATTATATTGGGTAAACTATTTTACCCTAGATTAAACATTTTTACCTCAGATAAAAAAACTTTATTATAGATAATTTTTTTTCCATATCACATCTTTAAAACATGTTATAGTTTTTGATGAATAAAAAACTATGTATATAAAAACATCATCTCATTTTATTCATAACAAATATTTGTTAATAAATATCTTACCTTATCATATAAGATAAATGAGATAAGAATATACATCCTTTATTCTTATGAATATGAGATTGTGATATTCCTTCATATTCTAAATATTCATAATAATAACCTTTTCTATAATATTTTAATTAAAACCATAATCTTATCATTTTTACCTTGATTTTTAACTTTTGTATACTTATATTATTTTTAAAGTATAAATTTGGTATCATATACCCTTCAAAAATCAATGAATTGATTCTTTAACCCCAATAATTATGATAGAATCTCCATTTAGTTTCTCAGGACCCCTTCATATATCATGGAAAATTCTATCCTATAGAAACATTGACCCTCCTTAGATGTTACTTTATTTGGATTAGAAGTTAGTGTGGGCCCTACATGACCTCTCTTATTCTATTTCCGGACATATATTTTATCCTTTAATTTTTTACCATTATCATGGAACTTGATCTTGGAACTCCCATGTACTACTCAAAAATCCTCAACCTATTGAGAATATCAGGTAAACTTTTATTGAAATCATCCATGTTGTAATTCATTATGAACTTTTAGATGATTTTTGAGAGTGATTTCAGATTGGTTTCCCTGGATAGATCACGATTATGTGGTGACCCAAGTTTATAAAATACATTTATGTTCCCAATCATATTAATTACATGAGTTGATACAAAATTACCATCAACCATATTATACTAAAAGACTTATTTTAAAACTTGATATATCCCATGTCCAACTTTTCTGTATAGATCCATTTTAGGATTTCTATTATCCCAAAAGAATCCGTATTCTTATATTGATTTTATATGTTGGGATTTATCAAAACAAGCATAAATTTTGAGAATTCAATAGATTATTTTCTATACTCACAATAATCATCTATCTCTTGCTGATTAGCTTCATAAAAAGAGGGTTTTAGGAAGTTTTTTCTCTAATATTACCTTTTTTTCTAGAGAATGATTCTCAATTTTTTATAATATTATATAAAGTTACTTCCATTAATATTTTATTCCTCATTTATTGATCTCAAATTCAGTTTTTTATTATGATTCCATTTATCTATAATAAAAACTTTTTTTAAATGATTATCATGTTTTATATTCATTTAACAAGGAATTTTATTAGACATTATCCCATTAAAATGAGGAACCCATTTGAAATACATCATATCCATTAGTGGGATAAGATTCAAATTTCACTAGGATTTAAGTCACTTTGGTGTTTCTTCTATCACTTGGATATATTGGCAGACACACATGTCAATCATATCGATAATGACTCTTGGATAGTTGAGTGGATATCTCATTATAATAATTCACCATATGGATTCACTTAACATTATTACTATGGTATCCTAATACTATTAGGATTTCCCCAACTAAGTGTAACTTGAATCATATTATAGATATGAGAACCTAATACTTTTAAGGTCACCCATAATCTATTTCCTTACACAAGATAATCCAAAAAAATCTAGATTTAGAATTACCCAACTGATTGGATTATTTAGGTATTAAAAAGTATTTGTTTTGAAGAAATCTAAAACTTACTATTTTAAGGGGTTTTATATCTCAATAAATTATCTATTACATTCCATTTTATATTTATGTATTCTTCAAATATTTTAGTTTTAAATCATATTCCTTCCACAAAATCATTATTTTCAAACCATATGGATGTGTAACTCTTTGCACAATACATAACTTGTACTACTAGCCTAAATTAAAAGATAACTTTTATTTACACATATCTAAATGAATCCCATTCATAAGTTATACGAAACTATTTCATGAAAAGGATTATGGTAATATAAAATCAATAATCCCTATAAGAGTAAGCAAGGAGAGATAGGTAGCCAAACCCCACTTTTCTATAAAGACCATAAGCTCCCAGGTCAGTGAGCAGTCTGACCTAAATTCCCTTTAACCATGATTATTTAATTAAGAGAGACCTCAATTATATCATAATTCTAAAAAATAACATTTATAAACAATAATATACTTCTTAATTCAATATTATAACATAGTATATGATAAAGTCAAGGTATAAGAATACTAAATCAATTATTATACCTAGTGTATAACTCCTTAAATGCATGTATGATAATTTATAGAAGCAATTTAACTATTTATACTAAACCATTCATCTATCAATAATATAAACAATTTATATCTATGAATAATGTAAGGAATATCACTAAATAAAGGAATATTTCATAAATTTTGACACAAGATAGATATTTATGAATAACTTATAAATAAAGCAAGTATAAAAAATTTAAAATTTAACTATGTACCCTGGATATTCCATAATTAAATAAATATAAAAAATTTATATCTATTTATAATATAAACACTTAATATTATACTTTATATGGATTTTACTTTAATATATGGTATTAAATGAAATATAAACACTTTATGTTCAAAATATATCACGTAAATAATTTATACAATCAATATATCACATATTTAATATTATTTAAACCTTGATCATACAATTTTACCCAAAATTACTTTGTTACTATTCAACTAATTTCCTCAAATAAGGTATTTTAATTTGAAAACTTTCATATAAAAATGATAAATTATAAAAAATTAAATATTAAATCCTTCAAATTTTGGTTTATTTTATAGTATAAAAAACTTTATAAATTTCCATATAAAAACTATATATCTAAAATATAATTCAATCCCTATAAATCAAAATTACTTCAATAATAACATTTAATATTATAGATATTTATTTATTAAATTTTCATAAACATTTAATAATTAATTATAAACATTTAATAATTAATTATAAACATTTAATAATTAATTAATTTATAAAAAATGTATAAATTAAATAAATATCACAAAATACATTTTCCCATAATTTATAAATAAAATATAAATTATTTAATTCAATTAATGATTAAATAATTATAAAAATTAAGATTTTCAATATATTGTTTTCTACAATTCATTTATGTCATAAACCCCAATATATTGCAAAACCTATGTCGTAGTTTATGATGGGTTTCTACATATTACAATAAATAATTTATCCACTATTGGTTATATTTTATGATATCACCATATCGTAAGTTGTGATCTAGTTCAAAACTAATATCATGATTTATATCATATTGATAATACAATTATTTGTTTTGTGGCATGAAAATAGTGTAATTTGATACTATATCCTTATATGAATCTCTATATCATATGTTAAGATATATAAAAAACTAAAGGATTACACTCTAAAAATTATTACAATATCGTTGGTCTTAATCATGGAATATTCCCTAAGATGCAGGGATGAAATAGGGTATTGTAGATATAAAAATCACTCCTTTATTATTATATTTTTGTCTATTTTATAAAGAGCACTCTTCTTACTCCCTCACAATTACTCTTGAGCGATGAAAGTAATAGATAATGAGCACTTGTTTTGTAATGACCCGAACTTTTCAAATGATATTTTCCTGAAAATGTGTGTTATATTATTACACAACAAAACTATATCCCTTTAATAATGATGTGAGTATATTTGAAAGGTGACCTTTGGGTTTTGAAATTTATATGACCATTGGTCAATTATGACTGTTGGTCAATATGAGTATTGTAAACAATATTCATAATAATAATTTTAACATTATAATTGGTATTATAAATATAAATGATAATTGTTAATTAATGAAGAAAGAAGAGTCTATGAACTCATCCTATAAAACCGTGCCGTATGAATCCCACTTTTCAGAGCTTGGGAAGGAGGTAAAATCACTGGGCATTGCTCTTAATCAATCCCAAGCTGAGCTTAAACATGTTAATCTTGAATGAAATCACCTATGGGAGAAGTTCAAGTTAGTTGAGATTACCACTTATGCGATATTATCTGAGCCACCCCAAGAATATATCATGATTTCACACCTTACCCTTAGGTCGTATGCGGGTGTTTTAAGGGGTTATGTGTTAAGGCCTTAGTTAAATAGTAATCCCTTTCTTTTAATAAATTTTTTTATTTCATCATTTCCATGTTAAGAATAGTTTTTTTAGAAATTGAAATGGAATTTGATAAATTGATTTTTTGGGTAAAAATTTTACTTTTCATAGATCTATCATACTTATAGAATTATTATGGTAAAATAAACATCATTTTTTAATTTCAAATGTCAAAATTAATCTGTGGTTAATTTTTAGTATTTTTTAAGAAGTTTTATATTTTAAATAAATAATAAAAAATACTTATTTTTTTTGTTTAAATAATTATTATACATTAAATAATTTATTCTATGAAATGATTTTCAAAAAACAGAGATACACAACTGTGATCTGTAAGATATTTTGAATCTGATAGGACCAACTTAATTTTTTTGACGAATAATAACTTGACCCTTTGGAATAGTAATATTACCCTTATGAATATTAATATAACCAATGAAATAGTAACCCTACCTATGTATATACAAATATAATTTAGTTATCTTAAATGGTAATGTGATATAATTATATCATAGTATAAGTAAATAAATGTTTTATAAATTATTAATTAAGTATTAGTATTTTTATAAAATATAAATATTTTTTACAAATTTATAATTAAAAGAAAATTCCTTTTTATAAAATGGATTTAATTTTTCAATTATACAAATCAAAAAATGGTTAGGGTGAATTTTTTGGGTTTTTTCTAAAATAGTTGAATTTTTGGTGAATAGTAAACATACAGTTTTAAGTTGTCGGTTTGTTTAATGGCATAATATCTATGACATAATTATGTAATTATTAATTTAAAATTATGGTAGAATATTATGTGTTAAATTAATTCAATTGGTTTTCCAGGTATCCAATACCATGGTCAAGCCCATGGTTTTACAAATACCACTACTGAGGTGTCCTTTGAAATTAATAAAAATCTCCCTCTCTTTTGATATAAATACCCACACATTCCTTCATTTTATTTAATTACCAATTATTTACCAATGAATATATGATAGTATTACCCCAAATGATTTATCCCAATGTGTCCTCAAGACCCCAAGGTCCCGATCTTCGAGTTTAAGGAGTCACTTTTCAAGGTAAAGGAAATATTAGTTTTGCCTTTCCTTTCAAGTCCTCTTTTTTATGTGGTATGAATTTAAAATTTAAATATCATGTTCTTATATACATTTTGTTCTATCCCTTTACTTAATTATGAGTATTTTATGAATGTGATACCCTTGTCCCCTCTTTTTTTTGTTTTCTAAAACTATGTTTCATACCCGTTATGTTGTTGAATTTTCATCTCCAAATTTATCTCTTTTTATCAAGAAGTTGTTTATTTTATTTTGTGAATACCTAAACCTCTATATTTTCTAGGTATATTCAAATATATTTAAAAAATATCTATTTAATTTTGGTATTAACATACATGAAACCCACCTTTATTTTTTGTGGTTTTAAAATGACAAAAGGATCTTCCTTTTAAACACTTTCTGAAACACTATCATTTTGAAATGAAACCTATTTCTTTTATTATCCAAGGGTTATTTATGAGTTTTTATATTAAGATCTATGTGTATCACATTAATTAAGAAATATTAAGGTTGATACATGATAGTGTTCCAATGTATTAGGTAAATAATTCAATCTCTAGATATGAAAAGTTTTACGATACATTGGTGAATAAACTTGGTAATTTTACGACACCTCAGTGAAAAACCTTACTGATATACTTATGAATGACTCAATTAAATTTTGTATCCAAATTTAAAATTTATAATTCATGTTATTTTATTTATTATATGCCTCATGTTCTCTTTTTCATTCCATATTGATATTCTTCAATTTCTTATCAGTATTTCTCAAGATCACAAGTATACTATTTCATGTGTTTTTCCTTACTGGGCCTTCTACTCAACATTTTCATTAATGTATGTCTTCAGGTTATAAGATGAAATAAATTTACTTATTATGAACCTTTAATAATCCTTTCAAGTGGAATATAATATTTTTTTAAGTTTTAATGTATTATATACCTTTTTCCAAGATACTAAACTTTAAAAGATCCTATGTTTGTAAATGCTATGTAAAGTTATGTAATAAAAAGGTCAGATTCTATAGTTAGTATAAAAGGATGGTTTAGTTATTTGTGTAAATTAGGATTTGAAAACTTTAGGAAGAACCTTAGAGAAAATTTTAAATATAAGAAAAAAACTTGGTATTTTGGTGAAATATTAAGTAAGTGTTTTTTGAACAAATAAATCCCTCTACAGATATGAATACATAGATGTTGATTAGGAAAAAATGTATCTAGTGGTAAAACCTGAAAAAAAATTGAACTTGACTCGAATGAGAATTGGTTCCTGACAATAAACATTTGTTCACTCCTTTGACACTCTTGGGGGATATGTTTGGTTAATCACAAACTTTTTATGAACTATTATGAAGAATTTAAAGAAATGTAATTATTGTTAATCAATAAAAAATTAAGTATGATGCTTTAAGACATCAAATTATTTTAGAGTTATAATATTATTAAAAGAAACATGTTTCTCACTATGTTTCTTTTCTTTTATAAAATGGAGGGAAATAAGAGGAACTGTGTAAATAGTGAGCGCAATAGACCATGCATTGATGACCCTCTTATGGAAGCCAGAATGGAAAAATTCATGAAAATAATGAATCAAATAACTCAAGTTATGGGAAATAACTTGAATCAAGCTAAGATACCAGTTTCACCACGAAGGGAACAACTTTTCATTGAGTCCTTTATGCGTTAATGACCGCCAACATTCAGTGGATCTAACAACCCATTGATTTTGTAATAGTGTATAAGATCTATAGAAAAGATCTTTTCTGCACTTCATTGTTTATAACAAGATAAAGTCACTCTAGATATGTACCGTTTAGAGGGTGAAACTGATCAGTGGTGGGAACTGATTAAAAGTACGAGGCTAAGAGTGGAATATTGAATCTCTGTATTGGGAAGAGTTTAGGGGAATCTTATTTAATAAGTATTTCCCTCATTCTATGAAAAAAATGGATAAGGAATTCCTTAAAATAAATCATAAAAAGAATGAATCTATTGGTAGTTATGAGATGAAATTCACAAGACTTTCCCATTATACCTCTAGCTTTGTCATGGATCGTAATGGTAAGGTTGATATATTCTTCTATGTACTAAGACCTCATCCATGAAAGAATTTAGCCAATCGAGACTATGAAAACTATGAGGAAATCATACAGGGTGATATGAAGGTTGAATTGGAGTTCTTTGAGACACATTGGATTCACAAATTGAATGAGAAGAATATGTCATTAGAGCTAAACTTGGGGAGGAGCTTTGATCAAGGAAGAGAAGGAAAGAACGTGAAACTTTCCACATGTAACAAATGTGGGAAGAAGCATTCGGGGAACTACCTTCTCTAGAGTATGAAGTTTTACAAGTGTAAACGATATAGCCATATCACTCGAAACTATCATAGTGAAGTGAAGACTCAACTTATCAACACAAAAGATGAAGGGAATATATTGTAGTCTTTACCTGAAGTCCAATTCTTCAAGTGTGTATAGATCGAGCACTTTTATAACCACTTTCCAAATCTAAGGGTAGTGGAGGGGAATCACCATCAACCTCAGTATAGGAAAAGAGAGCAATTTCATGCTTTTTTATATCATTATAGGTGAAGTTGAAGCTCCAAATGATGTGATGGTAGGTACTCTCATTGTTCTCTCAAAGCTAGCAAGTACTTTGTTTGATTCTGGTTTTACACATCCCTTTATTTCCTCCAAGTTTGCAAATAATATATAATCAATCCTTGAACTGCTAGAAGTAGATTTATCAATCAAGAATATTAGGGGGATTATCCAAGTATAAAAAATGTTTAGAAACTCCAGTATTCACTTTGGAGAGCATAATCTCATCATAAATCTAGTATTCATTCACATGTTGGAATTCGACATTATACTAGGGATGGACTGGTTCTCAAATTATAATGATAATATAAAATAAATAATCAAAAAAATATCTATAATCTTTAATGGAAAACCTATTTTTTTTTCAAATAATAGATATCTCAACCTAAGTTTTGTCTAGAATCACAACCCATAGTCTTCTTTATGGAGATTATCGGTGAAGATGAAGAAGGAAATCAAAGTGTACAAATAGAGAATGTCCCCATCATTCAGGAATACAATGAAATATTTCTTGAGGATTTAGCTAGACATCCCCAATAAATAGAGGTATATTTCTCCATTAAACTCATGTCTAGTTCTAAGACCATATAAAAAACCCCATATAAAATGGAAAATGTGGAGATGGAGGAATTAAAGAAGAAACTCCAATATCTTTTGCAGAATGGTTTTATCTAGACAAGCGTGTGTCCTTGGGGAGAACCTATTCTCTTTGTGAAGAAGAAGGATAGATCAATGTAGTTATTAATTGATTATAGATAACTTAACAGGATCACAATGAAGAACAAGTACCCTCTTCTAATAATTGATGATTTATTTGAACATCTTCATGGGGTTCAATTATTCTCCAAGATTGATCTTCGATCTAGTTATCATCAATTACGGGTGAAGACAAAATATATTCTAAATACCACCTTTTGATAAAGATATAGGAATTATGAGTTTTTTGTTATTCCCTTTAGATTGACCAATGTACCTGCTATTTTTATGGATTTGATGAATAGAGACTTTAAGAACTACCTTGATAACTTTGTGGTAGTTTTTATTGATGATATTATAATATATTCCAAAAGATGTGAGGAGAATGAGAATCATCTAAGAGTGATACTAAAAACTCTAAGGAAGGAGAGGTTATTTGGAAAGTTTAGAAAGTGTGGGTTTTGGTTATAATAATTTGCTTTTTTGGGGCACATTATATCTAGTGAAGGAATCTCAATTGACCCTACAAAGAAAAAGGTTGTTGGGGAGTAGACTCATCATACAATAGTAACTGATATTTTTAGTTTCCTTGGTTTAGTAGGATATTGTATGAGGTTTATGAAAGAAATTTCATGAATTTATAATCCACTAGACAAGTTAACTTGAAAAGGGGTTAAGTTCATCTGGACAAAGGAGTGTGAGTAAAATTTTTAAGTACTAAAGAAGAGATTGGTTAGTGTACGCATGTTAACTCTACCCTCTACAAGAGAAGGATTTTTTCTTTATGCATCTCGGAAGTTAAAGGATCATGAGAAAAATTATCCTATGCATGATATGGAGCTAGCTACAATTGTTTTTCTCTAAATATATAGAGGAACTATATTTATGGGGAGAAATGTGATATATACACAGACCACCAATGTTTGAAGTATATTTTCATTCAAAAATAACTGAACATGAGACATAGGAGATGGTTGGAACTTCTTAAATACTATTATTGTTCACTTCATTATCAATCGGGAAGAGCAAACAAAGATGATGATGCATTAAGCAGGAAGGACCCTGTTGTTCTATAAATGATGAGGATTCAAGGATATCCTTTGATAAAAGACCTAGTAAAACTAGACATGGGTATTTTAAGGGAAAATAAATAATCAACCCTCTCCCAAATCATTTCTCAACTATTATTACTAGATAAGATCAAGAAATATCAAAGAGATGATCCTTTGTTATAGAATAAGTTTGAGGCAGTGATGGACGAGAAGTTTTCTGAGTTCAATATTGATCATGAAGGTGTACTGAAATTTCTTATAAGGCTATGTGTTCCATCTATTCTAGAAATAAAGAAGGAGTTTATGGATGAATATCATATCTATACATTCTCTATATATCATGGAAGTGATAAAATATATAAGGACCTTCATGATCATTATTGGTGGGATAACATAAAAAGGTATATTGCTGATTATACTACAAGGTACCTAGTGTGTCATCAAGTGAAGTCATAGAGAAAAATTACTAAAGGGTTATTACAACCACTACCCATACTATCATGGAAGTGGGACAATATCACTATGGATTTTGTCACTGGTTTCCCAATAAAATCCAAATGAAACAATGTGATATGGGTTATATTGGACTACCTCACCAATACTTCCCATTTTATATCTATTTGGGAAGATTTCTCTCTTGACCAACTCACCAAGATATACATGAAGGAAGTGGTTAGGCTGTATGGGGTTCCACTTTATATCATATCTAATCATGATCCAAGGTTCACATCAAAATTATAGAGTAGTATTCAACATGATCTGGGTATCGAATTGAATTTTAGTATGACCTATCACTATTAAACTAATGGCCGATCTAAAAGGACTATTCAGACACTCAAGGACATACTGAGAACATGCTCAATGGAATTTAAAGGTGGATGGGATCAATATCTCCCATTAGTTGATTTCTCATACAACAAAAACTTCCATTTGAGTATGAAAAATAGCTCCCTATAAATATATATATGGGAAGAGATGTAGAACTCATACTTGTTGGGATGAAGTTGGTGAGAGAAATATTCTTGGGCCTGATCTTATGAAAGATATGATAGAAAAGGTTCATGTCATCCAACAACATATTACGACTGCTCAAAGTCCACAAAAGAGCTACACTGACAACCATTGAAGGGACTTGGAGTTTGATGTTGGAAAAAAGTCTTACTTTTAATTTCTCCATGGAAGAGATTCATGAAATTTTGTAAGAAAGGGAAGCTTATCCCCAGGTACATTTTCTCTTATGAAATTCTTGATCGCATAGGAGTAGTGGCCTATCGGCTATCATTTACAAAAAATCTATCTCAAGTTCATGATGTTTTCCATGTATCTCTCTTAAGGAAGTACATACCTAACCCTTCACATGTACTGAATCTGGAGGTGGTACAACTGGAAAATTATCTATCTTACAAGAAGCAGCCAATTGAGATATTGGACCGTAAGAAAAAGGTTCTACGCAACAAGAATACCCAAATCATCAAAGCGTTATGGAGGAACCACATGTATGAAGAAGCGATATGGGAACTAGAGGAAACAATGAGGCAGAAGTACCCTCACCTTTTCTCAAATGAGTGAATGAGTTGAAGTTTTCGGGATGAAATTTCTTAAGGAGAAAAGAATGTAACGACCCAAACTTTTTAAATGATATTTTTTCCTGAAAATTTGTGTTATATTATTGCAAAACAAAACTATATCCCTTTTATAATTAAGTGAGTACATTTGAAATGAGACCTTTGGGTTTCAACCATTATATGACTATTGGTTAATTATGATTGTTGGTCAATATGACTGTTGGAAACAATACTCTTAATAATAATTTTAATGTTATAATTTGTATTATAAATAGAAATAATAATGGTTAATTAATGTATAAAGAATATTCAATGTCCTCATCTAGTAGAATTGTTCCATACAAAGCCCAATTTTTAGATCTTGGGAAGGAGGTAGCATCATTGGGATTCTCTCTTGGCCAATCTCAAAAAGAGATTAAACTTGTTAATCTTTAATGCAATCTTCTATGAGATAATTTCAAGTTAGTGGATATTACCACTCAGGCGATGTTATCCAAGCCTCCCCAAGAGTTTATCACTATTGCACACCTTACCCTTAGGCTGTATACGGGTGTTATAAGGGGTTATGTTTCAAGGTCTTAGTCACTTAAATTGTAATCAATTTATTTTAATATAATTTTTATTTCATCATTTCCATTGTAATAATAGTTTTTCTTAACAATCGAAATGGAATTTGATAAACTGATATTTTGGGTAAAAATTGTAATTTTTAGAGATTTCTCATACTTAGAGAATTATTATGGTAAAATAAACATCATTTTTGAATTTCAAATGTCAAATCAATCTATGGTGAATTTTAAGTATTTTTCTAAGAAGTTTCATATTTTTGATTAATAGTGAAATTATACTAATTTTTTTATTTAAATAATAATTATAAATTAAATAATTGATTATGTGAAAGGATTTTCAAAAAATGGACAGAAACAATTGAAATATGTAAGATATTTAGAATCTGACAGGATCAAATTATTTTTTTGGTGAATAATAACTTGACCCTTTAGAATAGTAATGTTACCTTTATGAATAATAATATGACCAATGGAATATTAACCTCACCTAAGGATGTATAAATATAATTTAGGCATATTAAATGGTAATGTGATATAATTATATCATAGTATAAGTAAATAATTATTTTAGAAATTATTAGTTAAGTATTAGTATTTTTATAAAACATAAATGTTTATTTAAAAATTTATAAATAAAATAAAATTCGTTTTCATAAAATGGATTTCATTTTTAAACTATACATGTTGAAAAATGGTTAGTGCTATTTTTTGAGTTTTTTCTAAAATAGTAGAAATTTCAGTGAGTAGTAAACATACAGTTTTGAGTTGTCAACATGTTTAATGACATCATAGCTATGTCATAATGATGTAATGATTAATTTAAAATTATTTTCGACACTTATGTGTTAAATTAATTCAATAGGTTTCCCAAGTGGCCAATACTATGGGCAAATACTATGAACAATCCCATGGTTTTGTAAATACCACTACTAAGGTGTCCTATGAAATTAATAAAAAAATCCCTCTCTTTTACTATAAATACCCACCCATTCCTTAATTTTATTTCATGAAAAACTATTTACCAATGAATATATGATAATATTAACCCCCAAGGAGTCCTCCAAATGTGTTATAAAACCCCCAAGATCCCGATCTTTGAGTTTTAGTAGTCACTTTTCATGGTAAGAGAAATATCAACTTCACTTTTCCTTTCAAGTTCTCTTTTTATATGGTATGCCTTTAAAATTTCCATATCATGTTCTTCTATAATTTTTTTCTATAACTTTAATGTATTAAGAGTCTTTTGTGAATGAGATACCCCTTTCCCTTTAATTTTTTTTTTCTAAAACCATGTTTCATACCTGTTATACTGACGAATTTTCATCTCAAAATTTCTCTCTTTTTAAAAAGAAATTATTTATTTTCTTTTTTGAATACCCAAACCTATTTAATATCTAAGGGAATTAAAATAGATGAAAAAATTATCTATTTAATTATTTTATTAACATATATTAAACCCTCCTTCTTTTTCTATGGGTTTAAAATGACTAAAGGATCATGTTTTCAAGAACTTTATAAAACACTATGATTTTGAAATGAAACCCATTTATCTTATTCTACACATGTTATTTATGATATGTTATATTAAGATATATGTGGATCGCATTAATTAATACATATTAATGGTGTTTTTTTAGTGATATAATGCATTGGGTAAAGAATTTAATCTCTAGAGATGACACATTTTATGATACCTTGGTGAATAACCATAGTAATTTTTATGAAAACTTAGTGTCAAACCTTGGTGATATCATGTAAAGACTCGGAATTTCTGTGTAAATTTTTTTCTTAAATATATGGGAATTTTACAAGTCCACAGTTTCTGAAAGCGCTTGATTCCGAGGCCCGGTGTGTCCAGAATCAATTTCTGAAGTTTTGTTCAGGTATGTTTAGTAAACGTACGAGCGGGACTTTATAACTTTTGAAACGGTGCTTGGAAATGAAATATGAGGACACCATTAAACTCGAAGCATCGGTAATTGCTTAGTGAGACCTTCACCGCAGTTGCGTTTTAACGAGAACGAAAGTTAGATTTTAGGGTTATTAGTTAAATTGAATAAAAATAAGTGTTAAATTATTTTTATTCCTTAGTGGTTAAAACCTACAAGAGGAGGTTAGTGGTAGGACCCACCTACACATAACCTCCCTTGGGAGGATATTTTTAGGTGGGCCCCACATGAGCTTTAAACCCCCCTTTAACCCCTTGAAACTCCCAATTAATTGGGGAGCCTCTTTACCTTCCCTCATAAGTGTTCCACTCCACATAAATTAATTAATGGTTCATTAATTAATTATTTGAATCCATTTGAATTCATGAAAACCATTTAAAATAAATTAAATGGATTAAAATAATTAATTAATAAACCATTAATTAATTTATGTGGAGGGTCACACTTATGAGGGAAGGTGAAGAGGCTCCCCAATTAATTGGGAGTTCCATGGGTTTAAACGGGGGGTTTAAAGCTCATGTAGGCCCCACCTAAAAATATCCTACCAAGGGAGGTTATGTGCTGGTGGGTCCCACCACTAACCTCCTCTTGGAGGTTTTAACCACCAATAAATAAAAATAAGCTAACACTTATTTTTATTCAATTTAAATAATAACCCCAAAATCTAACTTCCATTCTTGTTAGAATGCAACTGCGGTGAAGGTCTCACTAAGAAATTACTAACACTGTGAGTTCAACGGTGTCCTCAGATTTCAGTTCTGAGCACTGGTTCAAAATTTATAAAGTCCCACTCATACGTTTACTAAACGTGCCTGAAAAAAATTTTAGAAATTGATTCCGGACACACCGGGCCTCATAATCAAGCGCCGTCAGAAACTGCGGAACCATAAAATTCCAATTTATTTAAGAAAAAATTTTCCACAGAAATTTTGGGTCTTTAAATTCTCCCAACCTCAGGGATTTACGTCCCCGTAAGCTATAACTCGAACTAAGGGAACAAATAGGGGTACTGAGCACGCATCTGAGCCTCCCTCTCCAATGTGCTCTCCTAGAGGTTCCCGTGATGCTAACGAATGTGCACCAGAGGTATCAACCATCCACATAGGACTTGATCCTATCAGTCCTCAATCTATACTAGAACCTCCGTGAAATTCATCTGGTCATCGATGTCCATCTCCCCATGGTCTATGATGTGAGAAGGGTCATGCACGTATCTCCTCAGCTGAGATACGTGGAAGACTTTGTGCACTCGGTGCAACTGAGGTAGAAGAGCTAAGCGGTAAGCCACCTCACCTACTCTGCCAAGGACTTGGAAAGGTCCTATGAACCACAAAGATAAATTTCTGCCTCTACAAAATCTCTGCAAACCTTGTCGAGGTGAGACCTGTAGAAAGACGTGGTCACTATCCTTGAACTCCATAGGTCTCCATCTTCTGTCAGCATATGACTTATGTCTTCTCTGTGCAGTCTTCATCTGCTCCTGGATGATTTGCACCTTCTCCGTGGTAGCCCGTACCATATTTGGTCCCACTAGTGCTGACTCCCCTGTGTTTTTCCAACACAGTGGTGACCTACAAGGCCGACTATACAAGGCCCCAAAAGGTCCTAAACCTATGGTGGAGTAATAGATTTTGTTGTAGGAAAACTCCACCAAAGGAAAGTGATCCTCCCAGTTGAGACCGAAGTCGAGGAAACATGCACGGAGCATGTCCTCAAGGGTTTGAATGGCCCTCTTGGTCTGACCATCTGTTTGAGGATGGAAGGCGGTGCTCAGACGTAGCTGTGTCCTGAAAGCCTCCTGCAAACCCTTCCTTATCTAGGAAGTAAACTGTGCGTCTCAGTCGGAGACAATAGAGGAAGGTTCTCCATGTAAACAAACTATCTCCTGCACATAGAGGCATTCCAAGATCGCAAATAATCCCTGCTCTCTGATCAGTATAATGTGGGCCGACTTGGTGAGTCGGTCAACGATCACCCATATTGAGTCGTGACTCCTGGATGTACGTGGAAGACCCGTCACAACGTCTATAGATATCCCATCCCACTTCCACTCTGGGACATCTAAAGGCTGAACCAAGCATGATGGTACCTGGTGCTCTACCTTCACTTGCTGAAAAGTGAGGCACCGTGAGAAAAAATCTACTACCACCTTCTTCATACCTGGCCACCAGTGCTGTCGTCTGAGGTCTTGGTACACATTCTCTACTACTGGATATACCGCTAAAGGGAAAGTGTGGAAATCCCTCAAAACTTCCTCCTGAAGTGCAACTGGTACCACGGTACATCCTCTAAAGAGGATGACATGCTCCCCACCTTCAAAAAATCCATCAGGTGCTTACCCTTTGGATATCTGAGCACGCCGTGTCTCACAGTCAGCATCCCCACGCTGCACCTCCCTGAATGACTGAAGAAGTAGGGGAGTGACTATAAGAGATTGTAGATAGGCTACTCCATCCCTATCCACAAAGGATATCTGCAAGGCATCTAGATACTCTGTCGCCTCTCCTAGTAGCTGAATGCCTGATATCCTACTAAGAGAATCTGCTACAATGTTCCCCTTCCCAGGAGTATAGACTATCTAGAAGTCATAGTCCTGGAGGAACTCAAGCCAACACCACTGTCTCAGGTTCAGGTCCTTCTGAGAGAATATATACCTGAGACTCTTATGATTAGAGTACATGGTAAAACATTCACCCATCAGATAGTGATGCCACATCTTCAAGGAGAAGAACACTACTGCTAACTCCAGGTCATGGGTAGCGTAGTTCTGCTCGAACTGTCTCAGCTACTGAGAACCATACGCGATCAATTCTCACTCCTGCATCCGGACACACCCGAGTTTGTTCCCTGATGTGTTGCAGTAAACTATGTACCCTACGCCTTCCTCTGGGAGCCTCAAGATGGGGGCACTAGTCAGCCTCTGCCTCAGATCCTAAAATATCTGCTGGCATCTCTCTGACCACATGAAGGGCTTCCCCTTCTTCATCAAGGATGATAGTATACAACTCTGGAGAAGTCTGGAATGAATCTTTAGTAGTATCCATCCAAACCCAGGAAACTCCGTACCCCCGTCACACTCCTGGGTGGCTCCCAAGGAAGCACTGCCTCAATCTTTGCTGGATCCACTGAAAATCCAACCTTTGAGATGACGTGTCCCAATAAGTGGACCTCTTGAATCTAAAACTGGTACTTTGAGATCTTACCATAAAGATGGTGCTCTCGGAGTGTGTCCATTACTACCTGTAAGTGGTAGGCATGCTCCTCCTTAGTAGTCAAGTAGATCCGTATGTCGTCGATGAATACTACGACAAATCGATCGAGGTAAGGTTGGAAGATCCTATTCATGAGACTCATGAACACTTCTGGAGTGTTGGTTACACCAAAGGTCACAAACAAGAACTCATAATTTCTGTACTGACACCTGAAGGACATCTTCTTCAAATTTTCATCCTGAACTCTAAGCTGGTGATAGCCTGATCTGAGGTCTATCTTTGAGAACCATCGATCTCCCTTGAGCTGATAAAAGAGATCGTCAATCCTTGGAAATGGGTACTTGGTCTTCACGGTCACCTGGTTCAGGCGACGGTAGTCGACACAGAGCCTCAAGCTCTCATCCGCCTTCTTGGTGAATAGAATCAGGGATGCTCAGGGAGAAACATTAGGCCGGATGAATCCCTTCCCCTACAAGTCCTCAAGATGTATCCTCAGTTCATGAAGCTCAGTGGGAGCCTTTCGATATGCTGGAGTAGATATCGATGCCGTCTCATGGTACATGTCAATGTAGAAGTCCAACTTTCTGCGAGGAGGTAGTCCTGGAACATCGTCAGGGAAAACATCCGATTACTAGTCCACCACTACAGGATAAGCCAGACTCTCTACATCAACTGCTCCAACGGTAAGTCAAGCCAACTGGTGAGTGATCCGCTGCACCCTCCTATGAGTAAGTCCTTCTTGCGCTGCAAAGGTTCCCTTCTCGCCGGTGAAGGTGAACCTGGTCCTATTCGTGCGAACACACCACACTTTTTTCCTAATACAGTCGATCTGATCATGTAATATAGATAACCAGTCCATACCCAAGATGACATCGTAAGGCCTTGACACCGCTATGAGGAGATCCCAGTCTAATCTCTCACCTCCTAGAGTAAGTTCACACTATCGGCACCAGTACGTAATCATCGAGTCTACTCCCGTAGGAGTCTCTAGACGTAATTATCGAGCCAATGTCTCCATCGGAATCTCCAAGCTCTGAACGAGGGTAGTGGATATAAAAGAGTGACTGAAACCAGTGTCTATAAGAACTACAACTATGGTGGAGTAGACACAGATAGTACCTCAAATCATCTACAGAGCGCTATGGTCGTATGCTTCAGCTTCCTGAAGCTGAGCTCTCCCCTGTCTGCCAGCTCCCTGTGGTTGGGGTGGTCCTCTTGGTGGTGGTGGCGGTAGCACCTCGTAACGTCGACTACTGCCAGCTGTTCAACCAGCTCCTCTGCCACATCCGCCTGCGCCCTATGGACCACCTCGATCGAATCTCTGCCTCTGTCTGGGAGGTCCCTCAACCGACTATTGATCGTCAGTATGGCGGGTCGGACAGTCACGTGCCATGTGACCAAGCCTGCCACATGAGTAACACTGCCCACTCCTGGCATGACTGGCTCTGTCTCCACTCTGGGTGCCCCACACAACTGATCCTGAGTCGTGCGGTCGTCCACCTGTAGGTCTCTTCCTCTTGGACCTCTGCGTCATCTGTCTACTACCAGCTGTAGAAGACTCCACTGCAAGTCGACTAGTAGTGGGTCACACTGCTGGAGACTTCTCAGCAAGGAAACTCTCCACTAGGAGAGCTTTCTCCAACACTCCCACATGCGTCAGAATGTTGAGGGAGATCATCAAGGCTCTGATATCTTACCTGAGCTCTTTCTCGAATGTCTGGTCCTTGAAGAATGGGTCCCGTACCATATCTGGGGAGTATCATGTGAGGCTAGTGAACCTCGCTGAATACTATGCTACTATCATGCTGCCCTGTTGTAGATGAAGTAACTCCTGTATCTCCACCACTAGAAGAGTGGCTGGAACAAACTTCACCCAGAATAGGATCTCATAGTCTGTTTAGAGTGAATTCGCCTCGTTGGGGACTTGAAGAATCAGGCTCCACCATCTAAATGCTGCTTCTTGAAGGAGACTCGCAACAAGAATCACCATGTAGTCTGCTGGTGTCCCTACTAGCCTGAAGACTCTCACCATAGCCTCCAGATAATCATCAGCCGCCTGTGGGTCCGTCTCTCCCCAGAACTTGGGTGGCCTCTGGCACTGGAACTCATGAAGCGTGCTCAAGTGGCTTGCATCGTCTGCTGCTGGGGCTGGTGGCATCGATGACCCAACGGGTGGTGGTACCGCTGGTGCCTCAACTGGAAAGGGGCCCTGCACTGAGTCCGCTTCACTCGGTGTGCTGTCAGAGTGTATGAATCTCAAGGCTCTAACTGTCCGTCTGCAGGGAGGCATCCTGAAAGGAATAGATGCGACATGGTCAAAATATTATACCTGGTGAGATGACCTAGTTGAGATGACTTAAAGAGAAACTTTTGAAACACACACACAATCAGTGTCTTCGTGCACTGATTTGGAAATCAAAAGTCAGGGTCCTGGTGTATGGATACGTCGGTCGCCGCATCAACACTGGACTCCCTAAACTAAAAACCACACTTGGTACCATTAAAACTATTGCTTCACAGAAAAGAATGATTAGAGTTCTGAGTTCTGCAGTAGAATTGACTACTCTGATACCAATTTTTCACGACCCGTCCTCGGGGCCCGTGCCGTGACTACCCCAAGCCCACCTTACATATGACAGGGGATGGTGACTAGCACCAAATGCGTAAATCCCTAAGCTGAGAAGACATTGCCTTTATAAATTGTAAACACACACAACAGATTATGAAACTGGAAGTAAAACACTAAGTAAAACTATATACAAAAGATGTTCTCGAAAGAAAACGGGGCCAGAAATACAAACCTAACAGTAAAGTACAAGGAACGAACAAACATGTACAACTAAAAAGACAAATAGCTGGAAGGTGTCTAGAAGATCCTGGATCGTCCACCACGGATCCTACCTGAAGGGTAGGTACCGATATCCTCCTCAGTGCTCCACATCCGTCCATATCCTTAAGGTACTGATTTGTCATGAGGTAAACCTCTAGGTACCGTCTAGTCCTCGTACACTCCACTGGTGCGCGCTATAGGCGGGACCCCTCGGGTCCCGTGGTTCACCAAACTGGCACCTAGTGCCGGTTCCTTCGGAAACTAGGGGGGCGCCGCACCCCCCCTACGGCATGGCCACCTGGGACACACAAGCTAGCTGGCCGAGCTGCCCTTGGGCTGGGATGCCCACGACCAGGCTTCCTACGGCTGGGCCACCCTCGGCCGGGCCGCCCTCGGTCGGACCACCCTCGAGCTAGGCCTCCCTCGGTCGGGCCTCACTCGGGCCGGACCACCTTCGAGCCGGGACGCCCCTTCAGGCCTGACCATTTCCTCAGACTGGGTAGGACTCGTGGACCAGGTTAGACCTTGGTTTAGACCGGGTCAGGCCGGGTTGGTCCAACTGGGTCTGACCGGACCCAGATCCGCTATAGCCCAATTACACATTTTCGCCCATATCTTGGGCTATGGGCGTCCGTTTGACAAACCGTCAACGACGCCTTTATTATTGGAATGAAGCCATCCCTTTGAAAATACCTCATGGGAGTTCGGGGTATATTTGAGATACGGTCAAGTTTGTTTGTACACGAAACCAACAGGGCCCCCGGGACTAAAAGACTAATAACTCACAGACCGGGCGTCTTATTGACATGCCCACGTTGAGACCCCTATAACATGGAGTACCTTTGAGATACTTATACGTGGAACTTCGTGACAGTTGGAGTATTGACCAGTAGCTCGTGGAGAGGATCCTTATAGTGATGAGCAGATAGAGTGCGGAGACCTAGTAGATGACAAACCTGATGACTCCTTGACCGATTCGACTAGCCCAGTGGGGAGCACCTGGTAGTTGGCGGCAGACCCATGGAGGAGGAGTGCCTGGTAGTTGGCGGAAGACCTGAGGTACTCGATAGGAGGAAAACCTTTGCAGGATATTAGGGGGAGCGCCTAGTAGTTGGCGGCAGACCCACAATGGAGTAGCTCCTAGTAGTTGGTGGCAGACCCACGATACTCGATAGGAGGATTACCTCAACAGTCCAAGGTTAGTGAGAAGTGACTTGGTATCGGGACAGGCCCACTGTTATTGACAGAGGAGGAGTTCTCTAGTACCCATGGTTTTGATAATAAAAATCCTGGTTTGAGCTGAGTCATGACTTTTGTGTTTCCTCATGATTGATATGGGTTACTAGATAACTTAGGTATATGTATGGGAATATACTTAAGTAATGGGTATCCGTTGTTTCATACTTTTAGTTTATCCTTGTTGGATTTTGTGATACCTTGAGGGTCTCAGGGTCCCTACTGGGTATCTTTATACTCACCCCTGCACGGGCTATTCCCGCACCTCGTTGTTTTGGATGCAGATGATGGACAACACTGACCGAGGCAGAGTGTACGAGGACTAGACGGTACCCGAAGGTGGACCTCACAACGAGTCGGTACTCAGAGGAGACGGAAGGACGTGGATCATTGAGGAGGCTATCTATACCTACCCTTCAGGTAAAATCCATGGTGGATGATCCAGGATATGCTAGACACCTTCCACCTGTTTGTCTTTTTAGTTTTACCTGTTTGTCTTTTCCTTGTACTTTACTGTTGGGCTTGTATTTTCGGCCCCTTTTTCTTTCCAGCACATCTTTTGTATATAGTTTTACATAGTGTTTTACTTCCAGTTGAATACTCTGTTGTGTGTGTTTACAATTTATAAAGGAAATTCCTTCCCATCTTAGGGAATTACACCTTTGGTACTAGTCGCCAGACCCTGGCCTATGGAAGGCGGGCTTGGGGTAGTCACGACACGGGCCCCGAGGATGGGACATGACAGACATGCTTATGAATGAATAAATTAAATGTTTTATCCATATTTACAAGTTATTATTCATGTTATTTTATTTATTATATTCCACATGTTCTCTTTTTAATTCCATATTGATATTCTTCAAGTTCTTATCAATATTTATTAAGATCACATGTAAACTGTTTCACTTGTTTCCCCTTACTGGACTTCTGCTCACCCTTTCCATTAATGTATGTCCCTAGGTTATGAGATGTAATAAATTTAATTAGGATTAATCTTGAACAATCCTTTTAAGTGGAATATAAAAATGTTTCAAGTTTTCATGTATTATGTACCTTTTTCCAAGGCACTAAACTTTAAAAGATCCTCTATTTGTAAATACTAGGTAAAGTTATGTAATAAAAAGGAGGGATGATATATGTTTTTAATTAATTCACCCAAACCATTTTAATATAAATATAATGAAATAAACATTATATTTATACACATGATACACTAAGTGAACTGATTTATAAATTTTTTAAAAATAGAGCAGCCACAGTAACCCTCTTGATTCACTATCTACACAAAACCTTTGAAAAGATCACTAATAATCTTGGAATATTTGTTCTTAATTATCCATATACGATTATATTATTCTCTATTAAATGATGATGGTAAATTACACATGGAATTCTGTAACAATTTTTCTCATTGTCGATGTGCTTTCAAATAAACATCTCTTATAGAATACCCTTATTCACCACCTTCAACTTATTAGTGCATGAGCCTAAAACAATATATAGGGACCCATCCCTAAAAAATTCCATAATTTTGAGTATTTAATCAGTATTTTACATTATTAAATTTCAAGTATCTTTATATTTTATATTTTTAGAGAATTAATCCATAACTATAACATTGAAAACCCATATATTGTAAAGTGAACAATTCTACTCATTATCCATTTTTCCCACAATATAAAACATTTAAAATGAAACATGTTTTATTTTAATGAAAAATATTCATGGTTTTAAAATTTAATTCTTCTTTTTTCTAACCCATCCTTAAACCCTATGAAAAATATTTTAAAAACATGGGACGCATAAAAAAATCTTAGTAAGGGACATAAAATAAGGAAATCAATTAGTCTCGTGAAAAATATGAAAACCCATCAAATTTTTAACTTTATCAAAATATTATTTGAGAGTATGAAATAAATAATATCCCCATAATACACACACACACATTTTTTCACAAATAAAATTATTAAAATTCATAAAAATTAAATAGAAACCCGTTTTAGGTGACTTATAGAATGATATTCATAACTCATGTTAGAAATAACTAGATCCTAGTTAAATACATAGGATAAACCTCCTTATTTTCCTCCCTCATTATTTAATATGAAGACAAGAAAAATTACCCAATTCATTAGAGATCTATAATGGGTCTCACTCATTGTATAATCTCTATCCAGCTCACCCGTTCATATAAGCTGTATCGGGCTCACCAATTCATATAAGATGTATCGGGATCACCAAATAATATAATATATATTATTACCACTATATATTTATATATAATTTTAAATTAACATATAAAAAACATTTTTATGCTTTAAATTTTCATAACAAAACCCTTGAAACACTTTTTTGAACCCATCTGAAAAGCACTTTACAATATCTAAATACCCTTTCCTTTTAAAAAATAATTTTTAAAACTAAAATCCACAGAATAAAAGGGAAAGAGGGTTTTTATTTGAAGGAAACATAGAATTTTGTAAAGGGATACAAAAATTAAATAATTTTTATGATGTCAGGAAAATACATTCATGACGTATAAATTAAGATAGAACATTCATTTTTTCCTTTTATAAAGGAAGTAAAAAATCTCCATAAAATGATTCCATTTGAAAGATTTTGAAATAAAGTAAAAATAAGAATAAAATTTACTTTATAATTAATTTATGTCCATATAAATATATCCAAAAAATTATTTTAAGAATATGGACATGGAAGAAAAATATTTATAAAATAAATCTTGAAAATATTTTAAATGAGGTTTTTAATATAAAGTGACTCTTACCTTGAGTCTGACTCATGATGTAAATTATTTATCTTCATGAATAATAAAATTATCTTAATTATTTAATTTATTAATAACCCTTTTAAGGTTTTTATTCCTTTTATTTTATTTATTACCACATCACATTCAATTACATAATCAATTACTTTCACATTATATATTTTGATGATATTCAACTCATATGTCCAAAATGAATTTAGTAGGATGACTGTGGTCAAAGAGTTCATTATTTCATCATATAAATAATAATAATAATGAAATAATTATCATATTTATATAATAATTATACTTTTTAAACCAACCATGATATGTGGTTATGAAAAATAAATTACATTACAATCATGGAGACGACATGCCATACGTACGCATGGGTAACATTTCCATTTTTCAGTGATCATGATGGAAAGAAGGTAAGTATTATTTTATATTTAAATTATGATGATTATATTATAAATAAAATTTTTATTATTGAAATAAACTTATATACCATCCATGTGTTGTGGTGATGAAAAATGGATCACATCACTTAATGCAGGTGGTAGTCAATACGTACGTATGGACGAAGTTATCTTTTTTCAATGAATGGAAATGTAAGAAAATAGATGATACATTATATTTATATAGTGAAAAATATTTCACGAATATAATATATATAAATTAAATACATCATTATAACTAGTCATAATATGCGGTGATGTAAAAAGAATTACATCAGTTCGCGAGGCGGTAGTCCACCATGTACACGAACGATTGTTTCGTTTCACATTTTATGGAAGTGGAGATAGATATAAGTTATTAAATTAACATAATAAAATAAAAATATATGTAATATACATATTTTATTATCTCATCATATTTGGAGAAGATTTTAAGGAGGTAGAATAAGAAATAAAATGAAAACACTTGGTTAAAAATCCTACATCTTCTTTAGAAAACCTCTTTAGGTTTATACCTAAAGCCATTATAAGATGAATTTATGATAATAAAGGACTCTAGGATGTGGGTATGGATTTAAATAAGTTATTTTTTAGGGATTATTTGAACCAAAGGGCTTTTTATGTTTTAATAAAACATGATAGGATGTGCCTTTTTATTAGGGAAGGGGAACTTTTGGAACTACTTAAAGTATTAAATTAATATAAATTATTTTTGAATGATAAATAGATCCAAAAAGATATAATTAGAATATATAATGATTATTTTTCAAAATAAACTCATAAAATAAAATTTTAACAAGTTTAGATTATGTTTTTACCCTTATCTTTTTGTTTTAACATGTGTTAACCCTTTTTGAAAATTATCACAATATTAAATATTTTTACTCTTTAGGGGTCAATAAAGTTACTATAAAAGGAAAATTGTCCCATAAATAGACCATGATTGATATTTTCAACCTTATATAATTAAATTATCCAAATAAAATATTTTTATGAATTTTAAATAATTTAATGAAATATTATTTATTATAAAATATCAATAATACCATTTTTGGAACTATTCATTTAATTTGACTTTGAAAATAACCTGAAAAAGTGTAATTGGAATATAATACATTAAAACTTTCATAATATGTTATTTTTAACTATAAAATTCTTGTTAAAATTTAACACACCCAAAAAATATTACTTTTATTATTTTCAAAATTATTTACTTGATGTTTCTACTGTTTGCACAAGCATTATGTTTGTGTTGCCTAAGAATTTAAGGTAATTATTTCATCACAAAAAATTTAAAATAAATTAACATGATAAATAAATAATTTATATTTTAAATAATTATTTATAACTGAGCATAATTTATTTTTATCCCTATCACAAAATATTATATATATTAAAAGTAAACAATTGAGTTTTTTGACTTTATCTTTTACTAAAATAATATAAAGGTAAAAATCGAAGACAAATGGAAAAAGGTAATATTATAAAATTTTCAATTATAATAGATGAAATATAAATAAATAAAAGTGTTAGGGTAATTTATTATTCGTTATCATATTATTTTAAACCTTAATTACTTGATTTAACCTTACTGAGGTGACAAATATTTACTACAATTACTATTCACAATGAACAAAAATAAAAGGGACCTATTTACTAAATTTTTACCTACTAATTAAAAATATTGAATCCATTTTCTATTATTTAGTTCAAATAATTGGTATAATATAATTTAAAAATAAACCCATAAAATGCAATGAAAATTTATTTAAAAAAATGCATTTTGAAATATAAAAAAGTTTTTATAACAAATTCTAGTATAAAGTTTGTTCCAAAGACCATAATTGGATTATTTTTAATCCAAATGGATTAATAAATTTTAAAACCATTACAAAATATAATTTTACTTTAGAAATACTTGAAAAAAAATATAGCTTTCAATAAAAAATAATATTTTTCACTATTCATAGAAAAATTAATATTTTCAGAAAAACACCAAAATATCATATTAAGATAAGTTTGTTATGATGATATAAAAAATAAACTTAATTATATCAAATTAAAATTAAATAATTTGGAAATTAATGTCCTAAATAAAACCATATAATTCCTGGAAACTGAATTTAGTTAGAAATAAATCTTTCTTTCATTTGACTAAAAAATTACCATATATTTTTATAATGATATAAATATATAAAATATAATTTTTGAATATTAATAATAAATTAAAATGATTTATCATAATATTACATGGGTTCTACATTCTCCCCCTATTTTGGAAATTGCATCCTCACAATTTTATTTATTACTTAAATAAGAGGGGATATTTTTCCTTTATAGTATTTTATGATTCCCTTGTTAGTTTTTAAAGAATATGGTTATTATAAAAAACCTTATCCTGGTGAATAATATTATTCCATAACACATTCTCTCTATAGTTAAGAATATGAATAGACTATTCATCATAAGAAAGGTTTTTTTCTTACTGTACTACTTTAGGGATCTAAACATGAGATGTATTTGACACATATTTTCTTAACAATAAAACATGAAATACATCATGTACCTAAGATAAAATTAGAGGCCATACCAATTAGTAGGAAATTGATACAAATTTCACCATAATTTAATATGGTCTAATGAACCACTAACTTAGCTTCCCCCTTTTACCAAAACATATAATACATTTCCATGGAGATACTTTAATAAAAACATAACCACCAAAATTTAAAGAAAATTGTTTGCTTTGGTTGTCTATATAAATTTTCTACATGATCTAAGCCTTCTTCATGTGTTATTGAATCATATTCAACTTCCCAACCTATTATTCTACAAACTCTTTTTCTAATAACTTCCTTTTTCCTAATTCAACCCAAAAAGCTAGTTTCTAATGCCATTTTCCTTATAGTGACTGAAAAGGTGCCATATGTATACTAGACTAAATTTTTTTATTATAATAAAAATCAAATAATAAAATATTAAGGTCCCAAATTCCCTATAATACATTTAACAAGAATAAATCATGTATTCCATAGTATGAATTGTTCACTCAGAGAGTCTATAATTTTGATGATGAAACAATATACTAAAATTTAATTTATTATCTGATGAATTATGAACTCCTTTACGGAAATTAGAAGTGAACCTAGGATCACTGTTAGATACAATGGAGAGAGAAAATTCATGAACCTAACTATCTCCTTGAGATGCATTTTAGATACTGATCTAAATATATAGTATCTTGAATGAGAAAAAAATGTATATATTTAGATATTCGATCAAAAATAAAAAAATTCATCATTACCTAAAGATTTCTTTGGGAATCCAATCACAAAATCCATGGATATATTTTATCATTTCCACATTATCATTGATAAAGTATGAAACACCAATTTTTTAATTGTTGTTATTATTTAACCTATTGACAAGTCAAAAATTTCATGGTAAATCCATAGATATCTGATTTCATTCCATCCCACTAGTAGTACTGTATAAGGTTTATGTACATCTTAGTGGTTCTAATATGAATGGAAAAAGGGGAACTATGATCTTCACTTTATAATTATCTCTTAAAATAGGAATCACAAGTCACACATAATCATTTTCCAAATATGATAATAACTTCTTCATCAATATTAAACTATGAAATCTTAACCTTCTTAAAAAATTCTATCTTTTATAGTAAAACATGATCCTAATTTTGAGTTTTTGATAGATATGATTATACTGAAACCTAAAAAAATAGAGAAAGTTTCTACATGAATAATTTCTAGGAAAAAATTCATTAAATCATTAACTAAAGGGTTATGTTCCAAACATAACATGGTTAATGTATAATTATCTTTCTAACTCAAAGTATCAGATACTTTGTTTTCTTTTCCATAATGGTATTAAATCATATAGTCATAATCCTTAATTATTTCTAGCCATCTTATCTACCTCATTTTAAATTATTTCTAGGTGAATATATACTTCAAAATTTTATAATCAATATATATTTTATAATTTACTCTATATAAATAATTATTAAAAATTTTAAAATCAAAAACCAGATTAATAAATTCTAGATCATGTGCAGGATAATTTAACTCATGAGGTTTCAGTTGACATGAATAATAACCAATTACCTGATCATTCTTCATCATGACACAACTAAGTCCCTTCAGTGAAGCATCACTATAGATAAAAAATTCACCATTTCAAGAGGGAATAGTGAAAACTATAGATTTCACAAATATTCTTTTTAGTTCTCAGAAAGAATCACCACAAACTTTCATCTTGATGAATTTAACTCCCTTTTAAGTTAACTTAGTCTGTGAGCCAAATTTCCAAGAAAGGTTTTCAACAAACCACTATTAATAACCTGATAATCCAAGAAAACTATGAATCTATATGAAATTTTTAGGTATTTTCCATTCTTCAACACTTTGGTTTTAGTAGGGTCAATAATTAGTCCATATTTATAAAAAATATGACCAAGGGAAACAATTTGTTGCAACTAAAATTAAAAAATAATAAATTTTAAATATTTCTTATTTCATTTTAAGGTTTTAATAAAAATACTTATGTATCTTTCATGATCCTTATGAATTTTAGAATATACTATTATATTATCAATAATCACAACTAAGAAATTATCTAAAAATTCAAGTAAAACTATATTAATAAGATATATAAATATAGTTGGTGAATTAGAAAACCCAAAGGGAATAAGTATAAACTCATAATTCTTATATCTAGTCTAAAATTATGTCTTTAGAATATCTTCCACCTTCACTTTCAACTGATGGTACCATGACCTAAGATAAATCATCAAAGAATACTGCTCTCCCTGGAACTTATCAAATAAATCATCGATATAAGGAAAAAGATAATTATTCTTAACAGAGCTGTTATTAAAGTCTCTATAATCAATGTGAAGTCTCATTGAAACATATTTATTTTTAACAAATAAAATAGAATCACCCCATGGTGAAGTTCTAGGATGAATGAAATATTCTTCTATTAACTCTTACAATAGATTTTTGACTTCCAAAAGTTCTACTTGAGCCATTAGATAAGGGGGATTTGAAATAGTATTAGCATGAGGTATTAATTAAATAGTAAACACAACCTCCTAATAAAGAATAACATTAGAAAAATCATCAGAAAAACATCTATATATTTATTCACTACTAGAACATCACTAATATGAACATTTATTTATTTTAAACAATATTAGCTAGCTAACTTTCACTACCATATCTAATCAATTTCATAGCCTCTTGATATGTTATAAAATGTATAAAATCATTGAATATAAATTTATTATCTTTAAAATATATCTTATAATTATAAAATAAAATCCAATCCATACCAATAATAGCATCAAACTCTACTATGGGTAGTTCAAAAATATTTTCAAGAAAGACCATCCCATTTATATTAATAGTAATATTTCAATGAATCTTGGTTTTATTAATATTTCCACCTAGAGTTTTCACCAAAAGTTATATATTCTTTTCATGAGGTGATATATATATTCTTTTCATAAGGTGATATACCCATTTTACTTGAAAATTTCTTAGAAATACAAGAATGTAAAGATCCAGAGTCAAATATGGAATTTGTATCATTTGAATAAAAATGTAACACATCTATAACCACTTCATTAGATGGACCAAAATTAACCATAGTAATATCGAATGATTTTAACACACATTTCTACTTTTAATCTAGATGATTTCCACCCAGATTAACTAAATTTAGACACACGTTAGCATAATGTCCCCAATCATTACAATTAAAACATCTCACCATTGGATAACTATCTTTTACCCCATTACTAGATTGTTCAGGAATATTTTATTTGCATTCATGAGCCCTATGGACAAACTTACCACATCGGTAACACCTTCCAAATCCTATCAAAATTTACCTGAAATATATTTTACCACACATGGGACATGTTAGGGGCTTACCTATAGATTTCTTAGTTGACTGATTCTTTATTTCTTAACACCTCAATTATTTCTTACTCTTATCATCTTGAAGACCGTATGTGTCATAAAATTACATCTCAATTTTTTCATCCAAATGAACAAATTTCTCATAAATTTTAAATTATCATAAGGACAAATATCTTTATAAACTCATTTTAAATCATGATTAAAATATATTAATTTTAATATCATGGTCTTGAATAAATTTCAGTATGTACTTGGACAATATTGTAAATTTTTCTTCAACCATGTCTATTGAATCTTTATATTTTGTCCTCAGTTACAATAATTGTTTCTTCATTATATGTTGAAAAACTTTAGGACAATATTTCTCAAGGAAAATGTTCTTAAATTTATTCAATTCTATAACATCAAAATCTCATCTCTATGATATTCTTAACCAATGACCACCACCGACCAAATTCACCTTTAAAAAAATAAACGAAAATAATTACCTTTTGACATTTTAAACATATAATGACTTGAAATATCTTTTCAATAACATTGATCCATCCTTAGGCTACCACTGGATTTGAAGTTACACTAAAATATAGAGGGATATGTTTCATAATATCATCAATTATTGAAATGTTCCTTTTTAGTAATTATTTTTACTCTCTAACATGGATTCCACCACTATTTATATCACGTGTCAATTGATCCATCACTACAAAAAATTTCTCATTTCCAATTCAAATCATTATAGGATGTGTATTTGGTAGGATATTTTTTATCTTGATATCTTACTATTTTAGCTTCTCTATTTTATATGAAGAAAAAAATTCTGAATAGATATTTATTAGATAAAACAACATAGTAATATTCAAATTCTATATCATTTCAACTTAACCATAAATTATAATATATCAAGAGTATTATATTAAAATTATCCTTACCCCTAAAGTTATCTAAACCTTTCCTCTAATAACAAATAAATAAACTTAAAACATAACACAATCTTGAGTTTTTAGTCAATATTTTACTTTATTACATTTCAAGGATCTTTACGGTTTAAAGTTTTAGATAATTAGGCTATAACTTTTTCATAAAAAACCCATATATTACAAAGCTGAAACATCTATTTAGTATCTATTTTTCCCATAATATAGAACATTTAAATTGAAAAATATTTTATTTTCTTGAAAAATATTCACAACTTTCAACTTGACTTATTCTTTGTTATTACCCATCCTTAATCCCCATGTTTTTTTAAAATATGGATTGTACATAAAAATTATAGTAAGGGACATAAAAGAAGGAAATTTATTAGTCTTGTGAAAAACATAAAATCCCATAAAATGATTACATTAAAAATAAAATTATTTAGGTGTATGAAATAAATCATCTAAAAATTTAAAAATTACCTTTTTTATCAAATATAACCTTTAGAACCCACAACAAGAAAATAAAAACCCATTTTAGGTGACTTAGATAATTATATTCATAACTTGTGTTAGAATTAAGTGGAGCCAAGTTAAATCTATATAAGAAACATCCCTAGTTAACTCCATGCTTCCTTTCTATGAAGATAATAAAAACTACCCAATTCATTGTAGAACAATAATGGGGCTCACATATTGTATAATGTGCATTGAGATTACCTATTCATATAATCTATATCAGGATTACCTATTTATATAAGTTATACTAGTCTCACCTGCTCATATAAGACATATCAGTATCAACCTCTCTTTATATATAATGTTCAATGACTATATCAATTTTTTTTTATTATTTAAATTTTTCATCATAAAGCCATTTAAAAACTCTTTTAAACCCATATACAAAACACTTTCGGATATTGAAATACCCTTTCCTTTTAAAAACCAATTTTTAGAACTAAAATACTCAGAACAAATGGGAAGGAAGGTTTTTCTTTAAAGGAACATTAAATCTTGTAAAGTAATATAAACATGAAATAATAGCTACGGTAGTGGGAAAATCTTTTGACTTCATATACATTAAAATAGAACAATCCTTTTACCCTTTGCAAAGAAAGTCAAAACATTCCGAAAAAAAGAATCCTTTAGAAAATAAATGTAATAAATTAAAAAAAGCATAAAATATACTTTATAATTTATTTATTTACATATATATATATTAAAAAATAATTTTATGAATATTTACATTGAAGGAAAAAATTTAGAAAACAAATCATTAAATCATTTAAAATGAGGGTTTTAATGTAAAGTGTCCCTTTCCTTGAGTTCGAATCATCATGTGCATTATTTATCTTCCTAAATAATAAAATTAGGTTAATTGTTTACTTTATTAAACACATTTTCAAGTTTATTATTCCTTTTATTTTATTAATTAACATGTCATATTCAATTACTTAATAAATTAATTTCACCTCGTATGTTTTGATGATATTTGGATCATATGTAAAAAATGAATTCAGTAGTTTGACTATGGTAAAAGAGGTCATTATTAAATAGTTTATAGAATATTAATCATGAAATAATTATCATATTTATATATAAATTATACTTTTAAAACCATTTATGAAATATTGTTTTGAAAAAAGAACTATGTTATAATCTTGGAGACGATAGGCCGTACGTACACATGGGTAACGTTTCCATTTTTTAATGACTATGATGGAAATAAGGTAAGTATAATTTTATATCTCTATTATGATTATTATATTATAAATATAATTTTACTTCTTTAAATAAACTTATATATCATCTATGTGTTGTGGTGATGAAAAATGAACCACATCACTTCGTGGAGGTGGGAGTCCACATGTATTCACAAACAACATTATCAATTTTAAATGAATGGAAAGGTAAGAAAATAGATGATATATTATATTTATATAATGATAAATATTTCATTAAGATCAAATATATATATAAATATTTTAAATATATTATTACAACCATCAATAAGAGGCGGATATGCAAAAAGAATTACATCAGTTCGTGAGGTAATAATCAGCCATACACATGAATGATGGTTTCATTTATCATTTAATAGAAGAGGAGATGGATAAAGGTTATGTAATTAACATAATAAAATAAAATTATAAGGAATATATTTATTTTATAATCTCATAATGGTTTTATAATATTTTTTCAGAGGTAGAAGAAGCAATAAAATGAAAGGGATGAGTTAAAAAATATATCTCTTCTTTAGACAACCTCTTTTGTTTTATACCTAAATCCTTACTAGGTTGGATTTTTTAACAAAAAAGGACTCCAGGATGTGGGTATGGAAGTAATTAATGTATATTTATAGGTATCGGTCAAACCAAAAGGCTTTTTAAGTGTAATGAAAAGGAGGGAGGATTCTCCCTTTTATGAGTGAGAGAGAAGGCACTTTTGGTAGTATTTAAATTATTAAATTAATATAGATTAATTTTTAAAGAAAAATGGATAAAAATTTATATAATTAAAATATAGTATGATTATGGGTAGAAATAATCTCATTCAATATTTTTTTTACAATTTTAATAAAATATTATTTGTTGTAAAATATTATTTATTACAAAATATTATTATTTTTATTTTCAAAATAATTAAATTAATTTCACTTTGAAAATAACATGATAATAATTTAAATAGAATATAATACACTAAAAAATCCATAATATGTTATTTTTATGTATAAAATTTATGGGATACTTTAGTCACCCAAAAAATATTACTTTTAGTGTTTTTAAAATTATTTACTAATTGTTTCTACTCCTTACAAAAACACTATGTCAGTGTTTTGTAAGCATTTAATTGAACTATTTCATCACTAAAAATTAAAAATAAATTACCATGATAATAAAAAACATTTCTATTTCAATTAATTATTTATAACAAAATATTACTTTTTAATCCATATCATAAAATATTATAGATATTAAAACCAAGAAAGTGACATTTTTGACTTTATCTTTTACTTAAGTATTATAAAGGTTAAAAGCAAAGATAAATAGAAAAAAACAATAATTTTTTAAAATTTTTGATGATTATATAAAAAATATAATCATAAAATTAAATAAATATAAGTTTTATGGTCATTTATCAGTCCTTATCATATTATTTTTAACCTTAATTACTTGATTTACCATTACCTAGGTGAAAAATATTTACTATAGTTACTATTAATAAAAAAATAGAATAATTTATTAAATTTTAAACTATAAATTAAAAATATATAATCCATTTTTTAAGATTTAATTCATATATTTTTTGGAATTTAATTTAAAATTAAACCTATAAAATGTGATGAAAAATGTTTCTTTCAAAAAAATGTATTTTTAAGTATTAAAATGTTTTTTTACCAAATTCAAGTATAAAATTATTTCCAAAGAACATAATTGATCTATGTTTAATAAAAATGGATTAATTATTTTTTAAAATTAATCCAATTTTTTTTTAATTTATAAATACTTGAAAAGAAAATATAGTTTTGAATAAAAATCATCATTTTTCACCATTCATTTAAAAAAAAATGTTTTTAAAAAATACCAAAATTTCACCAAAATATAATTTTGATATGTTTATATAAAAAATTAAGTTAATTATATCAAATTATAATTCTATAATTTTTAAATTATTATTTTTAAATAAAATAAAAATTATTCCTGAAAACTCAATTTGGATAGAAATAAATCATTTTTCCATTTGATTGAAAAATCGCATAATATTTGTATAATGAATATATCTCTATAAAATATAATTAAAGAATATTAATAAGTCATGAAAATTATTATTTATAATATTACCCGGGTTTTTAAATTCTCTCCCCTTTTAGAAATTATTTCCTCACAATTTTATTAATTATTTAACTAAGTGGGGATATTTTTCCTTCATAGAATTTTCTAATTACGATGTTCCTTCTTCAACTATATGGTTTTTATAGAAAACCTTAACCCAAGAAATCACCTTATTCTATAACACCTAGTCTCTAGTGTCAAAAATATGAATAGTATATTCTCTATAAGAAAGGTTCTCTTCTAACTATACTACACCAGAGCTCCAAACATGAGATGCATCTGTCACATATTTTCTTAATAATGAAACATGAAATACATTATATACATGAGATAAAATCAAAGGCAAGAACAATTGATATACAACTAATCCAAATTTATCATGGATTTCATAGGGTCTAATGAACTTCAGACCAAGCTTCCCCTTTTTTCCAAGATGTATAACACTTTTCCATGGAGATACTTTAAAAAAAATATGATCACCTACCTTGAAAGAAATATATATCCTCTAGTTTTTTAATAACTTTTGTACCCACTCTAGGCCTTCCTTGTGTGTTACTGAATCATTTTCACCTTATCAACCATTTCTTCTACCAACTCTAGTCCCAACAACTTCATTTTACCTACTTCATCCCAAAAAGCTAGAGCCTGACATCGTTTTCCATATATTTCTTCAAAGGGTTCCATCTATATATTGAAATGAAAAATATTATTATAATAAAACTCATATAATGAAATATTATTATCCCAACTTCTCTAGTAATCCATTGAACAATCATGAATAATGAATTCCAAAGTTTGAATCTTTTAGTTAGGCTATCCATCATATTGAGGATGAAAAGCTATAATAATATTTAATTTAGTACCAAACAACTTTTTAATTTGTTTATAAAAATTAAAAGTGAACCGAGGATCATGACTAGATACAATGGTGATAGGAACTTCATGTAACCTAATTATCTCCCTAATATATAGTTGATAAATATAATCTAAATACACAATACCTCTAATGGGAAGTAAATGTATAGATTTATATAGTTGATCAACAATAAAAAAATTACATTATAACCTTGAGATGTCTTTGGTAATCCTATCACAAAATCCATGCATATATTTTCCCATTTCCACTTTATAACTGGAAAAGTAAAAATAACCCCCTTTTATAATTTTAATTATGCTTCAACCAATTGACAAGTCAAACATTTCATAGTAAAGTAAGCAATATATATTTTAATTACATCCCACCAATATTAATCCTAAAGATATCTATATATCTTAGTTCTTCTAGGATGAATAAGAAATGGGGAACTATGAGCATCACTCAATAATTTTCTCTTCAAATAAGGATCATAAAACACACATTATCTTTTTCCAAATCTGATAACACCTTTTTCATCAATATTAAACTCTAGAAACTTACCCCTCTTAATAAAATCTACCTTTTCTTTTAAAAATCATCCTTTATATGAGATTTATTAATTATTTCTGATAGAGATTATTATAATGTAAACTAAAAAAAAGGAAGTTCCAACATTCATAATTTCTTAGCCAAAATTTATCAAATCATTAACCAAAGAGTTTATGTTCTAAACATAACACGGTTAACACAACATTATCTTTTCGAATCAAAGAATATGCTACTTTTTTTTCTTTTCTAGGATGTTAATGAATTATGAAGTTATAATCCTTAATTAGCACCATAAATCTTTTTTTCCTCATATTAAACTCTTTATAAGTGATTATATACTCCAAAATTTTATGATTGATATATATTTAACAATTTACTCCATATAAATTATGCCTCCAAATTTTTATAGAAAAAACATAGTGGATAATTCCAGATCATGTGTATGATAATTTAACTCATGAGGTTTCATTTTACATAAAGTATAAGTAATTACCTAATCATTCTACATCATTAAACAAATAAGTCCCTTAAATAAATCATCTATGTAGATGAAAAATTAACCATTTATAAAGTGAAAGGTAAGAACTAGAGAATTCACCAATATTATTTTTAGTTATTGGAAACAATCATCACACTATTTCATCCAGATGAATTTAACTCATTTTTGAGTTAATTGAGTTAGTGGGATAGATAATCGAGAAAAATGTTCAATAGTCTTCCAGTAGTAACTCACTAATATAAGAAAACTAAGAATATTTATGATGTTTGTAGGTTTTGTCCATTCTTCAACAACTTTGGTTTATCAGGGTTAACAATCATGATATCTTTATAAACCATATACCCAAGTAAAGAAATTTGTTTCAACAAAAATTCACACTTAATAAATTTTCCATATAGATTATTTATTTTAAGCTTTGTAAACAAATCCTTAGGCAGCTTTCATGATTGTCATGACTTAAAATTTTTCAGTATATCATCAGTAAACACAACAGAAAAATTATCTAAAAATTTATGGAAAACTCTATTCATAATATCCATAAATATAATTGGTGAATTATACAACCCAAAGGGCATAACTACAAACTCATAATGCTCATATCTAGCCTGAAATTATATATTTAGAATATCTTTCTCCATTGCTTTCAAATAATTGTACCCTGACCTAAGATCAATCTTTAAAAAATGCTATGATCTATGAGGATAATAAAAAAAATCATTTATCTGAGGTAATGGATACTTATTCTTAACAGTGATGTTATTCAAAGATTTATAATCAATTAAAAGTATCATTGAATTATCTTTATTTTTAATAAATAAAATAGAAACAACCTAGGGTGAATTTCTTGGATGAATGAAAACTTTATCTTGAATCTCTTACAAATTCCTTTTCAATTCCAAAATTTTTAATTGATCCATTTGATAAGGGGGTTTTTAAATAGGTTTAGTACCATGAGTTAAGTCAATAGTAAACACAACCTCCCAACTTGGAATAAAAATAGAAAAATCACCAGGAGATACATCAATATATTCACTCACTACAGTAACATCACTAATTTGAACATTTTATTTTTAACAACATGATCTAGGTAACCTTAATTAACATCTATAATAAATATTTCATCTTATTGATATATTATCAAAGGTATGAAATCATTAAATATAACTTTACTAGCTATTAAATCTATCTTGGCATGATAAAATTAAATCAAATCCATAAAAAGAATAATATCAAACTATACTATGGATAGTTAAAAAATATTTTATAAAAATATTATCCCACTTGTAATAATAGGAATATTCCTATAAATATTGGTTTCTTGAATATTTCCACCCAGTGTTTTCACCAAAACTTATATTTTATTTTCATGAGGTGATATTCCCATTTTACTCTAAAATTTATAAAAAATTAAGGAATGTGAAGGTCCAGAGTCAAATAGGGAATTGGCATAATTCATATAAACAAGTAACATACCCAACAACACTTCATTATATAGACCAACATTAATTATAGTAGTAGAATATTATTCTTCCAAACCTATCTACTTTTGATCTTGATGATTTATACCCTAAGTAACTAACTTCAGACACATTATAGAATTATGTCCCAACTCATTAAAATTAAAACATCTAGCTATTAGATATCCATATACTACCTTATTCTTGGATTGTTTAGGACTCTTTTCTTTATAGTCATGATCTCTAAGACCCAACTTACCATGTTGGTAACACCTTCCAAATATTATAAAACATTCCTTAAAATGTATTTTACTAAACTTGAAACATATTAGGGGCTTACCTCAATATTTCTTTGTTGATTTCTTATACACAAATTACCACCTTGAATTTTTATTACTTTGTCATCTTGAGGAACATAAGTGTCAACAAATTCTATCTCAACATTCTCATCATAATGAAAAATTTTATCATAATTATTAAATTATTATGAGTATAAATCTATTCATAAAATTGGGTTTACCCATGATTAAAATATATAAATTTTACCTGGAAGGTCTCAAATAAAATTTAGAATGTTCCTAGCCAGTCTTGTAAAATATTCTTCACACGTGGATTTTGAATCTTCATCTATTTTCCTAAATTCCAAAAAAAAATTCTCTATTATATGTTGAAAACAATTAGGGAAATATTTATCTTGGAAAATATTCTTAAATGTATCCCATTACATAACATTAATCTCTTCTATCTCTTTGGTATTCTTAACCAATGACCACCATTGATCATCTTTACATTCAAACAATAAATGGAAACAATATCATTTTGACATTCCAACCATACCATAACTTCAAATATATTTTCCTGATCATTCATCCATACTTTGGATAACATTGTATCTAAAGTTCCACCAAAATCCTAAGGGTTTTGTTTCATAAAATTCTCTAATATTGACATGTTTCTTTTTGGTAAATTTTATTTCTCTCTAATATGTATGCCACTACTATTTATATCCCGTGACAACTGAGCCATAATTATAATAAAATTATTAGTTCCAATTCTAACCATTTTGGGATGTTAATTTGGAAGGATAGTTTCCCCCTGATACCTTCCTACTTCAACTTCCCTATCACCTATATAGGCCATCATTTTTTTATTATTTTTGATAATCCACCTTTAAAGGAGTGAGGTGGAACCCTTACAAGGCCCAAAGGGTTAGAGACAATTACATGACCCATAGGTATTATAGGGAATCAACCGGACAAGAAAACTTAGAACTGATCCTCCCCAACATATGTCATGATATCGGTACTCCACCTTTGCAAGGTTGGTTGGATAGCTATCCTATGAAAAGCTACACAGGCACGGTACCGATGGAAAAGACATACCCTCTCATTCTTCCAATTCCGGTTAGCTATACTCTAGTGAATGCACATGCCCTGAATCCTTCATCTGAAGACTTTTCCCTTATAGTATGAATGGTACATTTTCATTCATGTGTCCCGAAGGCCTTGGGGTGTCCCTATGGACTTAAAGTAGCCCCAAAGGCCTTGAGAAATAACTGGCCCAAAGGCCTTGGGCCGAAAGCCTTGTAGAACCTGAGGACCAAAATGATGACCCAAAGTCCTAGATGGATGAATAGTTCCGACTACTACAGTACAGAACAATACCTGCTACAGTTCCTGCTATAGTGCTCGCTACAGTGCCTACTACAGTACCTGTTACAGTGCCTGCTACAGTGCCTGCTACAGTGCCTCCTACCATGCCTCCTACAGTTCCTACTATAGTGCCTTCTATAGTTCCTATTTCCTTTATAGAAAACCATTCTAAATAGATATTGATTAGACAAAGAAACATGGTAATCTAGAAATGATATATCATTTCAACTCAACCATAAATTATAATCTCTCTAATGTATTCTACTAAAATTATCCTAACCTCTAAAGTTATCTAAAGCTTTCCTCTGATACCAACTATAAAGAACCATCCCCAAAACATTACATAATCTTTAGTTTTTAGTCAATATTTGACATTATTTCATTCTGAGGATTTTTACTATTTATAGTTTTATAAAATTAGGTCATAACACTTATATAAAAAATCTATATTTAAAAAATTGGACACTTCTACTCAGTATCCATTTCCCCCACAATATAAAACTTTTAAAATGAAACACACTTTATTTTCATGAATAATCTTCTTTATTTTTAACTCAACTTCTTCTTTATTCTTATCCATCTTTGAATCCCGTGGATTTTTTTTTAAAAATGTAAGACAAGAACAAAATTATTAGCAAGGCACCCAAAATAAGGAAATCCATTAGTGTATTGAAAAATAGTAAAAACCATAAAATGTTTACCTTGATCAAAATATTCAATGAGTGTATGGAATAAATCATATCCACATAGAAAACACACCCCGTTTTGTTTTCTGAAATAAAACCTTTAAAACTCATAGTAATTAAATATAAACCCATTTAATGAGAAATAGAGAATTATATTCATAACCCATGTTAGAAATAACTATATCTAGTTAAACCCATAGGAGAAACCTCCCTGGTTAATTCCCTCCTCATTTCTTATGAATAAAAGTGTAATTACCCAATTCATTTGAGTGATATAATGGGGTTCACATATTATATAAATTGTATTGGGCTCTCCCGTTTGTATAAGATGTATTGAGATCACCTATTTGTATAAGTTGTATCCGGATAAACCACTTATATAAGGTGTATCATCTCACCCTATCTTCATATATAATTCTCAACCAACTTATAATTTTTTTTATTCTTGCACTTTTCTTCATAAAACCCTTGAAAAACTCTTTTAAACCCATATGTAAACCACTTTCGGATATCAAAATACAATTTCCTTTTAAAAAAATATTTTAAAAAATAAAATATCTAGAAAAAGGTAAAGTTTATTTTTATTTGATGGAAACATGAAATATTGTAAATTAAGAAAACCATAAAATAACATTTATGCCAAAAGGAAAAGCTGTTGACACTGTATACATTAATATAGAATATTAGTTTTTTTCTTTTTTAAAGAAAGACAAAACATTCAAAAAAAAGATTCATTTTAAATCCTTCAAAAGAAATTAAAATTAAAAATAAAATTTCATTTATATCCATATAAATATATTCAAAAAATGATTTTAAGAATATGTACATCAAAGAAAAATACTTAGAAAATAAATCTTTGAAACATTTAAAATTATGTTTTTAAAGTAAAGTGTCCCTTACCTTAAGTCTAAATCGTCACGTATGTTATTTATCTTTATAAATAATAAACTTATGTCAATTATTTAACTTATTAATAAGTTTTTTCATGATTATTATTCCTTTTATTTTATTTATTACCTTGTTATATTCAATTACATAATCAATTAATTTCACTTCTGATGTTTTGATGATATTTGACCCATATGTCCAAAATGACTTCAATAGGTTGAATATGGTCAAGTAGGTCATTATTACATAATATATAGAATAATAATCCTGAAATAATTATCATATTTATACATAAATTATAATTTTAAAACAAACCATGAAATATGGTTATTAAAAATGAATTACGTTACAATCATGAAGATGGTAGGTTTTACGTACGCATGAGTAACATTTCCATTTTTTAATGATCATGATAGAAAAAAGGTAAGTATTATTTTATATTTAAATTAAGATTATTTTATTATAAATATAATATTATTTATTTAAATTAACTTATATATTATTCATGTGATGTGGTGATGAAAAAGGAATCACATCACTTTGGGAAGGTTGTAGTCCACACGTACGCACGAACAACGTTATCGTTTTTAAATGAATGGAAAGGTAAGAAAATAGATTATATATTATATTTAAATAATGATAATTATGTCATTAATATCATATATATACATTAAAAATATCATTATGACCTTACATAAGGGGTGGTGATGGAAAATTAATTACATCAGTTTGCGAGATGCTAGTGCATTGTACACACGAAAAATGATTTCATTTAACATTTGATGGAATATGATATGGATATAGGTTATTAAATTAATATAATAACATCCTATTATATGAAATATAATTATGTTATTATCTCATAATCTTGTGTAATATTTATAGGAGGATAGAGAAGAAATAAAATAAAAACACTCGGTTAAAAACCACACCTCTTGTTTAGACAAACTCTTTGGGTTTATACCTAAAGCCTTCATATATTATCTTTATGATCTAAAAATGAATCTAAGATGTGGGAAGGTAAGTAACTAATGGATTTTGTTAGTTATTTTATGAACCAAAATTCTTTTTATTTGTGAATAAAATATGATAGGAGGTTCCCTTTTATAAGTGATAGAATCAGTACTTTTGCAATTACTAAAAGTATTAAATTAATATAAATTAATTTTTAGGTTCAAATGGCTCAAAAATGATAGAATTAGAATTTATAATTAGCATGGGTATAAATACAATCATCAAATAAAATTTAGACAATTATATTTTATGTTTTTACTTTTAGTTTTTTTTTCACTCTTGTTAACCCTTTTTGACAATTACCATATTATAATTTTTTTAGTATTTAGGGGTCAATAAATTTACTATAAAAGGGAAATTGCTATCAACTCTATAGTACTTGATATAGTACCTAGTGGTGATACAGTGTGTCCCGCCACTACTATAGTACCACTACAGTACTGTCGTCGCTATAGTGCCCACCGCTACTATAGTGCCACTAGTCAACAGCTCCACCACTACTACAGTACGCTACAACACTACTACAGTAACTATGGCTAATGGTTTTTGAACCCCCATTTTTGATTTAGTATTATGGGGTGCTTACCATTAAGGAAATCCCCAACTACAACTATTCATTTAATTTAACTTTGGAAATAACATTACAATAATTTTATTATAATATAATAATTTAAGAAGTCCCTAATATGTTATTTTTATATAAAATTTGTGGTACACTTTAACTCACCCAAAAAATATTAGTTTCAGTGTTTTCAAAATTATTTACTTGATTTTTCTACTGCTTGTACAAGCACTATGTTAGTGTTGTACAATAATTTAAGTCAATTATTTCAGAAATAAAAATTAAAAATATATTACCATGATAAAAAATTATTCATATTTAAAATAAATATTTATAACTAAACATAAGTTTTTTAGCCCTATCACAAGAAAGTGACATTTTTGACTTTATCTGTTACTTAAATAATATAAAAGTCAAAATCAAATATAAATTAAAACTAAAGGTAATATTTTTGAAGTTTGGATGATTATAGATGAAATATACTCATAAAATTAAATAAAAGTGAGTTTTAGGTCCATTTATTAGTTCTTATCATATTATTTTGACATTAATTACCTGATTTAGCCTTACCGAGGTGGCAAAAATTTACTACAATTATTATTAATTATGATAAAAAATAAAAGGGAAATATTTAATAAATTTAGAACTCCTAATTAAAAACATGAAATAAAATTTTTAAGATTTAATTTATATAATTATTAAATTTTAATTTAAAATTTAACCCACAAAATGTGATGAAAAACAATTTTTTAGAAAAATGAGTTTTTTAAGTATAAAAATGTTTTTATAACAAATTCAAGTATAAAATTCATCAAAAAGAACACAATTGGATTATTTTTTAATGATAATGGAGTAATTTATTTTTAAAACTAATCCAAAATATAATTTTACTTTTTAAATACTTTATAAGAAAATACATTTCTCAATAAAAATTTATATTTTCACTATTCATTAAAAAATCAATCTTTTTAAAAAAATACCAAAATTTTACCCTAAGATATTTTTAATATGATGATCTCAAAAAATAATTTCATTATTTCAAATTAAATTTATAAAATTTAGAAATTAATTTTTAAAATAATACGATATAATTCCTGAAAACTCAATTTGTTTAAAAACAATGATTATTTCCGTTTGACTGAAAAATTACAAAATATTTTTATAATGAATATAAAATTATAAATATAATTAATTAATATTAATATGAAATTAAAATGATTTATTCAAATATTACTTGGGTTGTTACAATCTCCTCCCTTTTCGAGTGATAAATTGGAATTTTCCTCTTAAAATTCAGGAAAGAACCGAATGTTTATCTCATATCTTTTATCTTCCTTATTTTGAATGGATTGAACTTCTCTTCACTATGATTATGTATGTACTGAGTCTCCATGATCTCTTTATCCTCTTTTTTATTTCTTTATTCTTCTCTTTTATGTTTTTTTTCTAGTTTTCGTTATAATAAAATATATCTATATTAAAAAACATGAAAAATCCATAGTCATCACCAATATTTTATACAATATAAATCAACTGATAAATTGCCTAATATATTAAAGATGTTTAGCTCCTCAAACTTTGAAAAAATCATGTATTTAAAATACATCCAAGCTACATTACAACAATATTCATGTCGCTTCCCTCTTTCTTTATGATGTGGTGTTCATAGTCTAATCGAGTCACAAAAAATCATCATTGATTTTAATTTAATTATTGAAATATGATGGATTTATTCTCCCTTGAAAATTTTCTTGATTCTCTCTTTTTAGTTTAGCCGATTTATTAATCATATTTAATGATTAATAAAATATATTAAACATATGACTGGTTCTCCTTCAGAAACCCACAAAGGAGTAACTCATATGAAAACCTTGATGACTTATACATAGTTTTCTTGATGAATTGTACATATTCAGTAATCACTCATATATTCAACCATTCATAAAAATAATTGATGACTCGTATACAAATGTTGATGACTAGTACACCTTGAGAGATGAATCAGATGTAGCTGTTGAGGAATCATGAAAACATAGATCCATGAATAATACATAGACTTTACATAGTCAATTTACTTAAATTATTCATATAAACCTGAACTAACTTGTATGAAGATGACTCACTGGTAGTTGGATGACTCATACACAGGAAACATTTAGCCAGATTTTCAAATGCTACTCAAAAACCAATTTTTCTAAAAACTATTCAGAACACATCTTAATATCTTCCATCCTTAAAATATAAACTCCACACACCTAAATATTCTACATTGAATATTCCTTCCAATTTCTTGTTAATAAACACAAAAAAACACTCTGGGTATTTTATGAACAATCCCCTATTGGGTTTGTTGAAAATTTCAAAAATATTTATTACTTTTTTTAATTAGGAATTTTAGATTTAACTATATCATATCATGAAAACAATATGAGCAACTTACCTTCAAGGATATTCTAAATGATTCACTATAAAACAATTTTAAGCTAACTAGAGTCAATCTCACAGGGAGAAATAAGAGTGAAATGAAAGGATTCTCATGAAAACACTTCATTGACCTTCATTCACTTCAAGTTCATCAATTTTTTTAAAAATAATATGCTCTTCCTGATGAACCATGAAAGCACTCTCCCCCATTCTAAAATATCAATATATATTCCTCTTCCTTTACATATAGGAAGGAACAATCCCATCCCTCTTAATTTCAAGATATGTAAGGTACTCTCCCCCTTTATCAATGAACCTAAAGATAACTTCTATGAATGTTCTCAAACAAGGGTTAGGAATATACTATTTTAACATAATATAGAAATACACTACCACAAAAACAGTTTTTCCCAGCACTCAAAAAAGTGCTGATAAAGGGTGCCTTTATCAGCGCTAAAAAAAGCGCTGATAAAAGTACCCCTTTATCAGTGATTTTTTTAGCGCTGATAAAGCCCCCCCCCTTATCAGTGCTTGTTTAGTAGCACTGATAAAGGGGGGGCCTTTATCAGCGTTTTTTTAAAAGCGCTGATAAAGGGTTGAATTCAAAAAAAAAATTAATATATTAATATATAAATATAGTTATATTGATATAGATGTAATATATAATTTTTAAATATATTTTAGATAAGTATAAATGTACATTAACAGTTAATATACTTAATATATAAGATATTTAGTGAAATGGCTTCTTAAAAAACTAAAAATATATTTTTAATTAATAATTTTCTAATTATTATGGATTAGTAGTCATTTAATAACAATTTGAAGACTAAAAAAATTAAAAAAAGATCCAAAATAAGTTGAAAATGCAACTCAAACTTCAAACAACCATAACTTTTGATCTGGGTGTCCGTTTGAGCTCTACCACATATCAAATTGAATCCTGTGACGAGCTCTACGTCTCTGTGACCGGGAGACCCCGTTAAAGCATTTTTCGAGGACAAAAGAGGCCCATAAGGCCTCCAAAACTGAGTTTTTAGTCGGGGTACCCAGATTGTTTAACATTTTGTGGGTTTTCAGCCTCGTTTGAGGGGGTATTATTGGATTTTTTGGTGGGGACTGAATTTATTTCAAGGTATTACATTAATATTGATATTATGACTTTGAAATTTTATAGTTTTTTATAATGCACTACTATTTATAATCAAATATATAACTATATGTACATATTTTTTATATATTCACACCTAAAAATTAAAATTTTAAAATAAACAATTAAAAATATTTACATATAAAATATATTAGCTCTATCTAAACAATAACTAATATCTATTTTATTTAAAATACCAATATATGAATATTTATATAACTACTATATATTAATATAACTATATATATATATATATTAATCTAGCTATATATATATATATTAATATAACTACATATATATTAATATTACTATATATATATATTAATATCACTATAAATATATCTATTAATATCACTATAAATATATATATTCATATAACTATATATATATATATATGTATATTAATATAAATATATATTACTATACAAATAAATATAACTAAATATATATATATATAAATAGAGATATATATTAATATAACTATATATAGATATATTAATATAACTATATATATATATTAATATAAATATATATTACTATACAAATAAATATAACTATATATATATAAATAGATATATATATATATATATATATAACTATATATATATATTAATATCACTCTATATATATTCATATAACTATATATCTATTAATATAACTATATATATTAATATAAATATATATTACTATATGAATAAATATAACTATATATATATATATAGATATCATGAAATAGAAAACAAATCAAAATAGAGTAGTGGTAAGGGCTTAGGCGCGCAAGGGGAGGTCTCGACTTCAAAACCTGCTGGAGGCAGAGGCGCATGCATGGGGGTGGATGTTGGGGGCTAGCGCTGATAAAGGGTAGAGGGGGTGTGTGCGGATGCTGGAGGGGCTAAAAAGCACTGTTAAAAGGGGGGATAAAGCGCTATAAAATCCCCCCCCCACGATTGGCATGATTTTTTAATTTTTTTTAATTTTTTTTAATTTTTTTAATTTTTTTAATTTTTTTTAACTTTTATCAGCACTTTTTTAAAAGCACTAATAAATGGGTCCTTTATCAACGCTAAAACGAAAGTGCTGATAAAGGAAGCACTGATATAGGACCCCTTTATCAGTGCTAAAAAAAGCGCTGATAAAGGGGTCTTTATCAGCGCTTTTTTTGAGCACTGATAAAGGGGACCCCCCCTTTATCTTTGCCGGCTTTAACAACACTTTTTCTAGCACTGTTAAAGGCCCTTTTTAGCGCTGATAAAGGGCGTATTTGTAGTAGTGATAATACCTTTCTATAAATATAAATTATTAGGGGGAATGTGGATCACTTCTCTAACCTATCTAGTTGGAGTGAGTCAGTTGGATCCTAATAGATAACCAATGCATCTCAAAGTTCATCTTAGGAAGTGCCTTAGTCACAATGTCTACAACATGAGGCTGTGTAGACACATAATCTAACTTCACAATTTTTTGCTCAATATTTTTAATTTATAAAATGATACTTACTTTCAATGTAGTTTTTTTATGGAATGGTAAATGAGTTTTTTTTCTAAGATTTATAGATCTTGAGTTATCGCACCTGATAGGATTGGTAGATTCCATATCCAACTTAATATCTTTATACGGTTGTTTCATCCAAACTAATTGATTACAATATTATGTGGATCTTATATATTCAGACTCCACCATTCTTATTGAGATGAAATATTTATTCTTGTTATCTAGTAAATATAGTAACATCAAATATAGAACACACCACATGAGGCTGAATATTGATCATCCATCAAACTAACACAATCAACATCTGTATAATCCAACAACTCATATTGTGACTTTTTATGATAAAAAAACAAAAAAATTTGTATTATTGATATAATGAAGGATTATTTTCATGGATAACATATGGTTTTCTTTTGGAAAGCATTGGTAGTAGGCATATTGAAAAGTTATAGAAACAATTCTTGGATTCGAAACATACAATAATATACCTATACTTAGTCACATCAACCTTGTTTCTATATTTTTATATTGAAAATATTATCCAGGTATCCATTGTAGTTGTCATAAACCATGATTCATCCATTATGAATCTTTTGAGTACCTCCTTGGTATATTTTTTTGAGAAATAAATATTCCATCATTTCTTTGGATCACCAGAGAGCTAAGAAAAAATGATAATTCTCTTATTAAAGACATTTCAAATTTGTACCTCATGAATTATGAAAACTACTTTAATTGGGTATCATCTAAGCCTCCAAATATAATTTTATCCACATAAATAAGCACCAATACCTTTTTTATTTATCCTTCTTGTTATAGAGGTCATGATCAACCCCTTCACATTGAAATATGGACCTCTATAAGTATTGATCATACTGAGAATATAAATCCCTTGGTTCTTATTTTATCCCATATAAATCTTTATTCAACCATAACATTGGAAAGACATCTAGTTGTTCATTCTAGACCTCCTCCTCAAGAACTCCATTGAGGAATTCTGATTTAACACCCATCTAATAGAATTCAAATCCCTTTCATATATCCATATCCAAAAAAATGTTTTATAGTCCCAAGATGAGTCATGAGTGTAAAATTCTCATACATATCAATTTTTTCTATTTTGGATTATCCCTTTCATATAAAATGTGATTTTTTCCTTATCACTTAGCTATGTTTATTATGTTTATTTTGGAAAACTTGTTTGGTTCTGATAACATTTTTATCCTTTAGATTTGGAACAGCTTCCGAACATTAGTTCTTGTATATTTTTTCAGGTTATTCATTCATATCCATGACCAAATCATTACACCCCAACATTGAAATATTAATTATTTTAATTATTTAATTATTTTATCCTCACTTTTTAGTTTTAGTAGTTGGCGAGAAAAAATTTTAATTTTTGGAGGCTTTATAGATGTTGCACGATTATCCTGCATGGTTAGTAGTAACCATGTGGTACCCATGCGGGTGTTGAGGTGGACCTGTAATGTGACGCATGGCTTGTTCACATTTTATTAAACCATGCAACAAATATAAAATTTGGATCTATGAGTTGATAGTACCGAGTGGCATGGTTTGAGAATGGTTTGATCATTCGTGCATCCTCCTAGGGGTAAACGTATGAGGGGGAGCCTGGCCTAGGAAGTGTCCAACACATGGTTAGCACATGGTTTGGTAAACCACATGCATATCCCCCTCCCCCTCACCTGATACCTCTCATCCATGGCGTTTCATAATGTTTCTTTGGGTCTGTTGGATGACATATTGAGGAAAGACCTCCTCTTACCTTCTCTTCATCTTTTGTGGAGTTTTTCTCTTCATATTCTCCCTATATATCTTGGAAAAACCCTAGGGTGTTGGTTGATCCATTTTTTGGTGTTTTCTTCCATTATTAGGGTATGCAGTGGGTCTCTTGGGTTATCTTCAGGTGTGTTTTGGCATATGTTTCCAAAGGCAAAGGACCTCAGCCCGTTTCGATTCGCTTGCTTCTGTTGGAGGTAGGTTTTATTGTCTCTTTGATTTATCTTAATTTTATTTTGGGGATTTTGGTAATTTTTGGGTTGTTTATTAATTATTTAGCATGATTTACAGTCCATTGGAGGTGACCCAAAAATATAAACTTATGCAGGTACGTACGGACACACACACACACACACATATGAGTTCCACATTTTTTGATATTCACCGATGGCCATGTTAATATGTGAAAAGGGTCTAGGTGTGCTCATATAAATATACATATATGTATAAAGGAATATTTATTTAAGTTTGAAGGTGGATTCAAGTGGATTAACCGATTATGAATGTTTAGAAATATATATAAGGATCCCCTTATGCATATTCGAGGCCATGAAAATATGTATATTGGGGATACTATTCCTTGTATATAAAGGTTCATAAGTGCGGAAGCAAGAAAGGGAAGCTTCTAGTGGTTGATGATGGAATCGTCGAGTGATGAGATGTTTCATATTGGTCCTCTTCTCTTTGAGGAGGTTCCCTATGCCTGAGACTTTAATTTTAATTAATTGATTTATCAACCATTTTAAAAGTATATTTTTATATTTATGTGGTAAATATATGTTAGTAAAAATTTTTTCACCTCTTTTAAATGGTTATTTATTTATTTTTATAATTTGTCTTAGCCTATTTACAACATCACCTTTAAATGTGAAGTATCCTAAATGTTTAAAATAACATTCTAAATGATTCCTAATATTTGAAGAGTTTTTCTTAGAACTAAAAGGATTTGGTTATATGTGTTATCTAAAAATTTTCATGTTTGACACCTTGAAGTGTAGTTTTGAAATTAAATGACTTGAAAGGACCGTTTGGCTTCTTCTAACCATAAATGATATTTTCACCCTGGTTTTGGGGAAATGATTTTGAAAAAGTAAATGTGTAGGACCATTTTTCCATTTTGGATGGTTAGATGTGTGATGTGAACCTCTATGGTAGTCCCTCCAAGGATAGGGTCATCTTATAGTTGGTATTGGTGTTTAGGATAGAAAAACACAATGGAATCTGTGGGTTATTGGTTCATACCACATATATGAGGACCTCCTCATTCACCATGTACTATTATCATAGGATTCTTGGTTGTCATCTAGAGGTTCAAGTGACAGTTTCTTATCAACCTCGATTATATAGGTTGGTACCCTTGGATGTGTGAGAGGCCAGTTGGGGTGTGCCACTGGTGAGGCTAGTTTAGAGTATCCAGGTTGGTGATTTACTATGGAGATGCACCATACACATACAAGAGAGTCTAAACCTAGTACATACAGAGATTTCTTCTTGAGATGTTTAGTAAATGACCATGTTTACATATATGTATGTTCATGTTTTATTTTGTATCACTTTTTTTACTTAATCTCGTAAGACATGTTTCACACATATGTTACTTTCCCTGGTTTTCTAGTATTTTTATAAAGTGACACCCTTTGCTTTGAATTTCCTATTAAAATACCTATACTAGCACTTTTTTTTTATTTTAAAGGAATTTATTGATATGAATTTTCATGACTTGGATACTATTATGAAAATATAATGGAAAGGGATATTTCTTAATAATATAAGTCTATTACTTGTTTTTTTAAAAGAATGGAAAAACTTATTTTTATATGTGTTATTTTCAAACTTGCATGAATTTATTTTATTTTTAAAGGTAAGGCATAGAGAATAGTTTATCCAATCAAATCTACTGAGTTTTAATACTCATGCATATAACTTTTTTTTTATTTTTATATTTTGGTGATACTTATAACTCGAATTCGGTTTCCATGGGAGATGTTGGTTTAGTGGTCGGTGGTAATTAGAGGGTCACTTTGTGGTATGTTTGGTTTTATTTCTTTCTACTTATTGAATTATTATTTATTTTTTATTTTGTATTTATTAATTTATTTATTTGTTTTATTATGGGTTAAATCATTACCAATTACTTTGTCTTTGATGCTTGATACCAATTCCATCCCAGAAGGATCGGGAACGCCTCTTAGTCCTTATTGCGGGTCGGATCGGGTGACTAGTTCAGGGTTGAACTGGGATGGGTTATGAAAAAATAGTATCAAAGGAGGAAAATACTTTTAATTAGGGGATTTATGTTAGTTCGAATCTAGTATTGTTGGAATTCAAGTGGTCATTCATGGGTATGTGCTTGATCACAACCTATTTAGAAGGATGATTGAATTTCTAGGGTGGTCCGGGGTGGTCTTACCTGGAAATATAAGATTTTTTATCGATTATTTTCTAGGTCCTTGGTTTTTTTATCATTTATAGTTGGTTTTGAGGATTTGGTGGTTATTATGTGTGGGATTAAGAGGGTTTATGGTTTATATGCATAGTCCGGAAAACCATGCACAGACCATGCAATTTCCTATGATGACCTCTGATGTACTCACCTGGTTGGTGTATGACCTTCCAAACCGTGTGGCCAAACTTTTTTAGTGATTATTCCTCTGGTATTTTAGGATTTTTTATTGTGTATTGGGTTGCTACTATTTATTCTTAGTAGTGGGTTGAGTTGGTTTTGGGGTGTTTCCCTTGGGTTTTAAAATGGTAATTAGTTTATTAAAACTAGATTTCCAAAATTAAAATCTTAGGTTCTTTGAAAATGAAATGGGTTGTTTTTTTGGAAATATGGGTTATTTTGGAAATGTAATTGTTCTGGAAAAGGTTTTATGGTTTTTTAAAAGCTTTGTGAATTGGGAAATGAAAGTGTTTTTGGAAACTAGGGATTTGAGAAGGTTTTGTTTTGAAATGATAAAGGATATTTTTGGAAATTGATTGGGCATGTTTTAAGGAGCAGTTTAGAAAGATATTATTTTGTTTATCCCTTGGTATTCCTTTATACACTCCAATTTATGTATGGGTCTGGAATGTAGATATTTATTGGTATGTGTGTATGGGTTCCTAAATAGGAATGAAAATTTATATGTGTGAGGCTTCATGTAATACCATCAATACGTGGACAATATTTTTAGATTATTTTGAATTATAATTTTTTTAAAAAGGGGATTAAATTTTTAGATAAGTGGGTGTGTTGGAATGATTTTAGTCTAAGATTTCTTGAAATTGAATGTAGATTTTGAAATGGGTTTTGATGTTCAGATGATTTTAAAGGGGAAAATGGTTTTGAATTCAGAATGAAAGTGGTGGTTTCAAAAAGGGTATTTTGGTTCTATTGTGTGGTTCTTGATTTTTTAAATTATGTTTGAGTTTAGGTTTTTGATTTATGATTCAAATTTGGAGACTTGTTTCATGATGTGATTTGGTTTGGTTCTGTGATTCTTGTTTAGAGTATAATGCCTAGAAAGGTCCAAATATCATTGAGGGGTCTCTTCCGGTTGTTGTATTTGTACAAACTTCCAATGGAGTTCTAGGGTTGAGCTATTTTCATCTTTCACCTACTTAATGTGGTGTTCTAGGATAATTAGAGGTTAAAGGATATAAAATATTATGGGTGTTTAACTAGGTCAACGTATAGTGAAGGGTTGTTTTGTCCATATTGAACATGGTTTCTTTTCCTCAGAATTAGCATCAAGTGATCTGCTGAAAGATCCTTTCTTCATGTGGGGTCTCCATCTAGAGATTAAAAAACACATTATCTTATATAGGCATGTTCTATTTGGGAGGTTGGTGGATGATATGTCCTATATGAGATGGTTTATAGAGGGTATCCTGTGGTAGTTTTAAATCTAGTTCCTATTGGTGAACATCAAGGGTTTCCAGTATAGTGAGGAGTGTGAATTGGAGGAACCTATTCCTGGGGTGTCTCCTTCAGTAATTCTTGCTTTTTTTTTGTTTGAACACCCACTAATTTTATTATAACATGGTTTAAAATGACCCATACTTTACATACATTGTTATTAATTCAAAATTGAAGCACACTTATTACAACATATAACAAAACCATGAAAGGACCATATAGGTATAGTGTCTTTAGAAACTGGGAAACATAAACAATTGGTTCATAAATCATCTACACTGTCTCCCTTTTATTTTATCAAATCTAGAGTCTCTTTTGGAATATCTTACTTAATACCCTTCTTATTGACCTGGGGAAAAGAAAACATACAAAAGGCTGAGCTTAAATTCTCAATAAGGGTAAATAAATGAAATATCAATCACATCATATTCATAAGAATATAACATTTTGGAAATCTTAAACTTCAAAAGAGATCATAATTTCATAACATGAGATAAATCATAGTAGTGAAATGTAATCCCAATAATAATAACATGAAACTTTGTGGCATACACACATAATCATAGAGAATCATTTCTTAGTAGTCAAGACTCATTGCCAAGACTATCTTAGCAGACAAAGTCCATTTCTGAACCGAGTTCACTCCTCGTTCCAGTCCTATATCACTGAACCAGATTAACTTTCCGTTCCAGCCATGTCTATCTCATGAGATATAAATCTTTACCCAATGCATTGGAGGGATATATAGGTCTCACCCATCTCATAATGAAACCATCCTTATGTGTGCCACAAAATCATAAATCATACATCATAGCATAACCCATGTAATAAAAAAGGGATTCTTAAACTTCATGCCATAATAACATAATCCATGTAAGAGAAAATGACTTCATAAAAATAATTTCATCATAACATAATTAAATCAATTTAAAAATAGGGATAGAAACATAACCCTATATTATCTTATATTTAATTTTTTTTGATAAAACACTTGAACTCCATTATTGAGGAAAATATCCTTTCTACTTCAAATTTTTTTTCCTTTATTAACATATCATACAATTTTAAACTAAAATAATTTAATTAAAAATAAACATGAAAACTTTTAAATTAATCTTCATGGAAATAATTTTCTAAAAATCCATTCATGCTATATAAGTTAAATAAAAACATTCTTCTCGTACTTTGGCCGGAAAAGTCAAAAAAGTACCTCATACTAAAAACAAAAAACGATTCCTTTCATATCTTTCACTAAAAATTAACCAATGGGTAAAATTGGATTTAAAAAATTGTAGGAGGATAGAAAAAATATTACATATTGAGGAAACATGTATGTGGATGATAAATATTCCCCAGTAAATTCTCAAGTATAAACAATCTCAGATAAAAATGAGATTGCAAGATTTTCAATTAACTTAGGTCCGATTTGCTTCGTACATGTCCAAACCTCCTGTATAATGATTAAAATAATTTTATTGAATTATTCCATAATCGTACTCATTGTTATGATATCATATATGGTCATATTCTTATCTTCTTATTAGTAATATTTCATTGCTACTTGTTATTCGGGTGTTCATTGCTTTATGTTCTTATGCATGTTTTGTCGAATAAATTATTATTATTATTTTTAGGTTATAGATAAATCATTTACATAATGGTATTAGTGTAATATATATCATATTTATTCATTAAATTCATTTATATAATCATTATGTAATGAAGATCATGTAGAACGAGTCGCATCACATCGTGGAGACGGTAGGCCGTACGTACGCACGAGTGATGATATCATTCCCATGATTGTGGAATCATATTTAAGTGTATGTATACTATTTAATAATCAATATCACTTTACAATAATCATATGTAGTTATTCTTTACACCATTATACCCATCCAGGTAAGTTGGGGGTGGAAAACAGATTACACCACGGCGTGGAGATGATATTCCGTACGTACGCACGCATGGCGATTTCATTTTCTGTACGATGGATAGAAGGTGAAATAGGGTTGTTTCACACTTATAATAACATATTAGTATATGAGTGATACTGATGTTATTACTTCATAGTGAAACAACTAAATAAGAATAAGTAGAAGAAGAAATAAAGTTGAAAGAATCGGTAACGAACATTACCTCTTCTTTGAAGCACCTCTTCTTAACCTCCTCTTAGGGCACTAAAGATGGTCTTTGAAGAAGACCAGGATATATGGAATGCTTATAAGAAAGTTTATAAGGGAAATTTTCAGGGTTTGGCTGAGCTTGAAGGCTCAAAGTGGTGTGAGGAGGAGAGGGAGGAGGTGCCCTTTTATAAGGGAGGAGAGGGGCACCTTAGGAAAAACTTAAAGTATTATTTTATAATAAAGTCATATTCAGTTTTTAATAGCTAAAAATTGATTTATTTAGAAGATAAGGTGGGGATGGGTCTAAATCCTCTCAACCAATAGATTTTGGACAAGTTTAGGTTACTATTTTAACCTTATCATTTAGATTTAACTTTAAGTAAAATAATTTTACTTTTACCGTGTCTTCTTTTTTTCTTACACTATATGGTTAATAAACTTACTATAACAAGACAAACGAACCCCAAGTGGTTCATTATTAATATATATAACCTTATTTAAGTCATTTTTCCGAACATTAAATTTTTAGGAATAAAATAACAATTAATAATATAATATTTTTTTAAAACTATTTTATGTCAATTCTGACACTATTTGGTACTTGATTTTTGTGAAAATCATAAAAACATTATTAGTTCAAAAAAAGTTAATTAAATCAATACTAACATGTCATATTAACCTATAAAATTAGTGTAATTCATAAAAAGTCTCAAATTACATTTATTTGGGTATTTATAATATCAATTATGTTAATATTTCCTTAATAAGGTAATTACTGCATCATCATTGTGTAATAAATAAATTAAATTATTTAAAGTATAAAAATTAAAAATAAAATACCATTATGTATGAAATATTTTTATATTTCTAATGAATATTTATAGTCGAATTTATCTTATATATAACCCAACATTAAAAATGTTTTAGTTATTAAACTTTGATTTTAACTATTTTAACCCTTCTTTAAATAAAATAATATTAAATGTCCTAATCTTATCAAAGTGGACCTAAATGGTAATATTTTATTCATAAGGTTGTTTTTGGTCGAATTAAACTTATCCAATAGAATTAGGACATGTGTTAGGGTAATAATAATATCATTTTTACCCTTAATTATCCTATTTACTTTTAATCGTGGTAAAAAAGTAAAAAGTTACTATTCACCAAAAATTATTTTTATCATATTGAACCACATTTTACTCCTTGATATTAACCGTGTCTCTCGGATTTTCTAAATTCCACTCACGGAAGCGGTAAAATTAAGTTTTATGTAAATTTTCAAATTTCCCTAGGAGGTGGGTAAAAGACGGTGAAAAGTTCAATAAAATTTTTATATATCTAAAATTATTATAAAATGACTCCAATGAATTACTTTGAACTTATATAGGTATTATGTATCAATTTTTACCTAAAATAAATTTATAATAAAATAAATAATTATTTAAATAAAAATTTGGTTTTTAAATAGTAACCCATTGTTTTCACTATTCATCAAAAATTAAAAGTTTTCAGAAAAATACCAAAAAAGCACCCTAGGATAATTTCGATATTCCGAATAAAAAAATGAAGTCCATTTTGAAATATAAAATTAATAAAATTTCAAAAAGTGTGTATTACTATTCATAACGGCTAGTTTTAATAATAATTTAATAGCATATCGTTGTTTAGTGAAACTCGGTATTGCGTACAACGCAAGCTATTGAGGAAGGTTACTCTTGAGTATAATGAAAGCCAAGACAGTGTTTTGTGTAGTGAAATATTTATTTATATAAAATTATACATAAAAACAAAACATTTCTCATAAAATCTCGGGTGTTACATTCTACCCCCCTTAAAATGAATTTCGCCCTTGAAATTCGTCACTTTGTAACAAAAAGATGAGGATACCTCTCCCTCATCATATCCTCAAGCTCCCATGTAGCTTCTTCTAATTGGTGGTTCTTCTATAAAACTTTCACCAAGCGAGTGGTCTTGTTCTGTAGAACTTTTTCGCTACGATCCAGAATCTCTATCGGCTGTTCTTCATAAGAAAGATCTTGCTCCAATGGTACAACTTCTGAGCTGAGTACATGTGAAGGATCATGTATGTACTTTCTCAGGAGAGATACATGGAACACATCATGAAATTGAGAGAGATTTGGTGGAAGCTCCAATCGGTAAGCTACGTTCCCAACATGATCCAATATTTTGAAAGGATCGATATACCTAGGGCTCAACTTTCCCTTCTTTCTAAATATCATTACTCTCTTACAAGGATATATTCTTAAGAATACTTTATCACCCACTTCAAACTCTAGGTCTTTTCTTAGATTGTCGGCATAACTTTTTTGTCGACTATGAGCTACTTTTATGTGTTGTTGAATAGATCGGACCTTTTCTTCCATCTCATCAAAATGATCAGGTCCTAATATCTTTCTTTCCCCAACTTCATCTGAGCAAGTTGGAGTCTGGCATTTCTTTCCATAGAGAGCTTTATAAGGATCCATATGAATATTGGAGTGAAAGCTATTATTATAATAAAATTCCACCAAAGGTAGGTGTTGATCCCAACCACCTTTGAAATCCATAGAGAAAACTCTTAACATATCTTCTAGAGTTTGAATTGTCCTCTCAGACTGACCGTCTGTCTGAGGATTATAAGAAGTGCTGAAACTCAACTCTGTATCCAGAGTATGCTGAAGACTTCGCCAAAACTTTGAGGTAAACCTCGGATCCCGATCAGATATAATGGAAAGTGGTACTCCATGCAATCTTACCACTTACTTTACATATATCATGGCAATCTGATCAATAGAGAAATCCTCTCTAATAGAAATGAAGTGTGCCGACTTTGTAAGACGATCAACTATGACCTAGATAAAATTATTGCCTTTAGATGTTTTAGGAAGTCCGGTGACGAAGACCATAGTGATGTTTTCCCATTTCCATTCAGGTATGGGTAATGGTTGTAACATCCCCTTAGACATCTGTCTCTCAGCTTTAACTTGCTGACAAACCAAGCATCGAGAGACATATTCAGCAATATCTCTTTTCATGCCATCCCACCAGAAGTACTCTTTCAGGTCCCTATACATCTTCATGCTTCCAGGACGAATAGAGAATGAAGAACTATGAGCCTCATCCAGCAGCTCCTTCTTTAATTCTGAGATTGGAAGAACACAAACCCAATTCCTAAACCTTATTATCCCATCACAATCAAGGTTGAATTCAGGAGCATTTCTCACCTTCTTTTGTAACTCTACATCTTCTTTCTATGCCTCTTTAATCTTTGCATGTATAGATGGTTAAAAATTCATTTGAGAAAGATAAGATTTTCCCCCTTCCATTATAATTCCAAGATCCATCCTTTGTTAATCAATAAATATTGGATCTTTTGTGATCCTCATCATGGATAATCTAGCATGGTCGTGTCGACTTAATGCCTTTACCACCTTGTTTGCTTTCCCAGGGTGTTAATGAATTGAGCAGTCATAATCCTTAATCAGCTCCAACCATCTTCTTTGATGCATATTCAGCTCCTTTTGTGTGAAAATATACTTAAAAATTTTATGATCGGTATAAATATCACAACTTTCACCATAAAGACAATGCCTCCAAATATTTAATGCAAAGATTACCATAGCTAACTCCAAATCATGAGTTGGGTAATTTTTCTCATGGATTTTCAACTGTCGTGAGGCATAAGCTATCACCATATCGTTTTACATGAGAACACACCCCAATACCTTCTTGGATGCATCACTGTAGATCACAAACCTTTCTCCACTACAAGGCAGTGTGAGCACAGGTGCACTGGATAACCTTATTTTCAAATCCTTGAAATTCTCTTCACACTCCTCCGTCCACACGAACTTAACTCCTTTTCGAGTCAACTTGGTGAGTGGATTAGATAATTGTGAAAAATCTTTCACAAAACTTCAATAATATCCATCCAAACCAAGAAAAATTCGGATCTCAGTTACTGTTGTTGGTCTCAACTATGTTTCGATAACCTCTGTTTTTGCTGGATCCACAGATATCCCCTCTTTTGAGATTATGTGACCCAAAAATGCAACTTTTTGAAGCCAAAATTCACACTTGGTAAATTTGGCATAAAGATTCTCCTTTATCAGGGTCTTCAATACAATTGTGAAGTGATCTTCATGTTCTTCCTTACTCTTTGAATAGACAATAATATAATATATAAAGACTACCACAAACTAATAAAGATAGTATCTAAAGACTCTATTCATTAGATCCATGAAGATAACAGGGGTATTAGTAAGACCAAATGACATCACTATAAATTCATAGTGTCCATACCTTGTACAGAAATCCGTCTTTGGTATATCCTCCCTTTTGACCCTTAATTGATGATACCCTAAACGAAGATCAATCTTGGAAAATTATTGAGCTCTAGATAGTTAGTAAAATAAGTCATCAATGCATGGTAGATGATATTTGTTCTTGGTAGTGATTTTGTTAAGTTCTTGATAATCATTGCAGAGTCTCATTGATCCATCTTTCATCTTAAAAAATAGAACCGGTGCTCCCCAAGGTGATGCACTAGGGCGTATGAATCCTTTATCAAGATTCTCTTGGAGTTTCTTCTTCAATTCCTACAACTCAATTGGGGCCATTCTATAAGGTGTCTTTGAAATAGGTAAAGCACCCGGTATGAGTTTAATTGAAAACTCAACCTCACAATTTGGTGGAAGACCTGGAAATTCCTCCATAAAGACATCATAAAACTCCCATACAATGGAAATATTATTAATTGTGAGTTTCTCTCCAACCATTTTAGATAAATAACCATCATTTAGTGGAATCAAGACCCATAAGATGGAAGAAATTTCCACTGGAAGGTTATATTCAGCCTTGCATCGATAGACGATCATAGATTGATCTGGAATATGAAATGTGACTTCCCTTCTTTGAAAATTGATATGAGCTCCATATAAAGAAATCCAATCCATTCCAAGAATCACATCAAATTCCACTATAGGAAGGATCACAAGATTTGCAGGAAGCACATTCCCACAAACTTCAATCGGAGAAGAATTGTAAAATTTTTATGTGAATGTTGTGCCATTAGGGGTTGTCACAACTAACTCAATATCTAACCACTGAGGTAATATGGCGATACCCTTAGAAAATTCTTCAGAAATAAAAGATTGGATGGATCCAGAATCAAATAAAACATTTTCTACATTAGAGTGGATAGTAAGTGTACCTTTCACCACTTCGTTATCGTACTCCACATCGCTGATAGAAATTACATGTGACTTTCCTTTGTCTTTAGCCTTAAGAGTTTGTTGACGTCAATAATCATCATCAACACTTGGATTAGGGAATTGATTGGAATAATGCCTCATTTCCTTGCACTTGTAACATTGAAGTGTTGGAGGTGACTCTGTGTATCCTTTTCTTTGTTCTCATCACTAGACATCTTCTTCGCATCATTGTGGAATTCAAATGCCCGATGACCTTCCTTTCCACATTTGAAACATTTACTTGTCCCTTTAAGACAAATCCCTCCATGTTTCTTTCCACACTTTGATCATAAGGGAAAACTCATCTTCTTTTCAGTGTGGTCTTTAGATTTCCATTTGAATTCCATTTTCCTCTTCTTATCAAATGCATATGACTGATGGGTTACTCCAATCTCCATCTCAACCTTGAGAGCACATCGAACGATTTCCTTGTAGCTATTAAAGTCCCTTATGGATAACGCCCTTCGAATACTTTGTTTTAAGCCACTAAAGAATCGATCGATCTGACTCTCAGGTTAGATAATGATCCTAGAAGCGTACCTTGCAAGTCTTGTAAAATTTGCTTTATAGGTACCAACAAATTCATCATCCTTTTTCTTCAGTTCAAGAAACTCCTTCTCCATCTTTGTTCGAATAATACGGGGGAAGTACTTATTGAAAAATAAGTTCTTGAACTCATCCCATTCCATGGACTCAATTTCATCTCTTGGCCGTATATTCTTGAAAAGATTCCACCATTGATCAGCTTCACCTTCCAAACGATATACTGCTAAGATGAATTTATCATGTTCAGAATATTGAAGAACTAAAAATATCTTTTTAGTGGTACTGATCCACTGTTCATCCACTAATGGATCAGTAGACCCACTGAATGAGGGTGGACACTGCCTCATGAAGGATTCAATAGAATGTTGCTCCTTTTTTTGCTCGTTTGGAAGTCCTGAATGATTCATAGCTTGAGAAAGTTGTGTGAGCATGGCTACAAGATTTTTCATTCCAGATCCCATAACGTTTGGTTGCTCAGGGGGACAATCATTACATTGCCAATCGCATTCCGCATAAACACGGTTCCTTCGGGTTCTAGCCATTGACTAAAACCAAGAAGAATAATGTGAGCAACACTAATTATAATAGGAAAACCACATAATCAAGAAAAAAATTTCACACTTAAGGTCTTATCATAGGTTATTCATGGACATTTCTAAAATACTAAGATTGTGTTCTATGCTTAGACTTATCCTTAGGGTTCTTACTAAGGCTTTCAAATCCTAGTTTCCAAAGGTTGACTATACCTTTCCTCTTATACCAACTATAACGACCCATACTTTACATTCATTTTTATTACTTCAAAATTGAAGCACACTTATTAAAACATATAACAAAACCATGAAAGGACCGTATAGGTAGAGTGTCTTTAGAAACTAGGAAACATAAACAACTGGTTCATAAATCATCTAAACTTTCTCCCTTTTATTTTATCATATCTAGAGTACCTTTAGGAATATCTTACTTAATACCCTTCTTCCTGACCTGGGGAAAAGAAAACATACAAAAGGGTGATCTCAAATGCTCAGTGAGGGTAAATAAAAGAAATATCAATCACATCATATTCATAAGAACATAACATTTTGGAAATCATAACCTGTAAAAGAGATCATAATTTCATAACATGGGATAATTCATAGTAATGAAATTTAATCCCAATAATCATAACATGAAACTTTGTGGCATACACACATAATCATAGAGAATCATTTCTTAGTAGTTAAGACTCATTGCCAAGACTATCTTAGCAGACAAAGTCCATTTCTGAACCGAGTTCACTCCTCGTTCCAGTCCTGTATCACTGAACTAGATTAACTTGCCGTTCCAGCCATGTCTATCTCATGAGATATAAATCTTTACCCAATGAATTGGAGGGAGATATAGGTCCCACCCATCTCATATTGAAACCATTCTTATGTGTGCCACAAAATCATAAATCATACATCATAGCATAACCCATGTAATAAAAATGGGATTCTTAAACTTCATTCCATAATAACATAATCCATGTAAGATAAAAGGACTTCATAAAAATAATTCCATCATAAAATAATCAAATCAATGTAAAAACATGGATAGAAAAAGAGCCCTATATTATCTTAGATGGAATTTTTTTTATAAAACACTTGAACTCCATTATTGAAGAAAATATCCTTTCTACTTCAAAAACATTTTTCCTTTCTTAACATGTCATAAAATTTTAAACTAAAATAAGTTAATTAAAAATAAACATGAAAAATTATAAAGGAAGTTTCTTGTAAATAATGTTATGAAAATCCATTCACACCGTATAAGTTAAAGAAAAACATTCTTCTCGTACTTTAGCTGGAAAAGTCAAAAAAGTACCTCGTACTAAAAATGACAAAAGATTCCTTTAATATCTTTTACTAAAAACTCACCAATGTTTAAAATTTGATTTAAAAAATTGTAGGAGTATAAAAATAATATTACATATTGGGGAAACATGGATGTGGATGATAAATATTCCCCAGTAAATTCTGATGTATAAACAATCTCGGATAAAAATGTGATTGTGAGATTTTCCCTTACCTTAGGTCAAATTTGCTTCGTACGTGTCCGAACCTACTGTATAATTATTTAAATAATGTTATTTACTTATTCCATAATCATAATCAATGTTATGATATCATATATGGTCATATTCTTATCTTATTATTAGTAATATTTCATTGCTACTTGTTATTCGGGTGTTCATTTCTTTATGTTCTTATGCATGTTTTGTCGAATAAATTATTATTATTATTTTTAGGTTATAGATACATAATTTAAAGAATTGTATTAGTGTAATATATATCATATTTATTCATTAAATTCATTTATATAATCATTATGCAATGAATATCATGTAGAACGAGTCGCATCACATCGTGGAGACGGTAGGCCGTACGTACGCACGAGCGATTATATCGTTCCCATGATCATGGAATTGTATTGAATTTTATGTATACTATTTCAGAATCAATATAAAATTACAATAATCATATATAGTTATTATTTACACCATTATACCCATCCAAGTAAGGTTGTGGTGGAAAACAGATTACACCACGGCGTGGAGACGGTATTCCGTACGTACACACGCGTGGTGATTTCGTTTTCCATAGGATGGATATAAGGTGAAATAGGGTTGTTTCATACTTATAATAACATATATTTATATGAGTGATACTGATTTTATTACTTCACAATGAAACAACCAAATAAGAAGAAGTAGAAGAAGAAATAAAGTTGAAAGAATCGGTAACGGACATTACCTTTTCTTTGAAGCGCCTCTTCTTAACATCCTCTTAGGGCACTAAAGATGGTCTTTGAAGAAGACCAGGACCTCTAGAATGTTTCTATGGAAGTTGAGAAGGGAAATTGTAATGGGTTGTCCGAGATTTAAGGCTCAAAGTGGTGTGAGGAGGAGAGGGAGGAGGTGCCCTTTTATAAGGGAGGAGAGGGGCACCTTAGAAAAAACTTAAAATATTATTTTATAATAAAGTAATATTCGGTTTTTAATAGCTCCAAATTGATTTATTTAGAAGATAAGGTGGGTATGGGTCTAAATAATCTCAACCAATAGATTTTAGACAATTTTAGGTTACTATTTTAAACTTATCATTTAGATTTAACTTTAAGTTAAATAATTTTACTTTTACTGTGTCTTCTTTTTTTCTTACACTATATGGTTAATAAACTTACTATAACAAGACAAAAGAACCCCAAGTGGTTAATTATTAATATATATAACCTTATCTAAGTCATTTGTCCTAACCTTATATTTTTATGAATAAAATAACAATGAATAATATAATATTTGTTTTAAAACCTATTTTATGTCAATTTTGACACTATTTGGTACTTATTTTTTTAAAAAATCATAACAACATTATTAGTTCCAAAAAAGTTAATTAAATCAATTATAACATGTAATATTAACCTATAAAATTATTTTAATTCATAAAAAGTCTCAAATTACATTTATTTGGGTATTTATAATATCAATTATGTTAATATTTCCTTAATAAGGTAATTACTACATCATCATTGTGTCATAAATAAATTAAATTATTTAAAGTCTAAAAATTATAAATAAAATACTAATTTGTAGAAAATAATTTTAGATTTCTAATTAATATTTATAGTCTAATTTATCTTATTTATAACCCTATATTAAAAATGTTTTAGTTATTAAACATTGATTTTAACTATTTTAACTCTTCTTTAAATAAAATAATATTAAATGTCCTAATCTAATTAAAGTGGACCTAAATGGTCATATTTTATTCCTAAGGTTGTTTTTGGTCTAATTAAACTTATCCAATAGAATTAGGACATGTGTTAGGGTAATAATAATATCATTTTTACCCTTAATTACCTTATTTACTTTTAACTGTGGTAAAAAGAAGTAAAAAGTTACTATTCACCAAAAATTATTTTTATCTTATTGAACCACATTTTACTCCTTGATATTAACTATGTCTCTTTTATTTTCTAAATTATACTCACAGAAGCGGTAAAATTAAGTTTTATGTAAATTTTCAAATTCTCCTAGGAGGTGGGTAAAAGACGGTGAAAAGTTCAATAAAATTTTTATATATCTAAAATTATTATAAAATGACTCCAATGAATTAATTTTAACTTATATAGGTATTATGTATCAATTTTGACCTAAAATAAATTTAAATAAAATAAATAATTATTTAAATAAAAAGTCAGTTTTTAAATAGTATCCTAGTGTTTTCACTATTCATCAAAAATTGAAAGTTTTTAGAAAAATACCAAAAATTCACCCTTGGATAATTTAAATATTCCAAATCAAAAAATGAAGAACATTTTTAAGGATAAAATTTATAAAATTTCAAAAAGTGGGTATTACTATTCATAACGGCTAGTTTTAATAATATTTTAATAGCATATTGTTGTTTAGTGAAACTCGGTATTTCGTACAATGAAAGCTATCGAGGAAGGTTTCTATTGTGTATAACACAAAGCCAAGACAGTGTTGTGTGTAGTGAAAGATTCCTTTATATAAAATTATACATAAAAACAAAATATTTCTCATAAAATCTCGGGTGTTACATGGTTGGTTCAGGAACTCTAATTCATTCATTGTAATCATATGAGGGCTTGTCGATAGTGTGGTTGTGGGGAAGTTCTATAAGTTGTGTTTCTAGAAGGGGGATCCTAATTAAGAGGTTTTTATCTCCCAATTTTGTGAAAATAGGGGATTCAATATATCAAGGATCTAAACATAGGTCTCGAATTGATGTTTTTCTTGCAATCAGGTAATTTTTGGGTGTGGTGGACGTTGATCCAACCAGTTGTATCTAATGTCAGAGTGGAAACCGTTTATGTTTTCCCTTTCTATGACATTTTATTTTTGAAACTTCCTTTTTGGGATATATTAGTGGCCCATTTTTATTTGGAATTTCAATGGTTGTATCTTTTGTATGTGAACTCTTAAATGGTTAGTGCTTCTTTGGACCAGTTTTAGTTTTCGAGTGGTACTCATTTGGATATTCATGTGTCTCGAGGAATTATGAATTGTGCCTTATCCAAGTTCTCTATTTTAGTCTCAGTGATTGAACCATTCTCATGTTGGTGGGTATTTTTTTTAGAATTTATATTAGTTCAACCACTATTATAGTTAGTTCATTAATGTTTGGGATACCCCTCCCTATTTTCCCCATGCATCTCTTTATCATTTTCTCTAGAGTTGGTTGGGTGTGTCTTGTGGAGTTGAAAGGTCACACTAGTTTTTATGGTTTCAGTTGGACTTGATTAGTTATGAGTCCTGATTTGGTTCATCATTTGGCTGGGTGACTTTGGGGGGGGGGGTAGAAAGTGTTAATGGTGGTGAGAATTTTTACACCCCGACATTGAAATATTAATTATTTTAATTATTTAATTATTTTAGCCTCTCTTTTGAGTTTTGGTAGTTTGTGAGCCAAAATTTAATTTTTGAGGCTTCCTAGATATTGCATGGATAGCCTACATGGTTATTTGTAACCATGTAGTGACTATGTGGGTTCCTAGGTGGGTTTGTGATGTTGATCATGGATTACACATGGTTTATTAAACTATGTAGTAAGCATGCGATTTGGATATATGAGTTGATAGTGATGAGTGTCATAGTTTGAGCATGGTTTTCTCAAATGTACATCTTTCTAGGGGTAATCATATGAGGGGTTTACTGGCCTAGGAATTGTCCTATTTATAGTTATCACACAGTTTGGTAAACCTTGATCAAACCATGCAGGTTACCCAGTTTTTAAAATTTAGGTTTTTGTTTTATTTTATTTTCTCTTTCTATATTATCTTTTCATTTTTCCCTCCCATTTCCCCCACATGTTTTGAGATTCCCTTACCCTCTTACTCTCTAGCCGAACACATCATCCCCCTTATCTGAGCCCTCTCCTCCATGACATTTTTTCAGATTTCTTTGAGTTTGTTAGTGAGTGTCTCTAAGTAAGACCTCTTCTTTCCTCCTATTCCTCTTTTGTGTCATTTTTATCTTCCCCATCACCCTACCCAGATTGGTCAAACCGTAGAGTGTTAATTGATATTTTTTTTTTGTGTTTTCTTCAATTGTTAGGATATACAGTGGGTCTCTAAGGTTGAATTCAGGTGTGTTTTGGCATATTCCACCAAAAGAAAAGTTCCTCGATCTGTTTTGGTTCACCCGCCACCATTGGATGTAGGTTTTCTTGGATAATTGATTTAGCCTACATTTATTTTGTGTATTTTGGTGATTTTTGGGTTTCTTTTTAGTTGTTTAGCATGATTTTTGGTCTGTTGGAGGTGACCCACACATATGTGCATATGTAGGTACATATGGACACACACACACACAAACATATGTGAGTTCCCCCTTTATAGATATTCACCTGTGGACATTTTAATAAATTCTAAGGTTCTAGGTGTTCTCATATAAATATACATACATGTATAAAAAAAAATTCATGTCAGTGTGAAGTTGGATTTAGTCGGCTTACTCATATATGAAAGTTTAGACATATATATAAGAATCCCCTTGTGCATATTTGAGGACATGAGAATATGTATTTTATTTCTAGGCATCCTTGTATATATGTGAAGGTACATATGTGTGGAAGTAGGAAAGGGTAGATTAGAGTGGTTGTCGATGGAAACGTCAAGTGATAATATATTTTAGCTTGGTCCTCTTCTCTTTGAGGTAGGTTCCCTATGCTTGAGCCTTTAATTTGAATTCCTTGATTTCTTGGGCATTATAAAAGTATGTTTTTTATATTGATGTGGTTAATATATGTGACGAAAAATTGGTTACGCCTCTTATAAATGGTTTTTTATTTATTTACATAATTTATCTAAGTCAATTTACAAGATTTACTTTAAATGTGAATTATCCTAAATGTTTTAAATAGCTTTCTAAATGATTCCAAATATGTGAAGTGTGTTTTTTATAAATCAAAGGAGTTATCAAATATGTTATCTAAAACTTGTCCTATTTTCCACCTTGAAGTGTAGTTTGGAAATTAAATGACTTGGAAGGCTTGTTTGGAATCTTTTGAACGTGAATAATATTTTCCCCTTGGTTTGGGGGAAATGGTTTGAAATGGTAAATGTGTAGGCCCATTTAGAACTTTTGGATGGTTCAATGTGTTATGGGAACCTCTATGGTAGTCCTTGTGAGGAGAGGGTCATTGGATAGTTGGTGTTAGGGTTTGGGATGGGAAAGAAAGGAGGAATCTATGTGTTATTAGTTTATTCCATGCTTGTGAGGACCACTTAATTCACCACGTAATGTTATCATTGTATTCCTAGGAATCATCTATAGGGTTGAGTGATGATTTCTTATCAACCCTAATTAGATGGGTTGGTACCCCTAGATGTGTTAGAGGCTAGGTGGGGTGTGGCACTAGTGCAACAAGTTTAGAGCAGCCAGGTTGGTGATTGACTATGGAGCTACACCATACGTCGATAGTTGAGTATGAACTAAGTACGTACAATTATTTCTTCTAGGGATGTTTAGGAAATTCCTATGATTATATATCTGTATGTTCATGTTTCATTTTTTAGTACTTTTGTTACTTGATCCCATGAAACTTGTTTAACATATATGATACTTTCCTCTCTATTTTCTAGTATTTGTATAAAGTGACACCCTTTTTTTCATTTCATATTAAAATACCTATTACATAACTATTTTTATTTTAAATTAATTTATTTAAATGAATTTTCATGCCTTGGAAACTATTATAGAAATGTAGTGGAAATGGGTTTTTCTTAAAAATTGAAGTATGTTACTTGTTCTTTTAAAATAATGAAAAACCTTATTTTTATATATCTTATTTTCAAACTAGAATGACTTGGTTTTATTTTTAAATATAATGAATAAGGAATATTTTATTCATAAATTCCTACTAAGTTTTTATACTAATCCCTATAGCTTTATTTTTATTTTTAGATTTTGGCACTACATCCAACTTGGATTTGATCGCCATAAGAGACATTGGTTTATTGGTCAGTGGTGACCTGCAGGGTCGTGTGCAGGTATATACTGTTTTATTTCTTTTCAGTGCCAAAAATTATTTTTATTGTTTAGTTTGTATTCATTTATTTATTTACTTTCTGTTTTATGGGATAAATTATTCCCAATTTCTTTATCTTTGATTCCTAACACTATTTTCTACCCTGCGAGGATTCAGAATGACTCTTGGGACTTATTGTAGGCTAGATTGGGTGACCAGTTCAGGGTTGAATCAAGTTGGTTCATGATGAAATTCTCATCTTTATAAGCCTCTTTGATTTTTTTGGCTTCACTTGAGATAGAAGAGTGGTTTTCTACTAAGCCTCCATTATTCTAGTTTGAATTGGGGATGTTCATTCACCAAGTATATTTCTATCACTAATTTTCCCCTAATATATTTTTTATATAGTATTGATGAACCAACTATATTTTTTTCATCTCAAGTGTTTTCCTTTGTGTCTTCTATATCCCTATGATCCCCTGAACTTTTCAATCTAGCAATACTTTCTTCCTTAGTTTGTTCATTGTCTTGCCACAAAATTTTCTCATTTGTTTATATAATTTTCTTATTCTCAAAAATGATTACATAAAATATTTCTATAAATTTTTCAAGACTTTTTATATATCATTTACAAAATTTTTGGATCAATAAATAAGGAAAATACCTTTACGCCAATGAGATTTTAACTTTTGGTACTTCTTCTTGTCGAGAAAAAACATTTACATCTGAAAACTTGAAAGTACTTGAGTGTTAGTTTTTAACCATGTAATATTTCATAGAGGGTATTATATTTATTCTAACATCATAAATATCTTTTGGAGGTATAAATTGATATAAAAACTTCCTCCTTTTAATATGCCTCTAGAATGTTTTTCTCGATGAGCATACTTTGAGCCATGTTATTAATGATTCAATTGCTCCTATCAATAACTGCATTTTGTTGAGGATTACTCACAAATTAAACTTTATAATGAATTATATATTTTTATTGATATTAATACACTTTTTTATTGGTACATTTCATATCATTTTCACGAAATGATTATAATTTTTTAAACCAGCATCTTTTTATCTTCCCTATATTATTGGGTAATGTAATTAAACTCCTCAGATTTATGGGTAATCATTATAATCCATGCCATCTTTCTAAATTAATAAATAGAATATATATAATTATATTTCCTATCCAAGTATTTAGGTTTCATCATCCCACACACATTCATATACACTATCTTGAACAACCTTTTTTATTTCCCTTTCATTGGATTATATGTATTTTGAATTATTTTCTCTTTTTGATAATATCATACTTATGAGTTTGATTAGGTGTGATCTTTGGAATGTATCAATATCCTTTATTTGTCACCATGTTATCCAAATATATTTGGTTAAATTTTCATAGATTAATATGACATAGTTGGTACTCTTATTATTTGGAAAACACACACCTATCCTCTCTTCCATCGATGAGATAAAGGTTTCACTTGGTAGGCCTTTCTTACAATACATCTAATCCATATTTTCTCTTTATAATGAAATTTATTTGGTTAAACATAAATTCATTACTCAAGTCACATAGTTTATTTACACTAAGAAACTTGTGACTTATACCATTGACTGGTAAGACTTATGGTTGTCTTAGATCTTTTCTACTAAATTTTTTCTTTCTTAGAGCCGATAATTTTTAGTACCTCATCATTTCCAAAATGGAAAATTGCATCCTTGTCATATTTGATATAGGATACATGGTATTTATTTCCCTTAAAATGGTAATTAAACCCACTATTTAATATCCATTAATCATCTTTATCCACTACACTCAATGCAATAATTTTTTTTCCTTCTCTTATTTAATTTTCTTGACCTTAGACCATATGTTAATTTTATTTGATGATGAAAAAGATTATTGTAACACCAGCTCCTCACCTTATCCAATATCATGAAAATATAGAAATATATTTTAGTTTTTTAGCTTTATTGATGATGTCTCCTACTGCTATGATATAATTTTTTTACTCTTATTAGGAATACTTCATTGTACTCATGATTTATAATTAATTTTCTTATTCCCAAAACCATCATCCAAAAATAAATATCCATTAAAATCATAATAAAAAAGATTATTTTTTCCTATTTTTAGTGTTATTTCTCTCTAAAATATATCTTAGCTATGGGGTATATATATTGGGTATTACCCATCTTTCCACAATAATAGCTCATGTTTTTTGGTGTCATATTTTTAGTTTTTTCTATATCAAAATTAATCTTTTTTTGATTCATGTGACTCAATATTCTTTTGGGGTGTTTATGCTTGATATTTTTTATTCACATCCACTACCTTATTTTTATTATAACATATCACAACTGATTTTACCTTTTAACCAAAACTCCACACTTTTGGTTAGTACTAAAACCTTCTTTAATATTACATATAAACTTCTTTAGTCTCTTTAGGTTCTAATTCACTTGAAATTCATGATGTCACACTGAGAGTAAGGATTATTTATTAATCTTCACATATTTTTTACTACATCATGGATTCTACTTTGAGTTAATCAATTATTTTAACTCCATGCTTTAAATATTTTGTTAGAAAATCAATTATATGTGTCAATTATTCATCTTTGAACCTCATTTCAACTTATTTCTTTGAGATTCTAGAGATTAAAAATTTAATTTATTCAATTCCCACTTTTAATTATAACCTCCTCCTCTTTTTTTTATATAAGGCTTAGAGTCACACAAAAAACCATTTTACTTCTTTTTATTTTCCCTCTAAATATCAAATTCTTCAAAATAAGCCTTTAATTCACTTCAAAATTAACTCTTACATCAATTTCAATGCCTTCATCATCACTATCTATTTTTTTATTTTAAAAAAAAACCAAAATAACTTCTTTATCAAGTTATTTATATCCCTAGACCTCTACTACTTTCGTATCCTCTAATATCCCATCATCTTGGGATAATATGTTCTTATTATTGAATAATTCATATTGTTTTATTTTACAATTTTTTCCTTTTAAGGTTTCCTCATAGGTTCTTCTTCCTCGTCATCATCTTGAAATTTCATAGGATATATAGGAACAAGATTCCCGAAATTACGAAATTAAAATAAAGAAAGTAAAATCATGGATTTTAATTTCCCTTTACCACTTTTATGATTGGAGGAGAGGAATGACCTTACATCATCAACTTCTTCATCTTAATGTTTATATATCAACGAGAGTTTCTTTATATCCTTAAATAAAACCTCTTGATGACTTTATTTTGTCATAGAATCATTGTCATTATTTATAATTTAGTATGTAATAAAAGTATTGTATATGCTATCTCACAACACATCCTTTGGATATTTATCTTCAAGAACCAAAAAAATTGTTTTAACTAAGGTGGTAATCTTCTAAGGATTTTTTTTCATAATTTTTTTTCCATAAATTATCTATACAAGTCTATGAATGTCTTCCACAAGAATATTTACCTGATAAAATATTTCAATAACTATTTCATTTGGAATCATTATTAAGTATTCATACTTATTCTATAACACTTGGAATATCGTTTCTTGTAATTTTTGAATAACCTTCATAAATATTTCTAAGATTATCCCACAAATTATTTGGGGGGGGGGGTGGGGGCTTCATGACATTACCTTTAGATAGATAGGGTTATAAAGATCTCCCCATAATTAATTGATCACCTTTGCATCAGTTTCTATCTCTATATGATCTATGTATGATAGTGATTGACTATCTATACTGGCTAAATTCTATGAATAGTAACAATATACACATATATCACCAACTACTAAAAATAATTTTTTATTTAGTTTTTCCATAACTAGAAGCTTTCATATTCAAATATAGAAATTAATTTGTTATAGTGACTTGATATTATCATACATAATTATTAGATATTTATAGATGAATATTCAATACATAACATTATGATCCAATCCAAAACCATAAAGGTTTAGTGTCTTTAAGGACTGGATACACAGACATCTTATTTAGGTACATTATTTATCATATCTTATAATGTTATTATCGCTTTATACCATTCTTACATACCCAACTTAAAACCTTTCTTCATAACCTTGGGAAAGGAAATATAAAAACAGGTGAGATCAAATGCTCAAAAAGGGTAAATATAAGAGATATCAATCGATGATCATATGAAAGAATAAGATAATTATATGGGTATGATATCATTAACATAACATAAAACGTTCATGCTTAATCTATCATGGTTCATAAAAAATATTCATGGAATAAAACTTTATCATTTCAAAATACATGAACCATAAGAGTGAGAAAACATCATAAATCAATCATGAACCATAAGTTCATATCATAATCATGCCATAAAAGTGTGGCATAATCATAGGTATATAAACCATTTCATATTTCAAGTTTAACCATCAAGACCATCAAATCACGGTGGACTATGAATCAACACTTGTTTCCCATATCATAATGTATCATGAATCATCACCTGTTTCGCATAGTGGATCAAGTAGATCAACTTGTTTCCCATAGTAGATCAAGAACATAAACTTGTTTCCCATATTGGATCAAGCACATAAACTTATTTCCCATAGTTATATTTGGAGATATAAAATGTTACCCAATTCATTATAGGGTTATATAATTTTGGTCCCACCCATCACATAATAAGAACCATACATATGTTTACCAAAAGATCATAAAACATTAATAATATCACCATATCATAAACTATGTAAAGAAAAGGTATTTAATAAACATTTTATAAATTCATTATAGCATAACCCAAGGAAAGTAAATGGGTTTTTAAACATATCATTATCATATTCATAAATAATCTAGAGAAATAATAAGGATGATATCATTGGATCATAACCCTAGTAAATTTTAATTAAAATAAAAATAATATTTTCATAGATGAAAATGATTTTAAATGATAACTGGAATATTTCTTGAGGAAAATACTATTTTCATTTTGAGATCAGTTGTTTAAAATAAAAATATTTATATAATATTAAGGAAAACATCTTATTTTAAAGGAACCATAAAATCTTCTAAATTATTCTTCAAAACATTAAGTTTCCATGTAGAAAAGGAATTATATTCATCCCATTCATGTTAAAATAAATAATTCATTCTCACTTCCACTAAAAAGTACCTCATTTAAAAAATGGTAGGAATACTACATTGAAATAGTTTTATAGAAATTAAATAATGGGTAAAAAACAATTTTAAAAATAATTTAATAATAATGATAAACATTCTTAAAATCATTTTAAATAAATCATGGACATGGAAGGAAAAAAAATTATCGATTGAACAGTAAAACATTGATAGTTTTTCTTAAAAGAATTATTTTGGTCTCATGAGTAGTTAAAGTGATGAAAATGAAAGTAAAAAATTTATTCCCCAGAAATAACCATAGGAGAATAAAAAATAAATGTTTTTATCAGATAAGGATCATAAAAATTTCTTAATGAAAATTCAAGCATAAAAAATCCTGTTTAAAATGTGATTGAGATGTAAATCCATTACCTCAAGTCTCATCTTACTTTGTATTCATTAAAAAATACTATATAATAAATATATATTTATTATAAATATATTAAATAACCATAATTTTATATATCACACCATATATGATCCACTTATAATATTTTATGATCTCTGCATTAACAATTCTTTATTAAAGTCACTATTCTAGGTGATAACTGCTTCATTTTCCATACGTGTTTTGTTTTGGAAGTCCTATTATTTGTAATGAGATCACAGTTACATCATATAAATAATGTTAACCATGATTTAAATATTATATATATTTATTTATATCCATCTATAAAAGAAATATATAGGAAAATTAATTACACTATTCATAGAGATGGTAGGCCGTACGTACACATGAATATTATTTTAACTTTTTAACAGATTGAATGAAAATAAGTTAAATAATAATTCAACTTTTAAAAATAATTATTACATCATATATATTTTATAATGGATACCATATATTTATAGGAGGTATAATATCAAATAAAATTGAAAATTCTCTGTTAAGAGTTACCCCTCTTCGCTGAAAAACCTTCTTTGGAATACACCTTAAGTCTTGAAAGGATATACTTATGGAAAGAAAATAAGATATTTAATCTGGTGAAGGAGTATAATAAGGTGTTATTTTAGTTATTGGATGATTTATAAGGCTCAAAATTGTGAGGAAGAGAGGATAAGAGGTTCCCTTTAATTAGTGAGGGGAGGGGCACTCTTGGAATTACTTAAAGTATTAAATTAATATAAAATAATTTTTATAATAAAGTGAATAAAAATTTATATATATTAAATATATGGTAATTATAAGTCTAAATAATCTCATATAATAATATTTATACAAGTTTAAGTGATGTTTAAACACTTATCTCTTAGTTTTAATATCCATTAATCCTTTTGACAATTGCCACAATATATAAGTTTTATACTTTTTGAGGGTAAAGAATGTTAGCATAAAAGGAAATGAGACTCATAAATGGGCCATGATTGACATTTTAAAACATATATAATTTAATTTAAAAAATATAGGATTTTTTTGAATTTCTAATCATTTAATAAAATACAATTTATTATAAAATACCATTAATGTTATTTTTGGAACTATTTCATTACCTTGACTTTAAAGACATCAAGATAGATTTGGATTTCCAAAATAAACCTTTAAAACAACAATAATATTTTATATTTATCTATAAAATTATTTTAAAATAAAAATTCATCCCAATTGTATTAATTTTATTATATTTGAAATCACTTATTTTATTTCTCAATTAATTGAATATTTATTGTGTCGGTACTACGTAGAAATTTAAGGTAATTATTAAATCACTGACAATTAAAAATAAATTACCATTATAAAAAAATATATTCATATATAAAATAAATATTTATCTCCAAACTTATCCTCTTTTTATTTTTATGTAAAAATTTTAGAGATATTAAAGTCAAGAGAGTGACATTTTGTATTTTTTTTCTTAAATTAATATAAATGTAATAATCAAAGAAAAATGTAAGTAAGTGGTTATATATTTTATAATTGTATATAAATTTCCGAATTAAACTCATAAATAAGATAAAGGAAAGTGTTTTAATGAATTTTAATCCTTATCACATTTTTAACCCTTATTAACCCATTTTAGCTTTACTGTGGTAACAAAATTTAATATGATTACTATTCATATCAACAAAAAATAAAATGGAACAATTTAAAAAATAATTCTTCTTGATTATAAATATGGAATCTATTTTTAAATATTCAATTCATATAATTGGAATAAATTAATTAAATATAAAAATGAAAAATGCAACACAAATATTTTTTTAGAAAAATGCCTTTTAAGTATAAAAATGTTTTTATACCAAATTAAACCATAAAATTGATTCCAATGAACTTAATTGGAAATAATATAAAATAATTAATTTTAATTTTAAACAATTTTAAACCAAAATGGAACTTTGTAAATACTTGAAAAAAGAATACAAATTTCAATAAAAATCATTATTTTTCAGTATTCATAAAAAAATAATTTTAGAAAATTATAAAAATTAAATATAAGATAATTTTGACATTATATTTTCAAAAATAAAGTTCCTTTTGTAAAAATTATTTGGTAAAAATAGAATAATTTTATTATATTGTTTTCTAAACAAACCATTTTTGAGGAAAATGTATTTTTAAGGAATATAACGACTTGAATAAAAATATAATTTCTTTATCTAAATAATTTATAATTTTTTTTTAAAATTTTCTTATTATTATTCATTATACCAATTTAACATATAGGTTATAATTATATACTATATTATGGTTCATTCAAACCCGGGGTTGCATGTATCGCAAGCCATTGAAGAAATCCAATTTATTAATATATTATAAAACATAATGGTGTAACATTCTACCCCATTATAAGAATTTATCCCTCAAAATTAAATAATTTTGTTACAAAAAATATTTAGTTTAATTATAAATCATCGCATCCTTGGGTTCCCACATAACTTCCTCAAATTTATGGTTTTGTACAAAACTTTGACCATGTGAATGGTCTTGTTTCATAGTACTTTCTCTCCATGATCTAAAATCTCTATCGGTTGTTCCTCACAAGAGAGATCTTACTCCAGAGGTATGAACTTTGAGTTCAGTACATGTGAAGGATTAGGTACGTAATTTGTTAAAAGAGATATGTGAAATACATCTTGAAATTTAAAGAGATTTAGTAGAAGTTATGAACAATAAGATACCATCCTAATATGATCTAGAATTTCAAAAGGACCAATATATCTAGTTCTTAGATTTACCTTATTTATAAATCTCATAACATTATTCCAAGGATATATTCAAAGGAATATGTTTTTACCAACTTCAAACTCTAGATCTCACTGAATATTGTTAGTATAACTTTTATGATGACTCTAAGACGCCCTTATATATTTCAAAATGACTCTAAATTTCTCTTACATCTCCTTATCTACTTTAGGTCCTAGCATCTTTCTTTCTCAATATTCATACCAACACATTGAAGTTTTAAACTTATTTCTATATAGGGATTCATAAGGGGTCATCTGAATGTTTGTGTAAAAGCAATTTTTGTAAGAAAAATTGATTTAAGGATGGTGTTTATCCCAATAACCTTTGAAATTTGGAGAACAAGATATCAACATATTATCTAGGGTTTTAATGGTTATCTCATACTGAACATATGTTTTAGGATGATAATAAGTATCAATATCCAACTTTGTATTCAGATCCTATTTAAGAGTTCTCTATAATTTCAAGGTAAACCTTAGATCCTGATTAGGTATAATAGAATGTGGTACTCCATGAAATATCACTACTTCCTAAATGTATAACTCAAAATGTTGGTCAAGATATAAATATTATAAAATGGAAATAAAGTGCACTAACTTCATAAGGTGGTCGACTAGAACCTAAATATCATCATTCCCTTTAGATTTTTTGGGGAGTTAGATGAAAAAATCAATGGTAATGTTTTCTTATTTCTATTCAGATATGGGTAATGGTTGTAACATCCCATTAGAATTTTGTCTCTTAGTCTTAAATTAATGATGTACTAGGAATCAAGATACATACTCTACAATATCCCTTCTCATGTTGTGCCTCCTAAAATACTCTTTCATATCTCTATACATCATCCTACTTCTAGGATGAATAGAGAATGAATAACTGTGATATTCATATAATATTTCCATATTAAATTTTGGTATTGATGGTACATACACTCAGTTAATAAACCTTATCATTCAATCATAATCATGATTGATCTTAGGAACATTTCTGACCATATTATGTTGTTACACATATTCCGTTAGTGCCTCTTTAATCCTCACATGAATAGATGATTGGATATTCATCTGATAAAGATAAGATCTGTCTCCTTTATTTAAGATTTAAATTTCCATATTCTACATATACATAGGTATTTGATACCTTTAAATATGTATCATGGAAAAACTAGACAAGTCCTTATGACTCAAAGTGTCTACCACCTTGTTTATTTTCCTATGGTGGTAATGTATTGAGAATTTATAATATTTAATCAATTCCAACTATCTTCTCTTGCACACATTCAACTATTTTTGTTAGAATATATAATTAAAAATTTTGTGATTTGTATATATATCACAAATTTAACCATAAATATAATACATCCATATCTTCAAGGAAAAAATTATCGCTTCCATCTCCAAATAGTGAGTATGGTAATTTTTATCATGTATTTTAAATTGGAATGAGTCATATGATATCACCATATCATTCTATATGAGGAAACATCCTAGCCACTTATTTGACACATCACTATAGATCATAAACCCTTCTCCACTGAAGGGTTGTGTAAGAATATGTTCATTGAATAACTTTATCTTCAACTCCTTGAAATTATATTCACATTCATTTGTCTGCAAGAACTTAACCCCCTTATGATTCAACCTGATGAGTGGATTATATAGTTATGAGAAATCTATAAAAAAGTGTCAATAATATCAATCCAACCAAAGAAAACTATGGATCTCAATAACCATGGTTAGTCTGCATTATTTCTCAATAACATCCATTTTTGAAGGATCCACCAAAATACCCTCATGTGAGAATATATAACCTAATAATGAAACTTTATGAAGGAAAAATTCATATTTGGTAAATTTTTTATTAAAATCCTCCTTCTTCATGGTATTTAATAAAATTATCAAATAATATTCATTCTCTTCCTTGTACTTTGAATATTTAATAATATCATCTATAAGGACTACCAAAAACTTGTCAAGGTAATTGATAAGGACTATATTCATTAAATCCATGAAGATAATGGGGGAATTAATAAGAAAAAACGACATCACTATAAATTCATCGTGTCATACCTTGTATGAAATAATGTCTTGGGTATATCCTCCTTCTTAACCCAAAATTTATGATATACAAAATGAAGGCCAGTCTTTGAAAATTATTGAGCTATACAAAGTTTATTAAACAAGTAATAAATACAAGGTATAAGATACTTATTTTTTTTATAGTGACCAGGTTATGTTCCAAATAATCAATCCAAAGGTACATTGACCCATCTATTTTATAAAAATATAACAATTTCATACTATAGTGACACACTAGGGTGTATGAATCCCTTACCAAGATTTTCCTAGATTTACTTATTTAACCCCTACAAGTCAATTAGGGTCATTTTATAAGGAGTATTTTATATAGGTTTAGATCTTGGAATGAGTTCTATTGAAAAATTATCTTCACTACTCAAAGGAATATTAAGAAAATAATTTGTAAATAAATCAAAAAACTCCCATATAATAGGAATTTCCCAAATATTGAGTTCCTCACCAACCATTTTAGATAAATACCCTTCATGGATAGAAATTAAGACCCACAAGATAGAAGTAATTTTCATTGGAAGCTCATATTCATCCTTACATAGATAAATGATCATAGGTTCATTTGGAATATTAAATGTGAATTACATTCCTCAAAAATTGATTTGATATCCATGTAAAGAAATTTTACCCATGTCTAGAATCACATAAAATTAATCCGAAGGGATAATCATAATATTTTTAGGAAGCGCTTTCCCAAAAACATCAATCAAAGAGAAATAATAGACTTGAGATACGACCATAATAACACTAGTAGCTTTCATCAATAACTAAACATATAATCATTGAGTTAGTTATTGTAAACACTTAGAATGTTCCTTAGATATTAAATAGTGGGTAAATATATAATCAAATAAGACATCAGATATTATAGAGTGGATTATAAGTGTACCTTTCACCATTTCATTCTCATAAACCAATTTGGAATTCATGATCACATGATATTTTACATTGTATATAGGTTTAAGAGGATGTTGATACTGATCATCATTATTAACCTTCGGATTCATGCACTGGTTGGAATAATGATTGTACTTCCTACATTTTAAGAATTGGAGTATGGGTGGTGAATTAGTTGGTGTCTTCTTTTCCTCCATTTAATTATCTAGCCTATTAATCTCTTTTTTTTACATTCACATGATTTATGACCAACCTTTCCACATTAAAATAACCTTCTAGTTTCATTAAAGAAATTTACTTAATGTTTCTTCCCATATTTCTAGAATATATATGACTGGAATCTCTTTCCACCATGTTATTTATTCATGTTTTCAGGAGACTTTATCTTCCATATCTTATCAAAACCATGAGAAAAGTGGGAATCTATAATTTTCATTTCTACCTTGAGCGTGCATATAACAATTTCTTCATAACTACTAATTTCACTTTTATCTAATTCTTTTTAGAGACTTGGTTTTAATCCAACAAAGAAAAGATCAATTTTTCTTTCAAGGCTAATAATTAAATTTGAATTATTCCTTTTAGGTCTTGTAAAAGTTTCCTCATTGTTATCAATGGATTCATCATCCTTCTACTTGATATCAAGGAATTTCTTCTCCATTTTTTATATATAATACAAGGGAATTACTTAATGAAAAATATCCTCTTGAACTCATCCCTTTACATGGATCTAATTTCTTCCTCTTGCCTTATATTATTAATAAGATACCACCATTTATCTATTTCACCTTCCAAATAATAAATGGATAGAATAAATTTTTCATATTTCAATCACTAGATAATATAAAATGTTTTCTATATGGTTTTGATCCATCACTCCATCACTAATAGATCATAAGAACCACTAAAATAAGGTGGATGTTTCCTCATGAAAGACTAAATAGTATGTTGTTACCTCCTTTGATCATTTGGAATCTCAACATGAATAATGGAATTTGAAATTTATGTGTTCATAGTAATAAGATTATGTATTCTAGCTCCCATAGTATTTTGTTACCAAGATGGGAAATCATTGATTTATACATGCCATTCATTTTTAGCGTGATGTATTATGGTTCCAACCATTGACTAAAACCAAAAAGAAAAGAATAAGCATTAATATATAATTATCAAAGTAATATATCATATAATCATGAAATATTATTCATATGATGTGTTAATAATTACACATTCTTCTCAATATATGTAACCTTAGGTTATCCATAGTCATTACCCAAAAATTTAGGATATTATCTTATAATTAGACTAATTACGAGGGTTTTCATCAAAGTTTTCTAACCCTAATATCCAAATATTAACTAAACCCTTCTATGATATCAACTATAGCGACCCAAGATTTTATTGTATAATTATTACATATTTTTAGATAAATATTAAATGAATAACATTATAATGTACTTAAAAATCATAAAGGTTTAGTGAATTTAGAGACTAGATACACAAACATATTCTTTAGGTACATTCTTCATCACCTATCATAATTGTTTTCTCACTTTTTACCCTTATTGACATACTTTATTTAAAACATTCCTTTATAACCTAGGGAGAGGAAACATAAGAATAGGTGAGATCAAATACTCAGTTAAGGTAAACATGAGAGATATCAATCGATGATTCTATGAAATCATAAGATAACCATAAGGGTATGAAATTTTGAACATAACATAAATATTTTATACCCAATATATCATGGTTTATAAAAAAGATTCATGGCATTAAACATTATCATTTCAAAATACATGAATAATAAGAGTGAGAAAACATCATAAATAAATAATGAAACATAAGTCCATATCATAATAATTTCATAAAAGTATGGAACCATCATAGGTATAAATACCATTTCATATGTCAAGTTTAACCACCGAGACCATTAAATCATAGTGGATCAGGAATAAATACATATTTACCATATTATAATAGATTAAACATCAAAAAATATTTCCCATAATGGATAAAGCACATCAAATTATTTCCAATAGTGTATTAATCTTGTCTATTTGTTTACCATAGTGGATCAAGAACATTAACTTGTTCCCCATAGTTATCTAATGAGATATAAAACTTCACCAAATGAATTAAAGGGCTATATAATTTTGTTTTCATCCACCATATAATGAAAACCATATATATATATATATATGTTCCAAAATATCATAAAACATTCATTATATCATTGTATCATAACTCGTTCAAAGAAAACAAGTTTCATAAACATTTAATAAATTCATCATAGCATAACCCATGGAAAATAAATGGGTTTCCTAAAAATATAATAATCATAATCATAAACCATCTAGAGAAATAATAATTATTGTATCAATGAATCATATCCCTAATAAATCCCAAATAATATCAAATTATTCTACCATATATGATAATTATTTTAAAATATCATCGCAATATTTCTTGAGGAAAATACACTTTTCATTTTGAAATCACTTATTTAAAATCCAAATATTTATAAAATATTAAGGAAAAATTTTATTTTAAAGAACCATGGAATATTGTAAAATAATCTTCAAAACATTTAATAATCATGAATACTATGAAATTATGTTCATTACATGTATGTTAAAATAAATATTTTATTCTCACTTACATAAAAAAGTACCACATTCAGAAAATAACTGGAATATTATTTTGAATAATTTTTATATAAATTAAAATATGGGTAAAAATGAATTTTAATATTCATTATAGAATAATTATAAACATTCTTAAAATCATTTTAATTAAAACATGGATATAGAAGGAAAATATTCCCGACCTAATAGTAAAACATAGTTGGCTTTCCTTAAAAAAATTATTTTGGTGTCTTGAGTAGTTAAAGTGAGGAAAATAAAAGGAAAACATGTATTTACTAGAAATTAACATTTTATAGGAAAAATTAATGTTATTTATCATATAAGGATCATAAAATTTCCTCAATTTAAATTCTATCATAAATAATTCTGATTAAAATGGGGTTGAGATGTAAATCCATTTCCTCAAGTGTCATATCACTTCGTATGTGTTAGGACCCCCTGTATAATAATATATATTTATTATAAATATATTAAATAACCATAATTTTATATATAATACCATATATGATTCACTTATAATATTTTATCACCTTTGTATTAAAAATTTTGTATTAAAATCACCATTCTAGGTGATAACTGTTTCATTTTTCATACATGTTTTGGTCCGGAAGTCCTATTTTTTATAATTTGATCATGTTTACATAATATAAATTACTTTAATAATGATATAAATATCATATATATTCATTATATATTTATTTATAGTCAACCATAAAATATTTAGATAGGAAAATGAATTACACTATTCATAGAGACAGTATATCGTACGAACGCATGGTTGTTGTTTTCATGTTTTCATGGATATATCAGAAGAATAGTAAATAATAAACAAATTTAAAGAATAATTATTATATAATATATATAATATATATTAATTAAATTTATCCTTATTACCATCCCTGTAAAATGGAAGTGAAAAATGAATCACATCGCTTCGGGGCGGTGGTAGTCCACAAGTATGCACAAGCAACATTAGCATTTTCTATGGGATGAGAAGAAGGTGGATAATGGTTATTACATCATAATAATAAAAATTATGCATATTTAATATAATGAATTAATTATTTGAGAATTAATACCATATATTTTGTGTAGTTATAATAATAAATTAAATTAAAAAGGCTCAGTTAAGAGTTATACCTCTTTATTGAGAAACTTAATTTGGATTACACCTTATTCCTTGAAAGGATAGTATTTTGGAAAGAAAATAATCCATAGGATGTGTTTAAAGTATATATAAAGGTATTATGTTATTTATTGGCTAATATATAAGACTAAAAAGGTGTCAGGAAGAGAGGATAAGAGGTTCCCTTTTATATGTGAGGGGAGAGGCACTCTTGGAATTACACAAAGTATTAAATTAATATAAATTAATTTTTATAATAAAGTGAATAATAATTAATATATTTATAAAATGTGGTAATTATAAATCTGAATAATATCATTGTAGAGAACCAAGATTGACGTACATGGACATTACGTTACTTTCTCGGAATACTAAATACAAAACAAAAATAGACACCCAAAGATCATATTAATTTAGTGTCTTTGGAAACTCGAAACATAATATTCTAATCATGGTGAAATATCTTCAAAATTTCCCATAAATATCTTCCCCTTTTCATTTCTTACCTAAAATCTTTCTTTATATCCCGGGGAAAAGAAAACATAAAAAGGGTGAGCTCAAATGCTCAGTAAGGGTAAACATGGAGAAAATAAAACAAACCATATACATTTGAACTTAAAAACATGAACATAAAGTTTAAACATAAAAATCTTGAGTTGTGAAATAAATCTTGGCAGTACGTAAGGCATAGATCATAAAAGAATATCAATCATGGTAAAATAGAATGGGAATAAAATATGTAACTGTGGAAAACCATTAAGCACATGTTATGATGTCCATAGTAGCCAAGGCATTGCTGCCAAGACCATCATAGTGGACAAAGTCCATTACTGAACCCAGTTTACTTTTCATTCCAGCCATGTATTAATGAACCAGATTTTACTTTCCATTCCATCCATGTATATCTCATGAGATATAAATATTATCCCAAAGAATTGGAGGGAGATATAGGTCCCACCCATCTCAAAATTAAATCATTCTTTCGTGTGCCACAAAATAAACAAGAACCATTCATCATAACCCAAAGAATAATATGGGTTTCATAAACATCATCCCATCATAACATAATCCATATAAAACAAATGGATATCATTTCATTATAAGAAAAATAAAACCACGTAAATAATAGAGTAATTATACTTGAAACATAAACACACTAAATAATTTTATCTTATATGGAAAATAGTTTTGATAAAACACTTGAAATGAATTCTTGAGGAAAAAATACTTTCTTCTTCAAAATCATATTCTTTTCAAAAAATGCCATGTAATTTTAAAAGAAAAGTATTTTGTTGAAAATAATCATGAAATTTTGTAGAAAAATATTTATATAAATAAGGTGTTATAAAATCGTAAAAATCCATTCATGCCGTACAAGTAAAAAAAAAACATTCTTCTTGTACTTTTGTTGGAAAAGTCAAAAAGTACCTCGTATGGTAAAAAAACAAAGATTACTTCCATACCATGTGGTAAAAAAAGGGGTAAAAATGGATTTAAACATACATGGAATAATAATAAATATTTTATGAAAACAGTTTGAGAAAACATGGATATGGATGATAAACATAACCCCAGTAAATACTTACGAATAAACAATCTCAGATAAGAACGAGATTGGAATAATTATCCCTTACCTTATGTCCAATTTCTTCCATATGTGTCTGAGACTCCTGTATAGTGGGTTTAAACATATTATTAACTTGTAACAGAACCATAATAATATTTATGATATCATATATGATTCACTTATGACTTTATATTACCTGTTCATTTGTTAATTTCATGTTAAAGCAGCGTTTTGGGTAAAATCGTTTCATTTATCATCCGTGTTTTGACTTGTAATTATTCATATGATTAGTTAGATCATGATTAATTACTTCCAGAATGTAAAACATGATTTCTATATATATATATTCTGAATATAATAGATCGATAAATTGAATGAAATACACCGTTCATGGAGATGGTAGGTCGTACGTACACATGAACGTTGTTTTCCTTTCCTTATTGACTTGAATGGAAGTAAGTAGATGACACACACACACACACAGATATATATATATATACATAAATACAGTATAATTATTATGTCATATATTTCATGATTACATATTATATATACTTTATAATCATTCTTTAATGGTTAACATGGAGAATGAATCTCATCGCATCTTGGAGACGGTAATTCGTACGTACGCCCGAGTGATGATATCGTTCCCATAATTATTGAATGGAATTGGAGTGGATGATATAATACCTCAGAATTTTTATTATGTTATAATAATCATATATAGTTATTATTTCCACCATTATACCCATCCAAGTAATGTGGTGGTGGAAAAACAGATTACACTACGGCGTGGAGACGGTATTCCGTACATACGCACGCATGATGATTTTGTTTTCCGTAGGATGGATAGAAGGAGAAATATGACTGTTTCAAATTTATAAAAACATATCAGTATATGAGTAATACTTATGTTATTACTTTATAATGAAACAAATAAAAAAGAGAAAGTATAAGGATAAATAAATTTGAAAGAATCGGTAAAGGATATTACCTCTTCTTCAACACGCCTCTTCTAAACCTCCTCTTAGGGCACTAAAGTTGGTATTTTAAGAATACCAGAACCTCTATTATGTTTCTAGGGAAGTTTAGAAAATAAATGGATAGGTTTTGGCCGAGATTGAAGGCTCAAAATGTTTTGAAGAGGAGAGGGAGGAGGTGCCCTTTTATAAGAGAGGAGAGGGGCACTTTTGGAAACCTCAAAAATATTAATTTATAATAAACCCAAACCCCGCTTAAAAACTTCCAAAATGAATGAAATTATAATATGATATGATATAGGGTTGTAATCTCATCATACAATAAAATTTAGACATGTTGGGAATTTATTTTAAACTTTATCAACTTGATTTATCCTTATTTAATCTATTTAATTTTATTTGTGGAAATAATATTCTAAATTTAAAATTGTTATAAATATTTACTTATGTGTTGTGAATTTTCCATAATTGGATACTTTATGACATTTTAGACCATATAAATTTCAATTTATAATTTTTAAATATTTTTGTGATTTTTAAACAATTTAATAATATGTTATTTTTATAAAATTACAATAGTGTCAATTTTGAGACTATTCATTTATTTGAATTTAAATAAAATCCTCACAGAGGATATATTCGAAAAAAATATTTAATAGAATCATAAAATGTAATATTTATCTATAAAATTCATGTATAATATTAAATAATTCATATAATATTTATTTTAATATTTTTAAAACATTTTATTTGATATTTCAATCAATAAAATAATTTCTACATCACTATTGTGTCATCATTAATGATAATTATTTAATCCCTAAAATTTATAGATAAATTAACATGATGTATATAATTTTATTATATTTATTTTTACTATTTATGTTTGAAGTTTTATGAAGTTTATAAATAAATTAAAATTATTACACTTATAAGATATAAGAGAGTGACATGTTGTCGCTTTCTTTGGTTTTATTAATAATTACATCATTTTCATTGTCAAAAGTCCATGAAATGATTCTATTACAACCCTTAGGTGATTTGGGTCGACATTTATTCATCCAATATAATTTTTTTAGGTGTTATAGTAATTTTATAATTTTATTTTTACCATTAATTACCTGATTTACCTTTAACTGTAGTAAATAAAAATTACCGCAGTTACTATTCATAATATCAAAAAATAAATAAATAAATAAATAAAATTAATCTATTAAAATAATTTATACCCACTTAATTAAAATATGAAATCCATTTTTCAAAATCCAAAACACAGAAGTTGCAGTAATTAATTTAAAATTAATCCCGTTGTTAAGAAAACAGGTTTTAAAAGTTAAAACATTACCAAAGATTGAATTGTTTTTACTTATGAATTCAATGTAAAATTAATGATAATGACTTAAATTATATTAAAGGTTAAAAATATATTCTATTTATACTTTAAAACCATGAAATTTTATAATTTAACCATATAAATTATCTCGATGAAAAAAGCTGTTTTAAGAAAAATTTAGCATATTTTTACTATTCATCAAAATATAAAAGTTAACAGAAAAATATAAAAAAATTATCCAAAGTAAATTTCTATATCCTTATTGAAATTAATAGGTTTATTTTGTCTAATTGAACTTATAAATGTGTCAAAAAATATATTTAAAGTGGGTGCGCCATCAAAAGGTAACAAAACTGCATTTTTTGAAAAATACTTATTTGACCCAAAAAAATTATTTTGTTCTCATACCATGTTCTAGAATATGTGTAAGATGAATTATTATATAATAAAATTCAAAATTTAGTTAATAATATTCATAATGGCTATTTCATAACAATATATCGTTTTTTAGTGAAACTCGGTATTGCGTACAACACACGGTATCGAGGAAGGTCACTCTTGCGTGCAACATAAGCCAAGAATAGTGTTTGCATATACTACAAGCTAATACAATGTTGTGTATAACACAAGATAATATTGGTGTAGCGTACAACACAAGACATCAAATAAATTAAAAAGAATATTTCTAATAAAATCTCAGGGTGTTACAATCATCCAATAAAATTTAGATAAATTTAAGTGACATTTTAACCCTTATCTCTTAGTTTTAACTCTATCAATACTTCTGAAAATTACTAAAATTTCAAAATTTTCTACTCTTTAATGGTCAAGAAATTTTACATAAAATGAAAAGTGACACTTAAATGGTAAATGTTTTATATTCTCAACAATATTTCATTAACTTAGATAAATATAGTTTTTTAAGAATTTTAAATCATTTAATAAAATATTGTTTATTATAAAATACCATTAATGTCATTTTCGAAATATTTATTTACTTTGACTTTAAAGAGGTCAAGAGAGTAATGTATTTAAAATATAAAACTTTTACAAATCCATAATATGAAATAAAATTAATGTAATAAAATAATTTATCTAAATTGTGTTACTTTTGATCTTTTAAAAATCATTTATTTTATTTTTCTATTAATCAACTAAGTACTGTGTCGGCACTATATGAACATTTAAGGTAATCATAAAATAAATAAAAATTAAAAATAAATTACCATGATAAAAAAATTAATTTATATTTAAAATAAATATTGATAACTAATCCATCCTCTTTTTATCCTTATGTAAAATTTTAGAGATATTAAAGTCAAGAGAGTGACATTTTGCATTTATTCTTTTCTTAAATTAATATAAAGGTCATAATCAAAGAAAAATGTCACTAAGTGGACACATATTCATTATTTTTATGTAAATTTATGAACTAAACTCATAAAATATGATAAATGAAACTTTTTCAATGAATTATAAGCCTTATCACATTAGTTTTAACCAAAATTAACTCATTCTACCCTTACCATAATAATAAAATTTACTATAATTAATATTAACATTGAACACAAATAGAAGTGACTTAATTAAAAAATTTATACCTCATAATTACAAATAATTAATCATTTTTTTCATGCTTAAATTTATATAAGTGACATAAATTAATTTAAATAAAAATGCAAAATGCAACTAAAAATGGTTGTTCAAAAAAATGCCTTTGAAGTATAAAAATGTTTTTATACCAAATTAAAATGTAAAATTAATTTCAATGAACTTAATTGGATTATTAATAATATAATATAAATAATTTTACTTTTAAACCATTAAAAAAATGAAATTATATAAATTTTTGAAATGAAAATATGGTTTATAACAAAAATAAGTATTTTGTACTCTTCATTAAAAATCAATCTTTTCAGATTTTTTTAAATTCCATCTAAGACAATTTTAAAATTAGTATTAAAAAAATAATTTTAAAATATATTTTTTAAAATTGGAAGAAATTAAATATATTATTTTCTCAAAATAAACAATAAAACCCATTTTTTTGTGAAAAATGTATTTTTAAAGCATATAATGACTTTACTAAAAATATATATTCTTTATATATAAACTTTATAATTTTTTTCAAATGTATATTTTCATATTCATTACACCAATTTAATATCTATGTTATAATGACATAATGTATTATGGTTCATCTAGTTATAGGGTTGCATGTATCGCATGCTACTGAAGAAATAAAATTTATTAATATATCATAAAATTATGGGGTGTTACATTTATGGTTTACAACCCCTACCATCGTAGTTCATAGAGAAAAACATAGACATAAAACCTTCATATCTAATACCACTTATTGTTCCCAATCAAATAATATACCTTGAGAGGGGGGATTGGGGTATTATAGATCTTAAAAATTTCTCCTTGATTATGATCTTGTTTTCAGGTTTATAGAGAGAAATCATCTCCCTCCATAAAAAACACTATTGAGTGATGAAAATAGTAAATAATGAACACATGTGTTTTTACTTGGTTTACCCAAAAATAGACTAATACAAGGAGCATGAAATCAAAAACGTACTGATGCAATTTAGACACTAAGAACACTACTTTTGATGTGTTTATAAAATAGAGTGACCACAATGAACCTTCATATTTACTATCAACAAAACACCTTTGAAAATTTCACTACTCTTATTCATAGATAGGTTCTAACTACTACTTCTATTATGATAATCTTTTACATGAAATGTAGGTGGGATATTACACTTGGAATTGTGTAATAGTATTTCTCCATGTTAATTGGCTTCCAAAGAGATAGAGATCCTAGAATATCTTTCTCTATCACCTTTAACTTTCCAGTGCAAGAGCATGGAACTCTCCTATCCTTTCTAGTGAAAAATTAGAATTATCCTCTTTCAATTATGGAAAGAACTAAATGATCAAACCCTTCCTTATTTCTTCCTTATCTCAATTTTAATGAACTTATCTTCAACATGTTCATGTATGTCCTCAGTCTTTATAATCTCCCATACTCTTTTTATTTATTTATTCTTCTTTTCTTTAGTATTTTTTTAGTTTTACATATGAAAAATATGTCCATATTCTGAAATATGAAACATCCTTAGTCAAAACTATGATTTTATATAATAAAAACTCCTAAAAAATCACCTAAAATATTAAAGATGATTATATTATCAAGATTTGAACAAATCATGAATTTATAATACATCTAAACTATTATTCAATAGTCTATATGTCACCACCATATTTACCCATGATGTGGTGTGTGTGGTAAAATACAATCCCAAAAAATTATCCTTGAGTGTGATTTAAATATCAAAATATAATGTATTGATTCTATCTTGAAACTCAATTTGATTCTATCTTTCTAGTTTGGATGGTATATTTATCATATTTAACGATTAATAAAATAAATTGAACTTTTTTTGGCTATCCTTTAGAAAATTAAAAAAGGAATGACTCATATGAAACCCTTTATGGACTATACATAGTTTTCTTGATAATTCATATACAATCATAAATCACTCATACATTGAACTACTCATAAAAAACATTGGTGAATCATACAAAAATACCAATTTATCATACATAGAGGTTGATGACTCATATAAAACTAGTGATGAATCATACAAAAACATCCCTATGAATCATAAACATATAATACTTAGTCATTTTCCTCAAATGAATCATTCACAACCTCAACTGACTCATAAACAGATAACTCCCCCATCATTGTATAACTCAGAGGTATAAAATACTTAGTCATATTTTTAAATGATTCTCAAAAAATAATTTTCCATAAATAATCTAGAACACCTTATAACCTATTACATCCTTCAAAATATTAAATACACACACTTAAATTGGTTGCATTGAATATTCGTTCCAATTTCTTATTAATAAACGCAACCCAAATACCACTATAGGGTATTTCTGCTAACAAATATTCTATATCATACAATGAAATCCTATAAATGATTATTGTATAATATATCATAAAAATAGGTAAAATTCAAAATAAATATCATTTTTGATGATATCCTATATTGTAAATCATGCCACAATACATTTTATATATAATATTTAATGATTAATAATACAATATCTATTATTTTAATCTTTAATTGATTTCATGAATCATTTAAAGAATGAATTTCACAAATACTATTGATGAGTTTATTTGGATCAAATAAAATTTATTCAATCTGTGGAATTTATTAATGAAATTAAAAACCTAAAATCATTATGGTATGAAACCAAAACTATATATAATAAAAAATGATTAATGTGTGTAACTTACGAAAATATAACTAGTCCTATTGTTTTGAATCAAAAATTTGATGTAGATCCCTAATAATCATCCAAATGAAAACTTCCTCTTTGGTGTATCCATGGTCCAAGTGAAACATCCAAATTTTGTTTGAGATTATTATTTATACCACAATATGCTAGTATCTCTTGAGGAAAATAAAGCAAGAGAAGAGAGTTTAGGTTGGTGGAATCGATAAAATTCCTAGAAAACATAGATAGAACCATTTTAATGGACTTAAGCCTCCTAATATGGATCTCATGGAAACTACCCAAGCCTTCAATACATTTACTCATATGTTCATAATGTATGAGTAAATTGATTATGGTTGCAATGTTTGTAACCTTCAAACAATGTATTTAACACTTTACCATATTTAATTTTATCATATGTTTCATATATTAATGAAAAAATTTATATGGAATAAATATTTGAGCATTAACACTTAATGTTAATTTAACTTGATATTCATATAATATGATTAACATATGTTGAAACACTAATAATATAACTATATCATACAATATGATATAGTTTTGAAAATAAATTGATATCTCTATATCACCCCTTATGAAATGGATAGCCTAAACATAAAATATACCTTAGGTTTATGCATGTCATGCTATATGAAACTCAAATAACATACACTAAATATAATCCAAAATATATATAATTTATATAGGCTTTAGGGTTTATCTCCATAAGTTATAACTCTTCACAAAAGTCCCTCATTAATGATATGATTGTAAAACTCCTTTATCAATCAATAATCATTATATGCATCATCATATGATGTATAAGAATATGAAATATCATGATAATTAATGTTAGTGAGTCATTTAAATGATATTAATTATCATTCATCTATACACCAAGATGTGGTATCAATAACCATGAGATAACACAAACTAAAAAAATAAAAACCTCAACATCATAGTTTATGCTTTACTATATATTTTTTCAGCACTATTCATAAAAAAGGTATTTATTTATTTATTAATAGATGAATCAAACTATTTTAAGTCACTCAGATTGAATGCCTCTTATGAGATTTTGGGCTCTCCACAATCTATAAGAATAAAATAGTAGAAGTTCAATTAAAACCTTTTGTTTGGTTATCTAACCCTGGTTGACCTCCTAAACTGAACCTGAGAATCAACTACTCTTATCAAGAAACCAATCTATGCATAAATAGTCTTTGAAAATTTAGGCACATTGAGTTTTCCTGAAACCTTTGAAAACCTACCGGCTTATAATTTTTTCGTACTTTTGGGTAACTGTCAACAACCAATACTATTAAAACTAATTAGAATCACCATAAATCTATTCAATTTCATGTAGTCACACTTTATATATTTTTTATTTTTAACTATATTTTCATTTAATTTTAAATCCTTATACAAAATCCCTTCATTGAAGGTGCCATTCCGATTTCTAATGAACTTCCATTGATCATTATCTTAAAGTAAGAATTCAAAGTCTTTATAACCATACCCCATAAAGAAAAATTTCACTGAATTAACTTATAACTTATCCATTTCTTTGGAATCAGCTTGAATATGGGAAATTATTTTAAAGGCTTTCATGTGTGAGGTATCCATCGACTTACTGGTCCAAAGTTCTTCATGAAAGATTTTCCCCATCAATACTCACATACTCCTATTATCAGATAATCTATGATATTAACTAACTCTATTATAAATTTCTTTTCTATTTTTCTATTTGGAAAGAACATTCTACTATAGTGTTATAAGTACTATTTTCTCAAAGGCGACACTCATAAAATAATAGTTTAAAATGACCTTTTTTGAAAATTGTTTTTCATAACCGATGTTAAAAATGATTTTTAACACTAGTAAAAAAATAACCAACATTAAAAACAATTAAATTATGTTTTTAACATTGGTTATAAATTATTCTATTCTAAAAAAATGTTTTCAACATTGGTTATACTAATAAATGATATAGAAAACCCTTTAAAAAAATTAAAAATGATGTGCTTGAACTATTCTCCTATTATTTCCATCTATCCAGTAGAAGAAAACCCTAACTCTATTATTCGAGTGACCCACCCCTCCATCAATTCCCCTCCCCCTCCTACTTATATCCCTATTGACTATCATTCACTACTATCGACATTCATCCACTGCTATCGATATCATACTACCACCAATGTTTTCAGTCATCATCGAGTTATCACATCTACATCAACCATATATATTATATTCTTCATATTATAAGTTATTTTTTACTAAAATAAAGTTATGATTCTAAAATTTATATAGATTATTTATAAAATAATACTAAACCTAAAGTTGATTTTTTAATGTTGTTGATTTCTACACTATAAAAGGCTTCAGTCACAATGTTTGTGTATTTTTTGAATTTTAGATCTATATTTTTTATTTAATGAGTAACATAGTATTCTTATTGTAATAAAAATATATTTTTCTTCAAAATATTTTTTAAGATCTATATGTATTATTCAAATTTTTATCATTTAGATTGTAATTTTTTTGTAATTCCAATTGATATTATTTATTTATATGTGTTGTAATTAATATACATGAAAAATGATTTGTTAATTTTACTAGTAATTTTAATAATTATATTTATGAAAAATATGATTCTCATCAAATATATATATATATATGTTGTTATATATCATATATTGTAATATATATATATATATGAATTATTTTATAACTTAAATTTGAACTTAGAATTTATATATTTTCACAGTATTACTATATTCATATATATATATATATTAACATTTAATTATTTTATTGATTGAAATTATTTTTAATATTAATATTAGTTTTAATATTATTAATATTAGTGTTAATATTATTAATATTATCAATATGAGTGTTGATATTGTTAATATTAATAACATCATTTTCTATATTATGAATATTAATATTAGTATCGATATTATTAATATTAATATTAGTGTTAATATTATTAATATTAATATTAATATTAGTGTTAACATTATTAACATCGGTGTTTATTTTATCAATATTAATATTAATGTTAATATTATTACTATTACTATAACACCCTAATTTTTTAAGGTATTCAGCCAATTTATTTTTTTTCCAAAACTTATGTTTTTTATTTAATTTTGAATGTTATAGGTGTTTATGGGGGATTAGGAGGCCATTTTAGGAAATCAGGTATGCTACAAAGACTTCGATCTAGATGATAGAATCCATCAGATACTAAGTTGGTTGGTATTAGGTACCTAGTGGGCCCAAGTGGCGAGGGGGTGCTATTTCCCAGCCCATAGGCCAACCGATGGGCATGAGGTGGGTACCATTAGAGCACTGGGTACCGAGTGGTGTTTAGGAGGGTACCAGGTAGCCACATGTTTTCATTTTTTTAATTTTTTTATGTAAATAATTTATTTTTTTACTTATAAACCTAAAAATTTAGGGGGGTGGGGACTTCATTTATTATCCTCCTCAAGAAGGAAAAACCTCTCCCACTCTTGTTTCTTCCTCCCAAGAGTATCTCCCTAAGTCATTAGCTATTTTAGGTTCCATATATAATGGAATGGCACCACTAGTGAGGATAACTCTCCTATTATAGTATTCCATCATTTCTTTCAATGTTTTGTCATATTATACTTTATATTTTCATTTATTCCATTTTCATAGATTTTGTTTGATTCTTTAATTTCATCCATTTAAACTTGAATCAATGGTTGATACTCAATAGAAATATTATATAATTATTATTAAGGTGGTCCCTATATATTTTTTAAGGTTTATTGAGTGTGTAAAATGATATGTGATTTACACAAACCATCGGGCATGTGTGAATGACCTAAGAGGTATCCAAATTAGGTTTCTTAGATTACAATTAAATAATTAACATATATAATTTCCTTTAATGTTTCTCTTGATATGATCTTAATTTTTATATCACCGATTACCATGAATTTGACCGAAGTGAAATAGAATCGATATAGTGGTACCCAAGTGGGGTGTCTCAAAGCTTGTTATAGCCTAGTTAACTAAAGTAGAGACCTTGGATCCCTTATAGATAAATTACAGAATGATAAAGTATGGATAACATGGTGGTATCCTTGGAAATAAAATTGATAATTATAAAAATGGTTGGGTATGTGAGTGTAATAAACCTAATATTTTAAAGTGATCTAAAGTTTAGTGGAATGCTGTGCCTTAAGAATCCTTAGACCCATTTTATTTAATACACGATTATGGAAATGTTGTAAAATTTATTTTTAAATTGTGAATTATGAATTATTAATTAATATTATATTGTGACTTATACTTGTTATACTTGACGTGTACATAGATTATGTGTTATAGATTTGGTGAGCCTACCAACCATGGGAATGTGGGTGTTATGTAATTGTTATGTAGAATGGGTTGGGTGATCATGCTAACCATATTGTGAGATGATATGGAAAGGTCGGTTGGGAATTCATGCCAACCATGGATATGCTGAATCTGATGGAATGAGTTATATGTTATGGGTTGGGTGATCATTCCAACTATGGTACTTCTTGATGACATGGGATGGAATATTTGTTATAGGTTAGGAAATCATGCCAACCATGGGAATGTGTGTTGTGATGATATGTATATGAGGGACAAGTTAGGTGTATTGTCAACAAATAAAGGCTTTTGTTATGGGTCAGGAGATCATGAAAACCATGGGTGTGGGAATGGGATAATTTAGGTTTCATTATAACTATGGATGTTGAATGTATTGGGTTGGGTTCCATGGAAACTAAGAGGATGTTATTTTGTAATGTGATGGGTATGTTTCTAACTAGGCATCTTGAGCTTCGTGAGATGGTATTATGAATATGTGCATTTTTGACCATTAGTATTGATATGTGAAATGTTCAGACTCAAAATATGTATTATCCAAAGTTAGTATGGTTGTAATCTAATGTCACTATGGAACTTGAGGATTGATAATGTTTTATTTCATCATGTCACATTAGTATGAACCTTTATAGACTGGTTATATTTATGGACAATATTAGTGTTGACATACTAAGTTATACTCACATCCTATTTAGGCACCATGTGTAGCCAAAAATACTTCATGGATATAGGTATAGATAAGGACAAGGGACTTATGCCTAACAGTTGAGCTGGGTAACTGTGTTAGAGTTGGGAATTGGGAATGGGCTAGGACTCAAGACCAGTTTAACTGTTATCTCTAATTTTTGTTCACTTTTAGTTTATTTTGGGATATGTTGTATATGAATTTCCCAAAACATGTCTTTAATATGTATTTATGATTTGTGTGATGTGTATATTTTTTCATATAATTATATAATGGTTGTGTTGTTTTCTTTAGTTGATATATCATTCTGTTTTCTATATTTATATTTCTTATATTGTGTTGAAATTTGTTTTTATTATTTTTGCTGATATTTATAGTTATATGTACCAGAGGGTGTATTCTCCTCATGATTACATATAAACCCTCTCCAATAGTTAGTAGCCTCTAGCATATGGGGAGGTACTCTTGAGGTATGCAGAGACCTGATTTGATCATGATGGAGGTAAACTGAGCGAGGGGCCTTACAAAGTGGTATTAGTGCATTGTTTATTTTCTTTTTTAGTACTATTTAGGATGTGGTAGGTAATATATAAAATGTTTCATATCATGGTATGGATCATTTTTCTTAGAGTAGATAACACATTTATAAGGGATGTCCATGTTACCAGGATGGGATGATTTTCTTGGTTTCTGAGCTTTTAAGTTTTTTTATTCTTAAAGAATGTGTTTATGTGATTTACAACATATGATATTTTTTTTCTCTTAGACCAGGATGGAAATAGGGAATGTGTTAATTAATCATGTCTAGAATATAAGTTTTATGTGACATTTTAATTCTTGGAAGTGATTGGTTATCCTAATTTTTACATAGGGTTCAATTATTTAAAGTTTTAGAAATAACTTATATATCATTTTCCTATATAACTTGGCGGTGGCATATTATCTGACCAATTAATTGTATGTATTTTATTAATATTACCTATTTATTGGTCATGTATATACTTTATATATTATTGATCCTAAGTGTGGGTATATATGACTATATAGAGTGTCAATATTTTGAGATGTTTTGCAATATGAAATGTGTATAGTGTAGTGGGATGCCAGTCCTGTTATTGCTTTACCTAAATTTTGATATCAAGAATTATGATAAATGTGTTTTGAGGAATGTGTTTGAAACTATATATATATTCCACCATGATATTATTTAGTGGAGTAATAATAGGAAAATGATTTGCATTCCTCAGCAGTGGTTGAGCTAGAACCCATTATTGTGATGGTACCGATCACATATGAGAAACTCCAAGATATTTAACTACAAGTTATACAGTCTATGAACATGAAGATACCATGAGCCACAAATTATAATTTTGAGCTGACACATGAGTTCCATATGCATTATACTCCACTATATATGGGAGAGGGTGTCCACTATGTCACTAATCTCTGAGTGGAGTTAACACATAACATATTTGACCATCTCAAGACATCCCCTAAGAGTAGGGTAAATCTAGTTACCTATATATTATGTAGACTAGTTAAACACTGCAAGGATATTATAATGTAGGTTTTAAAATATGTTAGGTTATCTTATAAGTATTTTAGATTTTGTTTTATGATCAATTATTCATAAATATATTGAGGGTAGATATGGATTGAGAGTTCATGTATCTCACATAGAGGGGGGTACTAGTTATAGAGTATGTTATGTGAGTTAAAGAGTTTCAAAACTTTTACCTATCACTATATGGGGACATAGCAGTTAATTATAGTCATTTTGAGGATGGTATGATATTCATATATAAGTGAATGTATTTTGTTTTTCATATTTTTCAAAGGCTTTGAATCATCCCCTCGTACATGAAAGTAACTTTAAAGAGGTTAGAGTCCCTGAGAAGTTGTATTCTACTAAGGGAATCAATAGTGGGTCTCAAGAAGTAGGAATAATCAATTTAATGGTTCATGCCAGGGTAGTGGTGTCTGGAGTAACCAAAGTGGTGGTTCATCTTTCCTCCTTATGGAGGTGGGTCTATGGATCACTACCAGTATAGGAGGACAGACTAAGTTTTATCTCATTGACACTTACATCCAGTGGAGTATTCATCACGTGGAAAGATGGATCACTTGTAGTTGTATTTTAGAATCACCTAGTGGTTGGAAAGTGGAAGAGGATATGGTTGTATGTAAGGTTCAAGAGTAGTTTAAAGAGTTCCAAAGTAGAGTGATAAGTGGGGTTTTATAGGATATTTAGGTCACAATGAAGGATTTAGTGCCTAGGTTAGGGAAAAAATGTCATCAGTGGGTACTTCTTAGGGGTGTTAGGAAGGAGCTTAGGGTTGTGGCTCTATCCAGTTACATACCATTGATATTAATCTTATAGATCATGATTCCAATATATCATTAGTTCAAGGAACAATTTTAGTAGTCTTGACTCTAGAATCACTCTATTCAATAAAGCTGAATCATACTCATTCATATATTCTTAGTTTTATAATGGTTTAGGGTTGACTATATAGTACCTGTATTGGGTTTTGTCTATTGATACACCCTTAGGTGTAAAATTATATTGAATTCAAAGATATCATGAGTGTGATATAATGATCAGTGTTTATAGTTTTCCCTAGGATTTCTTCATATTAGTGATTCAAAACCTCAAAGTGATCCCTAAGTTAGATTGGGTGGTTTAGTATTGTAAAGACCCTGACCCCACTAGCCCAGAGTTGATGGATAATTTATTAAATTTACATAAGATACAAGGAATAAAATTCCAAAAGACTTAATAGTTTATTATTCTTGGTAAACTAGATACATATTTGAAATTAAAATTAAATGTTAAACATAAAATAAAAAAATATTTTCTTTGAGAACACCATCATTACCCTTAGCATAACCCTTCATATCAATCCTAATAAACTTCTTGGAAACCCTGGTAAAATAAAACATATTGAAGCGGTGAGCTCAAATTCTCATTAAGGGTAATCATATAAATGAATCTACGAGTAAATATGGAATAAAAAACACGGTGAGGTAAATAACTGAAACACATTCCATTTAAATGATCACATGATCTAGAAAACTTAACCATGGATATTATACTACTCAAAAAATCACATGTAAAACAAATAACTAATCTCATATTTAGAAAATGCATAATTTCAGACATCATAAACATATCGTCAAAGTTTTACCCAAGACACCATATATAAACAGGTAAGGTCTTAGCTAATACCAAAACTAGTTAGTCTAATAAGACCTACCAATGAATAGAGGGGCTATAGTGATCCCTGACCACCACTTAATAAGTCTAATGAATTTATTATATTATATGGGTGCAACATAGAAAACATAAATATTCATATTAAAAACTATCATATGAAATGTGATACTTTAACCATAAACTATAAATGATATCAAAATAGTACATCCATAGAAAAACTGAATCATAAAACATTCAATAAAATTTGGTAAATGATATCATAAGATATAAACCTCAATTATTCATAATATTAAACAAATGGTGTTAACATAGATGAAAATACAATAATAAAATCATTTAACTATTATTGAAGGAAAATTCTTATTAAACCCATACAAAAATCACTTTCATATAAAAATAAAATTTTATTTTAAAAATAACCATTTTAAATACCAAATATCCCAAAAATAAGGTAATGGAGTTTTTAATTTAATAAAATATGTATTTTTCAAATTAATATAAAAATTAAATAATAGTTACAGTGGTAGGAAATCCATTGTCACCGTGTATGTTAAAAAATAGAAAATTGCTCTTTTTATTTGTCAAAATGTTCTATATAAAACATATAAAAATATTTCTTTTGAAAAAAATTTAATGAAACTAATATATATAAAATTTATTTTATAATACTTTAATATATCCAAATAAATAAATATGTAAAATAATATCAAGAATATTGAAATGGAAAATAAGATTTGATAATTAAATCATTAAACATTCAAGGTATCCCATACCAATTTGAAAATTTAAATGACAATACAAATGCAAAAATAACATTTAAAAAACATTAAATAACATTATAATAAATAAATTAATGACATTGAAATTCAAATTCACTGTATATACACCTCATAAACGAAGGTGTGTGTATAACATCAAACTTTTCCTTAATGAAAGAAGATTGAGACGAAGTCTATTACCTTGAACTTTCATTTAGTTGAATGTGATATGAAATCATGTATAATGGTTTAAATCATGTTATTAATTTATAATAGAATCATATCTATATTTATTATTTCATATATGACCCTATTATATCATTTTTTAATAATATTTCATTTTTACCCTTATTTTGAGTGTTAACTGCTTCATTTTCCTATGCATGTTTTGTCATGTATGTCTTGTTTCTTATGAATAAGATGTATTTTATTCATATAAAGAATGATATTAAGTTCATATATATATATATATATCATATTTATTAATTATATAATTTTTTATAATAATTATTTAATGGTTAACATGGAAAATGAATCACATCGCATTGTGGAGATGGTAAGTCTTACGTAAACACGAGCAATAATATCATTCTATAAATGGTTAAGGGGTAAGAAAGTGTATGGTATATTAATTTTTAAACAATTTATATGATTTAATGATTATTATTTATATCCATTATATCCATGATTATACCCATCTAAATAAATTGATGATGAAAAACAAATTACACCACAATGTGGAGATGGTAAGCCATACACACACACACGTGCGATGATTTTGTTTTTCATAGGATAGATAAAAGGATTAATATGGTTGTACCATAATAATAATAACATCTTATAATATATATGATACTGTATTTATTACTTTTTAATGGAAATAATGCATGAAGAGTATGTATAAGAATAGATTAACTTGAAAGAGTTGGTAAAAACGACTACCTCTTCTTTGGATGACTTCTTTTAGATATATTTTTAAGGGATGTAGGGTTAGTATTTTTGTATGACCAATATCTCAAGAAAATTGAAAATTATGTTTGTATTAGAAATTTTAAGGGGTTTTTTAGGAATAAGGATCAAATTTGTGTGATTAAGTGAGGGAGGAGGTTCCATTTTATAATTAAGGTAAGAGGCACTTTTGGAAAATTTGAAAATATTAAATTAATATAAATTAATTTTCAATTTAAAATGAATCAAAAGTGAGTTATTTTGAATATAATATGAGTATGGGTATAAATAATCGCAAAAAATATTTTTTAGACAAGTTTAGGTCACATTATTACCCTTATCATTTAGTTTTAACCCTTAAACTCTAACTGTGACAACATGTGTTTTTACACTTTGAAGGTTAATATAGTAATTATAAAATTACAAAAGAACAATAAATGATTAATGAATGAAATTTTAAACCTTATCCCAATAATTTTTAAGAATTTTAAATTTTTATTAATTTTTTATCATTTAATAAAATATTATTTATTTTAAAATATCATTAATGTCACTTTTGATACTATTCATTACATAACTTTTTTTAAATATAATTACAACATTATATATTAAAAAAACTTTAATAAATGTATAATATGTCTATTTTATCTATAAAATTCATGTATGACATTAATTATCTCATATTTCATTTATTTTAATATTTTTAATATCATTTATTTGATATGTCCATTAATTAAACAACTACTACATCATGATTGTGCAAGCCTTTAAAGTAATTATTTATTTTATAAAAATTAAAAATAAATTATCATGATGAAGATAAGAATTTTATATTTCCAATTAGTAATTATAATCATGGATATATTCTGAATAACCACATATTAAAAAGGTAATACTTATTAAAAACATGAGTATGACATATTGTACTTTCCTTAGAATAAAATAATAAAAATGGATGAAAGTCATCCAAGTTTCTCTAATAGGCCATAAAACCATCAAAAGGATAATTTTAGTAAATAATTACTCATCCAATAAAATTAGGAAAAGTTTTAGGGTAATTTTATAATATTTATAATATTATTTTTACCCTTAATTACTCAATTTACCTTTAACCGTGATAATGAAAAATTACCAAAGTTACTAATTATAATTTCTAAAAATAAAAGGAAAATATTTATATAATTTGGACCCAATTATTCCAAATATTGGATACATATATAAAAATTAAGAATATATAAGTTATAATAATTAATTTAAAATTAATCCCGTTACTGAAATGAGAAAATATGGGTTTAAAGTAAAAACATTCATAAGATTGAAATGTTTTTATATCCAAATTCAATGTTAAATTGATTCAAATGACATAAATTACAATAAATTATAAAAAATTGATCTAATTATACATTAAAAACTATTAAAAATATAATTTAACACTATAAATTATTTAGATGAAAAATCTATTTTTAATTGAAATGAAATATTTTATCACTATCCATCAAAACATGAAACTTATTAGAAAAATAATAAAAATTAATCAAATTAATTTTTTATATTTATATTTAAAATAATATTTTTTTCCAATAGAATTTATAAGTGTCAAAAACTATATTTAAAACAAGTACGCCGTCAAAAGGCGTTAAAACTGTCTTTTTATACAAATACATATTTTATGCATAAAATTGGATTTGTTCTTATATCATGTATATAAAACACATAGGATGAATTATAAAAATTAGATTGAATATATTATATGTATATATTTCATTAATATAATCTATAATGTGTGGTTTTTTTATTTTATGGGTATAAAACACACTTGTACACATTTAAATAATTTTTATAAAAACATTTCCTTTATATTAAATTTATTTCTTCTTTATATTTATTTATAATTAATTGGTAACCAATGAATTAAATAATATATTTTCATAATTTTTGTAATCATATTCATAACCACCAATTTAATAGCTAATCAATAATTTCATTTTAAATTGTAATATTAATAGTAAATTACGGTTTATTTAAGATTGTTTTTGCCTATAACATATTCTACCAAAGAGATTAAATTTAAAAAGATACATATCATAAAATTTTAGGGTGTTACATTTTACGCTTTTTCAATAAATTTTGTCCTAACCATTTGAAATTTCACTTCAAAAATAAATTTTTTATGCTTCAATATTCCTTTGTGGGAAACCCACATCAAAAATAGGGTTAATAAAACATCCTCTTAATAAGAGGGAAAGGAAAATGAGAAGGTTACCATAGAATTAGGCTTTTGAATAAGAGAAAATTAGCAGAAAGTGAAAACTCAGACATGGAATAAAAATTAAACTATCAAGTTATAATGGAGAGTGATAGAGAACATGATCATCAGAAAGTATTCCATCACAAAACCCTAAATTTGTGATGGGTTAAAGTGGCCATTGATTTCTCAGTAAGAATATTAAACAAATAGTATCTTTCATTCTAATTTCTTTTCCTGGAGTTGAGGGATTATTTTATTCTTAGGATATGCACTTGGGAAAATAAACTTACTTCATTTATTTCCATTTCATAAGCATAATATCATACTTTCTTTTGTGATTCAATATATTTTTAATTCATCCCTTACACCTAGAAATTATTATTTAATATGAATTTTTCACGCCTGAAGCACATTTATGAATCATAAGATCCAAGATTCATTCATTTATCCTTTAAATATTATCAAAAATTAAATGGTTAGAATAGGTTATCCAAATTATAAATCATACTTTAACCAAAAGAAATAATATCCAATGTTCAAATTAATCCATTAAAAATTGAATCCTCATCTAAAATATATCTATCCAGATTCATAGTCTAAAGAGGTATCTAAATTTTAAAAATCAACTTAAGATTAGATTCACAAAAAAATATAATATAGATCTTACTATCACATAGAAAATATCTGGTCACCTTAAAAACCTTAATAAAAACTTTCACCATTCAAAATTTTTATAGAAGAATTATTATAGCACAATACTTATATATCTCTGGATTCTTATAACCAAAGCACTATTGATGAAATAATTATTAAATCCAAATACACAAGAACATTAATCATTCTACTTCATTATTAAAAAATTAACTATGCTTCATCATCTAATTCCTTAATACCTCAATCAATTCATTTTTCTTTTGTAGTCACTTTATCATCAGTAGTAAAACCATTACTTGTATAACCTTGCTGATTCTAACCATTGATCAGAACCCAATGTTCAATGTGAGAAGCACTAATCATATTGATATAGTCATGAATAATCATTTATAAGATGTATAAATCATGAAACTTTATCATTATATGAATCCTTAAGTTTAAACTAGGTTATTAATTATCATTACGAAGTCTATAGGATATTATCCTACACTTAGAATTATACTCAAAGTTAGTCATATGGTTATATTCCAAAACTTATGTTTTCCTAAATATAGTTCTCAAGGTTTCTACTAAACTTTATCTGATAGAAACTATAAAAACCTAGACTCTAGTAACCCAAAGTCAGTGTTTACTTTATTACATTAGCAAAATATATAAGGGATTACATCCCAAAGGATTGAATAATTTAGTAGTCTTGGTAAACTAGATACATATTTTAAATTCAAATAATATTTTAAGCATAAAATATAAAATTATTTTCTTTTAGAACAACATTATTACATTTATCATAACCCTATATATCAATCATAATAAACCTCTTGGAAACCTAGGAAAATAAAATATAAGAAATGGGTGACCTAAAATTCTTAGTAAGGGTAAGCATATTATAGAATCTATGCGTAAATATGGTATAAAATATATATAAAGGTAAATAATTGAAAAAAATTCCATTTAAATAATTACATGAGCTAAGAAACTTAACCATGGATATTATAATAGTTACATAATCATATGTAATACCAATAAATAATCTCTTAGTGAGGGAATTTATATTGCTAGACATCATAAACATACCATCAAGGATTCAACCAAGACACCATACATAAATAAGGACTCAACAAATACCCAAAATAGTTTGTCTCATGAGACCTATTGTTGAATTGAGGAGCTATATTGGGCCTCACCCATCACTTACTAAGTCAAATTCATTCCTTATATGAAAGGTGTGAAACATAAAACACATAAAAATTTGTATTAAAAACTAGTATATGATATGTGCATACTTTAACCATAAACTATGAATGGTACCAAAATAGCACATCCATATTTAAACTAAATCATAAACCATTCAATAAAATATAGTAAATTATATCATAAGAGATCAACCTAAATTAATAATAAGATTCCACAAAGGGTGTTGACATAGATGAAAATACTATAATAAAATAATTGATAAATTATTTAGGAAAAACTCTTATTAAACCCATATAAAAATTACTTTCATATAAGAATACCCTTTTATTTAAAAAATATCCATTTTTAATACCAAATATCTCATAAATAAGGGAATATGTTTTTAATTTAAAAAAATATGTATGATTTAAAATTAGTCTAGAAATTAAATAATATTTATGGCAGTGGGAAATTCATTATTGCCATATACGTTAAAAAAATAGAGTATTCCTTTTTTCATTCGTAAAAATGTTTTGTATAAAACATGTAAAAATATTCCTTTATAAAAACATTGAATTATATTAAAAATAGAAATAAAATTTCATTTTTAATCCTTTTAGATCTATATAAATAAATATTCAAAACAATATCAAGAATATTAACAAGGAGAATTTTTTTGATAATTAAATCTTTAAACATTCAAGGTGTCCCATGCCACTTTGAACATTTAATTTATAAGAACTATGAAGGAATAAAATTTTAAAAAACATTAAATATCATTATAATAAATTAATTAATTATATGATAAGTCAAAGTGTCTGTATATACACCTCATAAAAGAAGGTGGGTGTATAACATCAAATTACACCTCAATGAAAGAATATTGAGATGAAGTCCCTTACTTTGAACTTTAATTTAGTTTAACATGAATTAACCTTATGTATAATTGTCTAAAGAATTTTATTAATTTATAATAGAACCATATCCATATTTATGATATCATATATGATCCTCTCATATCGTTTTGTTAATAATATTTCATTATTAACCTAGTTTCAGGTGTTAACTACTTCATTTTCCTATGCATGTTTTGTCATGTAAGTCTTGTTTCTTATGAATAGGATGTATTTATTTCATATAAAGAATTATATTAAGTTCATATATATTATATTTATTAATTATTTACTTTTTATAATAATTATTTAATGGTTAACATAAAAAATATATCACATCACCTCGTGGAGACGGTAGGTTGTACGCAAGCACGAGTGATGATATTATTCCCTTAATGGTGAAAGGGTAAATAAGTGTATGATATATTAAATTTTTAATAATAAATATAATTTACTATTTACTATTTTTATCCATTAAATATATCATTAAACATAACCAAATAAATTGGTGATGAAAAACAAATTACACCACATTATGGAGATGGTAAGCCGTACGTACGCATGTGCGGTGATTTCATTTTTCATAGGATGGATAAAAGGTAGAATATAGTTTTAATATAATCATAATAACATGCCATAATATATATGATACCATATTTTTTACTTTATAATGGAAAAAACACTTTAAGAGTAAGTATAAGAAGAAATGAACTTGAAAGAGTTGGTAAAAACGATGACCTCTTCTTTGGAAGACTTCCTTTAGATATCTTATTAAGGGATATAGGGTTGGTATTTTTGTAAGAACAAGATCTACATAACATGAATAATTATACTTGGAGGAGAAATGTTTAGGGTTTGGTTGAGCTAGTAGGATAAAAGTTGTGTGAGGATATGAGGGAGGAGGTTCTCTTTTATAATTGAGGTAAAGGACAATTTTGGAAACTATGAAAATATTAAATTAATAGAAATTAATTTTCTATTAAAAATGGATCCAAAGTTATTAAATTAAAATTTAATATGATTATGGGTCTAAATCATATCAAACAATAATTTTTAGACAATTTTAGGTCACATTATTACCCTTATCATTTAGTTTTAACCCTTATTTAAACCCTTTAACACTTAACACAACAACATATGTTTTTACAATTTAAAGGTTAATATAATAAATAAAAATGATAAAAAACCATAAATGAGTCATGTATAAATTTTTTAATATTATAATAATAATTTTTCTCAATTTTAGTTTTTTATGAATTTTATATCATTTAATATTTTTTTTCAAATATCATTAATGTCAATTTTGATACTACTCATTACATGACTTTTTTAATATATCATAACAACATGATATCTTAAAAAACACTTAATAAATCCCTAATAGGTATAGTTAATATTTAAAATTAGTTTATGACATTAATTATATCAAATTATATTTATTTTAATATTTTTAATATGATTTATTTGATATTTCAAGTAATTAAAGAATTATTTCATTATCATTTTGTAATCCTTTAAGGTAATTATTTATTTCCTAAAAATTAAAAATTCATTACCATGATAAATATCAAAATTTTAGATTTAGAATTACTATTTATAGTCAAATATATCTTTTCAATAACCAGAAATTAAAAATGTAATACTTATTAAAAACATGAGTTTGACATATTGGACTTTCCTTAAAATAAAATAAAAAAGGCTTAAAGTCATCCAAGTTGCTCCAAGTGGTCATAAAATTTGTTTCATAATGGTTTTGGTAGAAAATAACTCATAAAAAAAATTAGGACAAGTGTTATGGTAATTTTATAATATTTATAATATTGTTTTACCATTAATTACCCGATTTACCTCTAACTGTTTTAATAAAAGAATTACTAAAGTTACTATTCATAATGTCTAAAAATAGAAGGAACCTATTTAAAAAATTTGGACCCAATTAATTAAAATATGTAATCCATTTATAAAAATTTAAAACATAGAATTTTAATTAAGTAATATAAAATCAATCTCGTTGACGAAACAAGAAAACATGTTATTAAAGTGAAAATGTTCATAAGATTGAATTGTTTTTATATCCAAATTCAATGTTAAATTGATTCCAATCACCTAAATTGGATTAAATGATAAAAATTGATATGCTTGTACTTTATAAAAATTAAAAATATAATTTAACACTATAAATTATTTAAAAAAAGCTGTTTTCAATTAAAATGCAATATTTTATCACTATTCATCAAAAAATGAAAGTTATCAAAAAAATATAAAAAATTCATCCAAAATAAATTTTTATATTATGAATTAAAATGAGATATTTATTTTTTGAAATAGAATTTTTAAAGTGGTCAAAAAATGGATTTAAGACAAGTGTGCCATCACAAGGTGGGGAAACTGTCTTTTTATAAAAATAAATCTTTTATGTGTAACATTGGATTTGTTCTTATATCATGTCTAGAAAACACAGAGGATGAATGTTAAAAATTATATTGAATATATTATATATATACATATTTCATTAATATAATCCAAAAAGTGTTATTTGTTTATTTTATGGGTATAAAACACACTTTTATGCATTTAAATAGTTTTTATAAAAACAATTCCTTTATATTAAATTGTATTTTTTATATTTATTTATAATTCATTTGTAATAAATGAATTCAATAATATATTTTCATAACTCAGTTAATCCTTTTCATTACCACCAATTTAAAATCTATGAGATAATTTTATTTTAAATAATAATATTTGTAGTTTATTGTGGTTCGTTTAAGCTCGGTGTTGCATGAAATTCAAGATATCGAATGTCACAACCCATCCCCCGGGGCCCATGTTGTTACTACCCCAAGCCCGCCTTCCATAGGTCTGGGCCTGGTGACTATCACCGGAAAGGGGAAACCCAAAAAAATGGTAAGGCATTGCCTATAAACCTGTACACACACACGTCCAGCCACATCCCACACACTGAAAGGGGGAAAAAGTATACCAATAAAACAAGGCTAATTGCAAGTACAAGTGAAAGAAAGTGGGACAAAATACCAAACCAACAAGGAACTGAAAATAGTAAGTACAAAAGGAAACTCTCATGGCCATCTATGGAAAACCCCACCTGATCATGAGAGTAGTGAAGATACTAGAAGCCGAAGTAGTATGTCATACCTGCTCGGTCCTATTAATCCCCCACATGGTCCTAGACCACCAAGTCCACCGTCATAGCGTCCTTCTGTCCCTTCATCCTAAGAACCTCTATTGAAACATCAAACGTCTGCACCGGACACAACACGTGCAGGAAAACCATGCATGGGTGAGTATAACTATACTCAGTAGGGACCCCGAGACCCCCAAAGGTCTCCCACTAATCCATTAAGGAAAATACCACAAAGAAAAATAACCCAGAGGTAAAACCACCAAGAAAGACCTCAACCACATAGCACAAATTAAAAGACGCAGCTCACACCAGGTATATAACTTAAAGAACAAAAATAACCATGATTAGTCGTAAAGCTAAATCATATTATTCTCCACTACCGCACCGCAAAGAAGTTGTTTTATTACCGATCCACATAGGGTCGTAAGTCACCTATCCACACAGGGTTGCAAGTCGCTAATCCATGATGGGTAGCTCTAAGGCTGGTCCTCATCGAGTCGTGCTACTACTGACCCACACAGGGTCGTAAGTCATCGATCCACACAGAGTCATAAGTCACTGATCCATGACTGGCCTCTCTAAGACTGGTCCTTATTGGGTCAAGCTATTACTGATCCACACGAAGTCGTAAGTTGTCGATCCACACAGGGTCATAAGTCGCTAATCCATGAGGGCCGCTCTAAGGCTGGTCCTCATCAGGTCACACTACTGATGATCCACACAGGGTTGTAAGTCATAGATCCACACGAGGTCATAAGTCATTGATCCACACAGGGTCATAAGTCACTGATCCACAATGGTCCGCTCTAAGGCTTTTCCTCATCGAGTCACACTACTGCTAAACCACACATGGTCACTCTGATGCCTATCCACAAAGGGTTTCTCTTCACTTGACAACCACCCCCATGATTCCCGCACATAGTGAACTTGAGTTTCGTAGATCCTTCTCCTCAATAAATAGATCATACCTCAACTACCAAGAAGTCCCAAGAATATGTAACCTAAAGAACCTCCAAGTTATATGGGTTTTGAATCAATAGACAGTGCATCAATCAGATTCCCAGTCTGTAAGTTATAGGTATTTTAGTACCGAGGGCCTGGTTGGATTCGAGTTCGATCCAACCCGACCATACTAAAACTTTCTACAAACCCCAAGTGGAGTATATCAAAAGGATATCCTCGTCCTAAGGGTTCCAACACTACTGATAGTGCATCAAACGGACTCCTGGTATCCAAGGTACTCAAGTTTTAGTGAAATAGGGCCAGTTGGGTCTAGGTCCGGTAGGGGTCCGGCCCGGCCAGCCCATTGGGCATGTGATTCCAGCCCAACCGTCCTGTTGGGCCAGAGAATTTGTTCCCGTCAGCCCTTTGGGCTCACGAGTCCGGCCCAACCAGTGGGTCCAACTCGGCTGGCGGGTCCAGCCTAGCTGGCGGACCCGGCCTGGTAGGCGGGTCCGGTCTGGCTCTCAGGTCCAGCTCGGCCAGTGAGTCTGGCTCGCCTCGGGAAACCTGGTCCACATGCAGGCCGTTTGCTGGATGCATTAACTGGACATAGTGCATCCGGTTCATCTAGCTGGCGGCGCTAGCGGGGCACCACCCCTCCTTCCGAAACAGTCATCTAGAGCCGGCCGTTGGTTCAGCCGAGTGACCCGAGCAGGCCTCTCCTCTCCCCGCGCGGCGGGTCGGCGCCGCACCATTCCACCGCCATGGCTCAGCTGGCCGCGGTGCCTGTGGGTACCGATCCTCAACGCGGCCGGTTGCTGGTGGTGCTGTGCTAGAGATTTCTTCTGCGGGCCACCAGAGATGCTCCGATGGTCCGTTTTCTTTCCCGTCTGTGCCTACGTGCCCCCCGAGTCACCGCCTTCACTACAAGGCTCTTAGTTTCATCTTTTTTCCACATTTCCTGGTCGCTCACAAAGAAAACACATAAACCAAGATCAGCGAACGGTCCAGGCCTTGTTCGGATTGGCCCGCACCCTCCGCGTGAGAAATTAAACATGGGGAAGAATAATAATCATTAAAAATGCGTAATGAAACCCCAAATCAATATCCCAAAATAAAGAACAAAACACAGATCAACCCATTGGTCGGTTGATCCGCATTCATCATATTAATCAAGAATGAAAAAAAGGGATATTAAACAGGTAAACCGACTACCTATAAATGGTGTTGTAGACGAAGAAGAAGATCCGTGTTCGAAGTTGTGCATCGTTGTTCGTCAATCCCGTGATCAATTCCCCCAACAGTCATCATTCATCCACCATTCTTCATTGGAGAGGAAATTCGTCAGTGTTTCGTTAGAGGATCCTCCCATGGATTTCCAATTCCAATGCCAATGGTTTGATTAAATAAAATAAACTGCACCACGTTTTGTTCATTAATATAGTTTATTAATGAACCTCAATTAATGAAACTTTAATCCAAGAACGTTGTGGTTACACATCCAAAGGGACATTTCATTAAATGCCTCTTATTTAATGTCCGTTGTTACAATACAGTCCCACAATCCACCTCTCAACAGTTGCAGAATGAAATAAAATAAATCTTTTAGTTATTTTATTATTGTTTTCTGAAAACTCCAAAAATTTACTTTTTCATCCAATCATTTCCGGTAAAAGTTATGATTTTCCTAAGCAAATCCCAGCACTATGAATTCAATGTTTCCCTCATATTTCAAATTTGAGAACCAGTTCAAAATAAATAAATCCCCACTTCTACGTTTACTGAAAATATCTTAAAAAAAATTAAAAAATTATTAACAGTCACCCTTGACCCACACTAGTCAATTTTAGGCTCCACCTAAGGGAAACACTCTCTCACGAGCTCAACGGTACTCTCAGATTTTCTATCTGAGTTACCATTTAGGAGTTATAAGTATTTGAAAATAAAATAATTGTTACTTAATTATTTTATTTATGGACAAAAACTAACTTCTACTGTTGGCCAGCACCGGCCAATGATAGGATTTTCCTAAGGAAAGAATACCCTCATTATCTCAGCAATGGTCTCAGATTTTTAATCCGAGTCATTTTTCATCAGTTATAAGAATTTGAAAAATAAAATAATTTTATTTAACTATTTTATTTAATTATTTTATTTATGGTTATTCCATTTTAGGGTTTTCTCACTGGAGGCCTGTGCCGATTAAACTTAAGTTGTACCTAGGGTAAACACGACATCCTGAACAAAACAGTGCCCTCTGATTTATGATCTAGGCACCTGTTTAAGAGTTATTCCACTTATTCAGGAAAGATGCTCATGCGTGCTATATAAAGCTTAACATTTTTCGATGGATCATTCTGGGAACTCCACGCCTCATAATCACATACCATCAAATTTCACGGTCTGAAAATAATTACATATAATTAAAAAAAATTATACGAAAATTCTGGGACATTACATTCTCCCCACCTTAGGGCTTTACATCCCTGAAATCCAAGATAAAGGAAAATCAAACAAGTGGGGGGTACTAATCATGGATCTGAGCCTCCCGATCCTTTGTTCTCCCCTGGAGATTCATGTGCTACAAATGAATGTGCACCAGATGAATCAACTCTCCATGTGGGACCCGCTTTTGTCGATCCTCTATCTCCACCAAGAACTCCGCAAACGTCACCCCATCGCCAATGCCCATCTCTTCATAGTCGATGACGTATGATGGATCATGCATGTACCTCCTTAGCTGTGACACAAGGAAAACATTATGCACCCAGTGCATCTGTGGGGAAAATATAGGTGGTACGCCACCTCTCCAACTCTATTGATAATCTGAAAAGGTTTGATGATCATCAGAGATATCTTGCTTCCCTGGACAAATCTTCGTAATCTTCGTCGGGTTGAGACCCGAAGGAAAACATGGCCGCCCTCCTCAAACTCCAAGGGTCTCCATCTCCTATAAACATAAGAATTATGTCTACTTTGTGCAGTCCACATCTGCTCCTGGATGATCCGAACCTTTTCGATGGTAGGCCGTACCAACTCTCGACCCATGAGTACTGACTCCCCTAGGTCTGTCAAGCATATAGGTGATATGAATGGCCGCCCGTATAGGGCCTCAAATGGTTCCATGCCAACATTGGAGTGATAGCTATTACTATACACAAACTCCTCCAGTGGTGGGTGGTCCTCCCAACTGTGACCAAAATCCAAGACACAGGTACGAAGTATTTCCTCCATGGTCTATATGGTCCGCTCCGTTTGACCATCTATCTGGGGGTAAAATCTGTGCTCAAGCGTGATGGAACCTGATGCTCAACTTTGACATGCTAAAAGGTAAGGCATTGTGAAATGAACTCTACCGCCATTTTCTTCATACCTGGCCACTAATACTGATGTTGTAGGTCCTGAAACATCCTTGTCACACCAGGATGTACTTCCAAAGGGGAAGTATAAAACCCCCTCAACACAACATCCCAGAATGTCACTAGTACTAAGGTGCATCCTATAAAAAAGTATGATGTGCTCCCAACCTATAGAAAATCCGTCAGAAGAATGTCCTAAGGATATATAAGCACATCGAGACCCACATTCAACATCCTCAAGCTGTGCCTCCATAACTTGATGAAAGAGTGGGGGAGTGATTGTCATAGACTGAAGGTAAGCTGCTCTATCACTATCCATGAATGATAACTGCAATGCAGCTAGCTGCTCTGTCGCCTCACTCAGCAACTTTAAACCAGACATCCTGCTGAGTGCATCTGCCACCATGTCCCCCTTCCCAGGAGTATATTCTATCTCAAAGTCATAATCCTGAAGGAACTCCAACCATCACCATTGTCTCAACTGCTGTAAGGCCTACAAGAAATTTTCCATCCATGTGAAAGGCTACCCATTTTAAGTAATTGATGTGCCCATTGACCCTTTGGTAGTGGGTACTCATTCTCCATGACCACTTGGTTAAAGTGATGGTAATCCACACATAAGATCAAAAACTGGGTCTTACTAAGCCCTTCCTCTACAAGTCCCCTAACTATACTCTCATCTCCCAGAGCTCCGCGAAAGCCATCCGATATGCTGTTGTAGATATCAGTGCCGTTATAGGGTACAAGACAGTGTAGAATTCCCTCTCCTTACAGAGAGGTAATCCTAGAAACATCTTTTGAAAGGATGTTCTTGCACTCTACCACTATTGTTGGGAACTGAAAACTCAAAACACCTGCTGCCATGTGGGTAAGGGTAGAAAAATCAAGAGTGATCGGATGCACCCTCCTATGAATGAGTTTATCCTTTTCTTCTTGGGTTTTCTTTTTCACCGACCAAGGAAAAACCCCTTCCAATGCTATAGTTATACCATATCCTTTTGCCTAAAATATTCGATCTGAGCATGAAATGTGGATGACTAGTCTATACCCAAACTAATAACGTAAGGCCTTGACATTGAAACTAAGAGGATCCAATCGAAACTATTGCCTCAAGGGTCAAATCAAACCATCGATATAAGTTTTATTATTGAGTCTCCTCCCATAGGTATCCTTAGAAGTAAGGGTCAAGTCAATGGTTTAACCGCAAACTCTAGGTCTTGAATAATATTCATGACAAGAAGGAATGATTTGTAACTATGTCTATTAATACGACAACTATTAGTAGACACAGACCATACCTCAAATCATTCCTAGATCCCTTGGGCCATTATCATTAACCACATGCAACTACTCCCTTACTCTATCCTCCAGATCCATGAGCCTAGTGGGGACCACATTGGGATGCTGGTTGTAATGTATCGAATTGTATACCACCTCCTACTGCTCTCCTAACTCCTCTTCCACCTTTGCTTCCCTACAGATTCATATATCCCTATAAATTTCTCTTCCTGAAACATTTTACACATCCAAGTATCTAAGACTGATGTTTGTTTCCTACTTTCCCACTATTGACATTCACTGGCTGTATCTGATCAGCCAAATAATTTTCAACCACAAAGGTTATCTCTAAAACCCTAACATAAGTAGGAATGCATAGAGGAATAGTGATAACTCAGATGTCCCTTAACAAATCTCGCTCATAGTTCTAAGACCTGAAGAACTGGTCATATCATATTCATTGATTACCTGGAATGATCAGTATTCCTCGATGAATACTCAGTTACCGACATGTCTTCCTATCGAAACTGTAGAAGCTCTTGGGAACACAAACCCCTGAGCTTTTTATGGAAAGAGACACCCTTCTGTAAGGAAGTTTCTCATACTATTTCCATGGAAAATTCACCTCATCATAAGATAAGCGTAATATAAACCATTACATTGCTCTGCTGAGCCACGTAGAATGCTCACTGTCAGGACTGCCATCTGATCTAACGGTGCCCTGACTAGAAGGAAAATCAGACACCACCTCAGGCCAGTCCTTAGTCACCTGTGATCCAGGCTCACCTAGAAACCTAAGTGGTATCTATCACTGAAACTCATGTAAGGAACTGATCCTATATGTTTCCTCTACTTGTAGCACCAGTAGTAACTGCTGACCAATGGACAATGGTACCACTGGGACACCGCCTGAAGGTACCATCTCGGGAAACATTCCTTGTACTGAAGCCTCATCACTCTGTGGACCATCCTCATGGCCACACATTGGAATCCTGGATGGCTATCTTCATGGAAGCATATTGAAAGAGTACCAAGATGAACCACGATCAGTAAGTTCTACTTGGTGAGTTGACTCAAAAGTGATCAAGATAAATTTTTTCAAAACACATATAACTAGTGTTTTTGTGTACCGAGTTGGAAAAAAGAATTCAGGGTCTTGGTGTATGGATACGTTGGCCGACACACCAAAACTGGACTCTGTGGACTGAAATCCAAACTCAAGAAACTTAAAACTATTACCCCCATTGAAAATACGTACTTTTAGTTCTTCTGGTAGAACTGACCTCCTTTGATACCACTTTGTCAGGACCTGTCCCTTGGGGACCATGCCGTGGCTACCCCAAGCCCGCCATCCATAGGCCAGGGGATGGTGACTAGCACTAGAAAGGAAAAACCCAAAAATGGGAAGACATTTTCTTTAAACTTGTACACACACACACATGTCCAACCACATCCCAACACACCGAAAAGGGGAAAATAGTATACCACTGAAACAAGGTTGAGTGTAAGTTCAAGTTAAAGAATGTGGGCCAGAATAAAAACCCAACAAGGAACTGAAAAGAGTAAGTACAAAAGGAAAATATGATGGCCATCCATGGAAAACCCCACCTAATTGTGAGAGTAGTAAAGCTATTGGAAGTCGAAGTAGTATGTCCTGCCCACCCGGTCCTACTCGGACCCCAAATGGTCCTAGGCCAGCATGTCCACCATCGTAGCGTCCGACTGTCCCCCACCCCCTGAGCATCTCTATTGAAATTTCGAATGGCTGCACCAGACACAACACGTGAAAGTGAATCCTAGGCATGGGTGAGTATAACAATACTCAGTAGGGACCTGGAGACCCCCGAAGGTCTCTCAGTAATCCATGAAGGTAAACACCACAAAGAAAAATACCCCATAGGTAAAACCACCAAGAAAGACCTCAACCACACAACAGAAAGTAAAATACAGATCTCACACCAAATATATAACTTAAAGAAATTGAATAAATATTATTAGTTATAAAGCTAAATCAAAATATTCCATTGGGAAGTTCCACTACTAAACCACGAAGAATTAATTCTATTGCCGATCCAGACAGGGTTGTAAGTCACCAATCCACACAGGGTCATAAGTCGCTGATCCATGATGGGCCACTCTAAGTCTGTTCCTCATTGGGTCTCACTACTACTGATCCATATAGGGTCACAAGACGTCGATCCACATAGGTTCATAAGTCACTGATCCACAATAGGCTTCTCTAAGGCTAGTCCTCATAGGGTTCTGCTACTGCTGATCCAAAAAGGGTCGTAAGTCATCAATCCACCCAGGGTCGTAAGTTTATGACCCACAACAGGCCGCTCTAAGGCTGTTCCTAGTCAGGTCGCACTACTCCTAATCCACACAGGGTCACTCTGATTTCGATTCACAAAGGGCAGCTCTTCGCTTGACAGCCAACCACAGGATTCCCGCACTTGGTGCACTTGAGTTGCGTAGATTCTACTCATCAAGCCAACAGTCATACCTCACCTGCCATGAAGTCCCAAGAAGAAGTAAACCAAATAACCTCCATGTCATAAGGGTTCCGAAACAATAGACAACTCTTTAATCAGACGCCTGGTTTGTAAGTTTTAGGTATTTTAGTACCAAGGGCCCGATTGAATTTGAGTTCGATCCAACCCAGAGGTACTCCGACTTTCTCCAAAACCCAAGTGGAGTACCTCAAAAGAACCACCTCATCCTAAGGGTTTAAACTCTACTGAAGACACATCAAAGAGATGCCCGATATACGAGATAATCAAGTTTTAGTGAAATAGGGTCGGTTAGGTCCATGTCCGGTAGGGGTCTAGCCCGGCCGGCCCGTTGGGCCTGTGAGTCCTGCCCGACTAGTAGTTGTGACCCGACTGGTGGTTCCGGGCCGGCCAGTGGGTCTGGTCCAGCCCACCTAGAGAAACCCAGCCTACTGACGGTGCCAGCAAGGTGCCACCCCTCCTTCTAAAACGGCGGGCTAGAGTCGTCCATTGGTCCAGCTGAGCAGCCCAAGTGTGCCGCTCCTCACCCCGCGCGGCACGTCGGTGCTGCATCATTCCACCGCCGCATCCTAGCTAGCTACGGCTTCTTCCACCATGGTTCCTGCTAGTGCCGCTCCCCCTCACAGCCAGCTTGGCTGACTGCTACCACCGGTTACTGGCGTTTCCACGTCTGTGGTGCCACCGCGCCGGTGGTTCCGCACTGACAGTTGCTTCCACGGGCCACCAGAGATGCTCTGGTAGTCCGTTTTATTTTTCGTCTATTCTTATGGTCCTCCCTGGTTGCCACCTTCACTGCAAGGATCTTAGTTTTATCTTACCACCATGTTTCCCAGTCACAGATAAGGAACGCACATAAACCAAGATCAGAGGAGGGTCTGGGACTTGTTCGGATTGGCCTGTGCCCTCCGCGTTAGCACTTAAACATGGGGAAGAATAATAACAATGAAAACCCCATAATGAAACCCCGCATCAACCTCCCACAATAAAGAATGAAATGCAGATCAACTGGTTGGTCAGTTTATCCACGTTCTACATATTAATCAAGAACGGGGAAAAGGGATATTAAACACGTAAACCCCCTACTTGGAAATAGTGTTGCAGACGAAGGAGAATATCCGCGTTCAAAGTCGTGTGTCGTTGTTCGTCGATCCGCAGATTGATTCCCCCAATGACTGTCCCTCTCCCACCATTCTTCATTATAGAGGAAAGTCTTCGGCATTTCATTAGAGGTTTCTCCCATGGGTTTCCAATTCCCATGCCAATGGTTTGATTAAATAAAAGAAACTGCACCATATTGTGTTCATTAATATGGTTTATTAATGAACCACAATTAATGAACCATTAATCCACAAAAATTGTGGTTAAACATCCAAAGGGACATGTTATTAAATTTCTCTTATTTAATGTCCGACGTTACACCGCAATCTATCCATCCACCTCTCAATGGGTGTAGACAGAAATAAAATAACTCTTTCAGTTATTTTATTGTTTTTTATAAAAATTCTGAAAATTAACTTTATCATACAACCAATTCTGGTAAAAGTTATGCTTTGCCTAACTAAATCCAGTGCTACAAATTCAACGGTGCCCTCAGATTTTCAATCCAAGTGTCGGTTCAAAAGATATAAATCCTCTCTCGCACGTGTACTAAACATTCCTTAAAAAATGTTTAAAAATTATTAGCCGTCACCCTCGACCCATTCCAGTCAAGGTTAGGCTCCACCTAAGGGGAACACGTCCTCACGAGGTCAATGATACTCTCTAATTTCTAATCTAAGTTACCATTTAGGAGTTATAAGGATTTGAAAATAAAATAATTGTTACTTAATTATTTTATTTATGGCCAAAAGCTAACTTCCACTGTTGGCCCGCACCGACCAATGTTAGGATATGCCTAAGGAAAGAATACCTTAACAAGATCAGTGGTGGTATCAAATTTTTAATCTGAGTCACCATTTTTGAGTTATAAGTATTTGAAAAATAAAATAATTTTATTTAATAATTTTATTTATGGTTATTCCATTTTTGGGTTTTCTCACTGGAGGCCTATGCCGACTAAAATTAAGTCATTACTAGGGTAAAACTGCCATGCTGAATGCAACAGTGCCCTCAGATTTCGGATCTGGGAACTCTCTTAGGAGTTATTCCAATTTTTCAAGAAAACTTCTCACACGTGGTATTTAAAATTTAACATTTTTTGACAGATATTTCCAGGCACTCTGAGCCTTAGAATCACGTGCCTTCAAAATTTGTGGTCTTGAATTAATTCCATATAATTAAAAAAATATACAGAAATTATGAGACATTACATTGAAGAGATTAAATTTAAAAGGTACATACCATAAAATCATGTGGTGTTACAAGTATCAAGACTTCTTTGATTGTTACCAATGATGGGTATCATTCACATCTAGTGATAGTAATGGTTATACCAACATTAGGGAGTAAAATTAACAAGTAGTCCATTCGCGACACAACCTTCAATAGCAAGGAAGGATCGTGAGCCAATTTTCTAGTGTCATTATAAATGATTAGGGGACACATTAGGTAGTTTTTTCTCGCATAGTTGATCAGTTTTAGAATATATTTTCTGAGTATTTCTTAGGTTTCCCACCTGAAAGAGATATTGAGTTTTTGATTTTGCTGATTCCAGTGATAGATCCTATATTCATAATGTTTTAGTTCATGGATCTTGTAGATATTTTAGAGTTAAATAGTTAGTTATATTTCCTATAAGAGAAGGATTTTATTTCCCCCACCATGTCCTCATGAGGTTCTCTAGTCTTTTTCACTGGTAAGATGGATGATTTGTTATATTTATGTGTGAATTACTAAAGGTTGAACCAGGCGATAGTAATGAATTGGACCTCGAATCATGACCTCTTCAATCAGTTAAGAGGCTCCAAATTATTCTTTGTTATTTAATTGAGGTCTTTTTATCTCCAATTGTGGGTGAGTTCTTCAAATATACATCATACTACTTTTAGAAGTAGGTATGGTCTATAAAAGTACCTTCTGATACTATTGAGATTAAAAAATATTCTGGAACTATTTATGACCCTAATGAATAGGTTATTTTATACTTATTTGTATTATTTAATGATTATGTATATAGATGATATTCTAGAATACTCTCAATTATAAGAGTACCACACTAAATATTTAGAGGTTGTTTGGGTCAAGAACTAAATTTATGCCACAATCTATAAGTATTAGTCATAGATCAGTAAGGTGTGCTTCTTGGGACATGTGATATCTAAAGAAAGTGTATCAGTAAAACCAAAGAAGGTTTAGGTTGTGGTTTCTTGGGAGTTACCTAGGAATTTATTTTATATCCATAGTTTCCTAGAATTTCTAGGTTACTATCATTGGTTCATATAAGACTTCTACTAATTATCAACATAAATGAAGGTCTAACAAAGAAGGGGGTGAAGTTTTATTGGTTATATTTATACAATCTAGTTTTATAGGAACTGAAAGGAATGTTAATGACTACACTGATATTGAATTTAACTAAGTCAGGAAAGAAGTATACGATCTACTATGATGCATCAAGAGTTAGGCTTGGAGTGATTTTGAAATAATATGGGAATGTGGTTGCCTATGGTTTTAGGAAGTTGAGGATATATGAGTATAATTATCTAAATCATGATTTTGAGTTAGTGTTGATGGTGCATGCTTTGAGAATTTGGCATCACTGCCTTTTGGGAAAAATATTCATGGTGTATACTAACCATAAAATCCTCAAGTATATATTTCTTTAGAGAGAAGTGAATCTTTGGTAAAGGAGGAGGGTCGAGAATTTTCATTCATTTAACTTTGATTTTGTCTATAATGTAATGACACTATATTTCACTATATATATTCCTTAAATAAATATAATTTTTGATAACCTACTCCACAAACAATGATAAACTTAAACGAAAACTATGATATATCTAGATAAAAATATAACTATTGAATATGAGAATTAAAACAAAGTAATTTTATTAGAGGGTATGAATTAGAGTAACCACATTATGAAATATGTTTATAAAATTAATAATGGATTCTTTTAATACAAATAAAATTTAATTAGTCTAGTTAAATATCTAATAAAATCATTTCATGCTTAAAATTATTTTTTCTAGAATTGGATTTTATATTTCAAGAAACTATGTATATCATTATTAAATAAAAATAAAATCTATTGATAATACTAATAATATATTAACACTAAATTATATAGTAATTGATATGAAATAGGAATAAATAACAGCCAACATTTACAAAATCCATCTTCCTAAATGAACAATTTTCTGTAATATTTCATGATTTTATTTAAATATTGAATTCTAAAATTTTTGAAAATTAATTTGACAAAATTAAAATATTTTTTATATTAACCATAATAATATAATCCTAAGTTTAATTTTTTGGATTTCTACAAAAATTTATTTTTTGGTGAATAGTGAAAAATACTTTTTAAAAAATAACACGACTTTTATGAATTGAAAATTCATGAAAAAATTTTATAAGAACAAATATTTATTTTTTAAGTGAATTTATAATTTTAGAAATTTTTATTTTAATTTAAAAACCCATATTTTACATTTTATAACTTAAGATATATTTGTCATAAAATTGTTTCTAATACATTATACCTTGAGTATTTAAAAATTAATTATTAAAACATTTATAAAATTAATACAATAAAATGGATTTCAAATTTGGAATAATTTGGTAAAAATTATTTAATAATTACCAATGTATTTTTAAGCACAAAAGATGAATTAGTTTGTTAAAAACTAGTTGCCTTGGTAAAAATCAAAACGGGTAAAAAGGGTTTAACTAATAGGGGAAACCACAAAAATGTTTAAAACTTGTGTGGAAATGTGTGTATGAGGCCTTTATAAACCTTATCTATTCCTATATACATTATTTCCCAATTTTTGAGAGACTTTACTTGATAGTGAATTCCCATTATTGAAAAGTTCTGGGAATTTACAAAAATGCCATCCCTTTTCACTTAAGGGTCACTCTTATCCTCACTTAACCTCATAGAAAAACCATCTCAGTCCATCCCAAACTCTTCCCAAACCTCTATTAAACATTCCTAGACACCTTAAATAGGTTATGGTCTTCTTAAATCCCATATCTCAAATGAACAACCCCCTTTACAAAGGAGATAATCCAAGAAGTGAGGTATAAATTTCTAACTACTACCTTCTCATTTATATTTATTTATGTGCACTTATTCTTATTCAAATTCCATTAAGACATATTAAAATTAAAATTTTATTAAAATTATAATAATTTTATGTTTTTATAATTATGTCAAATTCATTAATGACCTTTCCTTTTTCTATTAAGAAAAATGAAACCTTTTATTAATGCATTGTGTGAACTAATACCTCCACGATGCAATGAATTTTGTTTTACTTAACCACATTGAATTCTCCTAATGTTGAATTTAATAAATATTTATGATATATATATATATATATTATATTATTATATTATAAAACATATTATTCATTTCTCCCATTCTATGGAAAATGAAATCACCAACCATGCGTATGTGTGGACTACCACCTCAATGGAATAATTGATTTTTGTCTTTATTTTCACCACTTCCTTACATGAATGATCATGATAATGGTTCAATTGTTATATATTATTTTTATGATATCATTAAGGCTTTACTGTTAAAAATTTGATAACTTATTAGTGATATGATCAACAAATGATCATTGTTAATTCAATCATTTAAAACAAACGTACTAAGATAAAAATAATTTTATTCATATTATATAATATTTTAATATCCATTAATTATTATTATAATTTATTCCAATTAAGATATATCACACTGATTAAACACTAAATAGTATCATTATTCTTCTAGTATAGTGATATTAGAACTAAACCACCACATAATCCTCTATTAATCTTGGTATGTTTATGTTTGGGTTATGTTAACCACCTACTTGAACAATGATCTGAATTTATATCATGGACGAATATGGGAAAAAATTAAAGGTATAATATAATATAAATATGTAAATAATTATTTTTTTGGTTCTTAAATGGTAACATTATTATTAAACCCCTTAATTAATAAAACACCTTTTGTTTGTTAAGAATCATCGAAAGAAGATCATCACCAATTTCATCTTCATGGTTTGTAATCAAAAAAACTTTGGAATGGAATTATACATTTATAAATATCATGGAACATAAATTATGGTACCATTAATAATATTTAAATGATAAATTTTTTATCAAGAATGAATACCAAGATAATTTTTGTGAAACTAGTTCAAGACTACACTAGTACAAGAATGACCTTTAGCGGCCGTCAAAAGCCATCGCTAAAGGCCTATAGCGGCCACCTAGAGGCCACAAAACGGTGGCCTCTTTTTCCCCATCGTTGTTACTAGCAGCGGCCACCATTTGGCAGACGTTGTAGGCAAGTCGAGATGGGCTTTAGCGGCTGCCAATTGGCGGCCGCTATAGGTCTCCTTGAAAAATCTATAGCGGCCGCCATATGGCAGCCGCTATTAAATTTTAATTTTTTTTAAAAAAAATCTATTTTACATTAATATAAAAAATAAATCCCGGCTATCATCTTCCAAGCTCCGCATCCATCATCACATATAACTGCATAACAAAATTTAATAACAAACTTAGTACCGAATAATACCTAGAAAACAAATATTTAACTTTAAACTTACTGTAATAGATCTAAAGTATTTTATTTTCAAAATAATATTCATAAATTTTATTACCATTTTATAAATTTAAAATCATTAATTCTATTGTTCTAATTGGATTGTTGTCCTGTGATTTCAGGTCAATCCGATGTCGTCCGCTATGAGTTTGACCGTTAAACGCCCGTTTTGGCCGTTTATGACACCAGAACGGCGTTCCCAGTCACCGCGGGAACACGGAATGTCCGATTGATGTCCCGTATGCTCAAACACATAAAAATTCACTCACCCTTTTATGTCGTCCGATTTCAGGCCATTCGGACATCGTTCGGCCAGTTTGGGACCCCCCACACGCGTTTATCAAGCGTGCGCAACGCTTAAAGAACGCATAATGAGCCCTACCATGCAGACCGCACATCCGATTGAAGTTCTGTCTATGCGTGCACGTTGCAAATAATAATTGGATTTTTGTCCTGTGATTTCAGGTCAATCCGATGTCATCTGCTAAGAGTTTGATCGTTAGACGCCCGTTTTGGCCGTTTGTGACACCAGAACGGAGTTCCCGGTCACCGCGGGCACACCACACGTCTGATTGATATGATTTCTACTTGACCACATCACAATTCACTCACCCTTTGATTTTGTCTAATTTCATGCCATTCGGACATCGTTCGGCCAGTTTGGACCCCCCCATGCGCGTTTATCAAGCAAGCACAACAATTAAAGAACACATAATGAGCCCTACCACGCAGACCGCACGTCCGATTGACGTTCCATCTGCGCGTGCACGTCGCAAATAATAATTGTATTGCTGTCATGTGATTTCAGGTCAATCCGATGTCGTCCACTAAGAGTTTGACCGTTAGACGTCAGTTTTGGCCATTTATGACACCAGAACGGCGTTCCCGGTCACCGCGGGCACACGGCACATTCGATTGATGTTCCATCTGCTCGACCACATCAAAATTCACCCACCCTTTGATTTCATCCGATTTCAGGCCATTCGGACATCGTTCGGCCAGTTTGCCCCCCCCCCCACGCGCGTTTATCAAGCGCGCGCAATGCTTAAAGAACGCATAATGAGCCCTACCGCGCAGACCGCACGTCCGATTAACCTGCTGTTTGCGCGTGCATGTCGCGAATAATAATTAGATTATTGTCCTGTGATTTCAGGTCAATCTGATATCATCCGCTATGAGTTTGACCGTTAGACGCCCGTTTTGGCCGTTTTTGACACCAGAACGGCGTTCCTGGTCACCGTGGGCACACGACACATCCGATTGATGTGCCGTCTGCTCGACCACATCACAATTCACCCACCCTTTGATTTCGTCTGATTTCAGGAAATTCAGACATCGTTTGGCCAGTTTGGGACACCCCACGTGTGTTTATCAAGCGCGCACAACGCTTAAAGAACGCATAATGAGCCCTACCGCGCAGACCGCACGTCCGATTGACGTGCCATCTATCGGTGCATGTCGAGAATAATAATTGGATTGTTGTCCTGTGATTTCAGGTCAATCTGATGTCGTCCGCTAAGAGTTTGACCATTAGACGCCAGTTTTGATCGTTTATGACACCAGAACGGCGTTCCCGGTCATCGTGAGCACACGGCACGTCCGATTGACGTTCCGTATGCTCGACCACATCACAATTCACTCACCCTTTTATGTCGTCCGATTTCAGGCCATTCAAACATCGTTCGGCCAGTTTGGACCCCCCACGCGCGTTTATCAAGCAAGCGCAATGCTTAAAGAACGCATAATGAGTTCTATCGCGCAGACCGCACGTCCGATTGACATGCCGTCTATGCGTGCACTTCGCAAATAATAATTTTATTGTTTTCCTATGATTTCAGGTCAATCCGATGTCATCCGCTAAGAGTTTGACTGTTAGAAGCCAGTTTTGGCCGTTTATGACACCAGAACGGCGTTCCCAGTCACCGCGGGCACACGGCACGTCCGATTGACGTGCTGTCTGCTCGAACACATCACAATTCACTCACCCTTTGATGTCATCTGATTTCAAGCCATTCAGACATTTTTCGGCCAGTTTGGACCCCCCCACGCGCGTTTATCAAGCGCGCGCGACGCTTAAAGAACGCATAATGAGCCCTACCGTGCAGACCGCACATCCGATTGACGTTCCGTCTATTTGTGCACGTCGAGAATAATAATTTTATTGTTGTCCTGTGATTTCAGGTCAATCCGATGTTGTCCGCTAAGAGTTTGACCGTTAGACGCCAGTTTTGGCCGTTTATGACACCAGAATGGCGTTCTCGGTCACCACGGGCACACGGAACGTCTGATTGACATGCCGTCTACTCAACCACATCACAATTCACTCACCCTTTGATGTCGTCCGATTTCAGGCCATTCGGACATCGTTCGGCCAATTTGGGACCCCCCCCACGCGCGTTTATCAATCGCGTGCAACGCTTAAAGAACGCATAATGAGCTCTACCACGCATACCGCATGTCCGATTGACATGCCGTCTATGCGTGCATGTCGCAAATAATAATTGGATTGTTGTCCTGTGATTTCAGGTCAATCTGATGACGTCCGCGAAGAGTTTGACCGTTAGATGCTAGTTTTGGCCGTTTATGACACCAGAACGACGTTCCCGGTCACCGTGGGCACACGGCACGTCCGATTGACGTGATGTCTACTCGAAAACATCCCAATTAACTCACCATTTGATGTCGTCCGATTTCAGGCCATTCAGACATCGTTCGACCAGTTTGGACCCCCCCACGCGCGTTTATCAAGCAAGCGCAACGCTTAAAGAATGCATAATGAGCCCTACCGCGCAGACCGCACATCCGATTGACGTGACGTCTACGCGTGCACGTCGCAAATAATAATTGTATTTTTTTCCTGTGATTTCAGGTCAATCCGATGTCGTCCGCTAAGATTTTGACCGTTAGACGCCAGTTTTGGCCGTTTTTGACACCAGAACGGTGTTCTCGGTCACCGTGGGCACACGGCATGTTCGATTGACGTTCCTTCTACTCGAACACATCAAAATTCACTCAACTTTTGATGTCGTCCGATTTCAGGCTATTCGGACATCGTTCGGCCAGTTTGGACCCCCCCCACACGCGTTTATCAAACGTGGGCAACGCTAAAAGAACGTATAATGAGCCCTACCGTGTAGACCGCACATCCGATTGACGTGCCGTCTGCGCGTGCACGTCTCGAATAATAATTGGATTGTTGTCCTGTGATTTCAGGTCAATCCGATGTCGTCCGCTAAGAGTTTGACCGTTAGACGCCCGTTTTGGCCGTTTTTGACACCAGAACGGCGTTCCCGGTCACCGCGGGCACACAACATGTCCGATTGACGTGCCGTCTACTCGACCACATCAAAATTCACTCACCCATTGATTTCGTTCGATTTGAGGCCATTTGGACATCGTTCGGCCAGTTTGGACCCCCCCACGCGCGTTTATCAAGCGCGCGCAACGCTTAAAGAACGCATAATGAGCCCTACCGCGCAGACCGCACGTCCTATTGACGTGTCGTCTTCGCTTGAACGTCACGAATAATAATTGGATTGTTGTCCTGTGATTTCAGGTCAATCCGATGTCATCCGCTAAGAGTTTGACCGTTAGATGCCCGTTTTGGCCGTTTATAACACCAGAACGACATTCTCGGTCACCGCGGGCACACGACACATCTGATTGACATACCGTCTGCTCGACCACATCAAAATTCACTCACCCTTTGATGTCGTCCAATTTCAGGACATTCTGATATCGTTTGGCCAATTTGGGACCCCCCCACGCGCATTTATCAAGCGCGGGCAATGCTTAAAGAACTCATAATGAGCCCTACCGCACAGACCGCACGTCCGATTGACGTTCCGCCTGCGCGTGCATGTCGCGAATAATAATTGGATTGTTGTCCAATGATTTCAGGTCAATCCGATGTCGTCTGCTAAGAGTTTGACCGTTAGACACCAGTTTTGGCAGTTTATGACACCAAAACGGTGTTCCTGGTCACCGCGGGCACACGACACATCTGATTGACGTGACGTCTACTCGACCACATCAAAATTCACTCACCCTTTGACGTCGTCCGATTTCATTCCATTCGGACATCATTCGGCCAGTTTGGACCCCCCACGCGCGTTTATCAAGCAAGCACAACACTTAAAGAACGCATAATGAGCCCTACCACGCAGACCGCACGTCCGATTGACATGCCGTCTACACGTGCACATCGCGAATAATAATTGTATTGTTTTCCTATGATTTCAGGTCAATCCGATGTTGTCCACTAAGAGTTTGACCGTTAGACGCCAGTTTTGGCCGTTTATGACACCAGAACGGAGTTCCCGGTCACCGCGGGCACACGGCACGTCCGATTGACGTTCCGTCTGCTCGACCACATCAAAATTCACTCACCCTTTGATGTCGTCCGATTTCAGGCCATTCGGACATCGTTCGGCCAGTTTGGACCCCCCCACGCGCGTTATCATGCGCGCGCAACGCTTAAAGAACGCATAATGATCCCTACCGCGCAGTCCGCACGTTCGATTGACATGCCGTCTATGCGTGCATGTCGCGAATAATAATTGGATTGTGTTCCTATTATTTCAGGTCAATCTGATGTCGTCCGCTAAGAGTTTGACCATTAGATGCCCGTTTTGGCCGTTTATGACACTAGAACGGCGTTCCCGGTCACCGCGGGAACACGACACGTCTAATTGACGTGTCGTCTGCTCGAACACATCACAATTCACTCACCCTTTGATTTCATCCGATTTCAGGCCATTCAGACATCGTTCAGCCAGTTTTGGACCCCCCCCACGCGCGTTTATCAAGCGCGCGCAACGCTTAAAGAACGCATAATGAGCCCTACCGCGCAGACCGCACGTCCGATTAATGTGTCGTCTGCGCGTGCACGTCGCAAATAATAATTGTATTTTTGTCTTGTGATTTCAGGTCAATCTGATGTCGTCCGCTAAGATTTTGACCGTTAGACGCCAGTTTTGGCCGTTTATGACACCAGAACGGCGTTCCCGGTCACCGCGGGCACACGACACGTCCAATTGACGTGCCGTCTGCTCGACCACATCACAATTCACTCACCCTAAAAAGATACAAATATTGAAAGAGTTATTGGGCTTCTCCCAAGAAACAACTGTCTGGAGTTTCTCTCCATCCACTGACACACCTTCCTATGAAATTATTTGACCCAATAACTATACCTATATAATCAATACAAAACTGACATATATATAGCTTGACGTATAGTCAATAAGTGTAATCTGTATGATGTCAAGATGTTGGGTATGATCATAATCACTCTTGGAGTGCACGAAGTTTTCATCCATAGATATTAAAACAAACTAATCTAGGTAAAAAGGAAAATTATATTCATCAAGGATATAAAAAATTCTAAAGAATTCATCAAGACAAATGAAATTACCTCATGGATGGGGTTCATTCTCATCTGGATCACCAATATCACTGTGATGTCCACCAGATGTATTAGGACCCTACAATATATATCAATATTATGTATCTTAAACATATCAATAAAATTCAATCTGAGTATGGTTTGTTTTATTGTTTACCTATGGCGCCACTTTTTGCGTCGTCATTTCATCGATACGTGATGACATCTGTGACAACCTCTCCTCATACACTGCAAGTAACTGCTGAAACTGTGAATCAAAATTGCACTGCATATCCTGCATGGAAGCATCTATCTCAGCCTATGTGCGCATCCCTAACTCTCTGAATGCACTCATCAAATCTGCTCAAACAACTGCACGTCATGGGACACCGCCGCCATAAGTCAAAGAATAACCATGACCGTCACGCCCCACGACACGGTGAAATATTTCATCTCTACACACAGTACTACGACGTTGATCCTCTGGAAACTCTGCTAACTGAGCATCAAACTAAGCCTATAGCATATAATGAATCAATGAACAAATATTCATAATTTATATAAAATAAAAAATACATTTATTAACTAGTAAATAATTTTCTTACTATAACACCGGCAACATCGGGATCACCCGCCCTACGAGTCTTCATCCATATGGACATCCGATCGATTGGCACACCGCATTGGTGTAACTATAATAAAGGGGTTCACTATGTTATACTACAATATTTTTAAAATATGAATGAAATAGTGAATTATGAACTTACATCATGTCTGAGCTGTGACACATGTCGAGTGCCAAGTCTAGAAGGCATGGCCTGCATCGCCCGATTATGTGAATGACGAGCAGGCTCGGTCTACATTAAACGTATTTAATTAATATAAATTTGAAAAATTAGTCATTTATAGATTAAAAGTAATAAATCTTACCATTGCTGCCTCACTCAACCAAAATGCAACCAAATCCTGCCACTGCGCAGGAAGAATGCCCGGAGGGACTCGCTGTAGAATGTCTGACACACCCGCAGATGGTGTCCAGTGATCTCTCTTCACCCTTGACTTGTAATCCTACCATAATTTTCTGCATTCCGACATACAAACAGCCCGAAACTCATCTGGACAGGATGTCAAATTATCCTGTTAAAAATATTGTCAGTAGATGGGACAATAATAATAACAATATTATGAAAAATTAAACATTGAATTTACCTAAACCTCCCTCCATAATCTGTCCATCGTATCCTGAGGGAAAGAACTCCAGTCATGAGTCGTCAGAGGGAATCTGTGTGAGTCTCGTATCATATGCCCAAATTGATGACACAATGTAGTAGCACCATCTCCAAATGGATGAAATGTGTCGTCAAATAACACATCCAATCGGGCTCCAGAGTTCCAGGATCGAACCCCTCTACCAGGACCCCTGCGGCTGCTGGAAGAAGCAGTAGATCCTGATAAACATAAATTCATAATTCAATTACAATATAAATTAATGATTAGAAATAGTTAGGGAAATATAAACAGAAAATTACAATCAATTAATTTAGAAAAATGAAAACATACATACCAACAACATCAGGTGAACCACTATGACCACCCTGTGACATACCTGCATTAAAAGAAATTATAGTTAAATCAAGCAATTTTTATACATATATAATTGATAAATATTTTTACAAATCCATAAATCGCTTAATCCCCTCATAATATTCAGCTGAAAATCTATCTTGCATATCAATCCAACTCCTATCCATATCTGTATTTAATAGAAATCAAAAGTGAAATATCTTATTTAAATTCTAAAAAAACACATATCATTAGAATTTAAAAACCAAATTTGGATAGAAAACATTACCTGCGGAGGACTTGACCATGGGTAACGGGTTCTGACTCGATTGCGGATCCATGAGGGCGCAGTGAATTGACGACAGAGGTTCGACGACCAGAATCGAAAGGAGCAGAACCGTTGGACCGCGTGGAGGGTTCTACACGACGGGGCACAATGGACCGGAAGGGTCCAACGGAGGCAGGAGGACTTGCCGGAGGGATGCAACGGGGCCGCGAGGGGACGATTGCGGTGGGGTTGTCCAAAGGTGCAGCGCGAGCAGAGGTGGGGGTTGCTGGGTTGCGGGGGTGTCGGGGTCACGGGGGCGCAGCGCAGAGGCAAGGTGGTGGGGGTCGCCGGGGTGCAGCGCGTGCAGGGGGTGTCGGGGTCACGGGGGCGCACCGTGGAGGTAAGGCAGTGGGGGTTGTCGGTGGCGCAGCATGGAGGCAAGGGGGTGGGGATCACCGGGAGGTCGGGGGCGCACAGAGGTCGCCGGGAGGTCGCCGGGAGGTCAGGGTCACCGGGAGGTCGGGGTCGCTGGGAGGTCGCCGGGAGGTCGGGGGTGGGGGTCGCCGGGAGGTCGCCGGGAGGTCAGGGTCACCGGGAGGTCGGGGTCACCGGGAGGTCGGGGTCGCTGGGAGGTTGCCGGGAGGTCGGGGGTGGGGGTCGCCGGGAGGTCGCCGGCAGCATGGAGGCAAGGGGGTGGGGTCACGGGGGCGCACTGGGGGTTGCCGAGGTCGCCAGGAGGTCGGGGGTCGGGGTCGACGGGGGTTGGGGTCGCCGGTGGGGTCGGGGTCGCCGGGGGTCGGGGAGGGTCGCCGGGGGTCGGGGAGGGTCACCGGAGGTCGGGGAGGGTGGCCGGGGGTTGGGGTCGGGGAGGGTCGCTGTGGGTCGGGGTCGGGGTCGCGGGGTCAGGGAAGGGGGGGTCCCGGGGTGGGGGAGCAGAGGGAGGGGAGGGGGGGGGGAAATAGAGATTTTTTAGGAAAAATTGCAGCGGCTGCCATTTGGAAGCCGCTGTTGATAGTATTAACAACCGCCAAATGGCGGCCGCTATAGATGCCCCGCCTCCAAAACCATATTTTCTAGTAGTGTTATGAAGGTTAATTAAACCCTATATAAAAAATTGGTAAAAAATAACTATAATTCATATAGAGAATGATTATAAATGAATAATATAAATATGAATATATATTATTATGTTTATTAATTAGGTTATTAAGATGATTATTTTTGGTATACAATAAGTTAATTTCAAGTGTAGAGCGAATTGGGACCCAGGTAAGGGTTTATTGTCTCTATTTTCACCCCTTAAGACATATTTCTTAGTATAAACCATGTTTTATTTAGAATGGTGTATCTAATTCCCATTTTATAATTTTTTATCATGATTATATCATCATTCATGATATTTAAAGTTTCATTTGAAATTATATCATTCAAGGGGGTTTTATTTGAAATCTTCTAATTCCTTAATGGTTTTATTGCTCTAAATTCCGATTCTTTGAGACATGATACATGTTATGAATCATGTTTCCTTTGTATAGTGTTATATTTATTTAATATACCATGAATTTTATATAATTTATTTCATTTAAATTCATGTTATACACTAAGATAAATTGAGTCCTTTTCTTCAAATTTCTTTTGACTCAAGTGTTACCCCACTCATAAGTGTTTTTGGTAACTTAATTTTAATTCATTGAGTTATGAACATTCTCTGGAACTTATTTCATATAAGTTAGGTACATTATTCCCTTTATTTTATTTTTTTGGTATTTAATAATTTTATTTCAAATATTTACATTCATAATTAATAAATCCTTGTTGATTATTTATTACCTTATGGTTTATGCTGCCCATAAGGGATATTGATAGCTCAAATATCCTTTATTTGACTTATAAAGTTTTATATTGAACTTTTTTCTTCCATGCCTAGGTTCTCCCACCCTAATATTTTATTATTTTCTATTTTATATCCCCCTTTGATAAAACTAAGTCTTAATACAAATAAGGTAATATTTCTCTTTTTTAAAATGAGAGTTTTCAACAAAGGTAATTTCAAAGTATTAAAAATATTTCTTTTATAATAAAATGTTTTATCTTTTGGATACATATTTCCTATATAAACCTTATGTAATTTTAAAGGATCCATTATTAGATATTATTTTTAAAATATAATATTTTAAAAATCTTTCACTTCACCATTTAAAAAATTACTTTTGAAAGTTACATGTAAGTTTTTATTATACATCTTTGTTAAAAATATTTTCTAAAATATCTTTTAAGTTTTCAGATCTATTTTCCTTTTCATATTAATAATCAATTACACTCATTGTGTTTATGTTACATGATTTATTATTTAATATATATATATATATATATATATAATTTTTGGGATTGAACTCATGGTATCAAACAATTTTATTTTTGACATTTTTTTGTGATACCATTAAAATAATTATTTTTCAATGATGTTTTCATCCATATTAACATACTTATGAGTTTCATTTCTTACATTGGCGATATGTTATTTTTTATCCATTAAATTTTTTTCTATGTATGTGTTAAGAAACATTTATTTCTATCAGAATAATGATCCATCATTTCCGTTTTCTTGTATAAACATCCACTATTAATAGAAATAACATTTCTTCAAATTCCTTTACGTAGTGGATAACCTATTTTCCATTTCATTGATTAAAGTGTGTTAAAAAATATCCCATACATCGATTGATTAAGTAAATTATTGTCTTAACTATATACCATTTTATTAATATGTTGTTATTTTGAGGAATTCTTACATGGAAATAAATTCCATTTATTGATTGGAGAACTATTAAAAATACTTATATTTGTTATTATGATATATATTTTTATTTATTATTTAGGAAAGTTTACTATGTATTTTTTAACCATCCACCTTCTTTCAACATATGGGTTATGATCAAGTTATAGATTTTTCTAACATGGGGACAAGTATTGGTGTTCCATATGCTGTTATTCTAGTACAGATGATTATTATACTAGTTTATTATCTATAGTTTACTCACTGTCTCATATGATGAATGAATTAGACTTAAACAAGTGATGGGTGGGGCACGACATTATATATCACCTTGATTCATTGGTAGGTCTCATGAGACTATAATATTTTTGGGTATTTTGGTGCACGAATGCCCAGAACAAGATATTTCGTTTATGGTAAGATCATGATGTATAAGATCATGTTGTCTTTCCTTAAGTTATGGAATTAATTGTCTGAAATTATGTCTTACATTTATAAGGTACCAATTATTTTTATCCATATGATATTTTAATTTCCATTTTTATCTATGGATATATTATGTTTTTAGTTTCATTATATTATGGAATTATTTTTTATTATCTATTCCTCTAATAATATTTATGCTCATTTTATGCTCACTTATGATCTTTGATTATCATCACCTATATTTACCCATATTGAGAATTCAAGATCACCCATTATTATGTTTCTATTTCCCAAGGTTATAAATAATTTTATTACACATGATATGCCAATTATAATAAACTTTGTTCAAAATTTGTGGGAGATACTGATGACTAATTATGGATTAAGTACTTACTCATATAGGAAAAAATGACCATTAATTGAGAAAGACATGGGATTTATTATTTTATTATTTTTAATAATTATCTAAACATATAAACCTAAAAGGTATTGGAAATGTATTTATTTAAATATTTTATTTAATTTTTGTAATTATGTGATAGTTATGTTTGCGAATCTACATTTGGTGTTGAATCCAATATTTAAAGTATATATTTATAACACCAAGCTCAGGAGTGTGGGTTAGGGGCACCACAATTAGTATTAGAGTAGGGTTAGATAACATTGAATATTAATATGTTATCAGTAGAGGATAATTTAGGAGTTATAACATTCATCAATGTTTGATAAGTTATGGTTGATCATAATTTCAAAGGTATAGATAACCCTTAGGTTAGTTGAGGTAATATTATATGGATTAGGATAATATAAATTTAGTAAAAAAACTAGGTATAAGTATAAGGGATAATTATAATTAAAATATAATATCATATTGTTTTGGTGAATTATAAATTTTATTATTTTCATAGAAATTACAACCCTTTCTGGATATTTTCAAGTGGATGCGACTATGGAAAAGATGAAACTAGGGGTAATAATTTTGAAAAAGGTTGGTTTATTTCAACTTAGTATTCAATCTGGTGCACAATGAGTGAGACTAAGACTGAACACCTAGCTATACACTCCATATAAATATTATTTAGTCAATCAAATTCTCTTTATAGGATATTGTGAAGGATTTATTTCTTAATCAATTTAAGGGAATATGTTAAGAAGTATAAGAGAACCTAACTTAAATTAAAGTACATTGAACTTAAAGTATCAGAGGATAAAATGAAGGCTCCATTAGAGAATAAATATTATGATTCAATTTTCATATTCAGATGATATTTAAATCTAATTTTATTTATAATCTTTTTAGTTTTTATTATTTGGTTGAAATAGGATCATTAAAATGAATCTGAGAGAGGTATGTATCTGGAAACCACTATGTCTTATAACCAAATAATAGATCACAATTAAATGGTTTATAATATTTATATATACATATAATAATTTAAAATAAGAGTTTCCTAGTCTTACATATAGAATTGAGATTGATATCTTAATAGAAAATAAATATCGACACTCTTAGTTATTTTTATTATAGATTGATATTTATCGATGATATTATGGTATATTCTAAAAATTATGAGGATTATGTGAAATGTATAAGGATTTATCATTAGTAGTTATTATTTAAAGGCTTAGAAACATATATTAAATGGTATCAATAACCTTTAAAAGTGATGTTATGAAATGGTTATATTTTTAGTGACAACTATTAGAGAACATATAATTGAGGTATTGAAAAATATTAGGTGTAATATGTACATGATGTTAAGGTAATAAATGGTTTATTGAATTTGAAAAAAGTGAGTTAGACAGTTTTGATACCCTTAGAATATATTATTAATTTAATAAAAAACAAATATATGATATTTGGGGTAAATTTTATCCCTTTTTTAATATTATGATATATATAGACTAGTTTGTGAATTTATGAACCAATGGTTGAATATAAGAGCTAATTTATGAAGGAATATATGATTTCACCGCAGTTTGTTGTATTAGAGATTCAAATGGTTTTGGGAATGGTATTATAAAGAGAAAATGTGATTAACGTATATACATACTTGGGTATATTATTGTGTAAATGATTAATGTTTTTTGAGGAAGTATAATTAACTTTATATTGAATATGATATTAAGGTATATGTAATATTATAAGTTATAATATGAATGAAAAATATGTTAAGAAAACCCTATCACACTTTCATCAGTGTGTAATAATTAATATTATAAGGTTGTAATTTATTTAATAGGGTAGATTGTAAAGACATAATATTTCACTATATATGTTCCTTAAATAAATAATATGTTCAGTAGATTTCTCCATAAGAAACTCTAAACTTGAATGAAAACTATGATACATTTATATAAAAATATAACTATTAAATATGAATTTTAAAAACCATTCTTTGAATTTTCGGGTATTAATATAAGTAACCACATTATTAAACTCATGTATAAAGAAAATAAATGACACTTTTAATACAAATTAAATTCAATTAGTATAGATAAATAACTAATAAAATTATTTTATGCTTCAAAATATATTTTTCTAAATTTTTTTATGCCATGAAACCATGTATATAATGATTAAATAAAAATAATATATATATTAATGATATTAATAATATATTAACACTTAATTAATTATTAATTAATAAGAACTAATATTAAAGAATAATAAATATATAAAAAAACAATTTTTCACTATGAACAGTTTTCCAGTATATTTTTTAATTTTATTTAAATATTGAATTATAAAATTTAAGAAAATTAAGTTTAAAAAATGAACATAATTTTTTGATTAATCATAATAATTTAATCTTAAGTTGATTTTTTTTTTATTTTTCTAAAAAGTTTTATTTTTACGTGAATAGTGCAAAATACCATTTTTACAAATAACATGAATTTTATGAAATTATTACTATATAAGTATGAATTGAATGTTTATGAAACATTTTTTTCTAAGACCAAATAATTATTTTATTGGAAATTTTATAATTTTAAAAATGTTTGTTTTAATTTATCAACCTATATTTGATATTTTAAAATATAAGTTATATTTTCAAAAAATGTTTTTAATGAATTTCACATTTAGTATTTTAAAATTAGTTTTTTATATGTTTTATAAAATTAATATAATTAAATGGATTAAAAATTTATAATCATTCGGTTCAAATTATTTACTAAGGACCAATTTATTTTCAAGAATAAATGATAAATTACTTTGGTGAAAACTAACTACATCAGTAAAAATAAAAATGGGTAACAAGTGTTTAACCAAGAGTAAAAGACCAAAAAAATGTTATTAAACATGTAAATAATTAATATAACTTTATTTTATAGGAGTTATAGTACATACATAACAAGTTTGGACTCTTGGTAAAGGATTTCAACTCATTTTCCCTTCATTGAGGCATGTTTTAATGTTATACACATAATTTATTTTATATGGTTTATATAATACCCTTTTTAAAAATTATAACATGAAACTTTCTTAATTCATGTTATTTTAATTTACAATTCATGTTACTTCATCCAATTGGTTTTGATTAAGAATTTACCAAAGAGGTAAGGGGTTTATTTACTCAATTTCCTTTCAATAGGTTATATTAGTTCTTTATTGATTATATTATGTAATTATTATGTGTGAAATGAAATTTTTTTGATGAATTTTTTATTTGTATTTGTTTTTTGTGGATTTAAATTTTTTATTCATAATAAATCCATTGATTAGTTATAAATTCAATGATATGATCTTTGTAAGGGTTATTCATCTCAAATTTTACTTCTTTGGGACATATGTTTATGTTTTATACCTATATTATTTGATGAGGTGTATATAATACCCCTTTACATGTTATATTATTAATCTCCTTATATTCATGGTTTTTAAAATTTAATTTGAAGTCATTTCTTTCATAACCTTAAGATTCTAAAGTCACCAAAATATTAAGGATTTTTATGATACAATCTCATCTTATTACATAATTATCTATGTTAAAATTTAATTTGGGAGCGATAATATGATTTTATTTTCTTAAGAAACATATATTTTATTCTAATATTTTTATTAATATATTTTACATGGTTAATTTTCTTATCCTACCTTATTTATTAAATAAACATCATGAAAGTTGTTTTCAAGTGATACCAACATTGTATCTTTGTCTAGATCCTGAATCTTTCTCTTTTATATCCATGTTTTCTAAAAAAAATTCAAGAATGTTAATAATTAAAATTATATAATATATTAAATTAATTTTATTGTGTCTTTTACTTAATTGAAAAAGGTGTTAAAAATTAATCTTTTCGATGTTGTTTATATGACACATTTTGAAATTCTTTATGAAAGTGTGAAAGGAATGTTTTATTTTAATATATATGGATTATCCATATTTTTTCACCATATTAAATATTTTTTAATTTAATATTACATTGAATGTTTCCTTTTTTATTTTCAAATAATTGTTTTCCATAATATTCTAGAAATTTTTAGTTTTTAAAAGTGATTTTTATAAGTGGAAGGCGAATTTTCCTCAACAATGTTTTTAATGATATTTTAATGGTATTTTTATTGATAAATAAAATCAAAACATGATGTTAATTATGCTCTACTGGCTATATTTTTTAATGATACCATACTTTTTCTTTCTCTGGGTGGATTATTATTATTTCAAAATAGATCTTCATAGAACCCGTTTCTTTTCCATGGGTAAATAAAGCTATGAGAGAATACTGGTTATTACATTATTGAAAATTGTAAGCTTCTAATTGATATGATTTATATGTTAATTGGACATATATATGGTTGATGAATGTGTGGTTATATTATAAACCAAGGAGGGGTAACTTTGTTATGTACAAGTATGATTGAGGTAAATATCTCTCTCCAATGCATTGGGTAAATGGGATGGATTTAACTGGTTATAGGTTTCTCCTAAGAGATTATCAGAATATATCTGGTTTGTTATTTTATTTATAATAGTGGTATGAAAATTATGTACCAATTTTCTAATATGTTTTATTAATCATTCATCAAGTTCAAATGTATCCTTTTCTCAAGGATTGTTTTCACATGGATCATGGATGTTGAATTATATGAATTTGGTCTTATGTTAAATCTTTATACCATGTCTAATCAATTTTGGTCTAGGTTTTTATGTCTATGAATTCTATTATGTTATTCTAATAAATTTTTTTACATATGCATACCCTTATTCTCATCTTATTCTCACTAATTACATTCGATTGTCACTGCTCATGTTTACCCTTACTGAGTGTTTGAGATCACTCTTCTCATGTTTTCATTTCCCCCAGGTTATGAAGATTGATGTTAAATTAATTGTGTCTAGAAATGATTCATATGTTATGAATATTATTAGTTATATTGAATAATTATTGTGGAATAAGAGAATATGTGTATAGTGGAAATATTTATCAATTAAATACATTGGTATTGTTATGTAAGAGTTTGTCATAATACCCTAAAATTCTACACCTAAAAGGTACTTGGGTATGTAAGTGATCTAATATTTAAATTTTATTTTTTGCATTTTTTATGGTCGAAATTGATCCAAATTTATCAGCATCAAATCCATAAAGGTAAAGATTATGTTTTTAGAACCAGATTTGGGAGTGTGGGTTCGAGGATGTTATAGTTTTTATCACAATAAGTTTTAGATAACCTTAGATATTATGATGTTTTCATGTGAGTTTAACAGAATAGTTGTGGATAACATCATTTGTTTTTAAGTTTAAGGTTGATCATAAGTTCAAAGGTATAAACTCCCCCTTTTTAGGTATTTAAGTAATGGTATTTTAATGTGATTAATGATATTTTTCAAGATATTTTACTTGGTTGAGGTATATGTATCCCTTAGATTTAACATAAAAGAATATTTGGGAGGAATGAAATTAAATTTTGGGGGTTATAATCATAAGGGTATAAGCAAAACTTTTAAGTTAAAAAATTCCTTATTGTTTATGTTTTTGAGGTTATTTTGGATTATTTATTTATGGAATAATATAAATTGAACCTTTGATGTTATTATTGAATTTTGTAGATTAATGCATTATTTCTTGATATGAAGGTTTATTAATTTTGGGTATTATCTTACCTTGTTTTAATAAATTTGGTTTCAGTTATTGTATAAAGATAGGAGGAATAAGTTTTTATCCTTTGGGGGATCATGTGCCCAGTTAGATGTTGATTTTAGTGTTTTAGGCATGAAAATTTTATCTTTAATATTCATTTCATGGAATAATATATATAATAGTAGTGTAAATTGATCTAAGTAGTACCAAAGGATTAAATTGTTCTTATGAAATAAAAGAAAATCAAGTATGAAGATTATCTTGTATTCTTTATCTAGACAGTAAATTAATTCATCATCTATAGGAAAATGATCCTCGAATAAATATTTTATCCTATTAACTTAATTTATTCTGAATTGGTGATCTTTTTCACACTTCATTGGTTTATAGTTTTTTAGTCATTAAATTTATTATGATCATTCACTTTCATGTGATTAATGTTCCCTATTACTATCCATCATTATTTGGATATTAATTTTTTATTCCATGTACATATTTTTAGTTACCACTAATGTTATATTATTTGGGAAACCTAGTTATTTTTTATTCAATATAACCTTTATATTCTCCCTTTCTATATTTTCAAAAGGAAGTTTTATTAAAACTTTTTATGAATCGGATTTTCAACAATGCTATTTTAAAATGTTAAACCCCTAATTAATGAGTTCAAGATAAAATTGAACAGACACAAGTTATTAAATGTGGTAGAATATAACACCCCATAAATTTAATTTAAAATAATACTATACTCAATAGCTTTATTAATATGCAACATGAGCCTATAAATGAATTACAATATACTATAAAAATATTATTTTTCAAATGCAACCATTTTAACCTCGACATTAAATTTGAGGTTATTAATAAGAGTAACAAACATTATAAAGTATACGTAAAATGATTATAATAAATATGAATATATTGATTAATGTTTAGAAAATAAGAACTATGTTTTTAGTGATGTCATTTTATGCATCAAAAATACATTTTCTTCAAAATGAAATTTATTTATTTTTATGATATAATATTATAATCAATTTATGTAACTTTTAGAAATTTTATTTTTTAAAAATTATATCATTTATTAAATAATCATATGAAAATTATCTTAGGGTGAAATTTTAGAGATTTTCTAAAAAGTCTAATTTTTCAATGAATAGTGTAAAATATAGATTTTATAGAAAACTGTCTTTCCCTTCATATATTTACAAAGTCCCATTTTATTTTGAATTAATTTTAAAATTTTATATTTTCATTTTGATTAAAATTTACCCAATTAATGTCATTATAATCAAAATTATGCCTAATTTTTTTTATAAAAATAGTTTTTACTTAAAAATAATATATTGTAGAAAATTGTTTCTCATCACATTTTACAGGTTCTTTTAAAAGTAATTTATAACACTTATAGGTGTCTTATTTGATAAAATGGATAAAATATTTAGAATCATCATGTCTAAAATTTTTAAATAGGTCAATTTTATTTTTGGTCAGAATGAGTAGCAGCCTTAGTAAAAAATTTGTAACCACAATAAGGGTAAAACATGTGAAACAAGGATAAAACCATGAGATAAGGCTTAAAATAAGAATTTTCAATAGAGTTTGTGACTCTAAAAAATTCCAAAAAGTTATTAAAGTTACATAGATCTATTTATGGATTAATTCAAGAATCCAAGTCATGAAATACTTGGTTCAATGAATCTATAAAATAATTTTCTTCCTTTAAGAATGAATGCGAGCCATGTGTTTATAAGTGGTTTAGTGGGAGTATAGTTGTTTACATAGTAGTATATGTTGATGATGTATTAATAATTAGAAATGATATTCAAGCCTAATAGTAGGGTGAAGTTTTCAATATATATCTATCTTTATTTTAATATGTATTCATTTTTAATTTTTTAATAATTTATATAGTTATTAGAAATTATCCATTTATAATATTTCTTAATTATATTCATTTTTAATTATTCAATTTCACTCATTTATAACATTCATGAATTTAAAATTATATATTCATTAATAATGTTAATTATTTTTTACCTTTTTAAAATTTATTCATTTTTAATATATATTCATTTAATGTTTTGTATTTTATTTTAAATTTTTTATCAGTGCTTCCAAAAATCACTAATAAAAATAAATTTTCTCGGTTATAAAATAATAAGTGCTGATAAAACATAAAATTTTTAGCATTAAAATTATATTTCTAATAAAGATAGGACTTTATCAGCATTTTTTAGCACTGATAAGGGGTTATCTTTATCCGTGATAAAATTAACAATGATAAATATCAGTTTTATTTGTGATTAATATTTTAGTGCTGATGAAACTCATATTTATCATTGATTTTTGGAAATATATAATAAAAATGTTCCTAATATTATAAATTCAAACCTAACGGAACTCACTTATTCATGATGTTCAAACTCTCATAGAAGCCAAACTCTATCGCCAATCCCCTCAAACATCTCAAAAGAATTGAACCTCTCAAAAAATATGGTATGTGATTGTAACGCCCCGACCCCAGCTACCCAGAGTCGGTGCATTACTTCGTAACATTGGCATGATCACAAAAGATCAAGTCTCGAAAGACCGATTAGTTTAGTAGCCTTGGAAACACTAGATACATTCGTAAACGTTACATTACATCATAAAGTGAAAAACTACAATAACAAAGTCTCCATAGTCCACACTCATATCCTCTTCTGACAATCCCTGCAGGTCATTCATAAAATACTTCTTCACATCCTGGAAAATATTAAAACATTGAAAGGGGTGAGCTCAGATGCTCTGTAAGGATAACAATATTGCGGAATCTTTCATAAATAAACATAAAAATTTAAGGCAATGTATAACTAAAACAAAAGCCTTTTAAACTTGAACATCAACATAATATGGAAAAAGTATAATGAGATAATGCCATTCACTTCTTCACATGGATATTATACTGGTCGAATAATCACATGCAATATCAGTAACCACTTTCATAATGAGGGAATGTATAATGCCAGACATTCTGAAACACTTTGTCAAGGCCTCGACCAAGACGTCTAAAATGATTAAGGCATCGACCAAAACCATAAATCAAATTGGGAAAGGGCCTCGGCCAATTCCACGTCTAGTTGTCTCATGAGACCTACCGATGCATCGAGGAGCTATAGCGGGCTCCACCCGTCACTTATTAAGTCCAATACATTCCTCATATGAATAGGTTTAAACATATCATAAACCATAACATAATCGTATCACATAAAACATGCATAAAGGAAACATAACATTTCCACATATCAATCACAAGATATCAATACAACACATTGATATAATAAAAACACTTTCAAAACCATTTTCAATACCAAAATAAAAGAAAGTTAAAACTTTGTATTTATTTTTCATTTAATAAAATGATGGCTTGTAGAGGAAGCCGAAACTCAAATAATGGTCACGGCGGTGGAGAAGCCGTTGTCGCCGCATAAGTACGGAAAGAAAAACATTCCCTTTTTGTCGTTTAGTAAAACGCTTCGTATAAAAGAGATTCCTTTTGAATAACAAAAAAGTCAAAGTGGTTTATACACCGTATAAAAGAAAGTTGTGTATAAAACCAAATATGCCTCAATGAAAGGGGATTGAGACGAAGTCCTTAAAAAGATCATTTTTAAAATAAAATAGATCTATTATGTGTATTAACTATAGGTACACATAAATAAATTAAAAATACAAAATAGGACATAATAATATCATGACATAATTTGAAAGTAGGAGATTAACCCAAAGAATGGAAGTTGGGTTAAGAAATTCCCTTACAAAGATCATTTTTAAAATAAAGTAGGTCTATTATGTGTATTCACTATAATTACACATAAATAAAGTCAAAATACAAAATAGGAAATAATAATATCATGACATAATTTGAAAGTAGGAGATTAACCCAAAGAATGGAAATTGGGTTAAGAAATTCCCTTACCTTGTGTCCGACTTGACTCAACCGTTCTTTAACCTACTGAATAATAAACTAGAGTTAATATCTACCTTATTAAGAACAATTTTAAATTTCATTATCCTTTTTATATCACTTATTACAATGTTATGAACATTATGTAATTATTTAAGTTAATAATGGTCGTTTTGTCGATCTTTGGTAACTTGAGTCCACAATAAACTTCTTATAATTACAAGTTGTTCATGTGGTAGAATATCCATTATATCCAGAATTATATTCATGATTTAGATGTCATATATATCTTATATATCCAGTATATACATTCATTTATAATATTACGTAACATTTAGAGGTAAGAAATGAAATACACCGTTCATGGAGATGGTAAGCCGTACGTACGCATGAACGCTACTTTCATTTCAATTTCATATTTAATGTAACTAAATCATAATGATATAAATGTATAATATAATTCCAGTATAATATAGTGTATAATAACATTTACTTCATCCTTTATACATCCCACATATGGCATTAACGATTCAAATCACTTTGAGGGGGCGGTAGTCTGCACTTCCTAAAATGAAATTATCACGTTTTACCCATAATGGAAATCATAAAGTATGCCATAAATGAGAAATACAGATGCATAAGTAAAACATAAACATATTATATATCATATATAAAAATAGTGACATCTTAATGGCCACCTTTGAAGGTGTTATATGAGTGTTGAACAATGATCGTTTCGTGAGGCAGAAATTCGCCATCCACAGAAACCGTATGTTTTTTAACCATTAGATGTAGGTGTGTGTAAGTGTAGCTCGAATACTTCTTATAAAAACATCCTAGTATATTGAGGATACTGGTGTTGTTACAAAAGAAATGAATAAAAAGAGTTTAGGGGGTTGGAGAAGAAAAATAAAACAAAACAACATTAGAAAAGACATTACCTCAAAATCGGGTAACTCTTTATGATTTGAGCCAAAGGCTTCCTCGGGAATAGTTATTCCCAAAGTAAGGCTTCTAGGAGTAATAGGGGGAAGTTGGGAGAGTATTTGGGCAGATGTTGGCCGAGCCAAATGGCTTGAAAGTGTAAATGAGGTGGGAGAGGTGGGGGCCTTTTATAAGTGGAGAGGAGGGGCACTTTTGGAAAGATTGAAATGTTACATTATTTCACAATGCTTTTCGGATTCTAAAGGTCCCACACTTATATAATTCTAGGCTAAGGTGATAAGGTTTCGAAATCTCCTCATCCAATAGGCTTTGGACAAGTGTAAGCCTTGGATTTTTCATTATCTTCTCATTTTATTTAAATCGTTAAATAATGAGGTCATCGCTGCATCATAATGATGTCATAAATAATTTAATTTATTTAATGTATAAAAATTATAAAAAAAATACTATGATGTAGTAAATCTTTTTATATTTCTAATGAATATTTATAGTCAAAATTTGGACTTGTGTATCCCCACTTAAAAACTGTTTTAGTAAAATAACTCATGTTTGGGTCAATTTAATTTTAACATTAAATAAATATATATTAATGTCATTTTCCAACTAAAGTGGCTCCATGGGGTCCCCAATTTGACCCATGGGTTGTCTTGGTCGGCCATGACTCATCCAATAGGAGTAGGACAAGTGTCATGCTCATCTCATATTATTAAAACATTATTTGTACCTTAAACTACACTAATTTCCTCTAATCGCGATTAAGAACTTAAAAGTTACTATTCACCAAAAAATTATTTTAATCTCATTGAACCACATTTTACTTCTTAATGACAACCATGTATGTCGGATTTTTGAAAATCAAATCACAAAAGTGGTAATATTTCATTTAAACGAAAAATCAGTTATTTAACTACCACTTAGTGGTTTCACTATTCATCAAAAATTGAAGTTTTTCAGAACAAGGACAAAATTTCACCCTAAGATATAATTGATATTCCAAATTCAAAAATTATGTCTATTTTAAAAAATTCCAAACATATAAGTTTCATTAATTAATTTTATAATTAATTCCCGCTGTTACGACAAATAGCGTGTTTTTAAGAAACAATTTATATTAAAAGATTGGCAATTGTTTATGTCCAATTTCAATGTTAAATTAATTCTAATGACCACCATTGGATAAAATGGTAAAAATATATTATAATTATACCTTAAAACCACTAAATAGTATAATTTATCACAATAAATTATTTTGATTAAAAAAGTTGTTTTAAAGTATTTTTCACTATTCATAAAAAATAGAAGTTCTCAGAAAAATACCAAAAATTCAACATAGGCTAATTTCGATATTCCGAATCCAAAAATGAAGTACATTTTGATAAATAAAATTTATAAAATTTCAAAAAGTAGGTATTACTATTCACAACGGCTAGTTTAATTCGTTGTGGTGTGTGTTAGAGCTCGAGGTTGCGTAAAACACACGCTATTGCATTATTCAGAGTGAAACGTACCGTGGAAGCTTGGGGTGTTACATTCTCCCCTCCTTCAATAAATTGTGTCCTCGCAATTTGAAATTTTTCTTTGAAAATAAAAGGTTGAAAAGAGAAAATACCTTTGAGGAAAACCCACATCGGAAATAAGGTTAATAAATATATAACATTAAAAGAAAGCAAGATAAGTACAAAGGTCACCCGATATAGCCCATTCTAGGATTATCTGAAAATATGGATATGGAGGAGAAACAAACCATCAAGGTCTGATGGAGAGTTATAGAAAACAGGATTAGGAGAAAGTTTAACCACAAGAAAATCACAAACTTGTGATTGGTTAAACGGTCATTGAATCCCCAGTTGGAAAAGTTAACCGATAACATTTTTGTTTTAAGTTACCTTTTATAATGTTGAGGAATTTATTTATAAGATTTACTAAGAACGTAAGGGAATATACATACTTGTTATGTATACTTTCATTCGTTAATAAATTTTTACCACAAACCCAACTTTTACTCCAAATGGTAACAGAACTCAAAAATATTCTATTTATCCTAATTGTATAAGGTTCAAAATGTTAACACATACCATTTAGATTAGTAAATCTATTTTGTAATAACCAGGGAATTCCTGTAGGCTAGTGGTAGGAAATAAAGGCTTGTCGCACTATGGTTGTGGGTTCGATTCCTGCAGCTTTGTCCGACGCGACGAGTTATTCCCCACCCTGCAGGTTGTCCTTTTCCTAAAACTATAGTATTATAATATTCCAAAAATAATCTTCAGAAATTATTTAACCTTAAACAATACTATCCATGGTTCAACTTAATCCATTCCAACCTTAATAGTTATCCAAAATACCTCCGTCCAGACTTTCTCTAAAAGGTCTCTAAATTCCAAAATCAATTGTAACATCAGATTCCCCAAACAAAGAAAAGTTTCTCTTATTGTCACATACTAAAAATATGACTACCTTAATCATATTAAAACCTTACTAAAATCAACAAGTACTGCAGTACAATCCATATATATATATCACATTATTCTTATAACCAGAATATAATCCTTGAGTCCAAAAGCACCAATACATTAATTATTCCGCTTCAACTGTAGTCACAGCATAAGATTGGCCTTGATCCCTTGGCCTTTTCTGAGGTAAGTTTCCTTGACGCTTAGGAAATTAATTTGCATAATGCCCTGTTTCCCTACAATTGTAGCATTCAACTTTGACAGCCTCATTCTTTCCCTTGCTATCACGAGCCTGGTGACCCTTTTCTCCACATTTATAACAAACTCCCATTCCTTTTAGGCACGTACCAGGGTGATTCTTCCCACAATTATCACATAATGGAAAATCCTTCTTTCCCTTTTTCCCTTTATCTGTCTCTTGTTCCCCCGTTCTCTTCTTCTATTTCTTTACTTTGTTGTCATAAGACTTAGAGAATTACTTTTCTGTCTTGATAGCACACGAGACAATATCTTCGTATGATGAGAAGGATTGTGATACTAAATCTCGACGGAGAAATGGTTTTAACCCATCAAATAAACGATCAATATTACTCCTTGGGTTACGTATATAATCGGAAGCATGCATCGCTAACCTTGTAAAGTTAGCCTCATACTTTGAGACATTCTCATCCTCCTTTTGCCTCAGACTCAAAAATTGCCTTTCCATATCTGCTCGATGGTCACGAGGAAAGTATTTTTCTAAGAAAAGATCTTTGAACTCCCTCCATTCCATATTCGATACGTCATCATCTTCCTTTGTGTTTTGAATCAGCGACCACCACTGATCGGCATCTCTAGTGAGGCGGGACAACCTTCTCCCTTTCACTACTCCCCAAGGCATGGAATATTTTCTCTAAGGAATTTATCCATTGCTCAACTACTATAGGATTTGTACTCCCATTGAAGGTTGGTGGTTGTTTCCTGATGAAACGGTCTAGCATTGATCCTCCACATTGCGGACCAGGGTGCTCCATACGAGTAAGGTTATTATTCATAACCTGAGTGAGTTGTCCCAGTATGGTATTAAGTTGATCAGCACCAGTTGTATCTCCAGATCCACAATAATTATCTTGAGCAGGAGGGCAATCCCTACACGGAGTTCGTGCATTGATACGGTTTCCATTCCTTCCACTAGGCGCCATTTCTAAACAATGGCATAAAATAGATTATTTTATGAATCAAAATACATAATTCCATACTTATAAAATACTTAACATAAATTGAACTATTTATGGATATAATCCATAATAATAAAAAGGTTTTCTTTGAGGAAGTATATACTCATAACCCTTCATAGTGGTTTGTAAAAAAAATGAGAATTATCCAAAGCATATCCCCCGGGAGTGTCGTAACCAAGAGTGCAGCAAGGCCCGTTGTCGTGCACCAGTTCCCGTTCGAGTCTAGCTCAAAGCGGTGTTTTCAGGTTTTACCCCTAGGTACATCTGTGCCAGATCCGCCTCTACCTGCTCGTATCCTGACAGGGATGTATTGCTCGGAAAACTCATAACATCTCTATAATACCAAAATTCTAGGAAGTTCTTCTATACTAATCCTCAAAGTCTATCTTTGGGATATGTGTTCTAATCAGAGTTTATCTAAATCTAGCTTCCAAGGTTAGTACTAAACTGCCTCTGATACCAACTGTAATGCCCCGACCCCAGCTACCCAGAGTCGGTGCATTACTTCGTAACATTGGCATGATCACAAAAGATCAAGTCTCGAAAGACCGATTAGTTTAGTAGCCTTGGAAACACTAGATACATTCGTAAACGTTACATTACATCATAAAGTGAAAAACTACAATAACAAAGTCTCCATAGTCCACACTCATATCCTCTTCTGACAATCCCTGCAGGTCATTCATAAAATACTTCTTCACATCCTGGAAAATATTAAAACATTGAAAGGGGTGAGCTCAGATGCTCTGTAAGGATAACAATATTGCGGAAGCTTTCATAAATAAACATAAAAATTTAAGGCAATGTATAACTAAAACAAAAGCCTTTTAAACTTGAACATCAACATAATATGGAAAAAGTATAATGAGATAATGCCATTAACTTCTTCACATGGATATTCTACTGGTCGAATAATCACATGAAATATCAGTAACCACTTTCATAATGAGGGAATGTATAATGCCAGACATTCTGAAACACTTTGTCAAGGCCTCGGCCAAGACGTCTAAAATGATTAAGGCATCGGCCAAAACCATAAATCAAATTTGGAAAGGGCCTCGGCCAATTCCACGTCTAGTTGTCTCATGAGACCTACCAATGCATCGAGGAGCTATAGCGGGCTCCACCCGTCACTTATTAAGTCCAATACATTCCTCATATGAATAGGTTTAAACATATCATAAACCATAACATAATCGTATCACATAAAACATGCATAAAGGAAACATAACATTTCCAAATATCAATCACAAGATATCAATACAACACATTGATATAATAAAAACGCTTTCAAAACCATTTTCAATACCAAAATAAAAGAAAGTTAAAACTTTGTATTTATTTTTCATTTAAAAAAATGATGGCTTGTAGAGGAAGCCGAAACTCAAATAATGTTCATGGCGGCGGAGAAGCCGTTGTCGCCGCATAAGTACAGAAAGAAAAACATTCCCTTTTTGTCGTTTAGTAAAACGCTTCGTATAAAAGAGATTCTTTTTGAATAACATAAAAGTCAAAGTGGTTTATACACCGTATAAAAGAAAGTTGTGTATAAAACCAAATATGCCTCAATGAAAGGGGATTGAGATGAAGTCCTTAAAAAGATCATTTTTAAAATAAAATAGATCTATTATGTGTATTAACTATAGGTACACATAAATAAAGTAAAAATACAAAATAGGACATAATAATATCATGACATTATTTGAAAGTAGGAGATTAACCCAAAGAATGGAAGTTGGGTTAAGAAATTCCCTTACAAAGATCATTTTTAAAATAAAGTAGGTCTATTATGTGTATTCACTATAATTACACATAAAGAAAGTCAAAATAAAAAATAGGAAATAATAATATCATGACATAATTTGAAAGTAGGAGATTAACCCAAAGAATGGAAATTGGGTTAAGAAATTCCCTTACCTTGTGTCCGACTTGACTCAACCGTTCTTTAACCTCCTGAATAATAAACTAGAGTTAATATCTACCTTATTAAGAACCATTTTAAATTTCATTATCCTTTTTATATCACTTATTACAATGTTATGAACATTATGTAATTATTTAAGTTAATAATGGTCGTTTTGTCGATCTTTGGTAACTTGAGTCAACAATAAACTTCTTATAATTACAAGTTGTTCATGTGGTAGAATATCCATTATATCCAGAATTATATTCATGATTTAGATGTCATATATATCTTATATATCCAGTATATACATTCATTTATAATATTACGTAACATTTAGAGGTAAGAAATGAAATGCACCGTTCATGGAGACGGTAAGCCGTACGTACGCATGAACGCTACTTTCATTTCAATTTCATATTTAATGTAACTAAATCATAATTATATAAATGTATAATATAATTCCAGTATAATATAGTGTATAATACCATTTACTTCATCCTTTATACATCCCACATATGGCATTAACGATTCAAATCACTTTGAGGGGGCGGTAGTCCGCACTTCCTAAAATGAAATTATCGCGTTTTACCCATAATGGAAATCATAAAGTATGCCATAAATGAGAAATACAGAAGCATAATTAAAACATAAACATATTATATATCATATATAAAAATAGTGACATCTTAATGGCCACCTTTGAAGGTGTTATATGAGTGTTGAACAATCATCGTTTCGTGAGGCAGAAATTCGCCATCCACAGAAACCGTATGTTCTTTAACCATTAGATGTAGGTGTGTGTAATTGTAGCTCGAATACTTCTTATAAAAACATGCTAGTATATTGAGGATACTGGTGTTGTTACAAAAGAAATGAATAAAAAGAGTTTAGGGGGTTGGAGAAGAAAAATAAAACAAAACAACATTAGAAAAGACATTACCTCAAAATCGGGTAACTCTTTTGGATTTGAGCCAAAGGCTTCCTTGGGAAGAGTTATGCCCAAAGTAAGGCTTCTAGGAGTAATAGGGGGAAGTTGGGAGAGTATTTGGGCAGAGTTTGTCTGAGCCAAATGGATTGAAAGTGTAAATGAGATGGGAGAGGTGGGGGCCTTTTATAAGTGGAGAGGAGGGGCACTTTTGGAAAGATTGAAATGTTACATTATTTCACAATGCTTTTCGGATTCTAAAGGTCCCACACTTATATAATTTTAGGCTAAGGTGATAAGGTTTCTAAATCTACTCATCCAATAGTCTTTGGACAAGTTTAAGCCTTGGACTTTTCATTATCTTCTCATTTTATTTAAATCGTTAAATAATGAGGTCATCACTGCATCATAATGATGTCATAAATAATTTAATTTATTTAATGTCTAAAAATTATAAAAAATACTATGATGTAGGAAATCGTTTTAGCTTTCTAATGAATATTTATAGTCAAAATTTGGACTTGTGTAACCCCACTTAAAAACTATTTTAGTAAAATAACTCATGTTTGTGTCAATTTAATTTTAACATTAAATAAATATATATTAATGTAATTTTCCAACTAAAGTGGCTCCATGGGGTCCCCAAGTTGACCCATGGGTTTTATTGGTCGGCCATGACTCATCCAATAGGAGTAGGACAAGTGTCATGCTCATCTCATATTATTAAAACATTATTTGTACCTTAAACTACACTAATTACCTCTAATCGCGATTAAGAACTTAAAAGTTACTATTAACCAAAAAATTATTTTAATCTCATTGAACCACATTTTACTTCTTAATGACAACCATGTATGTTGAATTTTTGAAAATAAAATCATAGAAGTGGTAATATTTCATTTAAACGAAAAAATCAGTTATTTAACTACCACTTAGTGGTTTCACTATTCATCAAAAATTGAAGTTTTTCAGAACAAGGCCAAAATTTCACCCTAAGATATAATTGATATTCCAAATTCAAAAATAATGTCTATTTTACAAAATTCCAAACATATAAGTTGCATTAATTAATTTTATAATTAATTCCCGCTGTTACGACAAATAGCGTGTTTTTAAGAAACAATTTATATCAAAAGATTGGCAATCGTTTATGTCCAATTTCAATGTTAAATTAATTCTAATGACCACCATTGGATAAAATGGTAAAAATATATTCTAATTATACCTTAAAACCACTAAATAGTATAATTTATCACAATAAATTATTTTGATTAAAAAATTTGTTTTAAAGTATTTTTCACTATTCATAAAAAATAGAAGTTCTCAGAAAAATACCAAAAATTCAACATAGGCTAATTTCGATATTCCGAATCCAAAAATGAAGTCCATTTTGATAAATAAAATTTATAAAATTTCAAAAAGTAGGTATTACTATTCACAACGGCTAGTTTAATTCGTTGTGGTGTGTGTTAGAGCTCGAGGTTGCGTACAACACACGCTATTGCATTATTCAGAGTGAAACGTACCGTGGAAGCTTGGGGTGTTACAGTGATTATTTAAACTCCTCTTTTGTCAATATTATATCACTATTTCAACATAAAAAATAATTTCATTTTCCTCTAAAATGAATGTGTCCAAACATTGTCGAGTTGTAATAAAAATAACAATTATAGGATTATCATCACCTAAATTATTTTCCTGCATAATAAAGGTCCTTTTTTATATTCTCCAAAATTAGGTGAAGCACATAAACCACATGAATCATTCACATTACCCATTATAAAATTTAATCTAATTTGGTGTCCCCACTTAGATGTGGGTTGGTTTTATTTCTTCCACAAATATCTGGAGAACTCATAGTATAAAATTTTTTGTGTTGACTTATTTCATGTGATTTTTGATTCATAGTTCCCCATTTCTATAAAATCTCACTCATAGTATTTGCTTTACCCTGCTAAACCGGTTGAGGATTCCTTCAACTTTCATTTGAACCTTGTTTCCAAGTATAGGTGGGTCTTTATTTTTAGTTTTTTCTTTCTCTTGGCCCCACTTACATTCATTCCGACCACCATTGAATTTTTTTAAGTCATCATTTTGATATTTTTTATGGTGTAATTTATCAATTCTTCCCATTGTGACACACCCACAATTTTATTTAAACCCTATCCCTAGTTATGGGGACTCCTATAAGTCTCTTTAAATATCCACTCATACTTGATTTCACTTCATAAATTTGAATCATGATCATTATTTAAAACATCTATATATTCTTTTAAGTTGTTTAAATATCACTCCTAGTTTCCACTCTGAAATGTTTCAAGAGTTTATTCTCTCTATTGGTTCCATTGAGGTTGAGTTTTGTTTTTAGGTGATCCCTAGTAGTTGTTATTATAACAACAAGTTTCCGGATCCAAGAAAAACCCATTCCTAAAATTTTTTAATTAAAATAAATTCAAATAGCATTAAAAAGGCGTTTACATAAACAATAATGAAAGAAACTGCACATGTTAGATTCAACCAAAGTAGAAGAAAAATCAGATGTGATAAAGGACCATATCGAGCTGGTTTCAATAATTTCCATTTTAGATAGAGCATCCACCACCTGGTTGGATTACCTGTATACATGGGTGAAATCCAGTTCAATTTTCTCCGTTAGAAAAAGAAATTAAATCCAAAATGGGATCACTCACCATGGGACACCTCAATATTGAGTCTTTAAGAAACGTACAACAATGGTGGAATCAGATTCCACACAAATACGTCTCTAGTTGTGTTGGAATGTATATTTTATAGCTTTAATAATTACCCATAATTCTACCTCAATATTAGAAACAATGGAAATATAATGATAAAAAAACCTTTCACAAATCCCTGATGTGTATAGAAGACTCCACAATAGCCCGATGGACCTAGTGCACCTAATTCCGCACCATCCACATTAACTATTAACCAAGACTAAATTAGAGGTATCCATATAATAAACTTGAGAATCAATGGTTTCTCGATCCTACTAGAAACACCAAAAGCTTTCAGAATAACAAGGTCAAAGAGATCATTATTCATGGTACTTGTTTGGACCTTGGAGGTAGAAACAACCTCCCTATAGATAGCCGTGATTCCAGCATGTAGTGACAGAATTTGATTATCAAAAGCAAGATCATCTCATAATCTCCATGTAAAGTAAATTAAGGAAACAACTGATGTATAAAAAATGTCATGAATTTATTTACTATTGTCGAGATCTCAAAAATCCAACATTATGTATTCAAGGCTGCGGATCCTAATATTAACATAAAAAACCACATGAATTTGCAGACATAGTTGGAACGAGAGTGTGTAGGAAGTGAATACATGGTCAACTTTTTCATCCAAATATGATAAAAGAAAGTATACTGGTGCAAGCTGAAATCCAGATTACTGTAGTTACCCTTGCAGTGGTATCTTTCATCTTCAAATTCTCTATAGGAGAAGCATGTTGGTTGGTGTAATGAATCATTGCCTAAAATTTCTCCTCCATAAAGGGACAATAGTGAATTTATTACAAATTTTCCTATAGAATCCCCTAGCAGAGAAGATTCCAACATGGTTGGGAGTCCACCATAACATGTCAAAATTTACAAATACATACCTCTGTAATTCCAATATGATAGAAGGAGGCAAAGAGGCCTATATATATTTCATCCAGCAAACCCTCCTAAATAGAGAAATTCTTCATGTGACCAGGAGCAGTGAAGACTTCACTAATCGACTTACTCAGACATGGTGTATTCCAAAAATTCAAGGAATATTGCCTACAAACAACCCATTTTGAGAAATTCATGAGCTATTTATAATAGTATTTAATGGATGGACATATTGAAGATGGAATATATGATGCGTAATCACTATGAATTTTTGAAGTGAATCTGTTAAATAATAATTACAAGGAGCTATCATTTGATGTTAATATATTCCAAGTAAACTTGATGAGAAGAGAATCATTGAAAAGAAATAGATCCTTGATACCCAAGCCTCCCATATCGACTGTATTTATAAAATCTATCCATGGACTAATTAAAAGATTCCATTCATGGATTGATCAAGTCCACAAGAAGTTTCTAATCATGGCATGAACTTCCTTAATGATGTATTTGAGCCATTTGTAAAGAGAGAATGCATAAACAAACATTGAGGTTATAACTAAATTAACCAAGAAAATTCTTCCATCTTGTTACATGGTATTCCCCTTCCAATTTTCCATCTGATTGATAATTCTAGATATTATTTTTTCCAAGTAAAACCTTTTGACCTTACCCCAAAAAATAGGCACTGTAAGATAGGTGAAGGGGAGAGTTCCCCTTTTCACTCTAATAATTTTGGCCACCCTATTCTTTTTTGAGGCAGTTATTCCATCACCAAACATCACAAAAGACTTGATACAACTAAAAACTTGGCCAAATACCTCTTCATAATGAGCAAAGATCATGTGGATGAAATAGATTATTTTCATGGTTTCCTATCCAAATAGTAGAATATTATCAGTATAAAAGAGATGTGAGGGGGTAAAGAGATCCCTCCTAGACCTGATCATTCTATAAATATCAGTTTTCACAATATCATTAATACATATACTCAGGTAATCCTCAACCAAAGAAAAAAGGATCCCGAAAATTGGATCACCCTGCCTTACCCATCTATAACACTAGAAGAATCCTCTGGGGGAGCCATTAATTAGTATGGATAGCCTCGTACTTTTGAGGATAGTGATGATTAATTTGATAAAGAAACCAAAAAAACCATACCTTATAATCATTTCAAAAATAAATCTCCATTTAATTGTATCGAAGTCCTTTGAGATATCAAGATTTAAAGCAAAGTTACCATGACTAGCTTTTTTCTTAATAATGTTAATGCACTCTAAGGCAGTGAAGAGGCAGTTCTGAGTATTCCTTCTAGGGATGAACCCAAACATGTTTGATGATATAATCCCTATAGCAATGGATCCTAACCTCATGGAAATAACTTTTCTAATGGTTTTTGGGAAGATGTTCCCAATGGGAACATGCCTGAAATCCTTGACAACGACCGTGTTCTTCTTTGTTGGAATGAGAGAAATAAAATTGGCATTGATTTCATAGGGTAAGGAAGCATGATTATACTCCAATCATTAGTTTGAGATGACATTTTTGTTAATACCATTAAGACATGTCTTCAACTTTTTCTGAAGTTGATTGTTCCTTCTAGACCCAATAATAATTTTCATTTATGTTCTTTGAGGATTCATATCATCCATGTGAATTTTTTAAATTTAAATCATTAATCGAAACCTAATTATATTTTTATTGGTTTTCCAGTAGCTTGAGAACCCCTCCCTATGAATTATAGTTCATTAGATTTGATTTCAATAGTTTCTTCAAATGTTAGGTTTTAAAGACTAGGTGATAGGCCCCTATCAACGTTTTCATCATCCAACAAATGATCATGAACTTTATGTCCTACTCATTCTATGATTGAAACACCACCTGGCCCACTGCGTAGTAAGTTATTAAATGAATAAACATCAAATACTCTCTTTTTTATACTCCCACTTAGAAAATTTATAGAAATTGTTCCTAATCTATGTGTTTTTCAATAGATGAAAATTTAATTAGATTTTTTATAACATTATATATATCACACATTCACTTACTTCAATGATTTTCTTGACTACAAAACAATCACAATTCACAATATTTGACTGTTATTATCTTAGAGAAATGACTTCATGTATATTAAATGATTCTTTAAGAATGATCTTTTAGGGTTCTAAGTTCTTATTTTATATTTATTTATTTACTTTGTTAAATATTAATATTAGTGAATCAAATAGAATGGATATGAATAAAAAATGGATGTATGTCAATCGTATGACAAAAGAGTTTGAGGATAGGGTGAAAGAGTTCATCAATTTTTCAAAAGATCATGCATATGACCCTTCTCAATTTTTTGTGTGTGTTCACACTATTGTTATTCAAGAATAATTAGTCCAAAGGGGTTAGAAGAACACATTATCTATCACATAATAGATTGAATTTAAAAATGTTGAACTAAATATGGGTAAAGACATTATGTAGCTTGTGATTGGGATAATACTTCATTTTATGGATCATCTAATATGATTACATGTATGAAAAATGAAAAATTCCATCTACATGATATGATTAAATGCGTGATCAATGATGAAGATAATATTGAGTAATTGAAAATAATTGTTGAAGATAAACTTTAAGATTGTCTAAAACAATTTCATAAGTTAATGAATTATACAAATATGCAATTATATTTTTTTTGTAATAAATATACAAAATTATTAGCCATACCAAAGCTATATAATATAAAATATAGCAATAGATGGAATGATGACAACTTTACTGAACTACTTTATCTCTTGAATGATATTCTATGAGAAGATAATGAGATTCCTTACTAAACATATTAAGCCAAAAAATTATACATTCCATGGATATGATCTCTGAAAGAATACATGCATGTCCAAATGAATGTATAATGTTTCATAAGGAAAATGAATCACTTAAAAAATCCCCAAAGTGTGGTGCGTCTTGATACAAGAAACCTGAATTAAGTCTTTAAAAATTTGTATGTTAGTTTCTAATAATTATAAGTTTAATTAATCTATATGTAAGTGAGGAGATTACAAGTAAATTGATGTGGCATGTACATATAATAAATCAACATGAGAAAATTCATCAACCAGAAGACTTTCCTTCGTTTAAGTAAGTTGATCATGAGTATTCTAAATTTTTAAATGATCTAGGAACCTTTTAATTTAACTATCTACTGATAAAGTGAATAATTTTTGTTTATAAAGTAACACTCATATTGCATAGATGATTATGATTGTAAATTATAACTATCCACCATGGTTATACATGAAGGTAAAATATATTATTCTATCTCTACTTATATCTGGGTCAAAACAACCAAGTAATTATATTAATGTTTATTTGGCTCCATTTATTGAATATTTAAAATAAATGCGGTATTTAGGTGTTATGTTGTATGATTCTTATAGAAATGAATATTTCATGTTGAGAGACATGTTGTATGGGGTGATAAATGACTTTAATTCTTATGGAAATTTTTCATGATGTAGAATTAAAGTAACTCAAGGGTGTCCCACTAGTGAACAAGGTACACACTCAATTTGGTTGAAACATTCATCAAAGACTATACATATGGTACAAGTTGGTGAAAGTTCAAAATGGAATAAGAAAAGTTGGTTGAAAATTTAATTTTGTTTTATCAAGAGGATAATAAAGGTCATTGAATCATAGGGTTTACAAAAAGTAATAATAATAATTCAACACGATTGGATTACCAAAGATATACCTAAAGGAGTTTTTGAAACATCATAGAATTTATATATTAGGTATGGATTTTATAGAAATTAATTCTTTAATTTTGAAGGGTACGTGATACCAAATTTTATATTTTGAAAATTGTTGTAAATATATTGTAGTTGAAAATCAAAGGTAGAATTGATTAATCTTGTATTTTAAATTTATGAGATGAGGTAAATAGTTACTATATCAAGGATTTAAATGTAAAGGATTTTAGCAATATCAAATGAATCTACATAAAATATGTATATCTTTATCTTATTTCTCTAATATGATAATATAATATATTCAATAACAAAGAGTTGTTATGAATAATATGTCATGATTAAATTTATACACATGTTTTATGATCCACCAATTTCTATAATATATATTGAGAAGAATATATGGATAAAAATGTTTTATCCAGGATAAAATTTTTATCTAAATATTTGTTAAAATCTGAGGGAATCTGTTCCTACCACCAATCAGTGGTATATTTTATTAAAGTGTTTTTTCTCAAATAAAAATGTTCTAAATTCATATAGAAACAATAGTTTATTTCTTTAATATTCCTACTAAAAGGGAATAAAATTTATGACCAAACACAAAGGGTTTAGTAATCTTAGTGAGACATTTGGAACAGAATATAATTTCTAAGAGGCCTATTGAACTATATTTAAACCTAGAGAAGTTAAAATTTAACAAATATATTATTACACTAGTTTAAAGATAAAGTGATATCCAATTAATATCCTAAAATGTTTAGGTTATGTTATAGTAATGAAAAATGGAAAGTGTTACATTTAGTTACCATTAAGAAAGTGAATATCATTTCTTAAAAGATTATACCTGTCCAAGATTAATTTTTTTCAATCAATATCCTAAAAGATTTTGTGATATGCAATGATAAAGAAAAATTTAAATAGATACATTTAGTTATCATGAAAAGTGAAAGACACTTTTTCTTGAAAGACTATTCTAGTTAAAATGAAAATTGAATTAAACTTGATATTATAAAATAGTTTAAGTTATAATGGTAAAGTGAAATGTAAAGAGTTCTATTAATTACCATGAAAAAGTGGTTATAAGTTTATCCTAAAGGAGTTTAGGTTATAGAATTAAATAGAATTGTAAAAGTTACATTTAGCTACCAAGTTAAAGTAATTTTCACTTAATATACTAAATGAATTTAGGTGGATAAGTAAACAATAATGTAAGTTGTTACATTATTTCAAGGGAAATGTTTGATGGAATAATGTTCCAAGGATAATGATGATGAACTTATAAATAGTTCTAAGTAGTAAATAAAAAATTACATCATAATATTTTATGTTTTTAATTTAAAAAGTTTTAATATATTCAAGAAGTTGAATAATTAGTAATATAACTCCTAATTATAATAATTATTTAAAATAGATTAATTAATTTATGTTTCTGACTAAATAATTTAGTTGGGGAGTTTTATTATATAGTTCTATGAAGTGTAGAAAACATATGGGTGCTCTAGGAGTTTATCATATATGATATGACAAATCATCTCTTATGTTGGTTTTTTTTCTTAAATATCTTAGTAATATTAAAATGTCACATATTTGAGGAAATATCGACTTCCTCATTCTTTCACATTGGATGCATAACTCTATATATTGATATAAATTTCATGAAGAGTAATGATAATAGACATCTCAAAGTATGACTTTGATTTTATCCCTAATTGATGTTTGTTATGGATTATTATACGTTATGAAAAAAATTTAAGGTTATCATGAGTGGGGATATTTTATAGAGATACAAAATATGATCATGAGGCACACAAACAATGAATATGATTCTTTTTGTACACTATATGACCTAATAATTATACCACATGGAATGTCATACAAATGTCTTTGGAATACTAGGTGTGCAAGGATCATATTTTAGTCTCCTTTACTAGAGGTTGGAAAGATATCTATCCTGAGAAGATTAATACTTTGATACCCTAATTATGTAAGTATGCATATTAACTTAGATAGTACGAGGGTTGTTGGGTATGTTTTTGATATTGTCTTCAGTTGGATCTTAACCAAGATGGGATTTTCCCTCTTATATAATGAGTATGACATATGGTACCTTTATTGATATGTATTGTGGGAGTGTGAGACCACACCTAGATATTTTATATAAATCCATATTAGGTACATGTGATGTTCTTAACCATAAGGATCAATGATAAGTGTTGTATTCATTTACTAGATCAATCTACACTCCAAGAATTGAGAACAGATGAGTTGGTTACATGGTATTGACATGTTCTGTGTCCCATGGTCACTCGATGTCTTAGTTGAAGGGAAAATATGATATTTCAGGATTTCATATGATACATACCAGTGAAAACAATTATATAGACACATGTGTTTGATGTATATCATGTCATATCCCTTTATAGCTTCAGTACCATTAACACTTTTCTAGAGGCCTCTATTTTCTTACAATATGAATATGAAGATTCATATTTTTTTATCAATGATATAAAGGCCTGTAGGGTCACACATTATAGTTTACTGAATGATGATTTATTTTAAATTAGACAGACACTCTAATTTTTTTATAGTTAATCCAAATGTATTTTGGATGGTTATTCACAGGGTATTATATATGATGTGATACAAGGTGAAGTTAATGATATCTTTCCAAAAGTGTTTTGATGATATCAAAAAGAAGTTTTGGATTTGGTTTGACAGCTTAATGTATATGATAAAATATATGGTTAAATGAAATAGATCCCATCAGGATTTAGTACAAGTGGGAAATTTAAATATATATTCCATAAATCTATACACTGTATATGATTCATGGATATATCAAGTGGTTGGAATATCTTGATGCATGTGTGAAATGATATTTCATACATTCAACTTCATTTAGTCAAATGATAATAATTATATTAAGTGTGTTAATATTTTATTAATTCAAACTCATTTAAGGTTATCATTTATTAATATGTCATATGAGATGTAATATAAGTATGGATTTTGAATTCACATGATGAATGCACTGACCGTGGCATTTACTCATGCATTATAAATACAGGAGTAAATGTAGTAGTAGTGTAAGAGTGTATTTGAAAGAATATATAAAGAAATTACATATACTTACAATGTTTATGGAAGATTGTACAATGTTAGGCCATAATTATCCATCACTATAAGCTATATTCATTATTCTCCATTGCACATGAGGCACTAACATACCATGGTGAAAGGATGGATCCCCTCTGAATGTCAGATGATTCTACACAACCCATGGATACATTATAGAGAGGGAATGCATTTTTTACCCTTTTTGATATTTATCAAACCCATGTGATGGAGTTTGTAGATGTTGAATATGATCTACTATGTAAGGTACTCTATCAATATTAGTTCTTAATTTATGTATACTGTGTTTTTCATTTATATTGTATGGAGATCCTCAAACAAGGATTTAAATTTCTTCCAAAGCTTTTGATAATTGTTATTAGTCTCTAAAAAAAACTTCAAGAAATAATCATCATTAATCATAGATCATGAATTAGAAAAAAATTATAAATTAATTTTAAAAATCAATAAGTATCAAGGATTTTAGTTGATTGGAATTTCATTACAAAACCAACTATGTCAATTGACAGAATAAATGAACACACAAAAAGGAATACACACTTGGGGGAATTATTAATGGTAGTATTGATCAAAGGAAAGTCCTAGAAAAAAAATTCATCAAGTTGAGATCTATATATATCAATGAAATGGGGAATTACTTCTCTTGAAGAGGGAGATAAAGGAGGAGAGGAGAAACCATGATCAAATCATGATAACACTTACTATAAGAGAATCATCGCATCAAATTAAAGTTTGATCAAAGAAGAAACATGTTTGTGAGATCCAAATTCATCTATATAGAGCCTCCAAGGAATTTAGTATTGAATAATATTCAATTTTGATTGTTTAGAAATAAACAAGGGATTAAAAAATTTAAAGTTACGATATTACCCTATTGTTTCTCAGCTCTGTCGGTATCATCAGCTAGCTGGTGGCCTACACAAGAAACCTACTGGCACTCAGTAGAATGAACTACAGTCTATAAGTACCACCAACTTGATGGTGGTATTATATTGGCTAACAAGTGTGATTCTTGTAGGAATCCAAAACTTGCATCCTCCCATGGGCTAGCCGATGGAACGCATCGGCTAGCCGGTAGGCCTCCTATAGATTTTGTAGCCACATGAGTAATCCCACGCTTTTATTAAAAGATTGAAACATCACTTGGCCTCTAAAACAAAGATCAAGAACCTTTCCACACCCCTAAAAAAGCTTAATCATGGGGAAAAACCTAGAAACAACAAGTATAACAAAAAATTGATGTAAACCACTTGTGACCAAAATTAAAACAAAGAGTACCAAGAACAAAAAAAGGTTCATACCTAAAATATGGAAATGGGATTTTACACTCACTATCACCAATTCTCTAATAGAGACCCTTATTCAAAATCCAACATGACCCCCATAATATTCTCCATAAAAATACTAGGTCTTAGCCCCAATAATGCATTAAAAAAAAAGAGTGAGGATAATACTTAGCATGAATAATCTTGGAACTCACAGAATTTAACGTTTGAAAATGTAAAAACCCCTTATTACAAGATAAGACTCATTAAAAAAATTGATTTCATAAAACATAAAATCCACAATCCTTTTTTCACATAATTTATCCCATGCCACCTAGTGGGATTATTTTTTCATGATATCCCAAAAAAATGAAGCTAATCACAAATGTAACTAATCAATAAGACCAACAGAGATCTTGAATAAATACATTACATCATTGGACATAGATTGGGTAATATCCTTGAAAATAGTCTTTTTCACTACTATAGAAACTCTCTTGCCAGACCATGGATAAACCTTCTTATCAATTATATCGATAATAAAATAGAACACATATTTATTTAATCCTCTAAAATCTATGGGAAGGCCAAAGTATTTTTGGTGTTTATTCACTGATTGGATGCCAAAAGAGCCTTGTAGATCAAAAAACATGAAATTATAGATGCCTCTTCTAAATAATATCTCAAATTTAGTTAATTTTATTGACTAAATTGAAGCTATTTCATAGATGTACATAATATTACTTATTGAATGAAATTCCTACAAAGTGGATCATTTAAATATCATATTTCATATAAAAAAATTAGAAATAAGGGGTTATGATGACATGATTTTCCACCATGTATAAAATTATTATTTATCGCACCTATGATAGGATTAGGGGAAAAATAATCCACAAGTATAAATAGGTACATGGAAGGAGTATATCCCTGATGAAAAATGTGATAAGGAATAAATATTTTAGTAAGGCTATCATTAACCTTGATCTTAATGGATGCCAAGGAAACACACTACAAAATTACATCCACAGATTGGTTATAGAATCCCATCATGACAAGTAAAAAGTGAAGAAAAGATCATTTGACCCTATCATATTCTTTATTAATGTCCAATTTCAAGACATCACCCCCACATTTTTGAGAGAGAGAGAGAGAGGGTCTTCATTAAGTGAAAAATATCTTGGGAAACAGTTTTATTATTCAAGATAATCCTTTTGGGCATTGAAACACTTTGGATTTTAGAAATAATGGAAGGAAACTGACTTCTAAGATGATTGACCATAATTTTTGGGAAAATATTATAAGTCACATTGCAAAGACTAATGACATGAATTTCAAAAATATGGAACCATTATTCACTTTGGGATTAGGGTGATTATGGTATCATTTAATGAATTAAAGAAAGCTTTACCTTTCCATTATTCATTTATGATCCATGTGGTATCAGGGCCCACAATATGCCAAAACTAGTTAATGAAAAGGGCATGTAATCTATCTGGGTTGGGGACTTAGTGGCATGTATTTTTGAAGGATCCATGTTGACCTCCTCATAAATGATTTCTTTTGTAAGATCACTATTCATATAATATTTCACTAGTGGGGATATATTATAGGTTACTTTTATGGAAATAAAATACCCCCATAAGAGTAAAAATCATGAAAGAATATTAAAATAATATGCTCGATTTCACTCTCATAGCTTGGGAAAACTCCTTCAAGCCTCTCTAATTTCAAAATAATGTTCATACTTTGTATTATTAAAGCTTTATGATGAAAGTATAAAGTATTCTGTTGTACTTATTTAATGTTTGATTCCCTTAATCACTTGAACTATAAAATTTATTTATTTCTAAGACTATTATCTAAATCTTTATCAAGATATAAAATCCATGAGATCCTAGGAGTCATGGTAGCAAGAGAGTAGAACACGAATACAAGTTAATGGATTACCTATTTATCCCAAATCAGACAACCCCATAGACCTCAAAACATCTTGGAAATCTTCAATGAGATATAGAGGCTAAGAAATACCCTATAATTTTTATCTATAGAGAAGTATTTCATTTTATTCCCCCATAAAAAATAAAGGGGAAAACATGTCATTACGCACAAACCTCAATAGTTCACAAGATTTTCATTTATCATCCTGATTGAGAAAGCCATAGAAGCCCATGAAGAACTATTCTTAAATTCATTCCTACTAAATGAAAAAATAAATAAGATTCTCATAGTAATTTTTAATTTTAAAAATCATATCATCTTTCCAAGAAAATACATAATCCACCCACATGACCCTATCTTAAAATAGGAAAATTACATTGAAATCCCATATTAGAGGCTAAACCAATCATGTCCCTTCTTTTCAACATAGTCTGAAAAAGGAAAACCACATATGGGTTGTATTTTGACCCAAAAAAATTATTATTTTATCATATTAATAACAAAAAATTTATGACAACAAATAAATATAATATATTAATTATTATTAAATGAAAATATTATTTTCACTAGAAAAATATGTAAAGATCCATACTTTTACATGTATTTTTTTAATTATATAAAAATATTACGAGTCTGCAAAAATTGACGGCGCGTGATTCTGAGGCCTGGAGTGCCCAAAATGAATTTTCAAACTTTCATTAAGGTACGTTCAGTTAACATGCAGGCATGAATTTGTAACTTTTGAACCAATTCTTGGAATTGAAATTCAATGACATTTTTGAACTCGAAGCGCCAATATTCTCTTAAGGAAGTCTTCACCTTGACCCCAGTAGGTCGAGGGTGGAAGTTTAATTCTCAAATTTTTGTGGGAGAATAGGGAGAAAATAAAATAAACATGTTTTATTTTATTTTCAAAATCTATCCTCCTTTTTGAATTTGATGGTGGGGACCACCCAATTTTGAAACACCTCATTCAATAAGGTGTAACCCTTGAAAACCCTCCCCATCTAACGACTTCAATTAATGAAGTCATTAAGGGAGGTTGGCTCCTCACCTTATCCTTATTTGATTTGAGGGGTTGGCAATCTCTCTGGGAAGAGGACTCTTGATGGAGAACTTTTGGTGGAGAGGATAACTTGGTGGAAGAACCTCCTTCAACGAAGAACATCACCAACGATGAACGGACTGACGTTCGAGGAAACACCAACGTCACCATCTTCATATCCTTCTTCACGAGACCTCCAACAAACGTCAATGTAAGGGTTTTGAATTTTCGTTTTCTTGTTTGTTCATCATGATTCCACATTGTGATTCAATCTTCATAATCCACCTGTTACCGATCTAACATGGAGGGTGTGAGCTAAGCTAACATGACCTGATCCCTCCACTAATTAATTTAATTACATGATATTCATGGGCATGACTTCAAGGTGTATGTAATTCGACCCCGTTGATTTTGGAACAATTTCAACATCCTGAGACCCAAAATGGTTCTTTCGGTTTGAAGAATAGGCCACCAAAGCTCTCCCAGTTACCCGAGGAAGTTCGCCGGCAATCGGTGCCGGTGACCAGTGCCAGTAGGGAATAAGTGGTGACCGAAACATCGTCCTTCCATGAGGAGGGAGGTGGCATGTCCGTACCACTGGAAGAGGAGGCTGTGGGCTGTCAGATACAGTGGAGTGGAGTGGTGGCCGACACGCTGGCCGAACGCGTGGCGAAGTGGTGGGGTGTGTCTGCGCCACCAGAGTTGTAGACCGCAGATTCTTGGCCACGACGAAGATAGGAGGGTGTTCAGCACTCAGCCAACCATGGTGGAGGAGCGGCATGCGACCACATTGCTGGAAGAAGGGTTGTCCAATCCAGTCGGTCGTGTCGCGCCGAGCGAGACCCCTCCGGTGGGTCACACGTGCCAGCCAGCGGTGCCATGTGGCCTTGCCTAGTTGGCAAAAAAAAAAAAAAACGAACGGCCTATGGTCAGTTCGGGTGACCTGGGGGGGGGGGGGCTCCTCTCTTTGGTGGCGGCTAGGGAAGACCCTACCATAAGGGGACACCCCGACCGCGGGTTTCACTGCGGGCCGTGTGGTGGGCCGCACCCTGCAGTCCAGGCTGGGTTCTCCGTGACCTAGCTGGTTCAGGTCGGACCGAAACCGGGCCCATCTCGACCCAGATACGCCTTTGTGGCCATATCTTGAGAACCAGACATCCGTTTGATGAACCATATATGACACCAGAATCCTTGGATCAAGAAAAACATTTTGGTATACTCTAATTGAGTTTTGGATAAAGTTGGAGTATGTTTGGGTTGGATCGAACCCAAATCCAAGTAGGCCCTCGAAACAAAAATGCTAATAACTTACATACCGGGTGTCCGATTGATGTGCCATATATTGTGTTGGGTCTCTTATGACATGACAGACCTCTGGGATTCTTCTTCATGGGAGTATGTGGTAGTTGAAGTATTGACCAATGGCTTGAGAAGAAGAACCTCCCGAAATCAAGCGCGCTTAGTGCGGGAACCCTGTGGCTGACTGTACTTGAGGAGACTTCAGATCCTATGTGGGTCATCTTTGGATCTTGTGTGGGTAAGCATCCTTAGATCCTGTGTGGTTCATTTTCAGATCCTATGTGGATCATCTCCAAATCCTATGTGGGACATCTTCAGATCATGTGAGGGTCATCTTCGATCTTGTGTGGGTCAAAAACATTGATTCTAGAAGAAGTAACATGATCTAGTAGTACATTTAATCATCTATACTTCCGTACCTAAGTTATAATTGGTGTAAGATGAGTCTTTTCCCTTGTGTTACACTTCTGTGTGGTGATACCTATGTGGTAAACTTATGTGTGGCATTACCTTTGTGGTACTTACCTTTGTGGTGATACTTGTGTGGTATTCTTCTATGTGACGTTACCTTTGTGGTACTTACCTTTGCGGTGTTACCTCAATGGTATTCATTCCTTCGTGGAACAATTGTGCTTTTGGCTAAAGAGTTGGGCCTTGTTTTCTTCTTGAACGTGATGGGTATAATTGATAACTTATGTATATGTATGGGCATATACCTAAGTAGGGTTGACTATTGTTTTTGTGATTTTTGTTTTATCCTTTGTGGAATTTGGGAGACCTTAGGGGGTCTCAGGGTCCCTACTGAGTATCGTTATACTCACCCCTGCACGGGCTATGCCCACACCTTGCTGTGTCTGGTGCAGATGACGAACATCGCTGATCGAGGTCGAGGGTACCAGGATTAGAGGTTGCATGTAGGTGGACCATAAATGAGGTGTACCATAGAGATGAACATTAGAGAGCTATACCTACCATTTTGGTAGGATCCTTGGCAGGTGTTCACATGAGCTTTTTTCAGTTTAACTTATACTTTTCAGCTGGGCTTGTATTTTGGCCCCTTTACTTACTATACACACCTTGTTTACTATATAGTTTACTTAAACTTGTATATTACTGTGTGATTGGTTTTTGTGAGTTTAAAGGTTTAAAGGAAATACCTTCTTGGTTTTATTATTGTGCCCTTTCGATGCTAGTCGCCAGCCCTTAGCCTATGGAAGGCGGGATTGAGGTAGTCACGAAACGAGCCCCAGGGGACAGTTCGTGACAAATTGGTATCAGAGGAGTCAGTTCTACCGAAGAACTAAGACTCTGATCTTTTCTATGTGGCAATAGTGTTAAGTACGATGAGTGTGGTTTTCAGTTTGGGGAATCTAGTGTTGGTGCGGTGGCCGACGTATCCATACACCAGTATCCTGACTTCTGATTTTCAACTTAGTGCACGAAAATTCTGATTGTGTGTGTGTTTTTGGAAATTTTTCTTTGTGGTATCTTTGAGTCAGCTCACCAGGTTTAACTTTTGACAGTGGCACATCTGTTTCTTTTCAGGATTCCTCCATGCAGACAGCCATCCAGGGTTCCATGTTGAGTATGCGATGACAGCCAACTGAGCAACGAGGTTTTGGTGCAGTCCCCCCTTACAGTAGTTGTACCACCAGACATTGTACCAGTAGCACCATTACCCATTGTACAATCAATGCCACCAGCCCCAGAAGCAGAGGGTACATGCCGCTTGAGCGTGCTGCATGAGTTTCAGCACTAGAGGTCACCGAGGTTCTAGGGAGAGATGGATCCTCAGGCAGCTAAGGACTGACTGTAGGTCGTGGTTAGTGTTTTTTGACTCATAAGAACAACTGCTGATCTCATGGTGATCCTTTCCACCGGTCTTCTTCAGGAAGTAGCGGGTAGATGGTGGAGCTTGATGCTCTAGGTTCATGACGAGGTGACTCTCATCTGGGCGGACTTCGAGGGACTTTTCAGGTCAGAGTTCATCCCAACGACTTTACGCTCGGTGCGTATATAGGATCTTCTCCACATTCAGTAGGGTTGCATGACTGTGGCCTAGTATTCAGCAAGGTTCACCGACCTCTCACGCTACTCCACTGACATGGTGCATGACCCTTTCTTCAGGGCCTAGACCATCGAGTAGGGGATTATATGGGATATTTGAGCCTCGATGATTTCTCTCAGCATCCTGACGTAGGCAGTGGTATTAGAGTGAGCACTCTTAGTGGAGAGATTCCTTGCTGAGCAGTCACCGACAGCGAGACCCACCACCGGAAGACACATAGTAGAGTTATCAGCAGATGGAAGAATATAGATGACATAGAGGTCCAAGATGACTATACCCATGGGTGGACAACCGTAGGACACATGGTCTGTTGTGCATGGCTCTCAAGACAGAGCAGGACAGGCGAGAAGCATGCAGTGTTACTCGTGCGGTAGGCAGGGTCACATGGCTCATGATTTCCTAACTCACCATATAGACGACCAACAAATGGTCTAAGGACCACCTGGGTAGAGGCGAAGATTTGATTGAGGAGGTCCGCAGGCAGCAGTCAGACGTGGAAGAGGAGTAGGTCATGCAACAGGCGGTGTGTGGTGATTCGAGGTTGTAACACCCTGAGATTTTATGAAAAATATTTTTTTTAATTTTATTTTCTTGTGTTGTACACTACACCAAAAAGAGATTTCACTACACGCATCCCTGACTTGGCTTTCATTACACGCAATCACGACCTTCCACGATAGCGTGTGTTGTACGCAATACCGAGTTTCACTAAACAATGATATGTTATATAAACCAGCTGTTATGAATAATAATACCCACTTTTTAAAATTTTATAAATTTTATCTTTTGAAATGGACTTCATTTTTGGATTTATAATATCGAAATTAGCCTAGGGTGAATTTTTGGTATTTTTCTGAAAACTTTCAATTTTTGATGAATAGTGAAAACACTGGGTTACTATTTAGAAACCGACTTTTTATTTAAATAATTATTTATTTTATTTAAATTTATTTTAGGTCAAAATTGATATATAATACCTATATAAGTTCAATGTAATTCATTGGAGTCATTTTATAATAATTTTAGATATATAAAAATTTTATTGAACTTTTCATCGCCTTTTACCCACCTCCTAGGAGAATTTGGAAATTCACATAAAACTTAATTTTACCGCTTCTTTGAGTGGAATTTCGAAAATCTGAGAGACATGATTAATATCAAGGACTAAAATGTGGTTCAATGAGATGAAAATAATTTTTTGTGAATAGTAACTTTTTACTTTTATTTACCATGGTTAAAAGTAAATAGGGTAATTAAGGGTAAACATGATATTATTATTGCCCTAAAACATGTCCTAATTCTATTGGATAAGTGTAATTCGACAAAAAACAACCTTAAGAATAAAATATGACCATTTAGGTCCACTTGGATTAGATTAGGACATTTATTATTAATTTATTCAAAGAAGGGTTAAAATAGTTAAAATCGAAGTTTAATAACTAATTCATTTTTAATACAGGGTTATGCATAAGATAAATTCTACTATAAATATTAATTCTAAATCTAAAACGATATCCTAAATAATTGTATTTTATTTATAATTTTTAGACATTAAATAATTCAATTTATTTATGACACAATGGTGATACAGTAATTACCTAAATAATGAAATATTAAAATAATTGATACTATAAATACCCAAATAAATGTAAATTGAGACTTTTTATGAATTAAAATAATTTTCTAGGTTAATATGACATGTTAGTATTTATTTAATTAACTTTTTTCGAACTAATCATGATTCTATGAATTTCAAAAAAAATCAATTACCAAATAGTGTCAAAATTGACATAAAATAGTTTTTAAAAAAAATATTATATTATTAATTGTTATTTTATTCCTAAAAATCTATGGTTCAGCCAAATGACTTATATAAGGATATATATATTAATATTTAACCACTTGGGGTTAGTTTGGCTTGTTATAGTATCTTTATTAACCATATAGTGTAAGAAAACAAGAAGACACAATAAAAGTTAAATTATTTAACTTAGAGTTAAATATAAATTATAAGGTTAAAATTGTAACCTAAACTTGCCTAAAATCTATTTTTTGAGAGTATTTTTACCCATCCCCACTTTATCTTAGAAATAAATCAATTTGGAGATATTATAAACCGAATATGACTTTATTATAAAATAATATTTTAAGTTTTTCTAAAGGTGCCTCTCTCCTCCCTTATAAAAAGGGCACCCATTCCCTCTTCTATTAAAACCCTTTTGATCCTTGAAGCTCGGACAAACCCTTCCCATTTCTCTTCTCCACTTCCCTAGAAACATTCTGGAGGTTCTGGTCTTCTCAAAAGACCAACTCTACTTCCTTAAGAGGAAGCTTAAAGGAGGTGCGTTGAAGAAGAGGTAATCTCTTCTTCTGATTCTTTCAAGTTTATTTCTTCTTCAACTTCTTCTTCTTTAGTTGCCTAATTATAAAGTAATAAAATAAGTATTAATTATATACTTATATGTTATTATAAATATGAAATAACCCTATTTCACCTTCTATCCATCCTATGGAAAACAAAATCACCGCGCATGCGTATGTACGGAATACCGTCTCAACGCTGTGGTGTAATCTGTTTTCGACCACCACCTTACTTAGATGGGTATAATTGTGTAAATAAATAACCATATATGATTATTGTAAAGTGATATTGATTCTGAAATATTATACATACACTTAAATACAATTCCACGATCATGGGAATGATATCATCACTTGTGCGTACGTACGGACTACCGTCTCCACGACGCGATGAGATTCATTCTCCATGTTAACCATTCAAGAATGATTATAAAGTATATATAATGAATAATAATTAAATATATGACATAATGAAGATACTGGATTTATGTATATATATATATATATGTGTGTGTGTGTGTGTCATCTAATTACTTCCATTAAAGTCAATAAAGAAAGGAAAACAGCATTCATGCGTACGTATGACCCACCGTCTCCATGAACAGTGTGTTTCATTTCATTTATATATATATATTATATATATATATATACTGAATATATATGATATATAAATCATGTTTTAAATTCTGGAAGTTAGTAAATCATGATATAAGTAATAATAATATCAAGAATAACAAGTCCAAACACGTACGATAAATGAAACAATTTTACCCAAAACGCTACTTTAACATGGAATTAACAAATAAATGGGTAATATAAATAACTAAGTGAACCATATAGGATATAATAACAATGAATATGATTCTATAATAAGTCAATGACATTATTTAAATCATTATACAGGATTTTCAGATACATACGAAGCATATCAGACATAAGGTATGGGATAACTTTTCAAATCTCATTTTTATCCTAGATTGTTTATTCATAAGTATTTACTGGGGTTATGTTAATCATCCATGTCTGTGTTTTCTAAAAATGTTTTCATAAAATGTTTAATATTCTTCGATTTATGTTTAAAGTCATTTTTACCCTTTTATGACATTTACCACAAGGTTTGGAAGCAATCTTTCTTTTGTTTACCATACGAGGTACTTTTTACTTTTCCGACAAAAGTACGAGGAGAATGTTTTTTTTTAAATTATATGACATGAATGGATTTTTACAGTTTTATAACACCTTATTTTCATGAGGATTACTCTATAATATTTTTTGTCTATTTTCAACAAAATACTTTTCTTTTAAAATTTCATGGCATTTTCTGAAAAAAAAAATGATTTTGAAGAAGAAAGGATATTTTCCTGAAGAATTCATTTCAAATGTTTTTTCAAAACCATTTTTCATCTAAGATGAAATTATTTCATATGTGTACGTTTCAATTATAATGTCTATATTATTTACATGGTATGATTCTTATTATGATGAAATGATATCCATTTGTTTTATATGGATTATGTTATGATGGCATGAGGTTTAAGAATCCCAAATTATTACATGGGTTATGCTATGATGTATGATTTGTGATTATGTGGCACAAGTAAGAATGATTTCATTATGAGATGGGTGGGACCTATATCTCCCTCCAATGCATTGGGTAATGATTTATATCTCATGAGAAATACATTTCTAGAACCGTAAGTTAATACGGTTCAGTGTTATAGGATTGAAACGAGGAGTGAACTCGATTCAGAAAGGGACTTTGTCCACTAAGATGGTCTTGGAAACAATGCCTTGGCTACTATGGAAATAATAACATGTTCTGAATGGTTTCCACAATTACATGTTTTCTTCCCATTATATTTTATCATAGTTTATGTTCCATTATGATATATTCCTTACGTACTTCCACGATTTATGTCTTTGCTCAAGATTTTGATTTTAAATTTCTTGTTCATGTTTTTTCTTTCAAATGTTTATGGATTGTTTTATGTTCTCTATGCTTACCCTTATTGAGCATTTGAGCTCACCCTTTATATGTTTTATTTTCCCCAGGATATAAATAAAGGTTTTAGGTAAGAAAACAAAAAGGGTAAGATCTTTATGGGAGATGTTGAAGATCTTTCCCCGCGATTAGAAGATTAAATTCTGAGTTTCCAAAGACACTAAACTATTACGATCCTTGTGTGTCTATGTTTGTTATGTATTAAGTATTCCGAAAAAGTAATGTAATGTCCATGTACGTCAAGCTTTGGGTCTCTACATTTGGTATCATAGGAAAGTTTTAGTTAACCTTTGGAAACTAGGATGCGAAAACATTAGTGGGATCCCTAGAGATATTTCTATGGTATGTCTAGGGATGTCCCTAAGGTTATGTATACGTATAGGTTATAGTCCTAGGATTATGTAAACAATATTAGAATTAAACCTAAGAAGTCAGATATTTAAGGTACTCCACCTTTATTATGTTGTTTTCCTAGCATGATTTTTGCCTCTCACACTATTCTTTTTGGGTTTTAGATGATGGCTGGAACCCGAAGGAACCGTGTTGATCAATGTAATGGAAAATGCAATGATTGTACTCCCGATCAACCAAATGTGATGGGAGATGGAGTGAAAAATCTTATTGCTATACTTACACAAGCTATGAATCATTCTGGATTTCCAAATGATAAGAGATGGGAACAATATTCTATTGAGTCCTTCATGAGGCAACGTCCACCATGTTTCAATGGGTCTTCTGATCCACTTGTTGATAAAAAATGGATCAGTACCATTGAAAAGATATTTTCCATACTTTGCTGTTCAGAACATGAAAAAGTCATTTTATCTATTTACCGTTTAGAAGGTGAAGCAGAACAGTGGTGGACTCTAATTAAGAATACAAGGCACCAAGATGAAATTGAATCCATGGAATGGGACGAGTTCAAGAACTTGTTTTTCAGTAAGTACTTCCCTCATATTCTTCGAACACAGATGGAAAAGGAGTTTCTTGAGTTTAAGCATAAGGATGATGAATCTGTTGCTATATACCAAGTGAATTTTACAAGACTTGCAAGGTATGAATCTGGCTTTATCATCCAACCTGAAAGTAAAGTTGATCGATTTTTCAGTGGCTTAAAACCAAGTCTTCAAAGGGCATTAGCTATAAGAGACTTCATCAGCTATGAAGAAATTGTGCGTTGTGATATCAAGGTAGAACTGGAAGTTGGTGTAACATATCCATCTCATGGTTTTGAAAAGAAACGAAAGATGGAGTTTAAAGAGAAATCTCAGAATAATGGTGAAAAGAAGATGAATGTTTCTTTATTCTCAAAGTGTGGAAAGATGCATGGTGGAGAATGTCTTAAAGGGACCAAAAAATGTTTTAGGTGTGGAAAAGAAGTTCATCGAGCAGCTGAGTGTCAAAGTAATGGAAATAGGGTTGCTAATGACGTGAATAAAGAAAAGACTGCAGAGAACGCACCACCAACACTTCAATGCTTCAAGTGCAAGGAAATGGGGGATTATGATAATCAATGCCCTAATCAAAGGGTTAATGATGATCAATGTGAGCAACCACTTAAGGAAAAGTATAAAGGGAAGTCAAATGCGATCACTATTTGTGATGTTGAGTATGACAATGATGTTGTGTAATGATTAGGTGTTTATGTAACGGGATTTCAAAATAGTATAATGAAATCTCATTTATAGTATTGTGGAATTTTGAAATATCTTTGTATTCGTCGATTGATGTTTTCTATAAGAATATGGTACCATGGAAAGTGATTCAAATATTTTGGAAAACAGATGATATGCGCATAATGAAGGGATAAGGAGAAAATAAATTGTTTGATAGTATTCATGAGCTCATGATTGATATAAGGACTAAGTGATATCATGGTTTGAGTATATAGAATTTTGGGGATTTTGGTATATAGAAAGTGTTAACTTTTAACTGCATTCATGTTTTCACTAAGGTTCAGTGGGTATTCATTTTTCAAGAGAATACATGATTAAGGCCTTCGAATGTTTGGAATGTGACCATCAAAATATATCGTATGATATATGGGGGATAAATGATGGTATTTATGTACTTGTTATGTGACTTCTCAAGTAATCATTTTCTTTACACTATGAGATTGGACAGAAGTATTTTCAATAAGCTTAAAGGTTGGAATGGATTAAGTTGGACATCAGATAGAATTTTTTAAGGCTAGATTTTTTTTTCTTTCGATATCATTTATGGAATGTTATAATGATGTAGTTTTAGAAAAAGGACAACCTGCAGGATGGGTGGCAACCCATCACATCGGACAAGGCTGTGGGAATCGAATCCGCAACTGAAGTGCGACAGGCCTTTATCGCCTACCACTGGCCAACAAGAAGTCCCTGTTTAGTAGAAACCAGTTTTATTTTATTAAGTAGTATGATATATGAAGTATAAGTCCATTATAGGAACCATATATGATTATTATCACTATAGATGGACTTATGTATTTTTGATAACTTTTTATAACCTTTTGTTTGAGACAAATGGAATGACCCATCATTCTATCACATGATATGATAACACTTCATGGATGAAAAATTCAACTTCATTTCTTTAAGAGATGAAGTGGAAATTGTCTAAGGAACGACCAATGGTGAGACAATACCAAAATCAAGAAATTATTTCTTCTAATTCCAATTTCTTCAACTTTAGGGAAATAATCTTGAAAACCAAAAATGTTGTCCTAGTTCCCTTATATTCGATGAATCAGATGCTACCTTAAATCATCACAAATTTATGGCTTTGTGATTAATGGATTTTTCATAGCCATGTTCTCTACCACTCTCCATCAGAACATGATGGTTAGATTTCTCCTCTATATCCATATTTTCACCTATGTTCTCCTATGTGGAAACCCAGTGATGAGTTATTTGGGTCTCTGTTATGTTTCTAACGTTCCTTTTTAAAATGAAGTTTTATTGTTCCTTTATACGATGTGGGTTTCTATGAAAGAAACTCTCATGTAATAAACCATTTATAACCCCGATGAATTTTGAGGGTGAAATTCATTTTAAGGGGGGTAGAATGTAACACCCTGAGATTTTATGAAAAATATTATTTTTAATTTTATTGATATCTTGTGTTGTACACTACACCAAAAGGATATTTCACTACACGCATTCCTAACTTGGATTACATTACACACAATCACAACCTTCCACGATAGCATGTGTTGTACGCAATACCGAGTTTCACTAAACAAAGATATGTTATATAAACTAGCCCTTATGAATAGTAATACCCACTTTTTAAAATTTTATAAATTTTATCTTTTTAAATGGACTTCATTTTTGGATTCGAAATATCGAAATTATCCTAGGGTGAATTTTTGGTATTTTTCTGAAAACTTTCAATTTTTGATGAATAGTGAAAACACTGGGTTACTATTTAAAAACCGACTTTTTATTTAAATAATTATTTATTTTATTTAAATTTATTTTAGCTCAAAACTGATACATAATACCTATATAAGTTCAATTTAATTCATTGGAGTCATTTTATAATAATTTTAGTCATATAAAAATTTTATTGATCTTTTCACCGTCTTTTACCCACCTCTTAGGAGAATTTGGAAATTCACATAAAACTTAATTTTACCGCTTCTATGAGTGGAATTTCGAAAATCCAAGAGACATGGTTAATATCAAGGACTAAAATGTGATTCAATGAGATGAAAATAATTTTTGGTGAATAGTAACTTTTTACTTTTATTTACCACGGTTAAAAGTAAATAGGGTAATTAGGGGTAAAAATGATATTATTATTACCCTAACACATGTCCTAATTCTATTAGATAAGTGTAATTCAACCAAAAAAACCTTAATAATAAAATATGACCATTTAGGTCCACTTGGATTAGATTAGGACATTTATTATTAATTTATTTAAAGAAGGGTTAATATAGTTAAAATCAAAGTTTAATAACTAATTCATTTTTAATATAGGGTTATGCATAAGATAAATTCGACTATAAATATTCATTAGATCTATAAAAAGATATACTGCCTAATGGTATTTTATTTATAATTTTTAGACATTAAATAATTCAAGTTATTTATGACACAATGGTGATGCAGTAATTACCTAAATAATGAAGTATTAAAATAATTGATACTATGAATACCCAAATAAATGTAATTTGAGACTTTTTATGAATTACACTAATTTTATAGGTTAATATTACATGTTATTATTGATTTAATTAACTTTTTTATAACTAATAATTCTGTTATTATTTTTACAAAAATCAATTACCAAATAGTGTCAAAATTGACATAAAATAGTTTTTAAAAAAAATATTATATTATTAATTGTTATTTTATTCCTAAAAATATAAGGTTCGGCCAAATGACTTATATAAGAATATATATATTAATAATGAACCACTTGGGGTTATTTTGGCTTATTATAGTATGTTTATTAACCATATAGTGTAAGAAAACAAGAAGACACATTAAAAGTTAAATTATTTAACTTAGAGTTTAATCCAAATGATAAGGTTAAAATTATAACCTAAAATTGTCTAAAATTTATTAGTTGAGATGATTTCGACCCATACCCACTTTATCTTCTAAATAAATTAATTTGGAGCTATTATAAACTTAGTATGACTTTATTATAAAATAATATATTAAGTTTTTCCAAAGGTGCCCCTCTCCTCCCTTATAAAAAGGGCACCCTTTCCCTCTTCTCTTCACACCCTTTTGAGCCTTGAAGCTCGGCCAAACCCTGAACATTTCCCTTATCCACTTCTCTAGAAATAGTCCGGAGGTTCTGGTCTTCTCAAAAGATCAACTCTACTTCCTTAAGAGGAATCTTAAAGGAGGTGCGTCGAAGAAGAGGTAATCTCGTCTTCTGATTCTTTCAAGTTTCTTTCTTCTTATACTTCTTCTTCTTTAGTTGTATCATTATAAAGTAATAAAATCAGTGTTACTTATATACTTATATTTTATTATAAATATGAAACAACCCTATTTTACCTTCTATCCATCCTATGGAAAACAAAATCACCGCGCGTGCGTACGTACAGAATACTGTCTCCACGCTGTGGTGTAATCTGTTTTCGACCACCACCTTACTTAGATGGGTATAATGGTGTAAATAAATAACCATATATGATTATTGTAAAGTGATATTGATTCTGAAATATTATACATACACTTCAATACAATTCCACGATCATGGGAATGATATCATCGCTCGTGCGTACGTACGGACTACCGTCTCCATGAAGCGATGAGATTCATTCTCCATGTTAACCATTCAAGAATGATTATAAAGTATATATAATGAATAATAATGAAATATATGACATAATGAAGCTACTTGATTTATGTATATATATATGTCATCTACTTACTTCCATTCAAGTCAATAAAGAAAGGAAAACAACGTTCATGCATACGTACGGCCCACCGTCTCAATGAACGGTGTGTTTCATTTCATTTATCTATCTATTATATATATATATACTGAATATATATGATATATAAATCATGTTTTACATTCTGTAAGTAATTAAATCATGATATAAGTAATAATAATATCAAGAACAACAAGTCCAAACATGTACGATAAATGAAACAATTTTACCCAAAACGCTACTTTAACATGGAATTGACAAATAAACGGGTAATATAAATACCTAAGTGAACCATATAGGATATAATAACAATGAATATGATTCTATAATTAGTCAATTAAATTATTTAAATCATTATATAGGATGTTCAGATACATACGAAGCATATCATACATAAGGTAAGGGATAACTTTTCCAATCTCGTTTTTATCTGAGATTGTTTATTCTTAAGTATTTACTGGGGTTATGTTTATCATCCATATCCATGTTTTCTAAGAATGTTTTCATAAAATGTTTAGTATTATTCCATGTATTTTTAAAGTCATTTTTACCATTTTATGACTTTTACCACAATGTTTGGAAGGAATCTTTCTTTTGTTTACCATACGAGGTACTTTTTTACTTTTCCGACAAAAGTATGAGGAGAATGTTTTTTTAACTTATACGGAATGAACTGATTTTTAGGTTTTTATAACGACTTATTTTCATGAAGATTACTCTAAAATATTTTATGACTATTGTCGACAAAATACTTTTCTTTTAAAAGTTCATGGCATTTTTTGAAAAGAAAATGATTTTGAAGAAGAAAGGATATTTTCCTCAAGAATTCATTTCAAATGTTTTATCAAAACCATTTTTCATCTAAGATGACATTATTTCATATGTGTATGTTTCAAGTATAATGTCTCTATTATTTACATGTTATGATTTTTATTATGATGAAATGATATCCATTTGTTTTATATGGATTATGTTATGATGGCATGATGTTTAAGAATCCCAATTTATTACATGGGTTATGCTATGATGTATGATTTATGATTTTGTGGAACAAGTAAGAATGATTTCATTATGAGATGGGTGGGACCTATATCTCCCTCCAATTCATTGGGTAATTATTTATATCTCATGATATAGACATGGTTGGAACATTAAGTTAATCTGGTTCAGTGTTACAGGACTGAAACGAGGAGTGAACTCGATTCAGAAAGGGACTTTGTCCACTAAGATGGTCTTGGAAGCAATGCCTTGGCTAATATGGAAATCATAACATGTGCTGAATGGTTTCCACAATTACATGTTTTATTCCCATTATATTTTATAATGGTTGATGTTCCATTATGATATATGCCTTATTTACTTCCACAATTTATGTCTTTGCTCAAGATTTTGATGTTTAAATTTCATGTTCATGTTTTTGCTTTCAAATGTTTATAGATTGTTTTATGTTCTTTATGATTACCCTTACTGAGCATTTGAGCTCACCATTTATATGATTTATTTTCCCCAGGATTTAAAGAAAGATTTTAGGTAAGAAAACAAAAAGGGGAAGATCTTTATGGGAGATGTTGAAGATCTTTCACCATGATTAGAAGATTAAATTCCGAGTTTCCAAAGACACTAAACTATTAAGTTCCTTGTGTGTCTGTGTTTGTTATGTATTAAGTATTCCGAAAAAGTAATGTAATGTCCATGTACATCAAGATTTGGGTCTCCACAGAGGTTCTACCACCACCACCACTAGGTGGTCCATCCTGACCATAAGGAGCAGGTGGACAAGGATGAGCTCAGCTCCAGGCAGCTAAGGACTAGGACCACAACACTCCAGAGATGATACAAGGTACACTTTGTGTCTACTTCTCCCTATATGCAGTACTTATAGACACATATGCCAGTCACTCATTCATTTCCACATCCCTCATTCAGAGCTTGGAGATTCCAGTGGAGCCGTTGGCTCGATCTTTATGGTTAGAGACTCTTATGGGAGCAGATTCGAAGATTACACACTGGTTCCGATAGTGTGAGCTTACTCTAGGAGGCGAGAGCTTCAGCTGTGATCTTTTAGTAATGGTGTCGAGGCCTTACAACATCATTTTGGGTATGGACTGGTTATCCACAGTCCATTCTTAGATTGACTATATTAGGTGCAAAGTGCAGTGTTTCCTCATGGATAGGACAAGGTTTTCCTTCACTGGTGATAAGGGAACCTTTGTAGCACATGAAAGACTTACTAAGAAGAGGATACAACCGATCAAAAATCAGTTGGCTAGCCTTACCCTCGGAGCGGTTGATGTTGAGAGTCTGAGATATCATGTAGTGGTGGACCAGTACGCTGATGTTTTCTCTGATGATGTTCCAGGTCTTCCTCCTCGCAAAGAGGTGGACTTTTATATCGACTTGTACCCCGGGACGACACTGATATCTACACCAACATATCAGATGGTTCCCACGGAGCTTCAAGAGTTGCAATTATAGCTGGAGGACTTGTAGAGCAAGGGGTTCATTAGGCCCAGTGTTTCTCCTTGGGCAGCCCTGATTTTGTTTGGAAAGAATAAGGATTGGAGTTGAGACTCTGTGTGGACTATTGATGCCTGAACCAAGTGATTGTGAAGAACAAGTACCCACTACTGAGGATTAATGGTCTCTTTGATCAGTTGAAGGGAGCACGATGATTTTTGAAGATAGACCTCAGATCCGGCTATCACCAACTCAGGGTACGAGATGAGGATGTGAAAAAGATGACCTTTAGATGTCGGTATGGCCATTATGAGTTATTGGTTATGCCATTCGGCGTGACCAATGCCCCAACAGTGTTCATGGGACTCATAAACAGGATCTTCCAGCCATAACTCAATCGCTTTGTGGTAGTCTTTATCGATGACATTCTGATATACTCACCTATAGAGGAGGAGCATGTATATCATCTACAAATAGTTCTGGACACACTCTGAGAGCACAAGATTTATGGTAAACTCTTAAAGTGTCAGTTTTGGATACAAGAGGTCCACTTTATAGGACACATCATCTCGGAGTCTGGAGTTTTAGTGGATCCAGTGAAAATTGAGGATGTGCTTGCTTGGGAGCCCCCCAGGAGTGTGATAGAAGTGTAGAGTTTCATATGTTTTTCCAGTTACTAACAGAGGTTTGTGCCTGACTTTTCTAGAGTTGCAACACCCTTATCAGCGTTGACGAATAAGAGACAATGATTCATGTGGTCAGAGATAGGCTAGCGGAGTTTCTAGGAGCTGAGTCAGAGACTAACGAGTTCCCCCCATCTTGAGGCTACTGGAGGAGGGCGTTGGGTACGTAGTCTATTACGACGCATCAGGGATAAGACTTGGATGTGTCTTGATGCAGGAGTGAGTAATGATCGCATATGGTTCTTGACAGATGAGACAACACAAGAAAAACTTTTCTACCCATGACCTGAAGTTGGCAGCAGTGGTATTCTCCTTGAATATGTGGATACATTACTTGATGGGTGAATTTTTTATAGTCTACTATGATCACAAGAGTCTTAGGTATATATTCTCTCAAAAGGACCTGAACCTGAGACAATTATGTTGGCTTGAGTTCCTCCAGGAATATGACTTCCAGATAGTATATACTCCTATGAAGGTGAACATAGTAGTATATTCACTCAGCATGAGATTTGGTATATAGTTATTGAGTGAGGCAACATAGCAACTAACCGCTTTGCAGATATCTTACATAGATCGAGATGGAGTAGTTTATCTTCAGTCTCTAACAGTAACTCCCCCACTCCTTCAGTGAGTCAGGGAGACATAGCTTGGGGAAATTGACTACGAGGCTCAATGTGCTCAGATATCCATAGGACATGCACCTGATGAATTTTCTGAAGGTGGGGAGCACATCATCCTCTTCAAAGGATGTACTATGGTACCAGTGGTGCTATAAGAGGAAGTGTTGAGGGAGTTCCATATGTCCCCTCTAGCGATACATCTATAAATGTAGAGGATGTACCAGGACCTCCGGTGTTAGCAATAGTGGCTGGGAATGATGAGAGCAGTGGCATAGTTTGTGTCATGGTGCCCCACTTGTCAGCAAGTGAAGGCAGAGCACCAGGTTCCGGCAGGATTAATTCAGCCACTAGAGGTGCTAGAGTGGAAGTGGGATGTAATTTCTATGGAATTTGTGATATGACTTCCACACACGTCCAGGGGCCATGATTCCATTTGGGTGATCATTGATCAAATCACCAAGTCAGCCCACTTCCTACCTATTAGAGGGCAGGGAACAATTGAGAGATTGGGACGACTCTACGTGAAGGAGATTGTATGGCTTCATGGAGTTCCATCTACTATTGTCTCCGATCATGATGCACATTTCACTTCCCATATATGGAAGGGTTTGTAGAAGGTATTTGGGGCACAACTTAGGTTGAGAACCTCCTTCCATCCTCAGACGGATGGTCAGACAGAGCAGACCATTCAAACCCTTGAGGACATCCTGCATTCTTGCATCCCTGATTTCAACCACAGCTGGGAGGATCACTTTCCCTTGGTGGAGTTTGCATACAACAATGATTATCACTCCACTATCGGTATGACACCATTCAAGGTGTTTTATGGTCAACCTTGAAGATCACCTCTATGCTAGACTAACCTAGGGGAGTTAGCACTCATGGGACTAGAGATGGTACAAGCTACTACAAAGAAGGTGCGGATCATCTAGGAGCGGATGAAGACTACACAGAACAGGCAGAAATTTTATGCTGAGAGAAGATAGAGACCTCTGGAGTTCAAGGATGGTGGCCATTTCTTTCTAATGGTTTCACCTCAACTATGTTTGCGAAGATTTGGTTGTGGAGGCAAGTTATCTTCGAGGTTCATCAAACCCTTTCAGGTCCTTAGGAAAGTTGGTGAGGTGGAATACTGCATTGCTCTTCCCCCTAAGTTGCACCGGGTGCATGAAGTTTTCCACGTATCCCAAATAAGAAGATACATACATGATCCTTCGCACATCATTGACTAGGGAGAGATGGACATCGACGATTGGGAGACTTTTTCAGAGGTTCCAGTGGAGATTGAGGATCGACAGAAGAGAGTCCTTCATGGGCGATCGATAACTCTGGTGTGCATATGATGGAAGCACGAAAACCTCCAGGAGAGCACATAGGAGTGGGAGGCTCATATTCGTGCTCAGTACCCCCACCTATTTCCCTAGTTTATGTTGTGGCTTTTGGGGATGCAAATCCTGAAATGGGGAGAATGTGAAGACCCAGATTTTTCCATGTATTTTTTTAATTATATGAAAATATTATGAGTCCATGAAAATTGATGGTGCGTGATTCTGAGGCCCAGAGTTCTTGGATTGAATTTTCAAATGTTCTTTAAGGTAGGTTCAGTTAACATGTGAGCGAGAATTTGTAACTTTTGAATTGGTGCTCAGAATTGAAATCTGAGGACACCGTTGAACCTACAACGCAGATATTAACTTAAGGAAGTCTTCACCTTGACTGCAGTAGGTCGAGGGTGGAAGTTGAATTTTCAAATTTTAATGGGAGAATAGGGAGAAAATAAAATAAACATGTTTTATTTTATTTCATAAATCTAACCTCCTTTTTGAATTTGGTGGCGGGGACCACCTGATTTTGAAACACCTCATTTAATAAGGTGTAACCCTTGAAAACCCTCTCTAATTAATGACTTCAATTAATGAAGTCATTAAGGGGGGTTGGATCCTCACCTTATCCTTCTTTGATTTGAGGGGTTGGAAATATCTATGGGAAGAGGACTCTTGCTGGAGAACTTTTGGTGGAGAGGAGAACTTAGTGGAAGAACCTCTTCCAATGAAGAACATCTCCAACGATGAACAAACTAACATTCGAGGAAATGCTGATGTCACCATTTTCATCTCCTTCCACATGACACCTCCAAAGAACGTCAAGGTATGGGTTTTTAATTTGGTATTTCTTGTTTGTACATCGTGATTCCACATTATTATTAAATCTTCATAATCCACATGTTACTGATCTAACACGGAGGGTGCGGACCAAGATTACACGACTTGATCCATCCTCTAATTCATTGAATGAAGTGATCTTCACAGGAGAGACTTCAAGTTGAACGAAATCTAACCCCATTGGTCTTGGAATGATGACAACGTCCTAAGACCCACAATGGTTCTTTTGGTTTGAAGAACAGGCCACCATAGCTCTCTCAGTTACTCGAGGAAGTTCGTCGGCGACCGGTGCCAATGATTGGTGCCGGTAGGGAACAAGTGGTTTCCGGAACACCGACCGGCCGTGAAGAGGGAGGTGGTGTGTTCGCACCCTAGAAGATGATTCCACGGCCCTACGACCATGGAAGAGCGGATTGGCGGCCGACATGCCAGCTGATCATGTGGCGAAGCGGCGACGCGTGTCTGTGCCACCGGAGCTGGAGACCGCGACCACTTGGCCGCCGCGGAGATCGAACAAAGGCTGGCGCTGGGTCGGCTGTGGTGGAGGAAAGGCACGCATCTGAACTGCTGAAAGAAGGTCCGACCATTCCGACCGGCCACGTCGCACTAGGCAGGACCACTCTAATGGGTTCCGCGCTCTAACTAGCGGTGCCAAGTGGCGCCGCCTGGTTGGCAAAAAAAATGGCCTATGGGCTGTTCGGGTGACCTGGTGGGGGGGGGATCCTCTCCCAAGTGGTGGATAGGGCAGACCCCACCAAAAGGGGCCACCCCAGCCATGGGCTACACCGCGGGGTGCTTAACGGGCCGTACCAAGGGGCCATGCCCAGCAGGCCGGGCCCGCCGTGGCCCAACCGGTCTGGGTCAGACCCAGACCGGACCTGGTCCCATCTGGACCTAGGTACGCCTTTGTGGCCATATCTTGAGAATCAGGCGTCCATTTGATGAATTGTCTATGGAACCAGAATCCTTGGATTGAGAAGGACCTTTTGGTATACTCCACTTGAATTTTGGATAAAGTTAGAGTACGACTGGTTTGGATCAAACCTGAATCCAACCGGGCCCTCAGAACAGAAAATATAATAACTTACAGACCAAGAGTCTGACTGAGGATCCGTCTATTATGTTGGGCACCTTATGACATGATGGACTTTTGGGATACTTATTCATGGGAAAACGTGACATTTTAAGTATCTAAAGATGGCTTGAGGAGCGGAACCTCCTGGAATCAAGCGCGCTTAGTGTGGGAACCCTGTGGCTGGCTGTACTTGAGGAGACTTCAGATCCTATGTGGGTCATCTTTGGATCCTGTGAGGGTCAGCATCTTCAGATCCTGTGTTGGTCATCTTCAGATCCCGTGTGGGTCATCTGCAGATCTTGTGTGGGTCATCTTCAGATCCTGTGTGGGTCATCCTCGATCCTGTGTGGGTCAATGACATAGCTGCTTGACGAAGTAATATGATATAGCAATACAACTAATCATATATACTTTCGTACTTCAATTATACCTGGTGTGAGCTGAGTCTTTACCCTTGTGGTACACTTCTGTGTGGTGATACCTTTGTGGTAATATTCTTTGTGGCGTTACCTTTGTGGTACTTATATTCTTGGTGATACCTGTGTGGTATTCTTCTATGTGGTGTTACCTTTGTGGTACTTACCTTTGTTGTGTTACCTCTATGTATTCATTTCTTCATGGAATAGTTGTGCTTTTGGCTAAAGAGTTTGGCCTTGTTTTCCTTGTGAACGTGATGGGTATACTTGAAAACTTAGGAATATGTATGGGAATAAACCTAAGTAGGGTTGACTGTTGTTTTCGTGATTTTTGGTTTATACTTTGTGGATTCTGAGAGACCTTATGGGGTCTCGGGGTCCCTACTGAGTGTCATTATACTCACCCCTGCACGGGCTATGCCTGCACCTTGCTGTGTCTTGTGAAGATGATAGACAACGCTGATCGAGGTAGAGGGTACCAGGACTAGAGGCTGCATGGAGGTGGAACTTAGACGAGTCATACCACAGAGACGCCCATTCAAGATTTGCACCTACCATTTAGGTATGATCCTTAGCGGGTGTTCACAGGAGTTGTTTTCAGTTTTACTTATACTTTCTTGTTGGGATTGTATGCTGGACCCTTTACTTACTATACATGCCCTGTTTATTATATAGTTTACTTTGTACTTGTACCTTACTGTGTTCTTGGTTTGTATGAGTTTATAGGTTTAAATGCAAGGCTTTTCCGGTTTTAGAGATGTGCCTTTTCGATGCTAGTCGCCAGCCCCTGGCCTATAGAAGGTGGGCTTGGGGTAGTCACAACACGGGCCCCAGGGGATGGGTCTTGACAAAATATGTTACCATAAAATATTTAATGAAAAAAATATTTTACTAATAATTGAATATATATTTACTAATTAGCTATAATTGACGTATATATTATTAATTAGCTACAAGTAACTCATGTTTTTAATAGGAGCATATGACATATATATAAATTTTTATCAATACTATTTAATCCATTAAATAAATAAATTTTTTATGTAAATTTAATTTAACTATAAATAAATTTAAAAAACTAATAAGATAAACATTAACCAATAAAAATAAATAATGTTCCATATAAAAAAAATGTATTGATAAATACTTTAAAATTGATCCCAAATAGTAATTATAAAATAAAATTGATTGATATAAAAACACATAGTAAATAGAATATTTTAAAAAATAAAATCCATTGATTAATTAAATGAAATATAATAATATTTTTTTTCAAAAACCCTCATCTTCCACCCCCACATCCCTCATCACTTCCCCAACACCCCATATCTTCACCTCCCCACCACCCAGCCTCTCTATAACACTTAAAGATTTTAGAATGTATTTTCTTTTCTATTCTATTTTGATAGCCTATGTTATAAGAAACATCAATCTATGATGAAATGTGATATGTTTTATTGAGGTAAAAATTTACAATTATAAATAAATATTAAAAAATTATAATGATGCAACAATAATCAATAATAATAAAAATACAATCATAATAAATGCAAAAATATATAAAAATACCATGAGCATATAATCTTTATCCTTCTATTCTTCCATGAAGATCATAACCTTGATCAAAAATTTGGAAAGAAGGTTAAGCAATAGAACTATTATTGGAATGATGAGAGAGAAGCAATGATTTTAGGGATATATGAATATACATATTTATATAAAAGTTATATGGTTGTTGGGATTATATTACCATTGGGTTTATGTGGTCTTTGGGCCTATATGACTATTGGGATTATATAGCCATTAGTTATAATACAAATAAACTTGTTATAAAAAATAAATGAATTAATATGATTAAAAATATTCAATGTTTAAAGGAATATGTTTCAAAGAACTATGTTAAAGTCTAGTATATTTTAACTTTTTTTTGAAAACAAGAGAATAGTAATTTAATAAAAGGGATCCAGATATTTAGATATAAATGAATAAGTCACAAGAGGAACACACCCAAACCAAACTAACACTTCAGAAGAGATCTTACATATTTCTACATGATAGACAACCATATTTTCTTTTATTTTCACAAAATGAAAATAGAAATGATCAAATGTTGAAGAAACAAACCAAATATCATTCTAAAGGACCCCCAAATTAGTTGTAACAACTAAATGAGAACTGAACATAGAAATTAGAGAAAGGTAATCTAATTCCAATGTAACATTACCCCATCCTTGTTCACATACAAACTTTGGGCCAACAAAAACTACAACAACTTCAGGGACATTCATACACCATATAAAAGTAAAATTTTACTACAAAGAATAAAAAAACACATGAATAAAATTATCCCACTACATCAAAACTGACCCAATAATAATTAAGAAATGATGAATCAACACCGATCTTAATTTCACTAGGAGAACGTAAATATCATGATTTTTTATGCACTGCCATGTGACCGCTGAAATCATTAGTCCCATGGTTATTCCAGACATTAAAAAAACTACATGAATACTAAATCCAAATCTCATCAGATAATTTCTTATAATGAAATATAATATCATTTCACTTAATCTAAATGAACCATAAAATACTGTAAAATTCTAGGGATCTTAGAAAATCAAGGATTGTTGAAACAATAGGATAGGACATATGTAACTAAAATAGACTCATCCAACCTAACCATAGATGAATTTCAATATCTATACTAAATCAATTTGACTCCATGAAAATGAAAAATGGAAAACATAAAAGCCTCATGTAAATAATTTCAAGATATAAAAGAATCATTTGCAATAAAATGTCACATTGAAATGAAAAAATGCACTTATAGTCATAACGACCACACTATTTTTCAGATTGATGTGAAACTAATTACTATACATAAAAAATTAATTACCAAAAATTATCCTAAATTATCATGAAAATATTAGGGAGTTATATTGATTTTCAGTATGTCTTTCTTGTTTATAACTAAATTGTAACTTTTAAACCTAAAACATGCACTTATAGTCATATCAAATATAATGCATATTATATTTATGTGAGGTTAATTTCTAAACATAGAAAATGAATTATCAATATTTTTACTAATTTATCAATAAAATATGATCACATTGGATTGGTTTTGATCATGTGATTTTATTTTTGAACTAACATGTCACTTTTAAAAGAAAACACACACTTTTAGTCATAAAAAACACACCATATGTCACATTGATATGTGGTTAATTATTTAACATCAAAAATAAATTATCAATATTTTTATATATTATCAAGAATATCCTTGTGAATTTTCTTTGTTTGGAGTACGTAACACACATTTAGAACTAAAATTACACTTTTAATCATTGTAAGATAATACATGTACACATGATCCTTTGGCTATCCATCAAATTAATTGTAAAATTTAATTTAGATTTGTATATAACTCTGAAAAATATGGTCTTGACACTATCTTAGAAATTATTTATTATGTGTATTTGATATCAAGATTTTACCCCTTTATGGATTCAATTACCTATGAATTACTTTGTGAGTTTCAACATATGTCACAACCTATATACAATTATATAAAACATAAAGGTGATACTAATCACGATATATAATAGTAATTGTGACAAAATTTCTTCTTGAAATTCATTTAACCATAAGGTGCTCACTATGATAATATTTTAGTAGATTTATTCTATCAAAATCAGACTAGTAGTCGGTAAAAAATTAAATGTCTTCATTAAAAAAATACAACTCTGCAATGAAATTTTCTGAATGACTTCAATTTTTTAGGTACCCTTTCAAAAAAAAAATCAATTACTATTTAATAAGGTATATTTTTATATAATATATAAGACCATATATTTTGATCGCTTTTACCATGTGAACCATTAAATAAACCTTTATATCACAGAATAATGATGAAAAGATAATATGTAATTAACATTATATTATAGAAATTTACTTTTCCATAGTTAGAAACTTTATCGAGTCTATAAATTTACTTCATATCGCTTTGAAAAGACGAAAATACTAGTTATTGTGTGTTGGAAATTCTTAGGTAGAATCCAATGTAAATCTACATAGATTAAATCTTAATTTAAAAAATGACTGGCATGTGATTTTAATCCCATTAACTTGAAATTATTCATTGACATGATATTATTGACATTTTAGGAAAACCCATCTAGAACCTTTACATCATTAAATGAGTTTCAAAATTGAAATATCTCTTTCTTGGAAATAGTGTAAGCCACTTGAGAATGAAAAGTCCATATTTCACCGTTCACTAGCATAAAATATTCCATTATCCCCATATCATCATTTCTAAGCTATCCTTAATACCATATTGTTTTGGGATTATTTATTAACATGTTAATGTCAATATCATTTAAATTTTTTCATACATGCATGATATGATGAAAATGAATAGCATACAAGCACTTATAATATATGAATTAAAAAACAAATCACTTTTCCACACCATTTTTATAATGATTTTTCAAAAAGGGTTTACTAAAAGCCGTGAAAATATCTTTTGATTTCTCAAATTTTTCATCACCAATTAATGGAGTATGTTTTGTACCTTCTTATAAATTCTCCTTGAATGATATTGTCTAAAATCAGTATTTATGTTTTTGGGGTGATATTTTTTATTCTAATAAAAACAAAATCATGAAGGAATGCATAAACCTAACTAAGTGTGTACCTTATTTATAAACAGTACACCCCAAAATTCCTTTAATGCTATATCATGAAAAATTTCCATAAGTAGGAAACTCATTTTACATCCTGAAAAACATGGATCTTAAAATGAACTATTCATTTCTATGATTATCATAGAATGCAATAGCTAAATCCCACATAAACTTCAAATATTTGATCAATGGATCCAAATAAACATCAATATAATTTCAAGGTTTTTTCAGGATAAAAATAGCGAAAGAAAAATTTATTTTCACCACATACATAACCAGTATGGAAAGTTATAATTTACTAACATAATCGACCATGTACTATGAGTGCTACGATGTACACAAAATGGATTCATTACATCTGAAGATAGTAAAAAATGAAGTTTCCTTTCTTGGATTATTATGTATATATTCCATGTCAATTTCCTTTCAGTATCATTAGTTCCATATATCCATATAAACCTTTTAATGATTGGAAATTACCATACACATTTTGAGGGACTTGATTCATACTTCTTGTATCAAGACACACAATTCTTATGAAAAATTTTAAGTGATTCTTTGTCCCTTTAAAATAATATATAATCATTTTTACATGCATGAATTATTTTATAGATCATACCAATGGAAAATAACATTCATTTAGTGTCACATGTTTGAAATGGAAGCTCATTATATTCTAATAACATATCATTCAAGAGATTTTGTAGTTCTTTAAATCTTCTTCCACTCCATCCACTTTTAAATTTCAAAATATATAGCATTAGTAAAACTAGAGATGATATATATTTAGTAAAAAAAATATAAAATGAAATATTTTCACAAATCATTAACATCTAAAACAACTTTTGAAAATAGTGAAGGTTTTCTTCAACTACCATCTTCATTTCATCAATATGATATCCTTTATCAATTACAGTTGTGATCATGTTTGATGATAAATAAACTATATTGTTATCCAAGTCACTAAAAACACTCAGTTATTCCCCATATTTAGTCAAATATTTATAACATAGATCTATTCCATAAAAGATTAAGTGTTCTTTGAACTCCTTAAGAAATATTCATCATTAATAAAATCAATGTAAATGTGGATACATGATTTTAGGAGGGCCATTTTCATGCTCTATTAAAAACTTGATGAACTCTTTAAGCCCATCACCATAATATTTTTTCATATGATTGGAATCCATCTGTTTTTTATTTATATTCATTTCTTTTGGTTGAATAATATTCATATTTAATAATAAGTAAATAAATGAACATATGAGATACATATAAAGTATCATTTTTTATATACATAAATTATAAAAAGTATAACTTAAAAAAATAAAATCATAAATTATAATACATATATATATATATATTGTATATAAAATAATATATACAAATACTATGGTTTATAATACATTGTCTTTTTTACATATAATATAATTGGTCTATATAAATACAATTTTAATATATACACACACATAGATATGTTAACAAATTAATATTTGTGTGTAAATATATAATTATATATGTGTGTGTATAAAATTATAAATATATTTGTGTAAATATATATATATATATTTAAAATTCAAATTATAAACTATAAATTTAAATAATATGTTTGAAAATTATGATACATACATAAATAAAGTATACAAAAAATACATTTAAATTTTATGAACAAACATAATATTATTTATGTGTGTGTGTTTATTTATATGTAAATTTATAAATTTATGTACACACACACAAATATATACAAATACATACACACATACAAACAAAAACATATATACATATTTATACATGTAAAAATATATTTAACACAAACATTTGTATATATGTATATATATATATATATGTGTGTGTGTGTGTGTTTATATATATACACAAATATATATAGATTATTATGAAAAGATAAATTTAAATAATTAATGATTTAATTAATCATATTGTCTATATAAAAAAATTATACACACACACACACACACACATATATATGTTTTAAAATATAGAGATCCAGAGATCATATTTAAAGTGGATTATGGGTAGAACAGCCAAAAAAATTAACACATGCATGATCAGTTTTGAAATCATTAAAAAAGTCATGAATATCTTAACTTCAGTTTTGGTGGTTTATTTTCTTAACTAATTCCACATAAGTAGTAACAAAGTTTGGGTTCTATAAAAAATTTAATAATAAGGAGCATCATGACTATTAGTGTTCATTTTTAAAAAAGTAAAGGATTTTATCATCACTAACCAAAAAGAATTTGTAAAATTAAATTTTATAATCACTAAAAAATAAGGTATGATAAAGAAAGATTTTATCAATGGTTAAAATTTATTGATAGAAGTATCTTTAACAATGATAAAATTTTATGTGTTGATAAGTAATGATTTTATTAGTACTAAATTTAGTGATAATGAAGGAAGGACTTATCATTGTTAAATTTTTAACTGATAAAAACCTAAAGTGAATAAATATAAAAATTAACAAATTATAAAAAAAGTCAAAATGAATAAATATTAAAAATGAATAAATTAAAAAAATTAAAATAATGAATTAATAATATTAATTATTAGAAATTTCCTAATACCTTGAGTTTAGAGACCAAAACTCATGGGTCCTTTATTTAATTAAAATAAAACAATTACAAGGGGAGATAACATGTGAAAAATAGTGAAAATTTCACTTCCAAAAGAAGATAATAATATAAGTTCCCAAAAAGTAATACAAGAACATTCATTTAACATAATGATATCCACCACTAGAAGAACCCCGACCTCTCAGATAATAACCCATCCTTAAGGATTTGGATTTTTCCATGATTTTTCAGTATCAATTTTTTATCTAACTTTATCATCCAATGGGATTGGACAAAGGATCCTATTCTTGGGATAAACATAAACCCTCTAATAATGATTTTAGTTCATAACTACTTTATGGAAAATTAAGTGCAATATCCACTAAACCTGAATAAATGCATGATCTTAATCACATTCCTCCATGAATGATTCTATACTACTAGATCTATTTAGATTGTTAATCATACTAAAGATATTCTTTTTCCTAGTACTAGTGTGAGGATATATCTTGAAACTTTTTGTTTTAAACTTACTAGGCTACTAATGAATCTCTTCAACAAGCATCAACATTTCTTTACCCCATGAGCCACATAGAGAAAATGTTCATTTCTGCAATATTGATCTAATTTTAAACAAGGGATATAAATTGAAGAAGCATCATCCTCAAACTTTATACTACTCAAGATGAGTATTGTCTTTTCCACAAAGTAATATGATTTCCAGTGTCTTCCACCTATAAATCATCAAGCATTTCTCTATCATTCATCACATGATAATCCCCATAAGTTCCTTCATAATGGGGTTTCCCTTCCCTATAGAATCCTTAACTTTCAATTTATCTCCAATGCCCTTAACATTAGTGATATTCACAGGCATGGTAGTATGTAATATCTCATGTTGAAGGCCTATATGAAGTTTTACATTACTAATATTTTCTTTTATATAATAATTATTGGTATTATAGGGTAAGACAAAAAATTACTCTATTTCTATAATTTATTTCTATCTTCCTTCACCTGATGCTGGATCCATCACCACATTATATTTGGAAGACTTCTCTATACTTTCCTTGTTCTATTGAGGACTCAGTTTCTTAAGTTATGATATAGAAATGGATCAGACCTCGATCATGTTATTTCATTCTCTAGTGGAATCATTAATGTAGAAATTATTATAGTCTCACTAAGGGTCATATTCAAATGTCTATTCACCATCTATAACACTACGATATTTTAGTATGTATTAATTTAAATAAATATCTTATTAAATAACATGTGATAGATGCAACACCAAACTAAAGTGAATAAAAAATTATTAAAATAGAAATTAATCATCAATAAGTTATGAAAATATAATATGAAAACAAATAAATTAACACTCATTGGTAAATAATATGTAATATGGTTAAGAACACTTTATGTTTAAAAGGGTCATTCTTCTATAAAATTGGTTTTTCTTTAAATTTTTAATTTTATTTTACAAGACAAATTTAATAATTTTATAATTTTATAATTTCATAATCGTAATTTTATTTTTATTAATAGAGAGAAAAGAGAAAAAGGAAAACAAAACACAAAAGAAGAAATAAAACCCCAACCCTCTCCCCCCTTGGTCACCGGACCTGACTAAGGTGGCCTAAAATAATGCAGCTGGAGCGCATCCCACTTAATATATTCGATCCCCTCTACCTTGATGATTCCTGTAGTGTGAATTTGAATTTTATGAAATGAACATTATTTTTTAATCATAATTTCATAATTATCTTAGGGTGAATTTTTGGGATTTTTTTTGAAAATATTGATCATTGGATAAATAATGAAAAATGTTGATTTTATAAATATTTCCACTTTTATGAAATTATCTTGATATAAGAATCAATTGAATTTTTATGAAACCATTTTTATACGCAAAATTTCTATTTAATACTTAATACAAATTAATTAAAAATATAATATTGATCTTATAAATATATGTTTAATATTTTGGAAATATAAGTAATGTTTTATTCAAATAAAAACTATATTTGGTGCTTCACTTTTAATAACGTTTTCAAAAGGTTCATTTATTTATTGGTTTATTTTGAAATTAAAATAACTTTCATTTTTAAAAAATAATCTAATTTATTAAATAGAAATCATCATTATACTTTATTTTGATATAAATTCATTTTTATGGTTAAAAGTACATTTTTCTAAAAAAGTTTCCATTACATTTTGTGAACTTATATTAAAATTAATTTTTACCAAATATAGAAATTGAATCATAGAAAATTAATTCTATATTTTGGATCATCATTTTCAAATTTGTTAGTGAGATCAATCTCATTTTTAGTTATAATTAATAGTTACCATGGTAAAGGTGTGTCACCATGGTATAGGTTACAAGGGTAAAAGAGGGACGTTGAATTAAGTGACAAGACATCAAAAATATCTTAAACTTGTCAAAATAAAATTTATGAGTGTATTTATAACATGAATTATTTTATATTAAAAAATATACTAAATTAGATCCTAATTCTATGAGAAATCAGTTTATTATATTTTAAATATCTTAATATTTACAAGGGTGCCACTCCTCTCACATATAAAAGGGAACACCCTCTATTCACTCCCAAACACACATTAAACACCATATATCAACAAATTTCTTCTCAAATACCTCCCCAAATCTCTTACACACGTACTAGAGGTCATATTATCACTAAAATACCAATCCTTTAAGTCTTATGGTGTAATCCAAATGTAGATATCCAAAGAGGACGTATAAGTCTTAACTGAATTATTTCAAGTATTTTTCTAATCACACCTCCTTAAAATATATTATAATCATAATAATATAATTAAATAATTATCTTAAATACACTAAAATTTTATTATGTTGATTTAAAAACTATTTTCTACCTCTTTTCCATCCAATGGAAAATGGAAACACTGCTCGTGTGTATGTGCAGACTACCACCTACATGTAATGATGAGTTTTGTTTTTCATAACCACCTCACATGACTGGTTATAAAGATATATTAAATGTATTTTTATTATTTTTATGACATAATTATTATTATATAGATATAAAATATTTTCTAACGTCTTACCCTCTGATATATTGGAAAATAGAAACATTGTTTGTGAGAACTTGCAGACTATCATCTCCATAAAGTGATGTAATTAATTTTTTATTATCACATCACATGGATAATAATAAGTATGGATTTAATTAGAAAATATGATATTAATAATTATATTTTTATTTTTTAAATTTAATCATTTATCTAATTTATTTTTTTCTTCTATTAGATAAGTGAAAATGTTGCTCATGTGTACATGCAGGCAACCACCAACAGGAAGCAATATATTTAATTTTTCCTGAATACATCCCTTATATGATTTTAAAAGTATGTTAAATGTAAAAAATAATTGTTATAACATTTTTTTTATTCTATATATGATGGAACCATAACCCCTTTGACCATAGTCAATACACCAAAGCTGTTTTGGACCGAATGACCTCAGAAAATCCAATTTAATCTTATCTGATTGAGTTACTAAATAGAACATGGTAATAAATGGAATAATAATAAGCTAATTAACATGAAAAATATTATTAATCAAGAAATTAATTAATATAATTTTATTATTTTGGAGTTAGAGAATTTACAAAGAAATACTAGACTCAAGGCAATCAATTTTTCTTTAAAACCATTTTTAAGTTTTCCTTCTAACTCTTCTATTCCATATCTATGTTCATCAAATGTTTTAATAATATTATTATCTATAAAACAATTATTTTTTAAAATTATTTTAAATTGTAATTTAATTTTTTTTAATGTTTTGAATAAGTAATATTTTATAACATTTTCAATATGGGTCACTTTTAACCATTTTTACCAAATAGAAAAAGATTTTTTTTAACATTTACCACATGAATAAATTTTACCACTATCAAATAAATTATTATTTATCTATATTTATCTATATTTTTTCATTTTTTCAATGAATATAATATTCTTCTTCTTATATTAATTTTTAATTTTTAAGAGATTTCAAAGGAAAAGAATATTTCTCCACATTTTTATATGAAAATGAAAAGATATTGTTATTATAAATTCAAATGAGTTTTTAATGGTTTTATGAAAAAAAAAGTGTAATATTATATATTTTTTTTTTCATGATAGTGTACTTTGGAATTATATTTTATGAAAATTTATTATGGTATATAGTTATCTAATGCATTGGGTAATGATTTATTTACTAGAGAAATGATAATTTTAACTAATCGGTGGTGAGTTATTCCATATGAGTTAAAAAAATAGTGAAAACATGTGATGAATATAATTTAAAAAGGTGACTATATTGTTCTTAATATACTTATAATGGGTTTTAAATGGAAAATTTTTTATTTCAAGAAGAAGTTATATGAGCTTATAAAAGTGAATAGTTTATTTTGAAGAAAAATAATTTTAATAGATTCAAATGTTTTCCCAAGATACCTTCATAGTTTTCATATGTTTGATTTTGATTTTAAACATTTTCATTCAAAGAAGTTTTTTTCTCACATGTAACTATTATTTATTTTACATGATAAATTTTTATTATGAAAAGGGTAAATTTTTTTTATGGATTTCTATGTTTTTTATTAGACTAGTGGATTTTCATTTATTTTTATATCCCTTACTGAGCTTTTGTTCTCATTTTTTTTATTTTATTAAAAAATATCTAAGGATGTATATGAACTATTCCACAGTCAATATTTTCTATATGGCGAATCATCTTAAATTAATAAAAATTTTCTTGAATAAAACATGTGTGTAAATTTAAGAATATGTTTTTTAGAAAAAATGTACACTCTCTGGAAATTTACACTTTGTTGTGTAATTATTTTCCAAATTCTCTAAAAATTTTAACCTAAACGATCATGGTAATTTTATAATTTAAAATCCTTGTAATTAATCTCATAATTATAGGTTGTTTCTATTACGAGTTGTTATATTTTTTATAAATAAAAGGGTTTAAATAAATTTATAGGTTAAGATGTTATTTGATGAGATTAATTTAAAATATTTAGAAAATATCTGGGGTTAATATGATTTTTGAGATCATAAGTTAGAATTATTTTGTAACAATGAAGGTTAATATGTTATGAAAATTAAAGTTATTTTTGTTGAATCAAAAAGTTGAATGTAAGATGAAATGTTTAAGGATATCTTAGTATTTATCTTCCCAATAATATGGGTTGTTATGATTTTATTTGATATACTCACCCTAACTATTTTTGGTTTTAGTAAATGGTTGGAACCAGCATGAACCATGTTAACAATGTATGTGAAAGACACTAAAATGGTTTTCTAAATGTGAAACCAAATGAGATAGGATATAGAGTGAAAAATCATGTGGTTAATTTTAACCAGTTAACTTGAGTTATTATTCACATCCTAAAACTAGGTGAGTTTCCTATCACACTAAATAATATAAAAATAGAGTTTCATTGATGTTCATATGATAATGATAATGAATATAAGAGGATTCAACATCTGATGTCTCACGAATGTAGGAATAAGAACCTTGGGAAATGAATTAAAGGAATAGAAATATGTTTCATATGCAGTGAAGGAGTTCATAGAGAAATAAATTATTAGGAAAAAAATGAATAGTTCACTTAATACAATAGAAATGAATAAAGTTACTCTTAAGGAATCAATTAAATGTTTTGAATGTGGGGAGTATAAGATTTTTTAAAATTTATTTTCAAGGAGGAAATATTATTAAGGGGATCATCAAGATCATATGAATAATGTTTTAACAAAGTCATATTCTACTCCACCTAATGATGAGGAAACTATGAATGACTTATAAAAGTTATGAATTATACTAACAGTTTTTCTAATGTTTAATGTATGAAACATGATTAGATTGATATTGATGAATCTTCGGACATGATTTATATTTTTTATAGTCAATAGCATTAATGAATAAGATGAAAATCCATATTTGAAGGATTATAAAAGAATTTGAATTATTTAATTATATATATATAAAGTTTTAGGGGTAATGATTTAGTAGTATTTTATTTAAGGATTGATAAGTTTAAATATGATTATAGGTTCAAAGGTATAGATACCCTTTTTAGGTCATATTTTATTGTATTAAAAGGTCATTAACGATATATTAAGATATGTTTATTGGGTTTTAACATATAATTTAGGTATATGTTACCCTTAGGTTTGTCATGTGATTTATTATAAAGGTTATTTGGAAAAAAAATTATTATATTATTGCTAAAATATTTAAGGCAAAGATAACCTTTATAGTTAATATGATATTTTATAATGAGGTAATTGTGGTCAGATAGGATAAAGGGTTATTATATTTTTTAGGGAGTTATCTTTTATGGGATAGATTACAATGGAATTAAGAGATACATGATTTTGTGATTAGGAGGTTAATCATATTTTTGAATTATTTATCTATATTTTTTGGAACATTATAGGAATCTAGGTAAATGGGAAATTTCAGGTTAATATGAGATTTTATGTCAAAGTGGTTGATATTAATTTGGGAATAAATATTGAGGTAACTTTTTCAAGAATATATGATATTATTATGGAATAATGGTGATTTTTGTTATATATAGACAATATTAACATATTTTAAAAATATATTATTAAGGAATATACATTTTCATTATGTGAAAATATGAGTTATTGATGTTGTTTGGAGATAAATTCAAAGTCGATTTTGGTAGAGTATGTGATAAAATAATTACAATATTTAGGATTTAATTGGGTCTTGTGTATTTTGAATATTTTTATAGTTATTTATCTATGGAATGATTTAAGTTAAAATTTTCATATTACTGCTAAGCTTTTAGAGATTAATATATTATTTATTTATATAAATTTTTATTCATATTTGATATTATTATATATTATTATAACCATTTTTATATTGGTTAATGGATAGAAATAGGAGGAATACTTTTTCACCATTTTTTGGATCTTAGGATCAGTTAAAAGTTTATTTTAGTTCTTTAGAAAAGAAAAATTCATCATAATTATTTCTATGAGATAATATTGGTGTTGAAAAATACTAAAAAAACTAAAGGATATAATTTTTCTTATTGAATGGAAAGAAATCGACTAAGTATATTTTCTTATATTCTCTATATTAAGTGTAAAATAATTCCTCAGATAAAGCAACATGGAGATAAATTTATCAAGTCTTATATGGAAAATATTACCCAGTTATCAATGTATTGTTTTAGAAACTCATTCACATGTATGAGTCTCATATTGGTAAATGTATAGTTTTAAAAATATTTTGAAAATGAAAAGTTTCATAGTATTAAGATAGTAATTATGTTCTCTTAAAAATAAAATATTTTTAATGTGGTTTCCTTGAAACCATTCAAAAACTACTAATAGTTATTTCTTAGCAATTATGTATATTAATGCTTTACTACACATTTCCACTTTTTCCTCTACTTTAAAGTACCATTATTAGGGATACTTTTAAATTAATGGATTTCAAAGTGCATTTCCACAACTTAGAAATTATTTTAAAACTTTATCCTTCATACCTAAGATAAAAATTTGAAGGATGCAATATTTTAAGGGGGCAGAATGTAAAACCCTGAGATTTAGTATGTATTACATAAAATAAATATCTTACTGAATACAATGTGATATACTCAACAAATAAATAAATTGAATAAAAAATTATTAAAATTAAATTTATAAATACATAAATTTTCAATATAAAATATGAAGAAAATAAATTGACACTCATTGGTAAATGATATGAAATAAAGTTAATTATACTTTATGTTTAAATGAGGCATTTTTTTATAAAATTGGTTTTTATTTATATTTTTTAGATTATTTTAAAAGATAAATGTCTAAATATTAGAAATTGAATTTGATTTATTTTTTAATTAAAGATGTCAAAATTATCTTATGTTTAATTTTTAGGATTTTCTTAAAAGGCTATTTTTAGGTGAATATTGAAAAATACAAATTTTAAAAACACTATTACTTTTATGACATTATCAAGATATAAGAATAAAATTAAAGTTTATGATTTTTTTATATATATCATATATATATATACAATATGTAATATAATGCATTTAAATATATAATTTTTAACTTAGGAATCTATATTTGACATTTTGAAAATCTAAGTAATGACTTTATTCAAATAAAAACTATATTCGGTTATTATATTTTAATAAAGTTTTCACAAGGTTTCTTTTGATTTTGGTTTGGTTATAATTTCAAATAATTATAATTTTATTTAAACAAATTCTATAAATTCTTGGGGAATAAACATAATGGTTGATTTTGGTATAAAAGTTTTTGTATGCTTAAAAAGGACATTTATCTAAAAACCTCTTTCGTTGCATTTTCAAAACATAAATTAAAATTATTTTTATCACCTAAAGAAATTGAAAATTAGAAAATGGATTGAATATTTTATATCAATAGTTTATAATTTTTTAATGAGTTTAATTTTATTTTTAATCATAATTAATAGTTAACATGGTTAAATTTTGTCACCACGATAAGGCCTAAAAGGTTTAATGAAGAGGGTTAAACTAAGAGAGAAAGATTAAAATATATTTGAAAATTTTATAAATATGATTCAATGATTGTATTTAAACATTTAAATATACTATATTGTAAATTATAGTAAATTGGATCCATTTTTCTTTAGAAAATAATTTAATATATTTTAATGTTTTTAATATTTTTAAGGGTTTCACTCCTTACACATATAATAGGGAACCTCAGCTAATCACTTGTCCACACACCATGATCACCCTATATGAACCAATATATTCCAAAATAACTCCCCAAATATCTTTACATTTTCCTATAGTACTATTTATAAGTATAATACCAATCCTAAAAGCATTAAGGTGAAGCTAAAAGAAGATATTAAAGGATGAGAGGTAAGTCATAACCAAATTCATTCAAGTTTATTTATTATACCTTATTAAAATATGTTATAACCATAATTATTTAACAAAATAAGTATATTTAATATACTCAAATTTTATTATGTTAATGTAACAAATATTTTATACCTATTTTCTATCCAATGGAAAATTGAAATACCGCTTGCATATGTGCGGAATTCCACCTCCATGAGGTGATGTTCTTTATTTTTCATCACCACCTCACTTGGATGGATATAAAGATTGATTGAATTAATATATATTATTTTAATAAAAAAGTTATGATTATATAAAGATAAAATATTATTCACATTCTAACTCTCACATCTTCTGGAAAATGGAAACGTCACTCGTGAGTATATATGGACTACTGCCTCCACGAAATGGTGTAATTTATTTTTCATTACCATAACACATGGATGGTAATAAGAATAGAATTAATGAATAAATATTATATTAATAATATGATTATGATTTTTAATGGTTCAAATTTATCTTATTTATTTCTTTTTTGTTTATTAGAAATGTAAAAATGTCACTCATCTGTATTTGCAGACTACCGCTCCATGAAGTGATGTATTTAATTTTTCAAGACCACATTACATGAATTGTTTTAAAATTATATTAAATTTTAATAAATGATAATTTTAAATTTTTTAAGATTATATAGATTATGGAACCATAACTATAGTCAACAAACTGAAACTGTTTTGGACAAAATGATCTCAGAATGTCTGATGCAAACTCAACAGATTTTATAACTAAATAAAACATGGTAATAAATGAAATAAAATGAATAATAATAAGAAAAATAAATTTAATTTTTTTAATAAAGTATGTAATGAATATAATTTTATTATTTAGGAGTTATATAATATATTAAGAAATATGAGACTCAAGGTAATATATTTTTCTTTATAACATTCTTTAAAAGTTTTCCTTCCACCACTTTCCTTTACACATCCATATTCTTAAAAATGTTTCAGAAATGTTATTTTATATAATGCAATTAGCTATTAATTTAATTTAAAAGTATAATTAGAAGTATAATGTTTTTAAAAGTAATATATTTTAATGTTTTCATTACAGGTCACTTTTGATTTTTTTAACAAAGTGAAAAAATAAACATTAAATGCATGATTATTTTTATTACTATCATAGAAATTTTTCATGATCAAGATTCATATTTAGGATTTAATGTTTATTAAAATAATTTCATGTTCTAATTAATATTTAATCTTTTTATTTTTATTATTTTTAAAGGGAAAAGGATATTTCTCCTTATTTTTACAAAAAATAGAAATTGCTTGTTCTTATGGGTTGAAATGAGTTTTGAAGGTTTTTATGATAAAAAATATTAAGTTATTAATATTATGTTCTTTATATGGTACTTGGGAATTATATATGATGAAAATTGAGTTTCAGATATAGCTCTCTAATGAATTAGGTAACGATTTATTCTATAGACAAGTAATAATATAAATTAACTGACTATGATTTATTTTATACAAGGGAAACGAGAGTAAAAAATGTTGATAAATATAATGTTCCAAAGAGATTTTATGGTTTTTATATTCTTATGGTGAGTTTTATGTTTGATTATTTTACTTCAAGAAGAAGGTACACAAGCTTTTCAAATTGACATGTTTGTTTTCAAGAAAAATAATTTTCATGTGTAATTATGTTTTCCTAAGACACCTTCATAGTTTTTCTATGATTGATATGATATTTAAAGGTTTTATTTTAGTAAATATTTATTTTCACATGTTATTATGATTTATTTTATATGGTTAATATTTATTGTGAAAATTTATAAATATTTTTATGAATTTCCATTTTCAAACTGCACTGACATGTTTTCTTTATTTTTATATACCTTACTAATATTTTTTACTCATTTCATGTTTTAAAATATTTTTTCATAGGATCTAAGGATGTGAATGAACTATACAAAGGTTAATATTTCATTTATAGTGAATCATATTAAATTAATAAATTATCTTGAATAAAATAGGGGTGTAAATATAAGTAGCTATTTTGTGGAAAAATATATATTATGTGGTAATGTTTACAATATTATGTAATGATTTTATTAATTCTCTAAAAATATAAATATAAAAGATCATTGAAATGTGAGAATGTGAAATCATTACTATTAAATTTATTACTATGGATTTTTTAAGTTACGGGGTGCTATATTATGGCTACTATATTCCATATGTGAATTATTGACAGCATTACCCTTAATGTCTAGTTGAACACCTATTTGGGGTTCCTTCCCATCATCACATAAACTATGTTCTTCTAACCTTATAATTTGAGTCCATCATGACATGATGTAGAACTTCATCAGAGTGTAGTTTATTGCAAGGGCGACCCACTAAATGAGGAGAATCATCCTATTTTTACAACATCGTGTTTCATAATATTATCATCATTTCAATTCATTTTCTTTATAAATATTTCATTATAATGACCTTTAATCCCACAATAACTCCATACCAGTCATATATGTCACTTTTCATTAGTATACCATATATTTTTTCACCCTTCATGAAAGTTTGGAAGTTTTTCATTATCATCCAGAACATAAAAGGAATTCACATTACCAATTAAGATAATATATTTAATTGAGGTTTATCTAAGATCAAATTCCATATGTGGGATTAAAAAATGACCATATATAGATTTTTAGTTTCTTTTTCCATTTTATTATGAACTACAACTGAAAAGGAAATATCCCATTAAATTTAGGGGTTATATAAAACGATCTCTGTCCCTAGATTTGAATCCAAGACCACATGATTGAGCTTGTCCCAATAAAAGTCTTTAAATTAAAATCCTAATCTTGAATATCAAGGATACTATGATTTATATTTATGAAACAAATTCTCTAAGATTTGGATTTTGAAGATGCTAAAGGGGAAAAAAATAGAAAATCAACCTCTACCTAGGGATATCATTCCTCATCCATCAAATCCCCAATATTCAAGTAGTTGTTTCCTAAGTTCTAATATATTTAATTAAATGTTCTTTCCTTGAAATTAAATATGTACAATGATAGAATGCATATAATCATTAATCCTCTCCATAAAATATCCCTTGGGTTTCATCAAAAAAATATGTCTCCCCTATCTTCATAATCTTCAAGGATGAGGAACTGAGATCCTGTTTGATTGCATCAATATTTATTTACCCAAAGTATGTTTCACATCGTATAAACCACATTTATCAGGATTGAGATTCTCAACATGATACTCTATCTCCCTAACCATAGATGACTCTAGTATCTTTGAATTAGTTACCCAAAAAATACTTGAGCATAAGAAGCATGAATTTCCATACCATATTCAGTTGAATCCTTGGGGTCAAATATATTGGGGTTATTCAAAAAACTATCATCCCATGAAGCTAATGTAGGAAAACTAGAGATTTGTTATACTACCCCATTAATATCTCTAGCATACTCTCCTATTGATTTGAGAAGTTATACAACCTTCAAAGCCATTCATTTCCAGAACCCATGAGTCACCTCATTATTACCAAGAAAATATATATCTCTCTCTCTTACTAATCATCATATCTAATATTAATTATATAAATAAAAAAAATTAAAAATGAATAAATATTAAAATAAAAATGAATAAATATAAAAAATTACATTTAAATAAAAATTATTTAAAATTAATTACCAATTATATAAATGTATATAATATTAATCGTAAAAAACTGGCTTGAGGTACCATGTTAACTGACAATCGAATAGATCACCATTGGATCTAAGGTAATTATTGATACCCATGGGCATAAATATATAAATACAACCATGTTATATACAAGTAGATGATACAAAGACCAAAAATAAAACACAAGTACCAAAACCCATCTCTTGGTGGTCCACAACTATCCACCATTTTCCAAACTACCTACCAATAAAAAACCATGTAAATATCCATAAAAGAAGTTAAAGGGAACATGAGAACCTACTATAAGAACATAAAAGATGATAACACCACATAGAACAAGTAGGGTGTGATATACAGTTCCCAGTAGGATTCCACTAAATATTTTATGTAGTTACTTCATAAGGTAATCAAAATGTGCTAAAAGAGAGTACAATAATAGAGAGAAGGGATTTAGATTTTATAATAGGAAGATAAATCCATGAAGATAATAAAAAAAATATTAGGTTTTAAAAATAGAACTTCAAATATTTCAAAATCATTTATGAATCCAAAGAAAGAAACATGCTATGTAACATCCCCAAATGATAAAGGGTTAAATGACTAGATGATATGACTCATGTCAACAAGGTGAACCTTCCTTTTCGGGAGCCTATCTGATTAGAACTCCATAGTTAAGCGTGCTTGGCCTGGAGTAGTGATCAGGATGGGTGACCCTCTGGGAAGTTTCCCAGGGTGTGTGTGAGTGAGGACAAAGCACACTGGAAAGAACATGTGTTGGCCTGTAGGGACAGTCATTAGTCAGATAACCCGTTCGGGCATGTTGGTAGAACCATAGGGTGGGCCCCACATGTCTGCGGGGGCAACTGGTGGTACCTGGTGAGCCAGGACCCGACGACCTTGTTAAGGCGGGGTGTCTGTGCAGTCACTGAGGCCCGGTTGTCACATTTGGTATCAAAGGAGGAACCCAGCCTTAAGTGCGCGGTGTACTGCCTGGGTTGAGATGTAGGGCCCACAACGAGGGCGTTGTGCTCCAAGGGGGGGGGGGGGTGATTGTAACATCCCCAAATGATAAAGGGTTAAATGACTAGATGATATGACTCATGTCAACAAGGTAAGTAGGGTGTGATATACAGTTCTCAGTAGGATTCCACTAAATATTTTATGTAGTTACGTCATAAGGTAATCAAAATGTGCTAAAAGTGAGTACAATAATAGAGAGACTGGATTTAGATTTTATAATAGGAAGATAAATCCATGAAGATAATAAAAAAAATATTAGGTTTTAAAAATAGAACTTCAAATATTTCAAAATCATTTATGAATCCAAAGAAAGAAACATGCTATGTAACATCCCCAAATGATAAAGGGTTAAATGACTAGATGATATGACTCATGTCAACAAGGTGCACCTTCCTTTTCAGGAGCCTGTCTGATTAGAACTCCATAGTTAAGCGTGCTTGGCCTGGAGTAGTGATCAGGATGGGTGACCCTCTGGGAAGTTTCCCAGGGTGTGTGTGAGTGAGGACAAAGCACACTGGAAAGGACATGTGTTGGCCTGTGGGGACAGTCATTAGTCAGATAACCCGTTCGGGCATGTTGGTAGGACGATAGGGTGGGCCCCACATGTCTGCGGGGGAAACTGGCGGTACCTGGTGAGCCAGGACCCGACGGCCTTGTTAAGGCGGGGTGTCTGTGCAGTCACCGGGGCCCGGTTGTCACATTTGGTATCAAAGGAGGAACCCAGCCTTAAGTGCGCGGTGCACTGCCTGGGTTGAGATGTAGGGCCCACAACGAGGGCGTTGTGCTCCAAGGGGGGGGGGGGGGGGTGATTGTAACATCCCCAAATGATAAAGGGTTAAATGACTAGATGATATGACTCATGTCAACAAGGTGCACCTTTCTTTTCGGGAGCCTGTCTGATTAGAACTCCATAGTTAAGCGTGCTTGGTAGGATCGCTGAGTGCAGTAGTCGTCGCAGTCCACTGAGGATCTCTGCACAGTCGTCGCCGCAGTCCACTGAGGATCCTTCGTGGGTCATTGCGGGGGTTAGTTACCTATCGATCCTTCGTTGGCCCGACGACTTAGATGGATCAGTGATCATCTTTATCGTCATCCGAAGAAGTATACCTGTGTGAGCTGAATCTTGTGTTACTCTCCTTTGTGGATTGTGTTGAGCTATCCTGTGTGGATTTACTATTTAAATGTGACAACCGGGCCCCGGTCCCGCCTTAACAAGGCCGTCGGGTCCTGGCTCACCAGGTACCACCAGTTTCCCCCGCAGACATGTGGCGCCCACCCTACGGTCCTACCCACATGCCCGAACGGGTTATCTGACTAATGACTGTCCCCATAGGCCAACACATGTCCTTTCCAGTTTGCTTTGTCCTCACTCACACACACCCTGGGAAACTTCCCAGAGGGTCACCCATCCTGATCACTACTCTAGGCCAAGCACGCTTAACTATGGAGTTCTAATCAGACTGGCTCCCGAAAAGGAAGGTGCCCCTTGTTGACATGAGTCATATCATCTAGTCATTTAACCCTTTATCATTTGGGGATGTTACAATCACCCCCCCTTTGGAGCACAACGCCCTTGTTGTGGGCCCTACATCTCAACCCAGGCAGTGCACCACGCACTTAAGGCTGGGTTCCTCCTCTGATACCAAATGTGACAACCGGGCCCCGGTGACTGCACAGACACCCCGCCTTAACAAAGCCATCGGGTCCTGGCTCACCAGGTACCACCAGTTGCCCCCGCAGACATGTGGCGCCCACCCTACGGTCCTACCCACATGCCCGAACGGGTTATCTGACTAATGACTGTCCCCATAGGCCAACACATGTCCTTTCCAGTGTGCTTTGTCCTCACTCACACACACCCTATGAAACTTCCCAGAGGGTCACCCATCCTGATCACTACTCCAGGCCAAGCACGCTTAACTATGGAGTTCTAATCAGACATGCTCCCGAAAAGGAAGATGCACCTTGTTGACATGAGTCACATCATCTAGTCATTTAACCCTTTATCATTTGGGGATGTTACAATCACCCCCCTTTGGAGCACAACGCCCTCGTTGTGGGCCCTACATCTCAACCCAGGCAGTGCACCGAGCACTTAAGGCTGGGTTCCTCCTCTGATACCAAATGTGACAACCGGGCCCCGATGACTGCACAGACACCCCGCCTTAACAAGGCCGTCGGGTCCTGGCTCACCAGGTACCACCAGTTTCCCCCGCAGACATGTGGGGCCCACCCTACGGTCCTACCCACATGCCCGAACGGGTTATCTGACTAATGACTGTCCCCACAGGCCAACACATGTCCTTTCCAGTGTGCTTTGTCCTCACTCACACACACCCTGGGAAACTTCCCAGAGGGTCACCCATCCTGATCACTACTCCAGGCCAAGCACGCTTAACTATGGAGTTCTAATCAGACAGGCTCCCGAAAAGAAAGGTGCACCTTGTTGATATGAGTCATATCATCTAGTCATTTAACCCTTTATCATTTGGGGATGTTACAATAAATGTGACAACCGGGCCCCGGTGACTGCACAGACACCCCGCCTTAACAAGGCCGTCGGGTCCTGGCTCACCAGGTACCACCAGATGCCCCCGCAGACATGTGGGGCCCACCCTACGGTCCTACCCACATGCCCGAGCGGGTTATCTGACTAATGACTGTCCCCACAGGCCAACACATGTCCTTTCCAATGTGCTTTGTCCTCACTCACACACACCCTGGGAAACTTCCCAGAGGGTCACCCATCCTGATCACTACTTCAGGCCAAACACGCTTAACTATGGAGTTATAATCAGACAGGCTCCCGAAAAGGAAGGTGCACCTTGTTGACATGAGTCATATCATCTAGTCATTTAACATTTTATCATTTGGTGATGTTACAATCACCCCCCTTTGAAGCACAACGCCCTCGTTGTGGGCCCTACATCTCAACCCAGGCAGTGCACCGCTCACTTAAGGCTGGGTTCCTCCTTCGATACCAAATTTGACAACCGGGCCCCTGTGACTGCACAGACACCCCGCCTTAACAAGGCCGTCGGGTCCTGGCTCACCAGGTACCACCAGTTTCCCCCGCAGACATGTGGGGCCCACCCTACGGTCCTACTCACATGCCCGAACGGGTTATCTGACTAATGACTGTCCCCACAGGCCAACACATGTCCTTTCCAGTGTGCTTTGTCCTCACTCACACACACCCTGGGAAACTTCCCAGAGGGTCACCCATCCTGATCACGGCACGGACCCCGGGGGTGGGTCGTGACATGCTATCTCATTATTAAAATACAAAACATATTCTTGAAAATATTTTAAAACCATTTCAAAAGAATAATTTATATAAATCAAGAAAAGGTAAGAACATGTACCAGATATCAAAAAGATGTAAAAGATTCAATATAATAGATTCAAGGTGCATCATCTTAATAAAAAGATCTATCAAGAACAATAATCAATCAAGAAAGGAAAATCCGTTTCCCAGTAGTGAAAATGAATATTGTCATGTATCGAGTATCAAGTGTAAGGATGTCTAGGTTATGACCTAGATTTTATAGTGAATACAACATAGTATAGATCATAAAAAATCATGACTGAACATCTAGAATACGTCAATTCTCATGGGTCTTAAGCAGACCAAGTCCATTCACACCAACTTTCATGGTCACATGCCCATAGCTTGAACCTATCATGTTCTTTATGGATCTACTAGCTAGGGTTTGAGATCACTAGTGGAGCATAAATATAAGTAATCTAATCCAACTATGTAGGTTACCATGGCTAGTAATAATAGGTGAGTGATATAATCAGGTTATGAGGATCAAAAATAGGATCTTTATCAAATTATAAGGATCAAAAAGGGATTCTTTATCAGTATCAACATAGTCTCATGCCCTCAATATTTCAATCATTATCAATTCACACCTTACTCTCACCCCAAAAATTCCTCAAAGTTAAAAATAAAATTTTCAACACCCATTAATGGGAATTAAAATATTGAAATAATCCACATAAAGGGATTATAAAAAGATAGTATCATCAAAAATTGCTAACCAGGACATCATGAATCATCAATTTTAGTTTAAAACATTACAATTAAGATAAATATTCATAAGGGTAACCATACCTCATTACTTTAAAAAATAATAATTTAAATGACAAACAGGCCTTTAAAATAATAATATCTTTACAAAATGGCCCTAAGTAACGTAAATTTATTTCTAAAATTTAAAAGGCTTTCTTTTATTTCAAAACATGTCTCTAAACCCTATTTTTATGTGAACAAGTCACTCATTCCAAATCACCCAAGAACACCAATTTTATAAACAAGGATAAAATCATTAAAAGAGGGTTCTTGGTCATTACATAAATCAAAGAATTCAAAAAAATGTATAAAACATTATATGAATGACCAATTTTATTCAAATTAGTGAATTTCACTTTATAAATCAATTTTTTTGGCATTCATCTGTTTATAAGATCGTGAGAGTAATCAAGATCATAATAATTCTATCTATACCATATTTAATTAATAGAGAATAGGATCAAATAATCCTTTATGAGGTATTTGAAGGTCAATATTCATATAAAATGTATTTGAAAACAAGAAAAAAATATTCATGAATTCTCAAGTAACAATTAAGTACAAGATGAAGGAATAGTAAAAAAAACCTACCTTAATTATAAAATTGTAAAACAACTAAAAATGGATCTGCAACAACAAAAAGAGAAGGTATAAACCCCATAATCTAATAAAAACAATAAAAAAACACCCTATTGGTGATTACCTAGTAGTTTGAAACCCATAACATTACTCAAAAGGATAGTAAAACTCAACGCAACACGAGTTCATGCATTTTAAAAAATACTAAAGACATTTTGGTTCAAAATATAAAAATATCAAATTAAAGAAACCATTTAACTTTCCATTTTCAAATAAATATACAATTCATAGGGTTTAAAACCTTTTAATATTGGATTTACAACATTTAAAAAATCATGAGAATTAAATTCCCATGATTTAAATATTTTATAATCATTAAAGAATGTTACATAGGTGGGTTGGGGATGAAAACAAATGAAAAAGTGGGTTTTAAAAACCTTTTTCTTCAAATGTTCACTGCAGAAGGATAACATGGTTTTACACTTACATAGCTCATATGTGCTACATAAGGGTACTAAGATAGCCTTACATAAACTTTAAAACCTTAGCATTACCCTTATCAAACCAAAGGATCAGTGACATGACCCTTACACATCTAAAACTTGCTTTTATTATTGTAGGGTAAAAATCAAGTTACCCTTAAATAACTATTAGGAATTGTGATCCACCCTTAAAAATCCAAGGAACTACCCTTAAACGAGTAGCGAATTACCCAAATTACTTTTACATAATTAGAGTTTACCCTTAAAAATCATATATCTATGTTTATGTAACCCTTAGAAAAATTGGGTTACCCATACACAATACTAGATTAGCCCTTACATAGCATGGAGATATAAGGTATTAACCTTACATAGCCAATGGAAAATATATCCTACCCTTATGCGACTCATGAAAATAAGTATTTACCTTATGAAACTCCTAAAAATCACCCCATGTAAAATTCGAAGTAACTTACCCTTATGTAGACCCTACACCATGTTTAAGGGTAAAAATTGAGTTAAAAATTATTAAATTTCTTTTCAAAGAACTTATAAATTCAAAAACCCATTTTTAGTTATTATAAAAAAGGTGTTATAATTCTCCCCACCATAGATATTTCAATCCCTAGAATACATCCAATATAAAATATAGAAAAACAAAAAACTAAGATTTCTATCACACTCAACCCGTGAGTTTTATTATACCAAAAATAGAAGAAGACTCGCCCAAAAGTAGCCACCTAGAACAGCTCCAAGAGAATTTCCTAACAAGAATTCTAAAAGAACCATTAAATAGAAACACTAAGATCAACCAAAATCTCAAAAAAATCTCAAAAACACCGATAGGAACTAGAAAAACCCCATAAAAACTGGTGGCCTAGAATAGGTATGCCTACTATATAAAGATTCACCAAAATTTGGAAACATGAGAAAGAGATATACCGGAATAGATCACTACAACTCAAAGAATAAACTTCGATAACATGACACAAATAAACATCCAAGATCCCAAAAATAAAACTCAAGGAATGGAACATTTAGAACATCTCAAATATACCATCCTACCCTAACTCATTTTTATTAGAATAGACATAGTTCCACTAACCTCAAATAAAATCTCCAAGAAACCAAAGGCTAGAAATAAATTTTAATGTATTAGGAAACATTGCGTGTATGATTTTCCCTTTAGAGATAAAACAACCTAATAAAATAAAATATAAACATCCCATCCTCCTATATGATGCATGAGTAAAATTAGAACAATCCCAATATAAAACTAAAAAAATAACCAAATCATAGTGATAAAGGTAATTGGAATAAAAACTAACCAAACAAGGGGGATACATGACTCAAATATCTCATGGTGACACAATCCCAAGCACTGACTGATCTAACTTCAACATGAAACACCACATACCATTCCCACTAGATAAAGATGAATAGAAAGAAAAATAGGATACCTTTCACTTCCTTGTATCTTAGTATATGAAATCTACAAACATACTAAATTTTCAAAGTAATGGGTGAGTATAAACTCAATATTCAATCCCCTAATATTTCCCAACACCCACCACTAGGACCATAACTGGTTAGTACACTTCATATAAAATAGTTGGAAAGTAGTTAAGCGTTTTATACAAATATATAAGTAAAAAGCATATAATAAAACCCAAAAAAATATTATCATAGTTTTTTAATATATATAATAACCATTATGATGTACAACACACAAAAATACACACATCCATACACTCAATTTTGGTGCTACCATTTAATTTGTTACTCCATGAACATAATTCATCCTAATTTGATGGTGGCACTTCCAACCATAACCTGTCCACTTTAAACACACTCCAGCCTAATTATTCCAAATTCCATGCCAATACATTTTACATAAAAAATTATTCCTTTGAAAAAATTTCATCAATCATATTTCATGCATCAAAACCATAATATAATTTCAAAACCCTATTTTTAAAATTATAAGCAAAGGGGTTTTCCAAAAGAAATTCAATTTCCCATATTTTCAAAACATAAACTAAAAAGATGAAATACACTACATTAACATATAAAATAAAAGAAAAAACTTTTTATAAAACTAATAATTGAATTTCTTGAACAAGTGAAGGTGAGAGATAAGCCACCTACCTCTCAATGAATGGTGAAAATGAAGAAGAACACTAAGAAATTTTATATACTAACTCACAACACCTTACCTTCACTAGATCAAACAAGATATAATCAATATTCACATCATAAAACCTAGAACTATACATAAAAGACTATAATTATTATTCAAATAGAAGAAAAGTGTAGATGAAATAAGAATAAGGAATAAAAAGTACTTTTCGATGATTCTTAATCTCTAGAAAACTTGGATTCAACCAAATGTCACTTTCAAATTGAAAGGAATTATCTTTAAATCCTTAGGGAAGAAATGAGTTTGATACCCTCAAAAAGGGAGAATAATGAGGGTCGAGAGATCTTAATCTAAATTAAAATAATTTTTTTGGAGCATTAATTACACATATTATAGTTAGGTTGCACTATTTTTCAAACTGTTTTCCAATTATGTGCATTCTACTGTACAATATCTAGAGAGCCACAAGATTCGTGTTGTATGTTTTATAAAACCATGTGAATATTGTGTGGTACTACTATCCCAAGGCCACACCCTTTCATGGTTGGATCAGATGGTTTGAAAAAGTATGTGATAATCATGCTTCTCCCGTTTCCTTCATTTTCACATTTTCCCAGGGCATGCACATGGTTGCAAAAAAAGCATGCTCTGACTATTCACCTTCCTTGTACCTCCCCGCACCACCTTGCATGATTGTTTTGGAGATAGTTCACAGTTTCTTCCAACCGTGAACCTCCTGAAACACTTCCAAAACACTAAAAAACGTTCCATAAAATCCTAACACTTAACACAAGAATTATAAATGTTTAAAATACACAACAAAAGGGTAAATTACTTGAAACTATGGGTTTTACTTTCTCTTCACCATTGGAATTTTTGTCCCTAGAAAATGGAAGACTGGAGTTGTTTTGGAAATGTATAGGCTATTTCTCCAACATTTCATTCTCATATTCCCTTTTATATTCTTTAATTTTTCCATTATTCCATTAAAAATATAATAAATCAATTATTTTTCCATAAAATAGATTCTATTTCCTATCCAAAATCAGTATTTTCACATGAATAAACCTAGAATCTAGTTCAAGGTTAACCCAGTCCCATAAAATCACATAGTCAGAATTAATTTGAAACTTCTTTAGTAGAGATATAAGAAAAACATTATGCACATAACTAAACATTGGTGTTAAATCCAATAGATAAACTACACCACCCACTCTCAATAGGGCTAATGTACCATGGAGACCACAATACTTGGTTACCAAAACAATGATTACCTAACCATGGATATATTCTCAAGAAAACATGATCAACCACATCAAATAATAATGGACATAAATTATGATCTACTTACAATTTTTGATGACTTATAACTATCACCATTCTATTTATTCTCATTTAATTTTTCTCTGTCATCTCTTTCACAAGGCTAGTTCTAATAAGTTAAGTCTCTCACGTTTCCACCCAAAAAAGTGGAGAAAAACAAGGATAATAATATAATTATTCAGAAGGTTTCATATATAATGATTCATGATATTTATTATTTTCAGATAACTCCACTAAAATTATATGATATTCCCAAGAGTCTCCAAAATTCATCACAAATGATTTCAATATATCTTTAAATGTTTTGATCATCCATTCATATTAACCAAAAGTTTGAGGATTATACATTGCGTTCATGGTCAATTGTGTTCCAATGTATTTCTAAAAAGATTTAAAAAACCTAAATATAATCCTTGGGTCCCAAATACACACAATTTAAACAATAAAACCATTCATCTTTATCACCTCTTGAAGATAGAGTTTGGAAAAATCTTCCACCACATTGGATTTATGAGTAAGGATGAAGTGAGCTGACTTCATGAGCTGATACACAATATACTATAAAGATTCATGTTTCTGAACCGTTATTGGTATAACTATCATAAAATCCATGTCAATTTTCTCTTATTTCCACATAGGAATTAGTAAATAATGAAACATACCAGCTGGACATTGGATCTCCTCCTTAAGCTTCTGATAGGTGAGGCATCTCGATAAAAACTATACCACACATATTTTCATGTCATCCCACCAGAAATATGATCCCAACTTTTTATGAATCTTATGTTTTCTAATAATAACATCTTATTTGGAATGTTGGTAATAAATATTAATTTTTCTTGATAGATTTGAGGGACCATAATCTGATCTCTTAATCATATCACAGATCTCCCACCTAGGTTCCATCCCTCAATAGTCTCCCCACCATAGAATTTTTACCTCATAGTTAAGCATTAAATATCATATTTATTATCATCTAAATCTTACTCAAATAATTTATAAAGAATAAAAACTAAAAATGAAGCCACAATATTACCTTCCTCAACAAAGCCCAGATGCATATCATTTATGACCAATATTAGTTGCCATTGATCTGAATCTTCTTTACCCAACTACTTATATGACTTCCTACTCAATAAATTATCCACACAATTCCATTTCCCCAGTGTTTAAATAAAGTTGAATCCAAAATTCTATAGATATTACATCTATATATGTTTCCTTATATTCATATCCTGTTGGGATAAAATATGTTTCAAGCTCTTATGATCTATGAACACCGTAAATTTCTCACCAAAAATATAATGATAATAAGTTTTCAAAGAAAGGACTATAAAATCCATTTCAAAATCATATTTTGGGTAATTATTATCATCCAACTATAACTGTCATGGTCTATAATAAATAACATGATCTCCCAATATGAGAAAAAAACCCAAACTAGATCCTGATGCATCACAATAGACCACATACATCGATTCTGATTTTAGAAATGTAATGATCAGTGTAGATGTTAGATGAAACTTATGTTCATGGAAAGTTTTTTGGAACTCATATTTACATTTTAAAGGAACACATTTCTTTTTAAATCTATCATTAGTGAGGCAATATGTGAAAAATAACAAAAGAATCATTGATAGTATCTTGATAATCCAAGGATACTGTGTATCTCAAAAACATTCTTCAATGGTTTCCAAGATATAACAACCTCTACCCTTTCTATATTTATGGAAAATACTTTTTCATAAATTAAATGACCAAGGAAAAATACCTATTATATATATAAATCACACTTTTAAAGCTTATTATAAATTTTATATTCCTACAAGATACCCAACTCTATATATAGGTGTAGTTCATGCTCAACCTTTTTCTTAGAATACACTAGAATATCATCAATGAAATACACTAAAAAAGAATCTATATACCTTTGAAATATCTAATCCATAAATTCGATAAACATTGTTTGTGTATTCATAAGACCAAATGGAATAACCCCATATTCATTTTGTCCACAAGGGATCCTAAAGGCTGTCTCTAGAATATCCTCTTCTGAATTGGAAGTTTATAATACGCTAAGTGTAAGTCAATTTTAGAGAACCACTATGCTCCACTTAATTGATCAAATAGGTAATCAATTCATGGGAGGGGATAAAATTTATTTATCATATCATGTTTATCTTATGATAATATATATAAATCCTAAGTGTTTCATCCACCTTCATTACAAAAAGAACTTGTGCTACCCATAGGGATGTACCCAGTCGAATGAACCCTTTACTTTCAAACTATTCTAGATAAAAATTTAGTTACCTAAATTATATAAGTTCAATCCTATAAGATTTAAATGAAATAGTAATGGTACCTTTATGAGATTAATCATAACTTCCACTTCTCCTTTGAGTGTAAACACAAAGAAGTTTTTAGTAAAGACATCGGAAAGTTGTTCAATAATGATCAAAAACTATATATGCTCAATTTAATTAATTGATTCAAAAGAAACCACTTACAACTGATAAGAGATAGTCCCAAACAATATTACCCAAGGTCCTTACCTAATTTCATTCACATCCAAATACCCCCTTAAATGGATACTTAATACATCAGAAGATATGAAATTGACCTTCCAGGCATAATGGTCGATGTGGGTGTTAAATGATATTCACCAATCCATTATTAAAATAAAATCATAAATGAACATATTAAGAATAGTTAATCCCAAAACTAATTCATCACCATTTATTTTTATTGAACATTATATATACTTAAAGGATCAACACTCTCATTGTCCTAGAAGAGTTTTATGTTTCAAAACAAAAGGCAAAATCTCAACATACAAACCCATACAGTCTAGAACATGATAATGGACAAAAGAGGTGGATAAACCCATATAAAATAAGTATTTTGTGAGATTTTAATTTAAACTAATCATAAATTATACCATAAAAGGACCATATTGATCATCCATGATCATATTTTCTATTCCAAAAAGATACATGATAACTCCTATATGATGATTTCTTCCTTGATAAGATTGCATAAACTGAGGATTTTTGGTGTTCCTAGAATAAATTTTCCTTGATTTGTTTTGAGTATGAGATTTATTCTGACATGATCACCCCATAAAAGTATATGATATCTAAGAAACATGAGACACATCTCCCACACTAGACTTTGGATTTCTATGATAGTAGCACTAGATATTTCCCATCTGATTATAGTTGTGAAAACCTCGAGGTGGTGCCATACATTCTTGATTTTTACGATAAGTGGAACAACATTGTAAATAGATAGAATTTTTATTGGTTCATGGAGGAAAATAACTGATCATGTGGTATAATTGTGGGATTCTCCACCCCCTTTGAGGTAAGTGACCCTATTCCACTTATTCCAAAGATTTTAGTTTCCAACCATTCACATGGTGATAAACATACATACTCCCATAATATTATCAAATATATCTCTTTCCACTAATGTCGTTATATTTACCATCTCATTATAATTTTTAATATAAAGAGAAACTATATTAGAGTGTTTATCTATTCATAGCCGAGACTCAAAATGCATTCCTTCAAGGATGAATTGGCACCAATATCTAGGGAAAAGAAAGATAAGTACATAAAATTAGATTCACAATCTATCACAAACATATTATATTATTTTAGGATGAAGAACTAAGTTATTATGATTCTAAACGTGTGAGGATAGAATTTTTTATTAAACAATTATTCCAAGTCCTCCCATGTAATTACTTGTTCGAATTTATCATGGAAAACTAAATTCTACTGTTAGCATGAAATACCCTCAAATATATAAGTTAGAAACTTATCTTCTAGCTCAACTTGTGTACCAAGGGATTTGAAGATTTGATTCATTAAATTCATCCACACCTACCCTTATTCAATCTTAGAATCCCTTGGAAATATTGGTGGATTTTTTTTCAAAACTGTATGGATTGGTCTACATGTTGGGGTTTAACATTCGTAATTTTTTTTCCAGGACTTGAAAATCTAGAACAATTCTGTGGATAAGTTTTTGGTTCACCTATGGCTCAGGTGAAACCACATTTTCAGTATCCTCTTCTTTCTAATTATTATGATGTTTACATAGTTCCATTCTCTCTAACTAGAAAAAACCCATTTGGTTATACTAAGTAGTAAATGAGGTATTAGATAATTCCAAATAACCATAAGAAATATGTATTACAAATAGTGTTTCAAAAATCAACTATTTTACCCATTTGTATAATATTCAAACTCAAAACGAACTATAAGTCCTAGTGGTAAGTGTAACTAAAAATGAATGATATGAGACACTCATTGGCTAAACTCATGAAGATTGGATGGAAAATCACCTAGAAGTATATTAGAACACTTTTTGTACATGGAAACCCTAGTAACATGAATTCCAGTGTAAAATGGTTAGGTATGTCATTTTAATCTATATGTTTCAAGTGTTGGAATTTCTATCTCTTTACTACCATCTCAAGAGATAAATAGATTGACCATGATTGATACCATTTGCAACATCCCACCCAAACTCATTTTCTTGAGAAGAGACGGAGTAACAATGGCATTATGTTACATTACCATGACACCAAAGGCCTACAACAAATATAAAGGGATTAGAAAACATTTGGGGGTGATTTTCCTTATAAAGATAAAATTACATGACAACATAAAATATAAAATTATAATCCTTCTTTATGATGAATGAGTAAAAGTTATAAAATCCTATTATAAAACCAATAGAACAACTGAATCAAAGTGACAAAAAATGTGGAATAATAATTGAAAAACCAAAAGTAAAACATGAGGCAAATACATCATGGTTCCATGATCCAAAACACTAAACAAACTAGATCCAAGCTCTAGCACTACCCATCATGCTCATATAATCAAGATACATCACTAGAAAAATATGATACCCTTCCATTCACTATATCTCAATATGTTAAATCTAAAAATACACCAAATTTTTCATGAAGGGAGGGGGTGAGTGTAAACTCAATAGTCAATCCCTAGAGTCTAACCAACACATTACATAAGGATAAGAACTGGTTAACACGCTTCATATATAATAGTTTGAAAGAAGTTAAATATTTTATAAAAATGTATAAGTGAAAAAATATGAGAAAACCATAAACATTTGTATCATAATTTTTTCACAATTGGAATAACCATTCCCATGTACAAAACACACATACACACACATATATACACTCAAGCTTAGTGTTATAATTGATGGTGGTACTCCATGACCATAATACATCCTACTTTGAAAATGGAACTTCTGACCACAACCCATCTTTCTTGAACACACACCAACCTAAATATGCCAAATTACATGAAAATATAATTAAATTAATGAAATTATTCCTATGAAATCATTTCATAAAACATATTTTATTCATAAAAATCATAATATAATTCTAAAACTATCATTATAAAATTATAAACATTGGGGTTTTCCAAAATCCATTCAAATTCCCATATTTCCAAAATACAAACCAAAAATGTTTCCTTAAGAAAATCAAAATATGTTACCATATAAATTCCATGGAAACTTTTTTCCTATAAAACTAATCTTTCAACTTCTAGAATAATTTTAGATGAGATATAATTCACCTACTTCTCAAAAAATGGTAAAAATGAATAATGACACTAAGAAATTGTAGATCCAGACTCACAACACCTTAACTTCACTAGATCTAATAAAATATCATTAGGATTTATTTTATAACACATATATATATCCATAATAGACTCGATATATGGATCTAAGAGAAAGGAGAAGGGTAGAAGTAATAATAATAGGGAAGAACAAGGACTTATCAATAATTTCAGATCTTAAATGAATTTTGATCTTGACAAAAGGGAATTTTGGATCAAAAGTAATTTTCTTGGTAGACTAGGGGATGAAAGGAGTTTAATATCCTATAAGAATATGATAACAATGAGGGTAATGGGGTATTAATATAAATTAAAACATAATTATTAAATAATTAGCTTCATTTTTTATAGTTAGTTCACATGGTCTGTCAAAATGTGTGCTAATCCTACACATTCTCTTGGAAAATATATAAAAAGATGCATGGTTTGTATCACATGGTTTTATAAACCTTGTGAAAACCATAAATTGATACCACCATAAGGCCACATCCTCACATGGTTGGCTTGCACGGTTAAAAAAAACATATGCCAACTGAGCTTATTCCATTTCCTCCATCAACATATTTTCCATTTCCATGTGCATGGTTTGGAAAAAACGTCCCCAACCATGTGCCTACCCTAGGAATCATAGTATCATCAACCATTGTTTTTGGGAGATAGTGCATGATTTCCTTGAATTGTGATCAAACCGAGCACCTCTAGAAACACTTCCAAAACACTCCAAAACGTTCCAAAAACTACCGACACTTAACCCAAGCATTATAAAAGTAAAAAATACACAAAAAGGTAAATTAATAGAAACTATAGGTTTTACATCAATGATTAACAAAAGATAAAATGCATTAAATATCTAATAATAATCCAACTATCCATGATAAGGTAATTGAAATGATAAGGATTTGTACCTCGGTAAAGTACTCAACATTGACCTAGGATTTTCAATACTAAGAAACACCCCTCAATGAGATCGTCAATCCAAACACCAGCACCTATGCGTACCTAATCTATCAAGAAATTACATTATCAATTTTTCTTGATTACACTGCTATGGTCTAACCAATTCCAACTAGAAAGAGATTGAAATAACAAGGCTTGTACAGAAACATGGTTGTACTCTCCCCCAAGGGAGATCATCCATAACATTAAGATATATATACAACACTAAATGTATAAAAAAGAGGATAATAATGAATAAAAACCGACCCAAATAGTATCCAACACCAACCATAGGATGACACCCATACAAGAAAGAAATAGATGGATTTCACATATTAACAATCCTAAATATCTATAGGTTCTTAGAAAAAAATTCTATTCGATCCCCACAAGTATAAAAACCCTAAATGGTTTCAAAACCATTCATGATGAAGGCTAACACCATTCAAGAGAACACAACCACAAGGAGTAATAAAGACATATTAGGTAATGAAAATCATATTCAGGATAAAAATTAGGTTCCAAAAGAGATCCCAAAACAAGCCATAAGAGATCCATAGAGGTATAACATCACCAAGGACCAATGAGGTACAAAAACGAAAACTCAAATGGTTTCCACTCCATTTTCAGATAAAACATGTTGGATCTACATCAACCACAAATTGTAACTCTTCTAATATATAAAATTCATCACTCAAAGGGATATGGAAGGAGCCCTGTTGTCTTAAATAATTTTTTCCCCATAGTAAAGAACTATTGATTCCCAAATGAAAGTTCCCATTTCATTATCCTAACTTCAAGAACCTTTTAAGGTGACCCATGTAGAAACACCGTTTACAAACTCTCACAATATTCAAACACGAATTATTAAAATCACAAGTTTATCCACACTAGAAGAAAACGAAATGACTACTCTTTTATAAAGAAGACCGAACCTACTCAAGCAACATCTAAAATCCATCATATGAAACATCAAAATTAAGAAAAAATACACAAGAGGCATTAACCACATTCTGTTTATTTACAATATATATTTTAAATAAAAAGGCCCTTTCAAGAACCAATAGATAAGAGGTTAGACAGATGAATAGCACATCGTTTCCAAGGACCAAGAAAATATTCATTTAAAATAGTGAGCTTTAAGGGATCTATCACTAAGAAGACCATGTGAGAAATATACCAAACTTGAAAACTACTTGACATACACTAAAATTGATAGATAACCTTGACTGAAACCCAATATCTTATAAACATTATACTTATTCTATTTCTTAGGATATTATCACAGAATGAATGCTAACTTGATGTATTCCCAAGGAATCATTAATTTATAAATTATAGAATCATGACTTCCCCCACTCTTGGACAAGTCCCTCAGATAAAGAGTTGATATAATTGGCCTTCAGAGCATCTGGAGTCTTGATAAAATTGAAGATCTATTAAACTTATTTAAGACACATCACTACTTTAAGATAACCCTTATCACCCATACAATAATATAGTACATAATAAAATAAACCCTAGAAGTGGTCCAGTGACCGGAGAAGAACTATCTCCACCACTTGATTCAAAATTTTGGTAGACTCATATACTTGAGACACCACTATTAGAAAATATAAAGGACCACATCGAATATCGGACCAAAAAATGATATTTAATTATTTCTTGGAAACCTTTCTAGTAGATATTTTTAGACATATCAAAACACAATCTTCTCAACTCAAATATAAAAAAAATCCACAAATGAAACATAGAAAATCCAAAATAATTTATAAAAAATACACAAACCACTTTTATCAAAGAATAATTATTTTCAAAGAACATTAGATTTCATCCTTTATAAAACATTGAAATTTTATTTAAAATGTGTAATATTTATATAAATCCATCACATTTATATAAAATAATTTACCAACTCATGGAAGTTATTATATTATTTTAAAAGAATTTATCCCACTGTTTTCATTTTCAAAACCTTTTCTATTTTAAATCCACCACATAAACAAAATTTATTCTTAAAATATTACTTTAGAATATCTCAAAAGTGTATTTGAATATAAATTTTCCAAACAAAAAATTTCATAAAAAATAGTTATTGGAAATTGAAAAAATTTCTCAAAGAACTAAAAAAAACCTCGATTAAGCCCCAATTTTGTTTTGAAAAAGGATTTAAAATCATAACCAAAGAGATTAAAGTTGAAAAAAATAGGAGGATGAAAAAAACACACCCATAACCATACAAAATAACCTAATATAAATGATTTCAATTGGAAACAAATGGAAAATGTTTCAAGTTCAAAATTAGAATAAAACTATGCATGGATTGGTCACATGTGCAGGTAAACCACACACAAACTTCACAACAGTTCCTAGATTGACTTCCAAATCAGCCACACTGATTCCTCATAGTTTTATAGACTATTAGGGAATGGTCTGGCTCTGGTCATCTTTTTTTTTAACCCAAACTCATAATATATTCTTAAAATAAAATATAGCCTCATAGAGATTCTAAATTACATTTTGAATCAAGAAAAAAATTTCTCAAAATAAATAATCAATTCCTAATTTTATATGGTAACTAAGTCTCATCATGAAGATGTGGTGATCAAACACCATATCATAAACTACCTATTGAGTTCTATCATGTTATTAATCCCCTTTATACTATAACTCACCAAAAATAAAATAAGGGATTTAAAGGAAAAGTACTTTTTTATTAAGAAATGCCTCCTCTAATATAAATTGTAACCAACTAGCTCAAGGTACCATATAAAATGGTATCCAAACTTATTTCCACTTTTTTAAAGGTTTTTCTTGATCGCCAAGAGTGTAAATAAATTAATACAACTATATCGAGTACAAAGATATGATACAAAAACAAAAAAAACAACTACCAAAACTTGTCTCATTGTGTTCCAATACCAACCACCATGTCCCAAACCTTTAATTATCATACAAACAAGTAAAAACCAATAAAATAATTTAAAGGGACCATGAGAAACTACTATAAGAACATAAAGTTGTAAAAACCAAATGTTACAAGCAGGGTGCGAGCTATAGATCCCAGTAGAATTACACTAAAGAGTCCATGCAGTTACTTCTTAAGTTGATAAAAATGTGCTAAAAGAGAGTACACTAAGAGAGAATAACGCATTATATTTCATAATAGAAATATAAAACATCAATATTATATTACAATGATATTGTATTTTAAAAATAGAACTTTAAACATTTAAAAATCATTTACGAAACCAATTCTAACAACATTCTATTTTATCAATTAAAAATAAAATAATTTCTTAATTTTTTTGAAAACCATTACCCAAGATAAAGTTAGATAAATCAAGAGAAGGTAAGAAAATACCCCAAATATTAACATGTAATACAAGAGTGAACACAATAGAGCCAATGTGAATCAACTTAATAATAAGATCAATCAAGAACACTTATCAATCAAGCAAGGAAACTCCAGTACTGAGTATCAAAAATGAATGTTATCCTGAATTGAGTATCATGTATAATGATTTCATGCGTAAAACCTAGTTATGATAGCGAGTCCACCATATTATATCTAATCAATAAAATCATGGTTGATTTATAGGCTCATATCAAGCCTCATAGGTCTTATGTAAACCAAGTCCATGAAAAAACTCTTTCCTTCTAACACCTTCACAGTTTGAACCTATCATGTTCTCTACAGATCTTCTAGCTGGGGTGTGATTCCACTAGAAAATCATGAATCTAGGTATTCTCATCCAATTAACCAGGTTCTGATGACCAGTCAAAAGAGATGAGTGCGATAATCAAATTATGGGGATCATGAAGGGGGATACATATCAAGTTACAAGGATCATAAATTGAATCCTTATAATTATCAATATGGGATCAGACCCTCAACTTTTCAGTCATTCTCAATTTACATCTCATTATCACCCAAAAAATCCCCCAATTTAATAATCCTTTTTTCAACACCCATAAGTAGGTATTACAAGAATAAATTAAGTTACATAAATTTATTATTACAATATAGGATCATTAGAAAGTGACAATCGGGCCATTAAGCATCGTCAATTTCAATTCAAAAAGTTTTATTAAAATCAATAATCAAAAGGGTAACCATACATACTTCCTTTCAAAAATAAACATTGAAACACAAAAAGATCCTTTAAACATAGTTTTTTTAAAAACCCATAAGTTATTATAAGAATGTTTTATAATTTAAAATTCTTGATGTAATTTCCAAAAATGGTTCAAAAAACCTTTTTTCATGTGAACAATCCATTCATTCCAAATAACCCAAGAATGAAAATTTTATAAAAAAGGAGAAAATATTTTAAAGTGGGATGATGGACATATAATAATATAAAAAATTAAAAACCATATAGACAAAATTACCTATGAATACCCATTTGATTCAAATCAAAGAATTTCATTTAGAAATTAAAACCAAATTGGTATTCATAAATTTATAATATAGTGAGAGGAATCATGATCATAAAAATTCTATCCATTCCATTTTCAATTCATAGAGAATAAGATCAAAGAATATTTCATGAGGTATTTAGAAGGTGAATATTCATATAAAAATAATTAGAAAATATGAAACATAAATCTATGAATTCTCAAGAAACAATGAATTAAGATATGATAGAAAACCTAAAAACACATACCTCATTTATAAAATCGTAGAACACCTACTGAGGTATCCACAAGAGAAACAAGAGATGGTCTATTCCCCATGATCGAAGAAAAAAACCAATAAACACCCTTATGATGATCACCCAATAGCTCGATTCCTTAAAATCTACTGAAGAGGATATTAAAAATCAAATCAATAAGGGTTATGGTATTTTAAAAAATAAAAAATGTGTTTTGGTTCACAACATAAAAATCCCAAATTAAAACAACAATTTACTTTTCTATTTTCAGTTTAATATTGAATGTACAGGGTTTAAAATATTTTAATAAGGGAGTTACAAGATCTAAAAAATCACGAGAATTAAATTTCCATGATTTCATGCTTTTGAAATCATCAAAGGTAATTACAAAGGCTTTCTGGGGAAGGGGAAATTAAAAAAGGGTTTTGAAAACATTTTTCTCAAGAATGGGAATACGCATGGGTGACATTGTTTTTCCATTATGAAACTCATATTTTTTTCTTAAGAGTATTAAGTTACCCTTATATAACCTTTCAAAACTCAGCATTACCCTTATGAAAAATAATGATCTGTGAGTTGACCCTTACACAACTCAAAGATACCTTTTTTAAGTAGGGAAAACATATATTTATCCTTACATAACCCTTAGATATTGTGAGCTACCCTTACGTATAAAAGGAACTTCCTTTATGCGAGTAGTGAATTACGTGGATTGACTTTACATAATGAGAGTTTTAACTTACACAATGACTATATACCTTAATATAACCCTTATAAAAACAAGGTTACCGTTACACAACTCCACGATTACCCTTACATAGGATATATACACATGGTCTAAGCATTACATAGCACATGGAATCTTAATCATACTCTTACCCAAAACATTAAAATAAGGATTTACCCTTACAAAACTCATAAAAACCACACTACGTAAAGGTAAGAGGTGCTTACCCTTATGTAAACCTTATACCAAGGTTAAGTGTAAAAAATGGGTAAAAAATATTATCTTTCCATTAAAAGGACTTATAAATTAAAACCAAAATGTTATTTAATGTGAGTGGTCTGGTTGGCCATTCATTTAGTGAAATTGTACAGAGTGGGAATCAGAGGATGACTGCAGGTAAAAGTCCAGTGTCTGCTACACCATGAAGGAGGTTTAGGAAAGACTATTCATATCTTTCGCTTATGATGCAGACTAGATCTTCCTCTAAGCGGAATGATGAGGTGGTTGTGGCTTCTAAAAAGGGCAGTGTTGTCAAGAAATATTCACCTGATCTGCTTGCACTCGAACAACTTAAGAGTAGGGTGCAAAGTGAACAGTTTTGGAGACATCCGGAGTGGGAATCAACTACTGGGGAAAGAGACTTCTGCATGGGATACAAAGAAGTTTTTGGCTATTATGATGTGTAATTCGGTGTTTTCTGTGCTGTTTGATGTTTGTGGTTCTCTTGTCTTTGTTTGAAGTTGTATTTTTGGGTCCTGACCACCCATAAAATGGCTTCTTTAAAATGGAAAAAATGATTAGCGAGTATTAGAGAAATGTATACTTATATATATATATATTAATAACTAGGATACAATTTACAAAGGATTTTTTTCAATAAATTGTTAATTAATGTTAAATTTATAATCATCTATATTTAAAATAATACTGAGTTATTATTATTTTTATGAAAATATATATAAATTAATATTATAATAATTATATACACTATATGATAAACATAAATGTATTGTAAAATATATTTTTTAATTATAAAATTGTAAAATTAAAAGTAATAGTTGTAGTATTTATATTTAGATAGATTTAAAGTTGTTAATATATAGATATATTATTGTTATTAACTATATATTTATATATATATTTTTAAAAATATAATTAAAAATATAATTATTTATATAAATATATATATATATATATATATATATTTAAATATATAATTAATTACATGAATGTATAATTATTTTCATAAATAATCATATGTATACATTCAAAAATATTTAAAATATAAATTACTTAAATATAACTACTAATTAATAATTTGAATATTATAAATATAAAATGTTTTAATTATAAAATCACAAATATTTTAAATGTAAGTTCATTTTATAAATTAATTGAAAGATTTAAAGTTTCATTATTTCAATTACTAATCTACAAATATGACTCTCTTTATTCACATATAAATATGTGTGTGTGTGGGTTTTCTAAAGAACTCAAAGACATATTTATAGGTGAACTCTACACATACTTGTGTATATCCAACTATATGAAATACATATAATATTAATTTTATTGTAATTTCAATATTAAATAAGAAAATTAATTACTAATATATATATTTTTTACATTAATTATTATGATTTTACAAATATTACTAATTAATAATTATATAAATTTATATAATATTAGTAGTATTAGATATAATAATTATTCAAAAATATATATGTATATGTTTGTGTGTGTTCATATATGAATAACTCAAGGATGTGTGTGTGTGTAATAGGTGAATGAAACACATACATATGTATATAAAAATATATACAATGCATATAATTTGAATGATATTTTAATTTCAATGTAAAAATAAACTAAAATGAATTAATAATGTATAAAATTATTATATTAATTAATATTTTCAAATTAATATTTATAATTAATAATTATATAAATTTATATAATAATAGTATTATACATAACCAAAATTATTAATAATTATAAATTTTATTTAATTGTTATTAGTTATATTTTCAAACATATTATTAATTATATAAATGAATAAATATTTTACACTAACTAAAAAATAACAGTTATATTTTTAAATATTACATTTATATTTTATTTAAATATAAAATATTCTCATTAAAATTTACTAATTAAAATATAAATATTAAATTTTCTATCAATTGAATTTATAAAATAAAATCTATTCACTATTTTTTATATTTAAATTATAACTTAAAAAATTATCAATTACATATATATATATATATTAAAATTATTATATATATATATATATGTTTGTATGTGTTTGTGAGAGAGAATTACACTTTTTTAACCGGTAGGGGGAATCCCCCCCCCACTTTTTATTAAACCAACAAAGCTCTCTTATTTTATAGAAGAGATAGAACCCATTACACGAACTTGCATGCCCAAGTAAATTAAACCCTAATATATATACCCTGAGAGCCCACTTTTATTAGCCCAAAGGGCCTAAGGATGTAGCCCCGTCATGCCTGGCCCTTATTTCCATCGACCCACTGCTATTAATATCCCACCCTGACTGTAACACATCACGATGCTACCTATCATCCAAGCCACAACCCGACATCATTGTTTGCACCAAGATGCCAACATGGATGCTACTGAGATCCACCAAAAATGGATGCCACGAGTGCACCCTTCATCACCCCCAACACCGACACCCCACCCTTGCTGCAGCACTCGAGCATCACAATGGCCATCACTGAGGATCTTACTCACATCACAGTTGAACACTTTCCCTTCCCTGATGCAATCAAGTTCACTCACTACGCATCTATTTTCACATTTGAAACTGCATCTCCCAACATCCACCACTGTGCAAATTAAAATGATAAAATTATAGAAGTCAAGTGTCCAGGTTTTTATATGGGACAACATAAAGCCACACCATTAATTGGAAACTCACACATTTTTCTACAGAAGATCAGCTATGGAGTTCAATGTATGTATATGTTTGTATATATATTTAGTACAATGATATATGTGAAATTGAAAAACCAAATGACTTTTAACAATATATATATGTATATATATATATATTAATACATATATTTTTATTACTAACTATATTTAATGTATATTTAATGAAAACTTATTTGTAAATATTATAAATTTTATAATACTAATATTAATATAAAAATTTAAATATGAAATTTATTTAATGTATTTATATAGTTCATATTTTTTATATTTAATGAATTTATATATTTATTTATTTAGCTCATATCACAATATTTTATAATATATATACATAATTATAATTATATATATAATTTCAAATAATTAAAAAATATTCACCAAAAGTATAAATGATTTAAAATATATATAAATTGAATATATATATATATATATATATTTATATAAATTGTATTTAAGAATATATAAATATATATTCATAAAATATATTATGAAATGTTGAATTTATAATCACTTTAATGGAATTGATAAGGGGTGTACATTTATCAGTGGTAAAAAAAGAACTAAAAAAGTGTGCCCTTTTAGTAGTACTGATAAATGTTACCTTTATCAACACATTAATTTAGTGTTGATAAAATTATTCCCTTTATCATTTTGTTAGAGATGATAAAGGGTGACATACTATTTAAAAAATCTATAATAGTGAACCATTATTTCTAAGTAATGGATTTTTTTAAATGAATCCTATAGAAGATGTAAAAGTTTTCTAAATGTTGAAAAACAACATAGAGTGATGTAAAATTATTTATCACTACTATAAAAATGAACTTTATTGGCATTTATTTTTTACATTATAGTTATAACTTTTAAAATGTTAACTAATGAGGTGTTAATATAAGTTATTACCACTTTTTAAAATTCTAATATAAGATTATGAAAGATATAATTTTTAAAAAGCATTAATGTGGATAAATAAAAAACTAATATATTTTAATATTTAATATCATTTTTATAGCATGTGATAAAATTTTTTAATAAAACTTTAAATTCTAATTTGAATCATGATATTTATCAAATTCATACCCAAAAAATATTATTAGAAACATGTACTAAAAAACATTTTTCAAAGAATAAAAATATTATTAAAAAAAGGATTCACATTTAGTACAGATAATATACAAGGTGACTTTTTATAAAATCACAACTCATCATAAAAATTCATATCCAAAAATCATGAAGATTTCTCAATATGTATCCTAATAATTTCTGACTAACACGAAACTCGAGTGTCATATTGGGCTTAAAAATAGATCCCTAAAGAATTGGAAGGATTTGTTATAGTTGGAGAATCTCATAAACCAGAAGTAAAACAATCATTAAAAAAATTTAAAGGTAAATGTTTATTAGTCTTACAAAATTTTCACCTTTTTGTACCCTCATTATCTTATTTGAATAAATATAATCCAAAAACAAAATTAAAGAAACACAAGGGTGTCATGTATTATCCAAGAAGTGTGGTTTGTAATAATGATCAGAATCATAGGTTAAAATAAAGATCCATATTTCTCTATTGAACTAATAATAACCCATAAAATCTATAAATTTCATCATTATTTAAAGATACCCATGATTTCATTGTGTATTTGTGAGATAGAGAGACCCCTATAGATAATTTTTTCTATTAAATGTATTTTGGAATAAAAAATAACTTATGTAGGAAAGGTGATTCAAATTCAATGAAAATACATATAATTCTATCTATGTATCCACTTACTTGATCCCTAATCCTTACTGACCTAGAAAGAAAATGTATAATCTATAAGGATGAAAAATTAGCTAGAAGATTCTTCTTTCCAAAAGATTCCATTATCATAGAATATTGCTAATATGAAGAGAAAATGAAAAATAGTGCATGGATGAAATTCTATATGGATAAGAAATTAAGACCATCAATGAGACCATGAAAGATACTTTGGAAATGGTATCCTAAATATACTTCCTAAATAATGAGATACAAATATTGGTTATTACAATGTTAGGAAACATAAAAGATTATTTTTTCCATATTTTCATATATGTAGACCTTTCTTATCTTCTTTATAGGAATCAAAAACCATGTCACAAATGGACCCACCCAATTTATACACACTTTCACTCAGAGAGAGAGAGGGAGATAGATAGAAAGTGTTTTTGAGAGATAGATCTAAGTTTCTAATTATTTACCTTAAAATTGAAGCTAACTATATTTCTATTTTGTGATATGAATTTGACTAATCGGTAATTGAAAAATGATACCTTGTGAAAAATATATAGAGGAGGATGGTTATGGGTTTATCTATTATAGATAGATATCTCTAGAAATAGGAGTTTCTAGGTAACCATAAAATTTCTAAAAAATCTATTAACATTCTATTAAATATATTTATTCTCTATGAAAACATATTTTATTGAATAAACTCCAGTGATGTACAAGATTTCATTGCACATTTATCAGTAGAATAACATATATTTTCCAAGAAACTGACACTTTTATAATAATCTGGTTAAGAATATATTAGTGTGATGTGTTTCATTTCAAAATACTTTTTGAAAACTATTTATAGAACATATCACGTATGATTAGAAATTAGAAAAAATATGTGGGTTTTCCTTATTTACAAAAAAAACTTAAATATAAATTACAGAGAAACCCAATTAAATAAGAAATGAAAGTTTTTATTAAGAAATAAGAAATAACATAAATAATAAACACTTATCATAAGTGTAAAGTTTTATATGTAATTTTCAATAAGAATTACCAAATATGAAAATATATGTATTTGATAAAAATAATGAAAAGATTGAACAACCTTCTCATATTAAATATACATGACATGATATATTTTCTACAATAAAACTATATGGATCATATAAGTAATGAAATCATTAATGATGTTTATATTTTCACTAAATCACTTAGTGATCAGAGAATATCTTACTTATACATGTAATTAAATTTTATCTCCTAAAAAGTGATGGCGACATATGATCATGGTGATGTGTAATATTTTTTGAGCATACATAACATATTTATCAAGTCTCGTGTGGAAATTTAGTTAAGTCTAAAATACTATGTAGTATATAAAATTATCAATGATATTTTTTATGAGTAATATGATAATGGAAATATGACAAATGGAAAGTTTTACACTATGGTATATAAGAATAAATTTATCTTATGATATAGTCATTTTCCTAAAAAGGTGAAGTTTTTTCAAAGTACAAATTATTATACTGGTGTGAAATATGTTTAATGTAATGAGTAAAATAAATATAACTCACCCATAGATATGTAATATACTATATATCTTTTGTATTATTCTATATTTTAGAAAAATTAAATATTTTCTAAAGATTTTTTAAAATCAAATAGAATGATGTTGCGTTGATCTTAATGGATTTAATATCACAAGACTATGATTATTCCATGATTATAGTAGCGATTTCAATGAATAAAAATTATATGATTATTGGTTGATATTTTTTTGGGAATTTTAAATAGAATATTTTAGATTCATTATTTCCAATCAAGATGGATAATTTTTCAGGAGTAGTTTACTAATGTTAATATTATTTCCAAAAATCAAGGAATAATTGTCTTAAAAAATTATGGAAATATTATGGAAATAGTTATATTTATATTAGAAAAATATAATAAGAAATGAAGAATATTGAAAATTGTGATGTTGATACTATTCTGTGTTGCAGAAAACAATATTAAATAAAGTGAAACAAGAGAAAATCAATAAGAGATTGAAACCACATTCATTATTTATTCCAAGGCATGAGTTTATATTAATTATCAATTTTCATGGTTTTTCAAGAAAAAATGACCAAAATTATTGTGTATGATCTCATTAATATGCTAATTATAAAGATATATTTATATTTTTCTTTTTAGAGGTTCAAGAAAGTACACTGCTCCTATATTTTAATAACCCAAAAAACATTAAATGAATTAAATATTAACATTAACCTCTTTCTATGATAATCAATCTCCTATTTTAGTGATTATCATATGTCTCTAAAAATGAACAAAATATAGAAAAGATTAGGTACCCACATTTGAAATAAACCTTGTAAAAAAATGTTTGGATTGTTTTTATTTAATTTTTTTCCATATGAGTATGAAAAGAGGATAAAAAACTTAAAAAGTAACTGATGATAATTTATAAAAGATAAATTGTAAAAAATATCCCACTAATTCATCCTCCAATTCTCTTTAGTACATCAACTAACCAAGGCACATCTAGTGGTGTCAGAGAAAAATAGGTTCCTTATGAAAGATCATATCATATTAAAGTTTAGAAATAGAGAATCTAAATTATTTTTATAGAAGTGGTGTTCCTATATTCATTGGAAGTAACTTTCATATCTATAATAATAGGATGATCCCTTATCTTTTATCATAAGTCTTATAAGTAAGTTATATAGTTACAATCACAATTTCACCACTTAGGAGAGATGGTTCCATGAAATTTATAGATAAGAGAAATCCAAAAGTAGATGAAAAGGCTATAAATATTATCCTATCATCCATGTCTGATAAATTATAAAAAAAAGTTTTACGACTCAAGATAAGCAAGAATAAGTGGGATAATATTGAGAATATGTATGAAGGGAATTTTGAAGTTAATGAATCCAAACCACAGATCTGGAGATAAAATTTTGAGGGCATAAAAATGTATGATGATGTGATAATTGATGATTGCTTCAAAATAGTAAATGAGATATTTAGTCACATTAAAGGATTTTGAGACACTTTAAGATTAAACTATTTCTATAAAGTCAATGATAAATTTACCCAATTGGTTTTATCTAAAGATATTATCCTTAGAAAAAAATGATGAACTATATCTTGATGATTTTTATAACACAATCCTCCATTATGATACTAGGAAATATCCTGTATTCATGAATAAATACAATGAGGAAATAGAATTTAAATCCATGAATATAATCAAGATCAAATAGGCTAAATTTGAGTCCTAGAAGTCATTATAGGATGATAAATAAAATGATTAAGAATATAATAGAATTATATCCTTTATCTCTAAAAACATAAAAATTGGAAAGATAAAGCACAAAGGAAAACATCCTATAAAGTGATTCAAATTTAATGTAATTGTAAACTTTGAAATATATTTTCCATGAAAGAATAATGTGTAGTTTTAAGATAAAGATGATACAAAAATTATCACGAGAAAAAAATAGGCTTGGAGATCCCAAGATATCAAGAAATCTGGTGAGAATACAAAAATGGATCAAAGAAGTAAAAATAGAAGATTATTAAGAAAGTAATAGGATGATTGTTCTAACTAAATTATTCATTCTAATGGATATTGTGTTTTAAAAGTTAGTATATTAATGGATCATTTTGAAATATAAGAATAATGTTCAAGAAATGGGTTAGAATAATAAGAAACTAACTTAAAATAGATGCTAAAATTTGTGATTGAAGTGGGTTTTGAGATGAACACACAACATATGAGGGAAATAAAATACCTTATGAAAGTGGTTATGAACTTTTAGAAATAAAAAATTTTATGGCAACAAAATTAATCTTCTTAAATTGAAACATGTTGAGAAATAGTGAATTCTGAAGAGTTTAAGAAGAAATTTTATTTAAATGAAAAATAATTAACCATGAATTATTAAAGGTGTATTAAAGATAATAAGATCCTAAAAAATTAGATATTATAATTATAAATCTATTGAAATAAAGGCTAACTCATCATAGGATTCTAAGAAATACTATATGCAAACATAGGTAAAAACTTCTCTAATAAGAAAAATGAATGTAAAATATATTTCATTTAATATTTTAGGTTCCAAGATAAAATCTAAGTGATCATGGGTTAAGAAAAAAATATAATAATACTACTCCTACTTTAATGGGAGTTGAGAAAAATATTATACATAAAGGACTTGAAAAATAAAGAAAAATAAAGTAAGAAATGTTCTAGATATAAATATGGGATTAACATACATACTCAATAATTTCATGCAAAAACTAGTTTTAAAAGATAATATTGGTTATATGGAGTATTTGGGTTTAAATATTATGTTTTATAGAACAATATGGCTCTCCCATGGAGTTATATAAATTTAGTATTGATTGGGAGTTATCTAGTGAAAAGAAAGATCAAATATGGGAATAAGAAAGTGGTGAACTGTGTAACATACTAAACCCTAATGCGACTCAATAGTTCCCCAAGGGAGGTTGTCCACATGGCCTTAAGTGCATCTACCCAAATTCCAAAGGATGCTGACTAGAAAGGAGTTTTAAGGTTTTGTCTTTAGAGAGACTATTCCCTCATTACTAGAGTGTAAAATAATAGAATATCAATAAAAGTTAATAGAAGAAGCATTATAATAGTAAAACAATAGATAAATTGTAGGAATAGATAACAATTCCAAAAGCAATCTCATATACAATTATGATCATACATGTCTCTAAAAACAACCAAAAATAGGTGCAAAGTAGTAAAATACAATACATGTCTCAAAATACTAGAAGGACCAAAGAGGCACCATCTCATGATAAGATCATGAGACTCAGCTAGGTCCCATGCTCCCCTATTCCCCTACTTCTAATCATGACACAAAATCAAGAATCAAACTATGGGCCCTTCCCCCAGTCTCTACCTGCATCCAAATAGTCTATCTGGGTACCCAATGGTGGACCGAACAGGGTGTGTGATACAATACCAGTAGGTGACCACCCAAATATCTATATCAATACAGGCTATACAATATAAGCTTTGCAGTGTGCAAGTAAATAAGGTAATCATTATGGAAGTGAAGATCCCATAACATATACATAACAAGAAAGTGAATTGTACAACCTTAAAAGGTTCCCTATAAAACATAGTTGAAACTCCTATAATAAGAAAGCTATAAAAAATTCATAAATATATAACATGTCCTTGCCATACAACCTGTGTATCAAAAATCATGTCCTTTTTATGTAATTAAAAGTGTTAGGATAACCACAACCAATCCATTCAACCAAACATATCACATTCACCAAAGTCGTGTTGTATAATCAAAGTGTCAGACCAAGAAGGGCCAGATATGAGGTGTAGAAGACCATAGAATCCTTGCTGAGTCCCAAGAAAATTTCAATGGAAACTCAGTTAGGCTTTAATCAAGGCCCATGTAGTATGTCTTCCAACCTTTTTTCATTGCAATCCCAAGAAAAACTAGATCCAAGGTGTAGGAAGGCCCAAATCATCCCACATAATCAAGACCCAAGGATCAATATTTATCCAAGGGATCCATTACCACGTTCAAGATCCAAGGAATAAAATCCAAGGCATCTAATGAAATAAATATCCAAGGTATACCAACAAAGGAATTCATTACCATTCAATTAAAATCTCATTCATACATCAATTCAAAATAATTAATAATATATGAGTTTACCCACTCATATAGAGTTCTAATTCAACAATTAAAAAATTCAACATCATGATTAACATGGAAAAAATGTAGTACATCTTTTATTCATGAAATTCAATTCCATTAAATTATAATTGTGATTTCTCTAAAAAGACAAGATCATACAAACATCCATTGGTTGGTTCAATATTAAGAAAAGGTAAGGGAAACCCAATGGGTGGACTGGGTTGGGGAAATGACCTATAATGAGTCTCAAAAGAACCTTACAGAATCTATAACAGGTTTTATTCCATTTAATTAAATTTTAGTGTCGTAATAAAAATTATAATGGATGAAACATTGATAATTGGATGAATAAATCATCAAACCAAATATGAAATATATAGACCAACTACCATAAGTCGATATTCGAGTTATCATCCAGTATCATCTCTTGATTCAACTTAGATTAAGAGAAAAATGAAAAATAGATAAAGAAACTGATATTAGGGAAAATTATCTTGCACCTAAATAGTTCAGCAGATGCCAAGGAGAACAAAGAAAGGCACAAAAGAAATTGAGAACTCACTGATACAGATTCAATAAGACTGGTGGTGCTTGATTCCATTATCAGAAAAAGAATTTGGATCAAATACTATTTTAGGTTTCAAAGGATCTCTCTTGTACGAGGTTCTATCTATAGAAGTAAATGAGAAATAGAATTTTATTTAATAGATTAATTAGGGTAAATTTGGAAATTTTACCTAATTTACTGGGCCACATGGTTTGTTTCATAGTTTGTCAAACCGTGTACCAAACGTGCACCTTTTTTTAATTGAAATGGGCACCTCATATGGTTTTATCACAGGGCTTGACTAACCATGTTCACACCAAGTCTCAACCCAGTGTAAAAAAATATAGAGTTACCACACAGGTATGCACCCTAAATCACAAAGTTCTATAACCATGAGGCCTATAGGACTCTACTTTCTAGGATCAAATGGTAATAAGTAACCATGCGACCTACCCCACATGGTTTATACTAACAATGTGGCATAACTTACCCCCAAAAAAACTGGGTTTTGGGCTCTGAATAATCCTCGTTCACCCCAAATCACCCATGATCAAATTGGGCACTCACATTAGGCCATAATTAAGCATCTAAACTAAAAAAAGGATACATACCACTTATGAAAACCCAGGTTCTTACAATCTCCCCCCTTAAAGCAATTCATCCTCGAAATTCCCTCTCAAGTGTGATCATGATTCGTCTGAGAATAACTCTAATCACTGAGCATGTACACCATCATCCCTCTGAGAAGTCTCATATTGTAAATAGCCATGCTTCCATAGCACCCATACTATCAGAACTAATCAAAAATGGAGAAAATTTGTGCCCCTATCAATGACATGAATCAGATACTCATCAAAGGATGCATGTACATGTAACTCAACCTTCTCAGGCTAAAAAGTACGAGACAAGTCCGAATGATAATGGTGCAACTAAGATACATGGAAGACGTCATATATGGATTACTTCCTTTGAGGTATCTACAACTGATAGGCTACTTGCCCGACTCTCTCCAGAATCTTGAATGACTTAACATATCATGGTGAAATATTGCCCTCTCTCCTAATATGTCACTATCCTAGCCTCAGTGAAATGCGTAAAAATACCTAATCTTGACCTCTTACTCTAGAGGTTTTCTTCAATGATCGACATAATATTTCTGTTGAGACTGTGTAGTATCCATTTTCTTCCTGATCATATGGACCTACTCATAAGTTTCCTTTATGAGACATGGTCCCATAAAAACTATCTCACCTGAGTCTAACCAGCACTAAGGTGATTTTCATGGAATATTGTACAAATCCTTATAAGGTTACATCAGTATAGTTTCTTAATAACTATCATTTTAGGAAAACTTCACAAGGGGTATGCGCCTCTCTAAAGAGCCTCCAAAATATAGGATGATTGATTGAACATATCCTCAAGCACCTATATCATATGATTTAATTGGCCATCAGTCTGAGGGTAGTATGTTGTTCTCAGAAGTACTTGTGTACCCAGCACCCAATTAAAAATATTTCAAAAAAGGTATGTAAACTGGGAATCCCTATCTGAAACAATAGTATGTGGGACCCCCTAAATTTGTAATATTTCATAGATATATATCCTCTAAATCTCATCAAAACTAAATGTCTCCTTGATCAGTACAAAATTAGCAACCTTCACGATCCTATTAACAATAACCCACACAACATCACTACCTCGAGTCGGCCTCGAAAAAATAGTCACGAAATCCATCACGACATCATCCCATTTTCGCTTGAGAATAGGTAACTATTATAAAAGTATGACTGGTCACTGATTCTCCTCCTTAACCTGCTAAAAGGTGGAACATCTCATTACAAAAATATCTACCTCACATTTATCTCCATCTTCTAGTACTGACAATGAAGGTCACTGTATATCATGGTGAAACTGGGGTGCACTACCCAAGCTGTGGCATGAAACTCCCATAAAACATTATTATGAATGTCCACTAGAACCCATACGTGACCATGAATACGTAGGATTTCATCCTCACCTATGATCCAACCAGGAGTTGGGTCCTCACCAACAACACTCTCCGATAGAACTAATCCCTTATAAATTCCATAGTTTCCACATCCTCACTCAATCCAGTAGGGTAGAGGTCACATATAAGGATGAAAGATAAGTCTGTCCCTGACTATCCTATTCCTCCAAGGTAATATCATATAACAATTCATTAAGATTCCACTCATAATTGGCCTTCTGAAAATCTTATATCTGAGTCCTCCAGCTCAGTGCATCAACTACGAAATTTTCCTTTCTCGTCATTTAATAAATCTTGAAGTCAAAAGACTATGGGTATTAGACCCACCTTCGAAATTATGTACTTGTGGATTTAGTACTCCATGTACACCATAAAATGATTACTAATTAAATAGTGTCCTTAATTGTGAAAATCATGGCCAACTACTGGTATCTCGAGATCAAGTGTTCGGTAGTTCCTCTCGTGTGATCCCAACTATCAAAAACCATACACCATGACTCTATCTCCCTGCATCAACACTACTCCAAGCCCAATACCTGATACATAACAATACACCATGTAGATCTTACCCTTATCTGGTAGTATCAGGACCGATTCTAAATTCAATGTCCCTTTCAACTTCTGAATGGTTGTCTTGAAGGCATCTATCCATAAAAAATTCACACCTTCTTAATCAAGTCTGTCAGTGGCACTGCTACTCGTGATAATTTTTGTATAAAACTCAAATAATATCATTCTATCCCCAAAAAACTTCATATTTCAAATAAGTTCCTAGGATTTTCCTAGGAAACTATAGCTCTCACCTTCTATGGGTCTACTAATACTCCTGTCTTTGAGAAAATGTGACCTAGTAAGTGAATTTGATCCATTTAGAAATGGAAATTTTTTATATTAGCATATAAATTCATCTATATTAGTGTATCCAATACTATCCCAAGATGTTTGGAATGGTATTATTGAATGTGAGAATACAATAAGATATCATCCATGAAAAAAACCACATTGAAATCCATATAAGGATGGAAAACTCAGTTCATCAGCACCATGAAAATCATTGGTGAATTCATAAGACCAAACAACATAACTAGATACTAATATAGACGGTACCTTCTATGAAAGTCTCTAAATTTTATGTCTATAGACCAAACATGTACTTGGTGATATCCTGATCTAAAATCAATTTTCAAGAACACCCTATACCCTTGAAGCTGATCAAATAGGTTATCTATCCACAGAAAGATATATCGGTTCTTAACAGTTTGTTGGTGCAATTTCTGATAATCCATGCATAACCTAAGGATACCATACACATTTTTCTCATAAAGATCTAGATAAACCCATAGATATGTATTGGTTCAAATAAACCCCTTTGCCTCTAAATCCTCTAGCTGCCTCTTGAGCTCCTACAACTCCATCGTATCCATCCTATAAAGAGGAATGGATACTGGTGCAGCTCTTGGAAATATCTCTATAGAGAACTCAACCTATCTATCTAGTGGTAAACCAGAAAATTTATCCTGGAATACATCCATGAAATGATCAACCACTGGAGGAATATTCTCTTGACACGCTCCCTAATCATCCAGATAAAAACTAGAAATTTGGCTTTTCATCTCGCCCAACCCACGATGTTGTTGTCTATATCATCTCTCTTGGACATCACATTCATGCTTGTGAGTATCAACTATGCCTTCTAGTGATGTGAAAATCACCCTATAATGATAATAGCCAATGTAATATGGATAATTTTATAGTCAATCTATCCTGGGTATGATATCAAACCAAGTCATCTCGATGAAATACAGATTACAGATGAAGTGACACCCACCATCCTTGAGGGGAATTCACTACACTGAATTACATCCTCCATTATGATCCCTAATGAAGTTTCTAGCATCATAATTCCCTTTGAAAACTGAATTACAAGACCAAGTCCCTCTAAAATTGATACAAATATGAAACTATGTAATGAACCTGTGTCAAAAAGAGAAGATACAAGAGTGGATGAAACTAAGATCATAGTTATCACCAAAGATAGTTTGATACCCTTCTCCTCGGTGGTAGGCTGGATAGAATAGATCTCGAATAAAACATGACCCTTTGAAATAACCTCAGTACCAGAGTTAGCTCACTCTGCAGTCTCGACAGAACCGGTTCCTCGATACCTCATCCATGACTTCCACTACCTAGGCCTAAGAGACCAGTACTGCTCTATCTCCCTACCTGATGCAGATTCATGAAACCTGCTCCCAAAACTAGTGTTAGAGTTGAACTCTAGCCACTAACTTTTGGAGGGAAGGTCCTGTAGAAATGTTATACATGGCCCATCCTTTCGCAAGATCGACATTCGACTGGATCTCGATCAAACTAACTCTTCTTGTGACCTATTCTACCAAACTGATGATAGAAAACTACTTTGCCAGCACTAGAATCCTAGCTGGTTCTCTTCTCATGGGAATCCTAAAAAATGCTTCCTTCCACTAGAATTTGAACTACTATGTCAAGATACTGCACTTCTCTTCTCTAAACTCCTATCTTCCCTTAGGTTCCACTCTATAATAAGAACCCAATTAAAAAATTCATTAATAGAGGTAAATCTAAACACATTTACCTGAGATCAAATGGCATGTCGAAGACCTTCCTTGAAGTGTGTCTCTTGATAACTTATCAGTAAGGTACATCATCATAAAATGATTCAACTTTATAAAGTGTGTTGAGTACTCCATAACTATCATATATCCCTGTACCAAGCACATGAATTCACTATCCCTCTCTTCCCTTAGAGTATCAGGGTAAAAGTATTCATAGAACCTGGATTAGAAATCAACCCAAATCATGTCTCACAACCTATCATACTGGTTCAGTACATCCCACCAGTTCTTTGCTGCTCCACATAGCATATATGTCACATGCTTAACTCCCCTCTCAATAGGTTTCTTCGGATGCATAAATATTTATAGTGTAGTCTGAATCCACTTATCAACAAATAGTGACCTCTATCCCCTAAAAACTTGGGAGGATTCTATTAATGCAACACATTTGTTAGCTCAGCCATAGATAATTAAGGTTGTGGTGCTCCTTGAAAAGTATTCATGAAGTGATAAAACCCCTCGTAGAAATATACCTCAACACCTATGTCCTATAAAAAATATAGTTCCAAAAATGGAACTAAAGGAGAATACACCAATAGGACATGGGCCAACACCTTCGTAGAGTGGTCATCGCCACCATCATAGTGTATGACTGGAGGCTATCATGGTGGAATTCCTATAAAATTAAAGACACACACCTAAGAAAGATTCAATATTAAAGTTCACAGCTACAAGTGTAGGATTGGTCAAAATCTTCCTATAAACAGGTCATACCACACATCCTTCTCCTAATACTATGATTGATAAAAAAGAACAGTCACAAAATTCACTAGAGACACTTCATTTTTCCCTCTCAGAAGTTGGGTCTAGGTCAATTTCTCTATCTACCACTTCAATTTCCCATTTGAATTTCATATAAATTTCAAATTTATTTTAAATGGATGAACCAAATGATCCACCAAATTATGATCCATAAGGGCCCATACTCCTTATTAATTGAATAATGGCATTAACCTAATCCACACCATAACACATTCCAGTCCATGCAACTCATATTCCATGACTCAACGTGCCATAATTTGCTGCTCAAGTTTTTTGTTATAGAATAATCAGGAAAACACTCCTTAGGTTATAACATGCACTCTGGGTACCAACCATGTTTCTCAATACCCTTCATATAATTCTATCACCTCAACATGTATATCTATCTTGACACCTATCAAAACATCATTCAAATAGGTAATGCATCATATATGGTATGGCATAATGCATGACTTGTGATTTCTAACAAGTGCCTAAAATGATGAATGATATGGAATAACCTCATCTCATTAGGTTTCAACAAAACATAACCCACAATCATATAAATAATAATATCATAATTAATGTGCATCACACAATGGTGGAACCAAATCATATGTAATAGTAAAAATCTAGAAAAAAAATTCCATTCGCGAAAATTTGGGTTTTTCCTATATGTGGGTTAACTACACCCAGGCAAAACTCATTACCAAATTTCTATTCCTTCTTAACCCTGTCTATTATAACCAAATAATAAACCAAAAAAAATAAAATGATATGATACCACTTTGTAACATCTTGAACCTGGATGCTACTCAACACTGCCCCGAGCCCGGTTAGCGACATAGCCTCAAGCACATCTCCCAAAACACCAAAGGCTGCTGACTAGTAGTGAGGGCCTAGTGTGTGTTTGTGGGGAGACTATGCCCTCATTACCAGAGTGTAACATTTTGGAATATAAATAAAAGTCAATAGTTGAATCATTATAATATTCATACAATAGATAAACATCATAAATGGATAATAATTACAAATGTAATATCATATACAATGGTAATCATACATGTCTCTAAAAAACATTAAAAATTGGTACACAGCATCACAATACAATACATGTCTCAAAATAAAAATAATTTCAAAAGGCACTATCTTCTGATAGAATCATGAGCCTCATCTCTGTCCCATGATCCCTTTCTCCTAATCATGTCACAAAATCAAGCATCAAACTATGGGTGCATGCTCTAGTCCCTAAATGCATCCAAATAGTCTGTCTGGGTACCCAATGGCAGTCCAAAAAGGGTGTGAGATAAAATCCCACCAGGTAACCACCAAAAGATATATAAAAATTTATGATTTTCAATATAACCTAAGATGATTGTAAGTAAATCAGGTAAGAAATATGAAACTAAAGTTACAATAACATACACATAATGAGAAAGTGAACCGTAAACCCTTTCAAGGATCCCTATAAAAACATGGGACATGATCCTATAACAATTAATCTATAATAATTGTATAAATAACTAACACAACCTGACTGGAAAACCTGTGTATCAACAATCATGATGTTGCCATATAATTAGAAGTTTCAAAATAACCATTACTGAGCTGCTCAACCAAACATATCACATTCACCACGACTGTGACATATAATCAAAGTGTCAGACTATGAAGGTCCCGATCCAAGGTTTAGAAGACCAAGGCATTATCTTCGAGTCCTGTGAGCATCTAAATGGAAACTCAGTTAGGCTTGAGTTGAGTTCTAAATAGAATTTCTACCAACCATATCTATTGCGAGCTAAAGAAAAACCTGATCCAAGGGGTAGTAAAGCCCAAGGCATCCCAAGAAATAAATAACCAAGGAGAAATATATATCCAATGCATCCACTACATGTTCAAGATCTAAGGAAAAATATCCAAGGAATCTAATGAAATTAATATCTAAAGTATTCCAACCAAGGAATCCTATCACGATCCAATTTTGGACATCATCCAAACTGGCACCTGACCTAGTCCTTGACATGGCTTGAAGGGTGTTCCCAATCACCATGTGCTGGAAACAAGTAACCGGGTATCAAAAAAACACTATGGGAATGATTTTACGTAATCACATAAACATATACAACCAAAAATAATAAATAATCCAAAAAAATGAATATACACAACCATACATGGAATACCTATTTTTCATATTTCAGTTTATAGTGGTTAAAAAAACCAAAAAAGGATACAACCAAAAAGGGAACAAAAACTATCCCAAAACCACTATATTATAAGAGGATAATTTCCATCAATCCACCCCCACAACACCTGTAATGGGAAGCCACTTGAAACCTAGACCACCATATCAAAAAATATTTCCTTTACCTATGACAAATATAACCAAGTCTACTTACACCCAAATTTTTATGTCGGGTGTGAGCCAAGCTCAGTAGTTTTCCACCTAAAAAAAGGTTTTATCCTATAAACATTATATGATAAATTAACAGGAAAGTTTTATAAAAGAATAATTAACAACATTTCTATGAACAACATTTTAAAGGGAAAACATTTTTAAGAAGACATGCTTACTTTTTAGAATAACCAACCAAGTATATCGTATTTCAATGGTAATTAAAATATCACCATGGAGCACTACGTAATTGGAAAAACCTATAGGCACTATCAAGTAGTGGGAAACTAGGTACATCTTATCTCAGTGAAATATGGTATAAAATGTTCTCATTCACGATCCACTAGGAGGGGAAACCCCAGGGGCCTAGAGGTCTCCAATCATCAATATCATTTATTCAGTGTTGTATCATCAATCCTGCTAGATAAATCCAGGATAAACCACTACCATGTAATCTAGCGTACTGGTCCTAGTCCATCCACAAAGTTACCAAGTTTTTCTTTATTCTCAATTCACATTCCACATATCACATAGATCACCACTTACACATACATGAGTCAAACAAGTAAAAAAATTCTTTTTGACCCACCATTTCCAACATCAAAATCCTTTTTAAATTCAAATGCACAGCAAAACCATTTCAAAACATGGTTCGCATCACTTAGAAATTTTATTAAACATGTTTTATAATTTATAGAGCACTTTCAGAATACACAACAAGGGTTCACACCTGGAATACATCCAATTGCCTTTAGAAGAACCATTTCTATGATATATACACACATAAACACCCATTTGAAACCAAATTCACATCAAATTCATTTCAAAATAGATTTTTCACCATTTACACATTTCAATAAATACCTTCAAGATACAAGACAAGGAAACATATATGAAACAAACATGGAACATGGCCCATTTCCATGGAAAAACCCATTTTCAACACCAAAGAACATGAATCATTTTAAAAACACATTTTTCACCTCATATATAATTCATAAAATATTATAAGAAATAAATAAATCACATTAAAATCACAAAATAATGTTTAATCATGAAACCACCTACATTGAGGGTCAAAACTTCTGAAAATCAGTGCTAAAGCAGAATTGAACATAAAAATAACCCTATAAAGGAAATATTGAACATAAAACGTCAAGATAGAACCCAAAAAAACAATATCTAACCCTAAATAGTTTACCCAACCCACTGGATATATGAAACACAAAGAAATCGAGAAGAAACCCTAGAATAGAGGGAGAAATCAAGAGAGAAGGGGATTTACTTCAGAAATTTTTAAGAAATACCACCAATTACACCTCAAAAAAGGAGGTCCAAGGGAGTAATAGGACTAAGGGGGAGGCCTAGGGTGAGGAATCCCAAATGGGGGAAAATGGGTGATTTGGGGTTTATTTCAATGGAGGGTAGAATAGTAAAATCCAAATTTTAATGACATGGGCATCAGGAATGGTTAGCCAGCATGGGTTTTCAAATCGTGCAGTGACCATGTGACCCTCTCTACCTAAGAGGCACCTACCGCACAGTAAACCCACATGACTTAATTTATTCTATGGAAGCTGTGTGGTAGCTTCTGTCTGAAAATATCAACTTACCACCGGGTTACCTGGATAATGGTTCACGGTTTGGAAAACTGTTTTCCAACTGTGTACATCTATCTACCAACCCAAAAACTTGAATTCTTTCATAAAAAATAATGGGGGAATCATGGAAAATCATTGGATTGAAAATATAAAGGAAATACCTCAAAATACAAACACTTAATAGTTGAAATTCGAGAAAAAAGTCATGATCCAAATTTATACTAGAATAGAGGATGAAACAAAAACTTGGGTGTGACAATTCTCCCCATTATAATGCTTTACGCCCCCAAAAAGGCACAATATGGCCTGAGCCAAAAAAACCAACACTCATCCACAACTCAAGGATATTCCTAACAAACATCACATGTGAATAAAAAAACACCATGAACAAGAAAAGAGGTTTACAAGTTTGAATTTGGGAAGCTATAATGGACTCCCCACCACATGGATTCTGTCCCCAAAAAGCTACGACCCATCCAGTTGATTGATTAAAGAAAATGAATTCTCACAATGCACAATCCAACCTCTCAAGCCAAGGACACATCAGACATCACCAAAAAGAACTCACACCTATCACTAGGAATAAACAAATGAATCTGATCCATTTCTCAATTAATACTTCCACAAACATACTCTAACAAAACTACTGGGTGTGGTCCAACCCCAAATTTTACTCAAAAGAGGAACTCTAAATTGGTTATATTTGAATGATTCTACCCACTACCAAGACAACACTAGAAAAAAACTATATTACCAACATAGGGAGGCCTGAATGGACTCCCCACCATAAGAAATAAGATAACACTGATTTACTCAATAAGAATTTCAACGAGATCCATAGTGGGTCTCCCCTCTATAAGAACCAACCAGTTTAACCAATAAAACATAGAATGACATGGGATACCCATTATGGGACAACATAGGGACTTCTTGTACAAACCAAATTCCCACCACAAGGGACATAATGAAGAAACTCCATACTGAATGGAAAAAACTATACAATTCACCATCTCTATGGGATATAATCACTTCCAGATGATCATAACCAAAAACGAAATTGATTTACAAAGATGACCACACAAGGAAAACCCCACATAGGTTCACATTCAAAAAAGATACAACCATAGGAGTTCAAGTAATCAAGATAATCAATCCTCCTTATGATAAAATAGGAACTCTTCCACCCACATGGGTTGCACTGAAGAATGAGGATTTTACATTGTTTCCCAAAAAAAAGACCTTTCAAAAAAAATGGATTTACAAAAAAAGGATTGAATTTTCCCCATTAGACACTAGAGGCCAAGACATACCAAGGTCCCTCACACCCATGGGGTTCTTGATTGCGCATTATCTTTACTCTAGGGCCTATGGTTTGAGCCCTGATGTTTGAAGAAAATTTTTCCTCACAGTTAAGCATAGAAGATCTTCAGACAAAACAATTTCTTTTGTTTCATGAGAGACTATGAAAAACTCTATAAAGAACCAAAGGAGCATGATGTGCCATAGTACTCACTTTTCCTCAACATGGAACTTGATTGAGCCATGGAATTATAAGATGCAAATGCATCGTACCTTTTCACCTTGAACAAGAACAATGGAAATAAGAACACACATAAGACACTTCTATTTAAAATGGAGAAATTCCAAATTTATGAATGGAAAACTTTCTTCCTTTATAGTGTATGTTCTCAAAATATTTCAACACAAACACATTTTTATTTGAAATAAAACACAATACCATGAAACACCACCAAACATGAACATTACCAACACTGATGAATTACTAAGAAAGGGAATTTAAATTAAGCCCCAGACTACATACTACTTTTATAAATGGGCATGATGGATCCTCATATTCAGAGATTCCACAATGAGGGCAAAAAATACTCCCTTTTTTAGAAGAAACTGACAAATATCCAAAGCCCTTTTAAGACCACGAACAACAACAATAGCCTTAGGCCATTTCCACCCTCCTCATTGGAATTCCTTCACCACTTCCAGATAGGACCTTCAAGCATAAAGGTGAAAAAATTTACCTTTTAAGACTCAAAAAACCCAATGAAACTAAATAACCTTTCAAATTTCCACACCCAACCTTCTGCTTCGGTAGGGTTATCATGACCATAAAAGACAGGGGAATTTAACTTCTAAATATCTAGAATAAAGTCCTTACATTGATCAACTGTAGGGTCATCCAACTGTGAACCACCTGTAGCCACACTTCGTATATGAACTGATTCATTATGGGGGTGTACACTTTCCAACAAGGAAACCGATGACCCATTCAAGCTAATCCATTGGTAAAAAAATCACCAAAAACAAACACCGATCACACAAAAGGGACCCAACCCAAAGGCTTCCTAAGATGATTCGCAAAATAACCCGCTAACCAATATTTACAAAATCAACTTATCAAAGAAACACAAACTTGAAACATAATTTAAAAAAGAAAAAATTTCAAACTCAAAACACTTCTAAAGAAACATTCAAAGATCATAAGGAAACACACCACAAAATCAATATCCATCAAATATCACACTTTCTCTAAAAAGAACCTTTGAAAAATAAAACAAGAATGGTGGGTTGCACACTCAAAATTGGTATTCCATAGAGTCTCATATATACATTTTCTCCTGCCAAAAAGGCACCTATCTACTCATACAAGTCTAGGAACTCATCCATTTGTTCCACCCACCATCTGCATGTATCTATACATGTAGTCCCTCATTGAAATACCATGGTCCAAACAAAACTTTTCCACTTTTCAAAATAAAACATGAAACCCAGTCTTCAATTCTCAATGAACTCATCCCCTATTTATTCAAAAATAATTTTATGATAATCCACTTTTCTAAATATTCCATCAAAATGATTCTAAAAATCAATTTTCCATATTCCTAACTAGAAACCATTTCCACTTTAAAATCTAGTTTATAAAAATTCCAAAACAAGGGTTTTCTAAAAAAATTCATAACCCAAGAATACATAGAACAATTTATAAGAGAAAACTAGTGTTTTTATGTGACTTGGCCATATGGTTGGTGGCTATATTCTAATCAAACTACCATTACAAAGGGCCTTCTAGTACTATGTCCCTGGATCCACATGGATTTCTAGACCTTGAAATCTCTCAAAGACCATTATCCCACCTCTCTATTTTTATTTCCAGACACAAAAAAACCCACACAAATCAAAGAAACCAAATGTAACCTAACATCACATGCAAAATCATGTCTCATCACAAGGTGTAATGGTTAGGTACCCCACTCATAATGAGAACATAATGTCTCGATAGTACTAGCTCCGGTTTATCTAGAATATTCCCCAAATAATAGGAACCAAAAAAGTGAATCTACTGTAATACCATTTTTTTCACAAACCAATTCAGAATGTCATCTGAACTAGCACTCGACCCGGTCTGTGGCATGGCCTGAAGGGTCTTCTTGATCCCCACAGGCTCGAAAAAAGTCCCTTGGTAGCAAAAAAACTTTGGTAATGATTTTACCCAATCACATAAATATATAAAACCAACAATAATAAATAACCCAAAACTGAAGATACACAAGCAAACATGCTATAACCAATTTTCAGATTTAAGTTTACAATATTTAAAGAAGATTAGAAATAGGATACAACCAAAAAGGGAATAAGAACTATACAAAAACAACTACATGATAAGAGGAGCACTTCCCTCAATCCACCACCACAACACCTGGAAGGGGAAGACACTAGAAACTCGGACCACCGTCACCAAACACATTGTATTTTCCTGTGAAAAACATTTCCAAGTATAATTATACCCAAAGGTATATGTAGGGTGTGATCCAAGACCAGTAGGTTTCCACCCAATAAAAGGTTCCATGATATAAAAATTATAAGATAAATTAACATGCATATTTTATAAAAGAAGAATCAACAAAATTTCCATGAAAACCATTTTAAATGGAAAAGAATTTAAAGAAGACATTATTTATTTTTAAAATATCCAACAAAGTATACTATATGACAATGGTAAGTGAGATATCACCATAGATCACTAAGTCATGGGAAAACCTTCTATGAACTAGCTAGTAATGGGACACTTGGTACATCTTATCTTGATAAAATGTGTTATAGCAACCATGACTAACAATGTTCTCATGCACGATCCACTAGGAGGGGAAACCCCATGGGCCCAGTGGTCTCTAATCATCAATATCATTTAGTCAGTGTTGTATTATCAATCATGCAAGATGAATATGGTAGGAACTACTTCCAAGACATCTTGCATACTATTATTAGACCGCCCACCTAGTTACCTAGGTTTCCCTTTATGCTCAATTCAAATTCCACATATCACATAGATCACCACTTACACATACACGAGTCAAACAAGTATAAACATGCTTGTTGAAATAATTTTTCCACATTTAAAATCACTTTTAAATCCATACTCACACCAAAACCGTTTCAAAACGTGGTTCACATCACTTACACATTTTATTAAACTTTTTTCATAATTTATAAAGAACTTTCAAAATATACAACAAGAGTTTAAACATGTAATACACCAAAATTCATTTAGAAGAACCATTTCCAAGCCATATACACATAAACACCCATTTGAAACTGAACTCACATCAAATTCATTTGAAAATAGATTTTCCACCATCTACGCATTTCCTCAAATACATTCAAGAAACAAAATAAGGAAATACATATGAAACACACACAAAACATAACCAATTTTATTTGGAAAACCATTTTTCAACAACAAAGAACCTTGAATCACTTTGAAAAAATTTTATAACCTCATATATAATTAATAAAAAATCACAGGAAAAAAATAAAGCATATTAAAATCATCATATAATGTTTAAGCACTGAACCACCTACCTTGAGGGTTGAAACTCCAGGAAGCCAGTTCTAAACCACAACTGCACCTCAAACTAACCCTATAAAAGAAATATTGAGCATAAAAAATCAATATAAAACACCAAAAAACAATATCTGGCCCTAAATATGTCACCCAATCCACTAGACATGTGAAACCCATAAAAGGGAAGACACCCTAAAATAGAGGGAGAAATCAAGAGAGGAAGGGACTCACATGATAAATGTTGAAGAAATCTCACTAATTTGACCTAAAAAATGGTAGTCCAATAGAGGAATAGGGATGGGGGAGACTCCTAGGGTGATGAATCCTAAAGGGAGAGAAAAATGGTTGATTTGGTTTTTTTAAAGGAGTGTTAAAAGGTAAAATCAAAATTTTAATGACTTGGAAATCACACACAGTTATCCCACATGGTTTTCCAAACTGTGTGGTGACCATGCACCCATCTCTGCCCAAGAGGCACATACCATACAACCTAAATTATACTACAAAAGACATGTGGTAGCTTCTATAAAAAAATATCAACACACCACATGGTTACCTGAATAATAGCGCACATATTGGAAAACTGTGCGTCAACTATGCACATAAATACGCCAACCCAAAAACTTTAATTTTTAATGGAAAATAAATGGGGTAACTCATGGAAAAGTAGTATACAGAAAGTAAACAAAGGAAATAACTCAAAATTCAAACTCCTCACACTTGAAACTTGAGGGAAAGGTTGTGATCTAAATTTAAATTGGGACAAATGAAGAAAAAAACCCATGTGTGACACATCCAATACCATTAAATTCACATCTCATTCATACATAAATTCAAAATCATTCAAAATCTACAATTTTACCCACTCACATCATGTTCTAATTCAATAATTAAACAATTAAACATCATATGTAACATGCTGAAGGAGGCATTACATATCATATTCATAAAATTCAATTCCATTAAATTATAATTGGGATTTATCTAAATAGACATGATCATACTCACACCCCTTGGGTGGTTCATTATTAATAAAAGACAAGGGATGCCCCATGGGTGGTCTAGGTTGGGGAAAATACTCCAATGAGTCTCAAAAGTACCTAAGGGAATCCCTAATAGGTTCTATTTCATTTAATTCAATTAGAAAATTAAATTTTGGGGATGTTCTAGAATTTATAGAGGATAACACATCGAAAAATAGCATAATAAATAACCAAACTAAACAGGAAATGTATACACTAACTAATAGAGGTCAGATGTAGAGTTATTGTATGGTATTAGCTTTTGATTCAACTTGGATTTGGAGAAAAATTAAGAATGTGAAAATAACCTAATATTAGGGAAAATTATCTTTGAACCTAAATAGTTAACCAATACCAATAAGAATGAATAAAGGAAACAAATAAATTTATAACACACTATTTCAAATCCAATTAGATCGATAACACTCGATATCGTTATCAGACAAGAAAGATGGATCAAATCCTATTTTCGGAGTCAAAGGATGTTTTACATATGTGGTTCTATACACATAATTAAATGATAAATATAATTGAGTTTAATTCATTAATTAGGTATAATTTGGTAATTTTACCCAATTTATAGGGCCATACGGTTTGGCCACATGGTTGACCAAATCGTACGCCAATCGTTCACCCTTTGCAGAAGGAAAGGGGCACCCCGCATAGTTTGCTCACACAATTTTACTAACCATGGGCAAACCGTGTATCGATAAACTATTAAAAACTATAGATATCCCACATGGGCATGTGCACTAAATCTCATATATTTTTCTAATAGTGAAACTTGTGGGACTACACTATCCAACCATGCATGGTTAAAATAAACTATGAAACCTTACCTGCAAGATTTATTCTAACCATGATGCATTTTTAGCCCCAACGATGGGTTTTGGGCTTTGAAAAAGATTTGGACACCCCTGAAACCCCCTTAATCAAACTGGACACTCACATTAGGTTGTAATTACACATTTAAACTGAAAACCAAAGGATCTTTACCTTATATGAAAACCCGGGTTCTTACAAACTAAAATTTATCTTAGTTACCCACCCAAAACATATTAGATTTTTAGGGGAAGATCCATGAAATATGTTAAGTGTAGTGAAACTAAATTAAGTAAAGTATAAACGTTATTACAAGAAAAAAATCAAAATGATATTGAAAATAAGAAGAATCAAAAAAAAAATATAACAAAAAAGTCACTTTTTTATTGAGGGAACACTTAATGGTAGCAAGAAAAGAATACCATGGATTCTAGATAGTGGTTACTCATCACATATGACTGGAGACACCAATTTCATGAATAATAGTAAATATTATAAAGGTGGTTTTATTACCATTTGAAATAAAATCTCAATGAAGATAAAAATAATTGGAATAACTTAGTTTAAATCCCAAAAGTTGATGTTATGAGATATCTTGTTTGTTAATGGGGTTAAGTATGACTTTCTAAGTATGGTTCAGATTTTTGTTGAATTAAATGAGGTTATTTTTAGAAGAAACACTTTCATAATCAAGAGAATAAAACATGTAAGATTTATCACTAGTTTTGAAAGAACTGTGGCAACTATTTTTATAATGGAGACTCTTGAAATTATTAATATTTGATCTTAAATGATGAAAAAAATTGTGACATGGAATATTGGGACACATTTTTAAAATACATTTAAGCAAGATTTTTGAAATATATGTGGAAATTTAATTTCCTCATCTCATGAGGGAAAGATAATTCATATATGAAATCCTACAGAATAGAAAAATGACATAGGGATGTGATAGAAGGGTGAGAATCTACTCCACTTGGACACTTGACTTGATACATTCATATTTTTATGGGATAATGAGATATAAATCGAAATTAATTTATCTTTGTTTCATCACATTCATTTATTGTTTTATAATAATTACTAATGTGATGTTTGTAAATCATACGTCAGAAGTAGCTATAATGTTTAAAATTTTCATGAAAAGAGTTAATAAAGAACTCAGGGTGTGTATCAAGAAGTTAAAACTTGTATGCATAGATGTGCATATTAAGAAAAAGTGTATTTTGGTATAAAATCCAAATATGACCTCTTATGAAGTGTGGTATAAGAATAATCCAACTCTGTACTACTTTATTATTTTTTAGTCCCTATTTAATGAAGGCTAAAAAATCCAGGTATGTTTGATGAGAAGGCAAGGGGGAGGTATATTTCTTATATATTTTTATAATAGAAAATGATACCAATGCTAGAATAAGTGTATTTATTAAATGGAAGAATATTATAAGATAAAAATCATTCAAAATAAACTAAAAATTAATGTTCTAGATGAATCATATTTTGAAAACTATAATCATGATGATGAGCAGATTCCTAAGAATAATAGTGAAGAAATAGCTTTAAATGAACCTCATTTTACTAAAATTAACTATTAATTAACCAGCGATGAAGAAGGGGATACTAAAGGTAAGAAATTTAATTATGAGAAGTTAAAGAATCATGTGTAAATAGAAAATATAATTGGAAACTAGAGTGAAACTGTTCAAATAAGAAGGATATTGAGGTTTAATAACCCAAAAAAATTTATCTATAAAATTGAGCATCATTACGTTACTAAGGTTGTTAGGAAAAAATAATGGGTTCGTGATATGAATGATAAACTATATCATATTTAGTGGAATTACACATGAGATATTTTCCCTATGTTAGATGAGAAATATATGATTGGTAATAATTGGTATTTAAAAAAAAACTATATAATGAAGGAGAAGTCTGAAGGAATAAGTCCATATTTTTATTCAAAGGTCAATAATAATTTAAATGTGATACTTTTTAAGAAATAATTATGCTATTTACAAGACTAGAATCTACAATAATGTTCATATCTATATTATCTCATAAGAAGTAAAATATTTACCAAATTATGTGAAATCTACCTTCTTAAATTTAGGCACATGAGCCTTAGTCCGGTTGGTAAGGACTCTGTAAGTGCATCCAAACGACCAGGGATCAAATCCAGGTAGAGGCAGAATTTCCAAGTGCTGTAGTAGTTACTGTAGCAGCACTATAGAAGGTACTGTAGCTGGAACTGTGCAGTACTATAGCAGGTGCTGTAGCGGGAACTGTAGCAGGCACTGTTTAGCACTGTAGTAGCCAGGAATATGCCCCTGTTTGGGCATTCGGGCCACCGATTAGGTCTCTGAGTCCTATAAGGACTTCGGGCCACCCAGTCCTTCGGGTCAGTAAGGCCATTGGGCCACCTCAAGGCCTTCGGGCCACCTTAAGTGAAGATGCAAACCAGACAACCTACAAGGAAGAAGCTCTACAAGGAGGATGAGCAAGGAGCTTTCAACAAAGCATAAGCTAAACGGATTGCAAGAATGAGAGGGTATGGCACCTGCCATCAGGAGAAGCCTGTGCATGCATAGGAATTCCTAGGCAAACAACTATGCAAAGGTGGAGAGCTGATTTCACGATGAAGATGCTGGGGAGGAGCAGTTCCAAGTAGTTAGTCTGGATTGTATGTAATTTTTGAATCCTACATGCAATGAATTCCTCTAAGGCCTATAGTCAATGTAATACTTATGCCTACGGGCCTTGTAAGGGTTCCACCTCACCCCTTGAAAGGTGGATTATCAAAATCAATAAAAAAATGAAGGCCTTCGGGCCATTGGAGGACCTTCTTAAATTTAGAGGTAGAGGTGGAATTCAATATTGATTTTCCTAAAGGATTTTTTCTTTATGATGATGGTACATGGTATTTGGTCTAAATAATTCTCTCTATGGGATTAAAGAGTCTCCAAGAGCCTATTATTCTAATCATGATGATTACTTGAGAGAAATGACATCCACTAAGGTGACATTAGACACCAATCTTTATTTGAAGGAAATGATCACATGAACTCTTATTATAAATTTCTATGTTGAAAATGTTTTTTTATGGTGATAAAATATTTATTGTAATGAATTTTCTAGAAAAATGAAGAATCATTTTGATATATCTATTATAGGATAAATGAGTTAATTTCTTATATTGTAAGTGGTACAAAATGAAGACTTGATTTTTAATTATCAAGAAATGTATACCTGGTAATTATTGAAGAAGCTGGGTATGGAAGAATTTAAACTGGTGTCTATACCCATATAGGTTGGGATGAAGCATAACAATTATAATGAAGGGTATAATTTTAATCGAAATAAATTTATAAGTCTTATTGTCAGTTTTTTTATATCACTATATGAATACATAATATTTTATACATAGTAACCATATATGAAAGGTATCAAAGCAATTCAAAATAATCTCATTTAATTCATGCCAAAATATTTCTCAAGTATATAAAATTATCATGTAATTTTGGATTGATTTAAAAAATATGTGTAAACTAAACCTATAAAAACATATTCATGTCGATTGGGAAGGTTATTATGATGATATAAACTCTACTTTTAGTGGAATAGTAATGTTGGGAGGAAGTTTTGTGAGATATAGATTTAATAAATAGATCATTATTACATTAATCACCATAAAAGATAAATATTTGGATACTAACAGTTTCTATACTAAGATTATCTAGAAGAAATAAAATTTTGAATATTTGAGGATGGATATTGAGAGGGAACTCAGAATAGAAATTTCCAATTAAAGTGTAATTGATCTCTACAATAACCTATTTAAAATTATAGATCTATAAATATTGACATCATATTTCATTTTATTAGAGATAAAGTCTAAATGGATATATAAATATGGAATTTATTACCACTATTGATGAACTAACTTATATCTTTGCTAATGTAATACCTAAAGACAAATTTAAAACTTTAGGATAGAACTTGAATGTTCAAACTTTCCCTCTCACTTTAGGGACTTTGGAACACTTTCTTTTATATTATATGTACAATATGGGGATAAATATATAAACATATTGATTATTTATTTTTGAATAAATGTTAGTTTTTTCTTATAAAATAGAGTGATTTAATTTTATGGGTTGATGAGGATTATGAAAATCACTTGAAAAAAACATTATTTGTCACCAAAGGATGTAATTCTCTAAAAAATAAAAAATTATCCTATAGTGTTGTGTCAAGATAATTCTGTTTGATAAAGGATATGATTTTATGTTTATTTTTGTGAGTGGTTGAGGTTGAAAACAAATCCAAATGGGGATTGAAGAACCAAATGTAATTTTTCAAGTGTTGATTTTTTGTCAACTATTCATGATTATTATTAGAAGTCTATGAGAATAATGTTGGGTTTTTTTAAGATTTATTATGTTATTTAGAGATGGTTTGAGTAGGTTTGGGATGAATTTATAAATCTCGATAAAATTTTAAAAGTTGTAGATTTTTTATATTTTACCTAAGTCATGGGATACATAACCTTTTCTTCTGATTTAATGAAATGGAAATGTCTCTAGGATCTCACTGTTGTATACATAATATATTCTCTAATAAATAAATAAGTAAATATCATCCTAAAATATGTAAATGCATTTTATGTGCAATATTTTCCATAGATGTAATGTAATATATCAAATTCATAAAATTAAAGTGATGTATAATATTTATTGAGCATAAATAAATTATTAATCAAAATTTAGAAAAAATGTGGTTAAGTCGAAAATCCTACACGATATGTAATATTATAAAATATATTTTTTATGAGTCACATGATTATGCAAATTTAGAAATGGGTAAGTTTTATACTAAGCTAAATGAGATTAAATTTATCTTAATTGAGAGTAATTTTTCAAAAGTGATGGAGTTTTTGTAAGGTAAAAAAATATAATGTTGGTAAATAAGAAATTTTGGGAATATATAACATAATGTGAATTCACATAGTGATACATAATATTTTATATATCTTCTCTTTGATTCTATAGTTTTTAAAAATGATAGATTTCCAAAATAATTTATAAAATCAATAGGGAAGATTCTAAACTAAACTTAAAGGATTAAAATCATGATCTTGTTATTACATCATGACTATAGTAGTGATTTGTATTATTATTAAATGAGAATAATAGGGGGTGATATTTTTGGGAATTTAAAATTGAATATTTAAATTTCATTATTTTTAACCAAGTTTGATAAATTTTTTAGAGTATTTGAGTAGTTTTAATATAATTTCACAAAATCAAGGAAATTTTTCTATAAAAAATATGAAAATATTTTCACATAATTCTATGAATTTAAAATAATAATAAAAATGAAAGGAAGAATATTGATAATTGATAAGCTGGTACTACATTATGTTGTAAAACCTCTATTTTAAAGAAAGATAAAGAAGAGAAAACCATAAAGTGATTTCAACTTCATTAATCAACTATGTTGAAGAAAGTGACTCTATCACTAACCATTTTTGATAGATTTATTTTGAGGAGTAAGAATAATGACATGTGTGTGAATTATCTCATGAATATATTCATCATTTTGAAATCCTAAAGAGGAAGTCCAACTTTTATGTAGCTATGTTTCTATTATTATAGAGGATGAAGACTGAATAATCAAAGAAGAACTTATATGGTGATGAAAAGGCATCCCAAGGTTTAGAAAAGATATTTTTCACTAGAGATAAGAAGAAATTTCATTGGAATAATAGAGTGATCTAGTATAGAAATATCAACACCAATCAGGAGGCTGAAGAACTATAGCGACATATTTACTGTTACTTTACAAAGGTTCAAGGAATTTCATTACCTCTACCTTGTAATAGCAGAAAAAGGTTTCTAGGAATTAAGGATTAAAACATCCCATTCCCTATTGTAATGACTCTCCCATAATAGTTATTATCCAATGACTTAGAACTCAACTCGAACAAAATTAGGATCATGCAAATATATTGTGACTAAACCTTGTAAAAACTTTTTTTCATTGTGTTTATTTATATTTTTTTATACATATGAGTAAGGGTGAAATTTTAAGAATACAAGATCAAAAACATAAAAAAAAAATTAGAGGTTAATTTGTAAAAGATAATTTGGAGGAAAAAAATATCACTGATTCTTACCGTACTTTTGAGTGGTACATTAACTAGCCTATCCACTTCGATATACACATTTAGAGAAATCTCATATTTATTAATCACTATAGAAGAAACTTTAGTTTAAATAAATCTACTATTATAATTGTTCTCACACTAAGAATTCCTCTAATAGAGGAAAATATACTCTATATATATTATCAAAATACCTGATAGGTAATGAATATTCCATCCAAGAACCTTATATATATAGCATTCTCAAGAGTCTTAAATTTAGTTGAAACTTCTCTCATGAGGTTAGAATAATGGTGGAAAGCTGATGATTGTTCTATACATGAAAATTTTATATGGCATTCCCAATATTATTGGGATATTTTTTTCTCATCGTTTCAATATATATATTGAATATTGAATGATTTAAAAACCCATAGTGCTATTTCACTCCTTTTTCCACTCCCTACATGTACCAGAGAATAAAACATTCCATATTCAATTTTTTATCATAATTTTTCTTCAACTCTCTATCATCCACAAACACCTTTTGGTACAACTAAAAAGTACTAATTATACCCTAATAGGGGGGATTAGTTAATATTGTTCTTTTAAAAATCCAATGGATATTTTTCTCATGTTTACATGAATGATATAAATATTTCACAATGAACCAAGAATCAAACAAATCTATGTATGAAAAGTTAATTCAATGACACAAAGGTTTTACTTGTTTCTTAACTAAGGGATACTTCAAGGATCACACACTAACATTGTTTTTATGTATTGAGGAAGATCAATACACATTATATGTGATTTCAATTATTTTTAAGGAATCACAATTTATCCATGTTTCAATTACTCTTTCTATCTATTCACTAACTTATTCAAGGAAGAGTTATAATAAATACATATGACTCAAATATCAATCAAAAATAACATTTATAGGATTATAAATACTAAATAAGCGTGAGTGTTATCATTGTGCTTCAATTTCACCTTCCATGATCCATATATTCAATGTATTCCTTCTAGTAGAAATTACTCTCTAAAATTATAGATGTTTCAATTCATCATCTCTATTCTTTGTAACTTATCTTACTCTTTATTTCCACTTCAAATATAAACTTATTAGACTTACAAAAAATTTCTCCTTTATATTTTAATATCTTACCCTTTAATTAGTCCTTAAAATTTATCTTTTTTAATGAATTGAATTAAAAATTTAAATCTATTTAAATATTAAAATATAAATTTTCCAATGTCTCCATATTTTCAAAGAAAATGACTTCCCACAATGGTGTGGCCTTAATCAATCTTGTTATCATACTTTTTAGACCATGAGCTATATGATATCTATATTCCAATAATATTAACCACTTTGAACTTTAAAATTTTCCATATTATGAAAAACTTTGGTAAGGAGTACTCTAGAACATGAAATAATTATTTTATATGAAAAAAATATTTACTTAATGACTACCTACATAATGAATTTATCATTTCAAGTTCATTCCATTGAAACCTGATATGAAAAAAATACTATAGCACAATAGATCCCACTTGAGCTCCCTATTGTTTTTATGACATGTGAGGCTCACCATGACCTCTTATAATCCCAATAGGCTACATCTTATTTCTCATAGAATTTTTTTTAAATCAAAACATCATGTTTTAAGACATAATAAGAACCATATCCCTATTTAAAATTCATCCTTTGAAACCATGATAACCAAAATACCTTTATATAGATCAATTTCCTAGATTTTGGTTTCTCCTTCTATAAATAAATACAATGATCAAGGATTATTTATTAAAATGGATTATGATTATTTTATAACTTTAAACTAAATTTAATTATGATATATAGCTCTAAGATGTTTTAAAAAAGGATTTAACTTATGTATATTACTCACCAAAATGGTTTCCACCATGATAAAATCCCCATTATCATATCCACCACACTATAAAAAAACTATTATATGGAATATCCTGGATATAAATCCTTAGATTTATCTTTAAAATTAATTAGAAAATATATACGATTATACATGACTTATATCAAGTCCAATGACATAAAAACTGGATGATTCTTATCCTTTTTTGACAATAATCATAATACTACCATTCCAATATCATATAAATGTTCCAATAATATTCAAGAATAATATCATTTGTTCTAATATTATCACCCTCTTGGTTTATTGGAAATCCAAGGTATCTCCAGTATAATTAAATTAATTTAATGTTTATCGAATCATTAATGCAATAAAGTTACTCTTTTATTACTCTATGTTAACATGATCATTGCTTGATGCAGAAAATAGGAGATCAATAAAAATGTTATACTTACCATGCACACCATTTAACTTTATCACTAAATAATACATGTTTTTTCTAAAATAACTCCCCTTGCATCATTTATTCCCATTTATTGTATATTCCCTTGACATATTCCAAAAAATCTCCCCTCAGATTATATTTCTCACCCTTTGATAAGAGATACATTTACGTTTCTTCAAATATCACCACCTCTATCAAATTATCCCCATTTTTAAGTAAACCCTTTGGGGAAATACCTTCCTAACACTGATAAACCATGTTAAACATGAAAAGAATATAAGGGTGGTTAATTTTATAAACCACCTCAAATGGATGGTGGTGGTTAAACACCATGGTTGAACCGATGTATTTAAAATACTGGTGCAACTAAAGGAGTTTTGAAAATGTGTACCACTTTATTAGTTATACCAACATGCTCTATCTTGATCACTCCTTACTCTATATTATTTTAATGAAATAGTACGTTCGATATGCTTTATATAAGATGTATATAATGAATTATTTTTTAATTCAATCACATGATTGTTATACAAATTAATATCCATGGGAATTTTCACATTATCCCTAAGTTCCTATAACTGTTTCTTCCTCTATAGAAATGGTTTACATGCCTTTTTATCAAAAATATACTCTTCTTTTTTTGTTATAAGAGAATTATTTTCATGCTTCTTTATTATCCATCCAACACACTTAATTACAATAAATAAATATCCACCATTTATGTTCTTTTTATTCACAATATCTTTAGTATAGTTCTCTTGTAAATTGGACATGGGGTCATGTTATTTACCCAGATTAGAAACCAATCCATAATTTTGGGTTCCTTGAAAATACCTCATAATTCATTTCATAGTAGCTAAATTTTATTTATTTGGAATACTTTGAAAATGAGCCAATAAAAAGTAGTATAAATAAGGTATGGCCTTATCATTGTCAAATAAAATAGAATTACAATCATCCTTTGGTATAATTTAGGATAAAAAACTTTTCAACATTCATGATTTCCATGTTTAGTTATAAGAACAATAATAGATCAAAAAGGTTTTATTCAATGCATATCAAAATTCTTTAACAAATATCATGAATATTTATCTCTTAAAATAAATGTACACTCCATATTTTTAATCACTTGTATCCTGAGAAAATATATTATATTTTTTATTAGTAAAATATTGAATTTTTATCCCATCATTATTTAATATATTTTTTCAATCCATACAATGTAACCTTTAATAAATACATATTTGATTTATCATCGCTGATTAAAAAAGCATTCGGTTTCTTAATTTAACCTTTCTCCTTGAGCACTCTATTTAAGAATTTCATCTTTACATTCTTCAATAGATTCATATGATCATTAATTTAGGATGATCACCTACTATCAAGAGTCCATGTACCGCTGTTATTCATTTCTTTAAGATCTATTTTTTCTTGGATCACTTTCTTCTTGTTTTTTACTTCCTTATATGAATTTTTGATTGAGTTAAGAGATAATATGATCTCCACTCATCCACTTCATCATGAAAAGTTATAAGACTATGGAGATCTTGAAATTAATTTCAAATGATTTACTATTATCAAAAAACTATAACAATAATTATAATAGAATATGAAAGGTGAAAAAGATTTTCAGAAGATAAAGGTAGAATAATACTCTATGATATGTATCCCAAAGCCAAGGATATGTCCTCTCCAATAGTAGATACATATCCAAAAGAATATTCTAGATAGAATCCACCTACCCCCTGTCCATTTTTAATATCCCCTAGCTTCCATCTACTTGGAATTAAAAATCCTCTTATGCACTGACATCCCACAACCCTTATGACTCATTTCTATCATTCCCACATTCATGAAAAAACACTTTATCCTTAAGGTGAAAAAATGATGAGATTCTGGGGTTACTTAAGTTTATATCCACATAAAACCTACTTATAGTCATCCTAACACTACTTCAAGATGCTAACACCCATTCTTTGGACTTCCTCTAGTCAGCCCCCAATAGTAAACTCTATGTTCGACACTTCCTCTTATGATGTTGTCTTGGGTGAGTAAACTACTGATGAAGCTCTCCAACATTTTAATTATATCTATCTACTTATGATTCAACAAGGTTTTCTTATCAAGTTATATCACCATCATAGAATCCACAACATGGTAATGATATAATTTTATATAAGAAATGATAATAATGACCTTTAAATAATCTCTAAGACCCCTTTCAGCTTTCAACTTCTCCTTCACCCTTATAAAAACCTATACATGCACCAATGAAACAATAATTTTTCCCCAATACATTATGTGTGAAATAGAGTTAAATTTCTAGAGTAATTTCAAGGATTAAAAAACAAAAACAATATTTGATATGTTCTCCTATATATAAATGACTTTTGAATACCCAAAAAACATGTTAAAGATTGAATGTATCTAAGAAAATCCAACTAGTATTACAATATTCTTCGATTATTGGAATAATATCTCTGAGGTGGCTTCCACACCTCACAATCTTCTCCTGAAACTATGAGGGGCCAGACATGGATTCAGTAATGTCCCGAACCCAAACAGCCACCCGACTAGGGCTAAACGGGTCGGGTGTTACTTTCCTTAGGTGCACCTCCCCAAACTCCAAAGGCTATCGACTAATAGCGAGGGTGTAAAAAGGTATAGTATGGAGGATATACCCTATTGGAGGAAAATATGGTGTTGGTATGAGTATAATATAAAATAAGAGACTCTTCTATCTTGAACCAGACCTGCACAGTGGAAGCACGATAAATAGAAGATAAACCAGCAGAAGAAATATAGAAATAAGGGCAGTGAGATGTAACAAAACAACATGCTGAACAACACTTATAAAAACTACTGAAACAAAAAACCATGCATTAAAATTAGGTCACACATGTCAATAACAATGGAACCCATGGTTAACCAATAGTAGCTACAAAATCAAGCATGCATGATGATACAGGAATGAAAGAAAAACAAAGTAACTCCAGCTAGGAATGACCTCAGGGTGCATGCAAAATCTCCTTGAAACAGCTAATACGATCCAGCTCTTGAAGCTGATCTCTTTCCTACACATAAATCCATAAAATTCTATATGCATCCTATGTAGGGTGGGAGAAGAATATCCATAGAATACCACCCAATGGTGTGTACCTAGTATAGCTGTTTAAGAAGACATTCATCAATAAGAAAAGTAAATAGTATGATGCATAATGTAAATACAACCTACACTAGTTCTCAGTAGCCACCTGGGAGTATCACCTGATTCTGCTAATGAAGGAATCTCAGTCACGTAATCAGGAACCATGTGCCTCCTGACAACACGTGTCTCAAGTATCGACGTCCTGTAGGAACTCCCAAGTAGCAGTAACCTAGCACCTTGTGTCTCATGACACCTCGTGTCTCAAGTACCGACGTCCCGTAGGCATGCTCAACCAGTAGTAACCTGGAACCTTGTGCCTCCTAACACCTTGTGTATTAAGTACCGATGTCTCATATGCATATATAAACAATATGAAGGGTCCTTACCTTCAACTTGGATTCTACAGAAAGCACCCCCAAACCATAATCACCTAACTACAAGTGTGGGTTCCTCTACCCATCGAGCGGTAAAAACCACCTCATCACAGAGTCATCTATGTGTACACGACCCAAATCACATGTGAGAGGTAATCACCAAATATAGAACCCAAGCCACGACATCTCTAGCACCTCATGCCCCTTCAACCATGTCTCTCAAAATCAGATGGGCTTTCCATCAAAGTAACCCAGGCTATACCTAACCAGATAGTCTCACTACCTCAATCCAACGTCCACGACACCCAATCCCATGGTCAAACCACCCAAAATAATTTGGGAGAAGCCCAAAATGTGATCAACATCACTCAATAGTATCCAGGCCACGCCCAATACAACCCAAAGGTTCCAGCATATGAAATATCAAGCATCATATATATATATATAATGAAAATAATCACTTTAACATGCAAAACAATTTAAATGGTTGAATTTCACTATCCATGTGTTGTCTCATACCATCACTGAGGTCTTAAAAGCCTCTAATAAACTTAATCATTCTTTAACAGTTTAAACTAAATAGTTTAATAAAAAAATTCAATTATAACCATTTTGGAACCCCTGAAAAAAATTCCCCAAATGAGAAAAGGCCTCAAACCTAGCCTTACTCAAGCATAACAATGTAAGGGAATTCCCAATGACATCCCATAAGGCATACACTCAATTCAATATAAGGAAACATGGGTCTCTCTCAATACCCGACATTGTGCTAAAAAGACGCAACCTCCAAATGACCACAAAAACACAAAATAAGATATTAACCACCTAAATAAGACTCATATATGTAGGGAAGTTCGATATAAAGCTACAATTCAAAGACGATATTCATTGATCTATGTGTTCTTCAAATTCTGAAAATTCTACTCAGATGGAAACTATAGCGTATGAGACAAAGTAACAAGAACATAACAGGGAATGTGGGTTTAGCCTTCTTGATGCAATCCTACAGCCACCTAAGGATTGAATAATGGATGTCAGATGTAGAATCTTGGAGAAGAAACATTCTTGTCCTCCTGAAGCGACACAGTTTAGAAAAAGGAGAAGAAGAAAGTATTTTTGAAAATTAGACATGATGCTCTCCCATATACATGAATGAAAATAAAAGTCCATGGCATGTATTAAAGACTACACTCTATACAGTATCTTGTTTGTACTTCGACTAGCACAGGTGGCCAGGTCATCACATGACTTAGACACGTCACATGAACTAACACACAGCTAGGACTCAACTGGTATGTTGAAATGAAAATACATGACATGTTAAGGAACACTACATGCCATGCAGTAGATTATTTTTACATAGTCACCACACAACATGTACTAAGTCAGAACTCAGTCATTACATGCCTAACATACACACGAAGTGTACTTGGGAGTTCATGGTGTGTAACCAAGAAATTTCCAAAACTACCCTGTTTCCCCTGTTTTATCAAAAACTAGCTCGAAAAAGAAAGAAAAAAAAGAAACTTGTACCTTAAAGTAAGAACCGAGTTATTAAAAACTCCCCCCTTAAAGAAATTCGTCCCCAAATTTCACTCATAAGGGTGGTCAAGAAAGATTATATAACAAATTTGGCCCAAAACTCAAATCAATCAAAGGTCCATCGACTTATTAACTGGACACATGGTTCTCCTATGACTCATCGACCCTACACCTCATAAGGTGCTCCCGTGTCTCTTCTGGCACCCATTCATGTCCCACGCTGCATCGGTGTCTGCCTCAATGTGGTTTTTCATCCCATGGATACTAAAAAAACATGGTGCCTTAAACCTCAAGTAAACCTCATTCTCAATGCCCCAATACCCACAACACCTCAAGTAACCTGCATCCTCGATGATCCTGATGCCCACGAAACCTCAAGTAACCGAAATCCTCAATGCTCCTGATGCCATAAATATCATATATATATATATATATATAATCATTCACCCAAAATGGTGCCAATCACACTTATAAACATCTGGTCAGTCCACATAAATCCTGTGCATCTCGTACAATCAAAATGGACATGCCTCAAAAGGATATGAAAAAAAGAAAACAAGAAAATCACGACCATACCTATGGCATACCTCTGATTGTTGTTGGCTCACCAACCTATTCAGCCTATGGAAGCTCCACGACATGCACCTAGCCTAAAGTACGACTACCTGATGCCTAAAATCCCTACGGTGCTGCTCCAGTCACTGGCCACTGACCCCTTAGTTGGGTCCCACTATCTCTGCAACGTCCTTTTCATGTAACTGAGCCTCGACTACCCTCACTTGGTACTAATACTAAATCGACCCCGAACGCCACTGTCTATCCTGGTCCCTGCCTGTTAGCTGTCTGACAAGTCTGACTCTAGAACCTCTCAAAATGTCTGATATGTCTATATACCCAACACTCCTTTAGAAGACTATCTCACCGAGATCGAGGATGCCCTAGATTCCCACAGTGAAAGAAAACCACTGATGGAATTCCACTAGGTGGTCTACCAAAGTCCTTGGCATTCCTAACCTGCTAGAACTCATCCCGAACATGATTCATGCTATCCAAACCATCACTTGAAGCTACCAATCGACTCAAATGAGATTTTTCCATCAAGTTCCCCTTAGCTATGATTTCCGAATTCAACAACTCTGAGAATTAGACCAACCTAAAGATGTTTACCTACACCTTAATATTGTGTTGTAATCCATCCTCGAAGCGCCTCACCCTCGAGGTGTCATCCTTTACCATACCTAGTGAAAAGAGAGATAGCCAAGTGAATGTAGTTGTGTAGTCCATGACGGACATGTCACCCTACTGGAGGTTCAATAACTCATAATCTCTCTCTTCCCTTAGCGTATCTGGGAAAAAGTGCTAGAAAAACATGTCCTTAAAGTTCTTCCATGCCAGTCCTTTGTGTCTACATGCCTGAACCTGCACATCTCACCAACACTTCTCCCATACTCTCAGTATATATGTCTCTAGCTTGACCCTCCACCCTGGAGGCATCTCTAGCTGCTCAGAGATCATCTTCATGCTCTCTATCCAGTTCTCAGCCGCCTATGGACCACCCTCACCCTAAATGAGTGTTGGGTGCTACGACTGAAATTCTCACATCAGATATTACATAGAGGGATCTGTACCCTTCACGCCTTAGTCAATCCCCTTCAAGACATGTACCATACTATACCGAAGATTATCGTTGAGCCACTACCCGAACGCTACCAAACCCGGATGCTACTCTGCCTGCACATGATCTTGAACTTGATCCTGCCCTTGATCCTATACCTACAGCTCATGCTCTGCCTGTCCCTCAGGTGTCTGAACTTGATTGTGCTCCTATGGCACTGTAATAGCACCTGCCTGACGTTCCATTGATCGATTTTGGAGGAACCCGCTGAATACCATAGATAGTAAGACAAACCACATATAAAACAATATATATATATATAACGCTGATAAGGAAATAAGTAAAGAGGCAGTGCATAACAAATACCCTTACTCTCCCCCACCGCAACCATGCCCCATAGCATTCTGGCCTCATGGACTCCTTACCTTCCCTCAACAGATCCAAGTATCTAAAGTAACTCATGCCATGCTCGTCCCAACAACCATCGTTGCCTTAAACCGATGACCGATTCACCCAATCATGATAGCCATAATGCCTCAAACCGACATCCAGGATGCCCAATCCTAGTGATCAACATCACATCTATCATAGTACCTACCTGCTCATATACGATATAGAACTAAATCTCACACCACATAAAATTTTACATAATTAAAATCATGGCATGTTACAATGCAATAAACAAGAAATTCTATCATGACTTTAACCTTTCACATTTCAAAAGCATATATAGATTTGAAGTTGATATTATTCACATGATATTATCACTTCAAATAGAATACGTGCAATTATAAAATTGAAATATCCTAAAAATGTGCCTATAAAAAGCCAAACAGTCCCCCTTTTTTATATCGGGCCAAGGTCCAATTATCCCCTACCACACCGGGTCAAGGATAACATATCACAAACAATAATATCACACCCCAAGTGATACACTGAGGCATTACTCATATAAACTGTAATATAAGAAAAATAAAAAAAATTCCTAACTAAGGAAACTTGGTCTATCCCTCATACCTGGGGCTGCAGGCACCCAAGCACAAGCTAGAAACCCAGTTCCAACAACGACCTTGCTTCAGTCTACCATATCCCAAATAGTAAGACTAGAAGAAATAAAAAGGTAGTCTCAATATCAATAGTAGTCAGTCAAAAGATACTGCTAAATCCTAGTCAAGAACTCCTCTGATACCACTTTTTAATGTCTCGAACACGAACAATCACCCGGAAAGTGCTAAATGGGTTGGGTGTTACTAACCTGAGGTGCACCTCCTCAGACTCCAAAGGCTTTCGAATAGAAGAAATGGTGTGAACAGGTATAGTGGGGAGGCTATACCCTCTCAAAGGAAAATAAGGTACTAGTTTGAGTATAATATAAAATAAGAGACTCCGCAGACTTGAACCAAACAAGCATAGCGGAACCAGAATCAATAAAAGATAAATCAGTGAAAGCAATATAGAAATAAGTTCATCAGTATGTAACAAATAATCATTATCAACACCACTTATAACAACTACTGAAACAACAAAGCATGAATTCAAAGAATGTCATACATGCCAACAACAATGGATCCCATGTCTAACCAATAGTAGCTACAAAATAAAGTAAGAATACTGATACAATAAATAAAGAAAAACAAACTCCAGCAAGGAATAACTTTAGGGTCCATGAAAAAAATCCATGAAATAGAAAATATGATCCATATCGTGAAGCTGGTCTCTTTTCTGCACATAAATCCATAAAGTCTACATGTGTCCCAAAGGGCCCGTGTAGGGTGTGAGACAAATCTCAATAGGATACCAACCAATGGTGCGTACCTAGGATAGGTGTTTAAGTAGGCAGGGATCAATAAGGAAAGTAAATAATATGATGCACAATGTAATAACAACCTACAATGGTGCTTAGCAGCCACCAGGGAGCATCACCTGCTTCAACCAATTCTAGAATCTCAGTCACGTAATCGGGCACCATGTGCCTCCTGTCACTGCGTGTCTCAAGTACCGACGTCTTGTAGGAAAGCCCAAACAGAAATAACCTGGAACCTTGTGCCTCAAGAAACCTTGTGTCTCAAGTACCGAAGTCTTGTAGGCACACCCAAGTAGTAGTAACCTGGCACCTTGTGCCTCATAACACCTCGTGTCTCAAGTACCGACGTCCCATAGGCACTCCCAAAAAATCTGAAGGCTCCTCACCTTCCACGTAGCTTCTACGACAAGCACCCCCAAACCATAATCACCTAACTGCAACTACGGGGGTCCTACCCACATGAGTGGTAAAAAACACCTCATCACAGGGTCTTCTATGTGCACACAACCCAAATCATAGGTGATTGGTAATCTCCAAATATAGAACCCAAGACACAACCTCTCTGGAACCTCATGCCCCTTTGACCATGTCGCTCAAAATCCAATGGCCTTGACATCAAATTAACCCAGACCATGCCCAACCTAATAGTCAAAATACCTCAATTTGATGTCCACGGTTCCCAATCCCATGGTCAAACGACCCAAAATAATCAGGTCCAAGCCCAACCTGTGATCAACATCACTCAAGAGTATCTGGGCCACACCCAAACCAACCCGAATGTTCTAAAATATACAATATCAAGAATCACACACACACACACACACAAACACACACACACACATATATATATATCCAAAATAACCACTTTAACAGGAAAAACAATTTATACTGTTGAATTTCACTATCCATGTGTTGTCCCATACCATCATTGAGGTCTTGAAAGCCTCTAATAAACTTAATCATGCTTTAATATTTTAAACTCAGCAGTTAATCAAAATAATACAATTTTAACCATTTTGGAACCCCCATCCAAAATTCCCAAAATGAGAAAAGTCCTCTAACCCTACCTCACTCAAGCATAACATGGTAATGAAATGCCCAACGACATCCAATAAGGCATACAATCAATTCAATATAAGTAAACATGGGTCTTGCTCAATACCTGACATTGTGCTAAAAAGCCACACCCACCAAATGAGAATGAAAAACACAAAAAAAAAGGTATGAACCACCAACCCTAGACTCATAGACGTAGGCATGTCCAATATCGAGATCCAATTCGAACTTTATCTTTATAGATCTACATTTCAGTTAAATTCTGTCAATTCTAATCAGATGAAAACTATGGCATGTGAGAAAAAGGAATAAGAATGGAATAAGGTGAATGGGTTTATCCTTCCTGATGTGATCCCGTAGCCAACAATGAATTGAAGAATAAATTTCATATGAATAATCTAGGATAAGAAATTTTCTCAGCCTCCCGGAGCTACACAGTTCCAAAAATGGATAAGAAGAAGGTATTTTTAGAAACAGAATGCAACACTCTCCCATATAAACGAATAAAAATAAAATTACATGGAATGTATTAAGGACTACACATTGTGTAGTAGATTGTCTATACTCTGACTTACGTGGGTTTTCAGGTCATCACATGGCTTAGACATGTCATACAGGTCAACACATGGCTTGGAATCAGTCGGTACGTGGAAAGGAAAATACATGGCATGTTAAGGAATACTAAAGGCCGTGTAGTAGATTTTTTTACACGGTCACCACACAACATATACTAAGTCAGCACTCATTTAGTACATGCCTAACATACACATGACATGTACTTGGGAGTACATGGAGTGTAACCTAGAAATTTCCAAAATTTTCTAGTTTCCCCTATTTTCTCAAAAACTATCTCAAAACAGAAAGAAAAAAAGAAACCCATACCTTAAAGTAAAAACCGGGTTCTTACAGATTCTAAATGAGATGGGATTGTATGATCAAAATACCTTCCACCCATATGATATTTGGGTACCAGAAAGTTTCAAAGACTAGAAATACATTTACCAACATGTGGCTTACATGGTGAATCAAAATACAATAGTGAATCTGGGAATGTAAAGCCTGATAAATAAACCATAAAGCCACAACCCATTATACCATTATTAGATTTTTCATAAATTGATATTGAATATTCCTCTTTACCATATACAATAAGATCAAAACCCAAATCATAATAATCATTTCTGGTTCTTCTTTAAAATTTAATAGCTACTTCATATCAGGTACTCATAGAAGAAATCAAAGTGGGTCATTCATAGCTAACTCTTCATGTATTTTCTTTTGTAATTATATATTTACAAGTCTGAGTTTCTTATGATCCATGATTTTTTATTTAGATACCTTTATCATCTTAGAGTTACTATCACTTAACTATGCCAAGCTTCCCAATTTCTTTACCTAAACTAGAAAATCACTTCCACACCCAAACAGGGACCCATTTCACTCTAATAATGATTCTTATTCCAAATAAAATAAGTATTTTCTAGTTTTTATGACTAAAATTTTATACTAAATTTGAGGATTTGGAACCATAAAATATTTTTCAAACATATTTGGAGTAGTAACTATAGAAATTTTCAATAATGAACAATGAATGTCAAACACTAATATCATATTAGCCACATGAGATTAATATTGGAAAGAAAAAATGGATTTATCTTGAGATGGTGTCTTCCCTATAATTTCATAACCCAACTTTCAAAAAATATTCTCTAAAATAGTTGAAAATTTCTATGTGATCCCATATACAGTTAAAAAAAAATTAATCCCAATTTTGGATGTAAAAGAGCGTATACATCAAGAAGCTCAGCTCATATCCCATAAGAAACATCATAGTATGACACATAGGAAATGTAATTTCTTAAGGCCCTGGTGATGTTTTTACAAATATTACATCTAAAGCTAGGAATTTTCTTAGAACATGGGTCTACTTATGGTAACCACAAACCTTTTGAATTTTGAAACACTTATCATTGTGAAAAAAACAAACTTTAGGATCCTCAATTTAAAAATTCATAACCATAGAACTTAATTATTTTCTTAAAATCTTCATCTTCTATATTTATCTCCCCTTCCAACTGAGAACATTGACCAGGAAATAAATATTTTCTAATCTGATCTTCCATGCTAGAAAGAAGAACACAGTTTACCACTTTAGTTTAAAAAATTCTCAATCCTTTTGTCGTGACATCCTTTAATGTCATATGTACCAAAATGACCTACTATATTAAGAATCCAATAATATACTTTGAATTCTCCTAAATAACAATGGGAAACTCATGCTAATGAATTCTAGGAGTATATTGTGTTTCCTATTTATCTCCTAAAGTTAACCATCTTTTTTTATTTGAACTATACACCATAGATTCAGGACTTGAATATATATGATAAGAAAGTAGAATATAAAATTCAAGAAACTCAATCATCATGTGAAATCTGTGAAAATCAGTTTCCTTAGCTCAAAGACATGAGTAAAATTATGGTATGGTTTTTTCTTGTCACTATAATTCATCTCATGCCACATGATACTACTCATCATCTTCATGATGATCTAGTATAATAATTGTTTTAGCATGACTTGAACTAGATTATAACATATTTTTAATGCCCCAGTCAGTCCTATCACATCCTCTTTTATACAGAGATGATATTAACATGCAATGTTGTCTAAAAAAATCATCATGTTCCCATAAAGAAACATATATCTTATCCTCTAGATATTTGATAGTTAAAAAAGAAAAATAATAATCATAAGGAATATGTTGGTCAAGAAGATAACTCAACACACATGTTTCCACCACATTCCCATTACGTGTGTTAAAAAATGTTTCAGGTTCTCAAATTGTATGTTATTACAAGCTCTTGATCTCAACATCAAGATCAAAACAGACTCTTATGTGATCTTACATAGACCATCACATCTCATTTGGAATTCAAACAAGACTAAAAACAACTAGATTTACCTACACTATATGAAAATCATACTTTCCAAAAAAATTATTACATTAGATTCATCAAATTGTAAATAGATTATAATCCTAATGCTTCTTATTACTTCCCTGTGATGAGATAAGGATCAATAAAATCACCCAATTGATACGACAATAGAGGTCATTAAAGTACTTTCAAAAAAATTACTACTATTAGAAAGATATAATAAGGGTTAGGGAAAAAATAAAGATGTAGAAGAAGAATAGAGGAATAGGAAGGTGAAATAAGACTCCCTAAGATGTATCCTGAATCTAAGGTATATTCCTTACCAATAGTATATTTATAGCCAAAAAAATATTCCACACATCCTCCACCTACACCCAACACCTTTTAATATCTCCTAACTTCCTTCTACCAGGAACTACAAAAGTTCCCCCAAAATTACCACCCACAATACCTATGACCCCTTTATATCAAGAAGTAAAATTGAACTCCTCTTCATCCAATGATGACAAACAAATTACCAATTAAATTATTTTTTTTATCCCCACATACATCCACCTTGATATTTAATTTGGTGTTTTTTACTAATATGTTTCCTTTAATTCACATATTTATAACCAATATTAGATGCAATGTCCTGCCACCCTAGACCATTAATAAGTAGCAGGGCTCCCACTCAATATTAAAACTTAGGTACACCTTCTTATATGCCAAAGCCTACCGAATAACATCATGGGTCTAGGGTAGTACTATTATGAGACTATAAGCCCTATATCAGAGTGCACAATAACATATAAAATGAAAAAAAATTATAAAAACTTCATAACCATCAGAGTATGAAGATAAATAATCCATCAAAATAATAATAATATATTGTAAAGATGTATACATATAGTCATGCTGACTTGATCATCCACTAGGTAAATTATAGATATTAAAAGAAAAATAAAATAAAATAAAAATTCTTCCCAACTCCCAATAAAAAGACTCACCTCATCCAAATATCCATACTTCAAGCTATCATGTTCAATCATATCTGTAACATCCTGACCTGGGATCCACTTAACTGGTTTCTTGATTCAGTGGGTCACATGGCCTCAAGTGTGCCTCCTCACATACTAGAGGATTCCAACTAGCAACGAGGCTCTAAGGTAGTACCTTAGGGAGAATATACCATCATATTAGAGTGGACCAGTGGATAAGATAAATAACAAACAACAATAGAAGAATAATAAACAAATGGAACATCAGAAACAATAGAATATTAAATTATAGAATAAAAAATAACCAAAATCTCTAATAATAATCAAAATTCCAAATGTTGAGTCATTTAAATGATGATGTTCTAGTATGATAATATTCAAAAATAAAATATGGGATACATGGGACATCTATATACAACATGATATAAAAAATTCAAATGCTCAATCCTCTTCTCCCATGATCTAAGCTATATGTTAAATGAATCACGAATCTATAGTAGGGAGTTCTCCCTTATCCATACATGAGAACATGAAGTGTACTGAGGTACCAAATGTGACCCGAGTAAGGTATGATATAAACTCAGTCAGCCACCACCAACGATATATAGAAATAATCCAAGCACTATATATAGAAATAGTAGTGTGTATGTTTAATTAATGATAACTTGAGGGATAAACTAATAAGCATCATAGTCATCAGGATCAAATATTCAAATGGTTTTCATATTTCATATAATCCATAAATAAAATCATGAATCACTTGGCATTACCTTTCCACCCATTATCATTCATTTTCAAACAATCCATTTAATTAATAAAGGCAAGGAAATTATAATCAAGGAAAAACAAGCACTTAGGAGGTTCTCTAAACAACTAGGTAATTAAAAAATATGGGGAATTATATTTACAAGCCAATCCAAACACTTAGATAGTTTTTAGTCCAATAAAAATAATTATATATAAATAATAATTCCATTTAGTACACCCAAAGGGGTGTCTATTATTGAGGTCAACATCCAAAAAACTTTTATCAAGGGTCTATGGAAGTATAAAAACAAGCATATAATTTTTTATAAATTAATAACGCATTTTAAGGAAATGTGAAACAATGTTTGGCATGTGTCACAATAAAAAAGCTATGAAAATACTCAAATTTTAGGGAAAATAAATTGAAAATTTACCTTAGGGTCATAGAAGAGTCTCTATCCAATATCATATTCAGATATAAAGTAGAACTAATGAAAAATGAAGAACAGTCTAATGCCTGAAAATAGGGTGAATGAGATCGCACAAAAATATTGTAAGATATGAGAAGAGAAGCTATGAGAGGAATTAAGAGGATTCAATATCTTATTGATGCAGATCCAACATGATTGATAGAATTTTATTTGATGTTCAGATGAGGGAGTTACCTTGATCCCTAAAAAGGGGGAGGAAAGGCCTTCAAGAGAGGGAGGAGGAGTGGTCTAATAAAAATGATAGGGGAAAGGATAGGGTGAGATATTTTAATTAATTAAGGAAAAAGGGTAAAATCACCCATCTAGATAGGGTCACATGGTTTGGATAGACATTTTTACAAACTGTGCGACAACTGTATGCCAGGATCTATCAAAGGAGGGACCCCACACAGGCTATGGACATGGTTTTCCTAACTGTGTGTAATACATGAATGAATACTTTGTCAAGATGTTTAATATTTTCACATGTTCGTTCACCTTAACTATCATGGTTTCAAACAACTATATGGATCCCTACTCTACTCTAAATTATTATGCATAGTTAGGGGAAACCATGTGGAATGGTCCGCATGATTTCTACTAAACCTGCATCTCGATACTTTTCTCTAAAAACTAGGGTTTTGGGCTCTGAACAATCCCTGAACACCCTCATGACCTCCATAAATCCATTTGGTAACATTTCAAGGTAAAAAGTAAGGAATTTAAGCTAGAAACAAATAATCCATAACATTGAGAAAATTCGGGTCATTATAATATCATGGGCATCAACCCAACCTATACTTGTATCCAAGTGAGAGTTTTATTGGGTATAAAATTTTAATGGAAGTCTGAGATAGGTTTGAGTAAAAAACTCACGAAGGAACCACCAATGTAGTCTCATACATAACTGAAAATGTAGGGCTATATGTATATGAAAAGATCTAAATAATAAATCAACTGCTGAAAATAAATAAATCAAAATCAACAATTGTAAATTCTTATGCCTATGACCCTGATCAACCATTCATTATTCATTAAAAATTAGTTTTTCTCTATAAATTTTTTATGGCCATTACAACCATAATAATATCCCAGGGGTTTCTCACCCCAGTATTCTGAAAGGAAACATTGGGATCTTCATGATCACTGAGCGGAGAAGGGAGTGAATTTCATCTCTTCTCTTATTATGTTTTTATTTCTTAATAAATATTATTTTCCTCTAATTATTGATAAATGACCTTATTATAAAAAAATAAAAACAACCCAACCATAATAACATATTTAATTAAATGGTTCGCCACTCAATAATAACAGTTAGTCCTTAGCATGGTTTGGAAGTAATACAAGACAAAAAAACTATAAAATAATACTATTTGTAGTTATAGATATCACGGAACCTCTTTTACTTTCATAACACTATAGTCCATTCGATAGTGAATACTCTCCTCAAATAGATAAATTGATATAGCAATGATTTGTAACAATAGTAAGAAAATTCATCGATAGGATTAAATACATTATCACTGTACTTCCTGAAAATTCTTCACACTTTTCTTTTTTTAAGTACTTATTCTTAATCATCACTTTGTAAGAAAAAAATGAGAAAAAACTTCTTCCTATAATTCTATATGGAACTATCTATATAATCTTTAATTGATATGGTACACTTAGTCCAATGAAACTCAATTTGATGCCCTATTTATCTGATCATCTCTACACACCATTTGAACAATACCAACTAATAGGGAACTCTATCCAGTTTCCTTCAAATTGATGTCTATTCACACTACTCTTCAAATTATCCCACTAATTTTTCAGCACTTCACCAATCTTCCAAAATTTCACACACAAACAAGATTCATCATCACCCCTTTATATAGGCATAATTCTTATATAAATTAAGAGAGGAACGCAACATTAAAATTCAAATATCCCACTCAAACTATGAACATACCACTCAATATTTCACTAGTTATCTATATTCAAATTTTCTAAAAGTTAGGAACATTTCATAAAACTCGACATCAATGAAAATATTTAAACCTTACTTAGATCTTAGCAAGAATAACAATTTTTTACTTCATAATTATTAAGGCATTAAACATCCAAATCTACATCATCACATTAATAACTATAATAAAAATGTATAAAGATATTAAAAATTTCCATTTGGTATAACTTCATAAAAATACTCCCATCTGTTTAAACCTTTATATAGTTTTCCTTTATAATAATCTTCTTTATTCAATCTCATAATTCTTTTAGAAGACTATTCTTCCTTTTTATGGGCTCCCATATGTTTTTATATTTGTCTCTATCTAAGTAACCTTCTATTTCCACATATTATTATTCTATATGATGACTTTTTAGAACTCCATTAAATTCTATTTCATCATTTGAAACCATAACAACATCTTTTTCTGGTGACTTTTTTACTAGTTTTTATAGATAACTCGATCTCATGACCTTGAGTTTCCCCATCTGATGAACATATTCATAACCTTATTTCAGAAAAATTTCATCAAAAAACATTTTTATAATTAATTTTCAACTTATTTACTCCACATATTTTTACAATTCCTTCCTCTAGACAATATACATAAGAAAAAATTCCTCTATCCGATGAAAATATAAATGATCATTCATTGGACTTCACAAACCATTCTCTGATTGATGAACTTTGGTCAGTCAAGTGGACTATGTCAGAGGAATTTTTAAAATCTTATATAATTGTTTTTTCTAATAACATTTCTTGAAGTCATTTTTCAACACTTTCTTCAGACTTCCTATGACTAGAAAACATCATAAATTTCTTCTAAATAACACTTTGAACCATATCCGATCTTAATATTCAAAAAATTGAAACTTTGATTTGGGTAACTTCATTACATCATGTCTTTAAATTTTTATCACAACACCTTTATTTGATACCATTGTTCAGTGAACTTCAAAACAATTTTATCACAAACATTAAATAGTCGAACCTCAATATCACCCTTTTTTACTCAAGCTTGGATTACAATAAATTTTATTAATAATGATGTTTTATATTTTTAAAAAAAAAAAAAATCACTTGATATTATTTATCATATTCCAAAATTCAATTTGAATCATATCCTAAAGAAAATTTAACATTGAATTATTAAGGAATTCATCACTAAGCCTAGAATAATTAAACTTCATCAATCATTATATTCGATTGAACTTGTGAGTATGCTTGGATAAAAAAATATGTGCTACACTCTAACCAATCACTTTGATTTTTTGAACTATTTATGTTACCATAGAGACGTTGGACTCCATTAGACCACTTTTATAACTCAAAATCATTAATTAATTTATGTTCTAAATATTATTTTGTGTTTTACATTGAATGATAAAAGACAAAAATTTATTAAATCCTTCCTCATGAATAATCAAATTCTTCTTAATATAGAAACATCTCAAAATATATGGGTCCCAACCACCTCCCCCGTTGATTTTTTTGTCAACTAAGGAATATATATTAGTAAAACTTAGAAAAAAATTAATTAACTACTCATCAAACAATTCTAAGCTGATGATAGTGAAATTAATATAGGAAATAATAATAATTGGACAACAAAACCATGATATCCATAAAGCATTAATTTTAGAATCATTTCTCAAAACAACTTATTTCACTTTTAAACATTAAAACCTATAATAACAACCTCCTAAAAATACATTAATAAAAATTTAAAATAGTCCACATATGTGGAAATCAAAGAATACCCTTTTTTAAAAATACCATTAAATCTATTCTCCTCCATAAAAGAAAATCATATAACAATGGATAGATTTATTTTATAGTATTTGTACCCCAATGAAAACACTATCCAAAAAATGATATTGGGGAAATATTACACATACCATAGTCTTGAATAGTGTGAGGTTGTACACCTATGATCATCCTCAATTTATAAAATATTTCCTTCAGTAATGGTTTAGTAAAGATATCAAAACCTTTTTCAATTAGGGTCAAACTCTATATTTTTTTTATTACTTTCCACATGATCTTTTATGAAGTTATATTTAATATCAATGTGATTATAATGATAATGTTTCACTATATTTTTACTAAGCTTTATAGGACCTTGAATATCACAACCCAAAATAATGATAAAATTCACATCAACATAAAAAAAATCAGTTGTGACTTCATCTAAGTTCATTTCATTATAGATTTATTGGAAGTGAAAAAATTATATTATGAAGTGATGAGAGTTACTAAAATTTTCTTCTTTTTATTCCAACTAACACATATTTTACCCAAGAATAAAACTCCACTAGATATATATCTTCTATCATCAATATAACATACCTAATAATAATGTGTAAAATAAAACTGATCAGTATTTCCAATGTTATAATATTTTACTTTTAAGTCAATTATGCCTTTTATATATCTAATAATTAATTACCTAACTATAATTTGTGATTCCTTTATAGCACCTTGATACACGGTACATAATGTAACAACATAAAAAATATATATACTTGAAGTTATTAAATATAGTAGGCTTCCAATCAACTTTCTAAACTCTTTAGGATCATAATACTTTCATTTTACATCTTTTTTCAACTTATTTACCACTAATATAGATATGGAAATTGGATTTTAATATTCAATGTTGAACTTCCTATGTAACACCCTGAGTTTTTATGGACACTTTTTTCAAATAAATTAATTTTTTATTTATTTCTTGTAATGCACTAAGTCAAGTATTCCTTTCACACAACATTGAATTGGTGTAATTTACATGGCATCAAATATTTTTAAGTTACATTAAACACTGACTTAGAATATGTTACATGAAACACTGACTCCGTGTATGAAACATGGAACATCGATTTGGCGTACGTTACACGCAACACCGATGTTTATATGAAACATAATTTTATTGTAAAAATGATTTAAATGATATAATTATAATCTAGTAATTAAACATTGTTATATGAATGGTAAAATCTAATTTTCAAATATTATTTATAATTTTTTTATATAGATATTTATAATGAAAGATATGATTTTTGGTAAAGTCCTTTTAAGTTTTAAAAATACCATTTTCTCAAATAAACCCTTTTTAATAATAAAATTAATTTTATAAAAATTTGGAAATTTAATTGGATTAAATTAACTTTATTTTTGAATTTATAATGTCTCAATTATCTTAGGGTTTATTTTTGGGATTTGTTTGAGAAATTTCATTTTTTTGATGAATAGTGGAAAATACTGCTTTTTAGTTAAAAACTATTTGTTTTCATTTAAATAATTATTAATGTTAAATTAAATTTATAATTTTTTTAAGTTAAAATTAGATAAATAATAAATATAGTAATAAAATATATGTCATTATAATCAATTTCACTTTTAAATTGAATATAAAACTTAATAAACTTTTGAACTTCTTTCTACTTTAAAAGCACACAATTTTGTCCCGTCTATTGGATTAAAATTAATATTATAATTTCTTATTCTTTGAATTGAATTTTTTAAAAATAGACATAAAAAATTGTATTCAGTATTAAATTTATATACTAATTATATTATTTTGATTTTTGGACCGAAATGGTTAGTAAAAGTGATTACAATTAATCGTAGCTATTAAGGTCAAATTAAGCTTAATTAGGGACTAAACCTTAATCTTAGGGACCCAAATGACCTATAAACTTATCAAAAACCCATTTTATGGAAATTATTTGGATATAAACCTTTCATTAATAATTTATGTTTGTTTGGTGTGACTTTATTTAGGTAAGAACATGTGTACACCTAAGTTGATTTCAAAAATTTCAAGGGAGTCCTTTTCCTTCCTTATAAAAGGCCACCACCTATACCACTTCTTAAAAACTATAAAACCTCTTATGTTTCTCCAATATATACCCAATACACTTAATAAAATCTCTCACTTTCTCTTATAGTCCTTACCTTGGATATAAATCTATCCAAGGAATCCTTCTAGAACAAACCAAAAGGAGTTACCCGATTAAGAGGTTGTGTCTTCTCTCAAGTCCTTTATTTTATTTTCTTTCACCACCCCCTAGACTTTATTTTTTCAATTATTGTATAAAAAACAGTATAATAAATATAATAGGATTTTTTATTCTAATTTTTCAACCTACACTTACACATAACTCCATCTATTGGATAACAAGCATACTTTTTATGTGTACGACGAACTACTACCTCACTAAACGATGATTGTTCAATTTTCCTTAATAACTCTCATGGGGGAAATTATCATGGATAATATATTTATATATGTTATATATTATATTTATTATTTCTTTAATATTATTTATTCCTTTTACAACACATATCTTTTTACTTTCCATTGTGTGTTAATTCGATAATTTGTTTTGAGGAAGTGTGGACTACCACACCCTCAAAGTGATATGATTCATTCATACACTACATGGTATGTATTAATAATGGTTTTAGTGATTATATATGATATATATGATATCATAAATATTATAGAATAATTATATATATATATACACATATATGTAATTTACTTTCTTTCTTTCAATACGACAATAAAAACAGAAACAACGTTCATGCATACACATGACTTACTGTATCCATGAATGGTGTACGTCATTTTATACTTATATATTAAATAGATTATTATAATAGAAATATAATTTATATAAAGTTTATTTATATCAAGGTTTATATTCTATAATCATGATATAATTATAAGGAACAATGATATAACAAATTAAGACACAAGCGAAGAAAAAAGAGAATATTATCCGAAGCGAAACCTTAATATAAGATGGTTAACAAGTGGGTAATATAATGTTGTAATCAGACCATATATTGTATTATATATAATAAAATGTTTCTTTAAAATATTTATAATAAATTTATATTTATTATTCAGGTGTTTTTAAAGATTATGATGAGAGTCAAGATACAAGGTAAGTGGATTTTATCTAACTTTTTATTTATGTGAGATACATGCTATGTTTTCCACTCTTTTCTTTTATGTGATGTATGTATTAAAAATGATCGTATTATATTTATATTATAATTAAATTTATTTTTATTAACATATCCATTTTATTAAATTTATTTAATGGGCTTTAATTTTCAAAAGTTACCAAAATCAGTAAAATAGTTTTGTCTCAATTTTCCTTTATCAGGACTCGTGTTTTATTATAAACCTAAATTATCTTCATAGGTTTATATAATTATATTTTACATGTTATAGAATGAATTTAATTTCTTTAAAGATATTTTAATCTTCATTTAATTTTTTTTCTTACCTGGATAGTATGATCCCATGTTGCCAAGTTATAAGAGTTTATTGTGATAATCTTATCATTTTTTCGAGATTATTTAAGTTTATGCTTATTTTGATGAAATAATATTATCCATGTCTCAAGAAATATAATGATATTAATTATCCTATATTTATTGATGATATAATCATGTATTAGTACCATTTTACACTCTTTGGTACTTATGATAATGTTTTTAGGAAAAATCTGATCGTCTCTCGCTCTGGTTAGAAATATAAAGTATTCAAAAACCATGTTTTCAAAAAAAATTTAAATTTTTTTTTACAAAATGTTTTCAAAAGATATTTGAACCCAATTTTCAAGGAAAAAGGATTTTAAAAACGTTTTATTGTTTTCAATAATTCATTTATATGTTTTAAAAACTATTTTCAAAGAAAAATGTTTTCAAAAAATGTTTTATGTTTTAAAAATTGTTTTCAATACAAAAAGAATATTTTCCTATAGAATTGATTTTAAAAATATCTTTAAAAATTATTTCCCATAAAATATAACATCTTTTGATGTTACTCATGAATTTATGGGGAAATTATTCAATGTTTTTTTCATACCCTTTCATTTAATAAATTATGTTTTGATGACATGATGTTTATGAAACTCATTTTCTCTTTCACGGGTTATATGATTTTGAAACCCACTTATTTTCATGGGGTATGTTCATGATGAAATGATTACGAAACATATCTCTTTCCATAGTTTATGACATGATTAAATTTTTATAATAACCATTTCATTTCTTTGGTTATGATGTGGTTATTTATGATCTTGTGGAACATGTATGTTGATTTCATTATGAGATATATCTCCCTCCAATGAATTGGGTAAAGATTTATATCTAATGAGATATACTGAGATGGTATTTGGAACAAACCATGACTATTAAGATGGCCATGGGATTGAACCATGAATACCAAGATTTTATGAGGAGTGAACTCATGCTACTAAGATGGCCATTTGAGTGAACCATGACTACCAAGTTGGTATGGGGATTGAACCTATACTTACAATATGGTATTGTTAGTGATGGATTGGATAATATGGAAATCATATTGTATATTTTTATGTGTCTTCCACAATTCCATGTTTTATTCCTATGTTATGATTTTATGGCCTATGTTCTATATTTCATTACGATTCATGTCTTATTAACATCAATGATTTATTACATGATTCATGTATATGATCTTTGATATGTAGGGTATGATATGCTATTTCATGTTCTCATGCCATTATTCTCAAGATTATGCTTACATATCTATCTTTTTTACCCTTACTAAGCATTTTAGATCACCCATTTTTATGTTTCCTTCCCCAAGTTATGAAGATATGTATTATGTTTGATGTCTCTAAGAAGGGTTCTAGTTAAGAAGAACCTAGTGGGAGATAATGTAGATCAATTATATTTCAATGTTTATGTTTCTATGTTTCCAAATACATTAAAGTAGTATGGTCTTTGGGAATCTATTTGTTTAATGTTTTAAGTATTCCACAAATGTTATGCAATGATAATGTATGAAAATAGAGGTTCATTATAGTTTGTATCAGACCAAATATATAGTTAAAATTTGGAAGCTAGGATGACAAAACCTTAGTGAGAACTCTATGTACATCTCTAAGGATAATTATAAGGATAAAAAATCATAGTAAAATGTCATCGAATTTTGGTGAAGGATGTAGTGAGTGCTTTCCTAGAAATAAATCCATTTTTGGTTACTACAAGTGGATGTGGATCTGGAAAAAATGTTCTTAGGGGTAACAACTTTGAAAATATGTTCTGGGCCGGAATTAGGGTAATCTGGTACACACCAATGGGTCTTGCTGCACACCTAATTTGACACTCTTGGGGGATATGATTTAGAAATTCACAAACTCTTCATGAACCATCATGATGCATTTAAATAAAAGTTTACCTCAAATAACTTAGTATAAACCTAAGGTGTCATATATTAAGGAAGGTCTCATAATTTAGACATCCTACAAGTGACTTTTCATGATTATGTGGTTCCTCATTATAATAAATATTTCTTACTCTATGATTTTGGTTTTAGTGAATTGATGGAACCGAAAAGAACCATGTTAATGGTGATTGCGACAGACAGTGAAATGATTTTCCTCCAAAGAAACCAAATTCTATGGGATCTAGAATGAAAAATCTAATTGCTATGCTCACACAGCTTTCTCAAGCTATGAATCACAGTGGAATTCCAAATGAGAAAAAGAGAGAACAACATTCTATTGATTATTTCACGAGGAAATTTCCACCTTATTTCAAAGGAGTTTCTAATACACCTATTTCTGAAAAATGTATACATACTACTGAAAAGATAATCTATGTTCTCTAGTATTCAGAGCATGATGAATTCATTTTGGTTTTCTATCAGTTAGAAGGAAAATCAGACCAGTGGTAGAATATAATCAAGAATACATGGTAGTAATATGAGATTGAATCCATGGATTGGTATGAGTTCAATAACTTATTTTTCAATAATTACTTTCTACAAATTATTCATACTAATATGGAGAAAGCGTTCCATTAGTTTAAGCAAAGGGATGATGAATCTATTGGTATATATGAGGATAATTTTCTTGAGACTTGTGAGGTACACTTCAAGAATTATAATCCAACCCAAATGTAAAGTTGATAGGTTCATTAGGGGATTAAAGACAAGTCTCATAAGGTAATTGTACATAAGATACTTTAGTGGCTATGAAGATACCGTGCATTGTGATATCAAGATTGAAATGGAGGTTGGAGTCATGTATCAATCTCTTGGTTTTGACAAGAAGAGGAAGATGGGGTTTAAAATAAAATCTAAAAACCATAAAGAGAATAAGATGAACATACCTTTATACTCTATGTTTTGGAAGAATCGTGGAGGAAATTTCCATACTGGGTCTAATAAATGTTTTAAGTATGGAAGGGAAGTCAGTCGGGCATTTTATTACAAAAGTGATGGGAAGAAGTAATCTGACATTGTGAATGGGGAAAACTGACATAGAATGAAACTCCCATGATTTAGTGCTATAAGTTTAAGGAGAATATGAAGTATGATAACCACTTCCCAAGCCCACGGGATGGTTATGATGATCTATGTTATCAACCTCTTAAGCCAATGGAGAAGGGGAAATTTCAGCCAATTTTTATTTCTGATGATGGGTGCGATAATGATGTGATGAAAGGTAAAATTACCATACAATATAGAACTGATAATGTCATATTTTATTCTAGATCTACCCACCCTTTCATATCTTAATAAATTTCTAAGGGTGTTATGATTCCACCAAAACAATGAGATGTGTAATTAGAAGTGAAAAACCCTAATGGTATAATGATTGAATCTTAAGTTTAGGATTCCTCTTCAATTTAATTTTGAGGGAATGTGCTTCCTATAGATCTTTTAATTCTTCCTTTTGGTTGAATTTTATGTCATTTAGGTATGTATTGGCTTTCTATTCAAAAATCCCACATAAAATTTCAAGGAATGGAAGTAAATTTTCATATTTTTAACCCTCATATGAACATCCATCAGTTTGATGATAAGTATAAAATCCTGTGGAGATTACATACAGTTTATGGTTCTTAATTCTAATTCAAAATTGATGCTTATCTCAAATGGTTGGGGAGAAAATCAATATTGATGATATGCTAATTCTTCCAGATTTTGTGGATTTCTTTCTAAAATATTTTCCTAGTCTTCTACTAAAATTTGAAGTTGAGTTCTAAATAGAACTTATACCTGATTCTACACAAATTTTCAAGACTCCTTATAGAATGTCACTTATTGAGTTGTTGGAATTAAAGAATAAACTCTAATAAAACCTTGATAATGTATTAATTCGGACAAGTGGGTCACATTGGGGTGCACCCATTTTTTTATGAAAAATAAAGATGGATCAATGTGACTCTGTATTGATTATTAGGAGTTGACCAATATCACAATTAATAAAAATTATCATCTTCCCCATATTGATGAATTTTTTGATTAACTGCTCGGAGGTCAATAATTTTACAAGATTGAACTTCATTCTGGATATCATAAATTGAGGGTTAAGAAAGAGGATATACCCAATTTGAAATTCCATGTAAGGTATAAACCCTATTAATATATAATGATGCATTTTGGTATTACTAATTCCCCTATAATCTTCATATATTTAATGAATAAAGTCTGTAGATATTACCTCGATCAGTTTTTGGTAGTCTTTATAGATGATATTCATATCTATTCAAATAGTAATGAGGAGCATGAAGATCACTTGATAATTATTTTGAAGACCCTACGGAAGGATAAGATATATGAAAAACTTACAAAGTGCGAATTTCGGCTGCAAAATGTTTCATTTTTGGGTCACATAATCTCAATAGATGGTATAGTAGTTGATCCATCAAAGATGGATTCTATTGAATGATGGCCTAGACCAACCATGGTGACTGAGATCTATAGTTTTCTTGGTTTAGTTGGATATTATCGATGGTTTGTGGATAATTTCTAATAACTATATAATCCTCTGACCAAGTTAACTCAGAAAGGTGTTAAGTTCCTCTAGACAGATGAATGTGAGAAAAATTTTAAGGAACTAAAGAGAACGTTAGTCTATGAACCTATTCTTACATTACCCTATAATGAAGAAGGGTTTGTAATATATTGAAATGCATCCAAGAAGGGATATGGATTTTTTCGTATAAATAATAACATGGTTACCACTTATGCCTCGTAGAATTTAAAGATTCATAAGAAAAATTACCCAACTCATGATTTGGAGTTAACAGTGGTAATTTTTTCATTAAAGATATGGAGGCATTATCATTATGGAGAAAAGTGTGAAATATATACTGATCATAAAAGTCTGAAATATATATTCACATAGAAGGAGTTTCACATGTGCCAGAGAATACAGTTAGAGTTGATAAAGTATTATGAATTTTCGATACATTACCACCCTAGGAAAACAAACAAGGTGGATGATGCTTTGAGTTGGAAGGATCATGCTAACTTATCCATGATGAGGATCACAAAAGATCCAATATTTTTGGATTTTCAAAGGATGGATCTATAAATATTGAAGGAAGGGGAAAAATATTATACTTACTAAATGAATGTCCAACCCTCTATCTAAGTGGATATTAAGGAGGTGCATAAGGTAGATGAAGAGTTTCCAAATAAATTTAGAAATGTTCCTGATTTTAACCTTGATTAGGATAGAGTGATATGGTTTAGGAACTGTGTATATATTCCTTCCATACAAAATTTGAAGAAGGATAAATTAGAGGAAGCTCAAAGTTCTTCATTATCTCTTCATTCTGGAAGTACGAAGATGTATAGGGACTTGAAAGAATACTTCTGGTAGAATGGTATGAAGAGAGATATCACAAAGTTTGTATCTTGGTACTTGGTATGCTAGCAAGTTGAGGCTGAAAGAAATAAGTCAAAGGGGATGTTTCATCCATTACCCATACCAAAATGGAAATGGGAGAACATCACTATGGATTTTTTTCATTAGACTTCCCAAATCCTCTATAGGGTTTAATTATATATGGGTGGTAATCGATCACCTTACTAAGTCAGCACACTTCATCACTATTAGAGAAGACTTCTCTCTGGATTAGCTTGTCAAGATATACATTAAATAAGTTATATGATTTCATGGAGTACCACATTATATTGTTTCAGTTTGAGATCTGAGGTTTACCTCAAAGACTTGGTGATGTCTTCAGCAGGAACATGATAAAAAATTAATTTTTATCACTTCTTATCATCCTAAAACAAATGGTCTGTCTGAAAGAAAAATTCAAACCCTAGAGGATATGTTGGGACTTTGTTCTCTAGATTTCAAAGGTAATTGGGATCAACACCATCCTCTAGTTGAGTTTTCTTACAACAATATATTTCACTCAAACTTTTAGATGAAACCTTATGAAGTCATTTATGGGAAAAAAATTATAGCTCTAACATTTTGGGATGAGGTTGTAGAAAGAAGGCTATTGGGACCTAAGATCACTGAAAAAATGGTCGAGAAGGTTAGAACAATTTAGCAGCATATCAAGGTAGCTCAAAGTCGGAAAAAAATTTTATGCTGTTAAATACCAATGTGATCTGGAATTTAAAGATGGTGAGAAGTGTTTCTACAAATCTAACCCTAGATGAATGTTATGAGATATAGGAAGAAAGGGAAACTAATCCCTAGGTATATTGGTCCCTTTAAGATTCTTGATTGTATCAGGACGGTAGCCTATCTCTTAGAACACCATCCAAAACCCCTCTCAACTCCATGATGTGTTCCATGTATATGTATTGAGGAAGTATATACCTAATCCTTCACATGTGCTAAATTCAGAGGTTATACCGTTGGAGCAGGATCTTTCTTACGTGGAACAACCAATTGAAATTTTGAACCAATAATAGAAATTTATAGGAAACAAGACCACTCACCTAGTCAAGTTTTGTGGAGAAATCAATAGTTATAAGAAACTATGTGAGAACTTGAGGATATAATGAAGTAGAAGTATCCTCATTTTTTTTCTGGAGTGAAAAATTTGGAGCCAGAAGTTCATTTTAAGGGGGGTATAATGTAACAACCCAAGTTTTTATAGACATTTTATTTTGAATAAATTATATTTTCCTTTATTCATTACAATGAACTAATTCAAGAAGTCCTTTCACATGGAACCAACTTGGCATGTGTTACAAAACACCAAATCGTCATATGTTACATGAAATACCAACATGGTGCACATTAAACGCAACACTGACTTGACAAATGACACGAGTGATGTTGAAATCAAATCAAAGTTTAAAATTTATGTTTTCCTACTACTACTATCTAGTGGAAAATAGGGTCTGACCCACAGGGAAGGAAGGTAACAACTTTTGTTTAATTATTATTTGTAAAAACCCGTTGTTGTTAGTAGAGGGGTTACTTTTTATATTTTTTATATATTTTTTTAAATTTTCTATATTTTTTATATTTTTGTTCCAAGAAGAACTAAGTATGAACTAAACTAAGATGACTAACATCTTAGTAGTGATTAAAACACAGAAACAGAGAATGAAAAATTCAAATCTTAAGTAGCCTAAGGAATTTAACTTTGTTGGTTTAATAATTGGCTTCTTCATTTGTTTATGATTGTATCCACGACCTCTATGAAATTATTGATTAAACTCCCCCACCATGTGATTAATATCATAGATAAATGAAACTAGAAGCTTGCCACCACTAGAGTCACCTAACTTTGATAGTTTTTGAATTAAAGATACTAGAATAAATCTCACTGATCTAATCCAGTAGAAAAGAAACACAAATTTTAAAAGAAAGTTGTCCTTGATCCTTCTCTACAAAAGATATGGGAATTTTCAAAATTAAGCTCACGAGGCATGAAATCAGTTTTAAATCTACGTGTCAGATTAAAATTTTCCAGTTGAATCTTCCCCTTTTTTTGAAGAAAACAATTGAATTTAAGAGATAGATTAACCATCAAGTTTAAATTCCCCAAACTATTAAAATCTAGCCTACAATCATCTCTATTACACAAACTGAAAACGTTTGACTAAAAAGAAACAAAAACTAAAAAGAATAGAGGAAGAGATCTCCCTCTCCAAGAATGAACTCTTACTACTCCTGGTCCTCAGATCTCTAAGAACGGTTCTCCAATGGGTCCTCCAAGGTTTTCTTGGCTCCGATGTGTGAGAAGTTGTCAAATGATGGTCCCCCCTTCAATCGTGTTGCTGCTTTGTTTTTAATGCACCCATCATCTACTACCCGGTCACCAACTATTTCCATCGACTTAGTCTTGTCTCCTTGCTGTGTACAACACACATGTGTTTTTCCCATGAACCACATGTCTCTTTAGCTTTTCCCATGTAACTAACTTCACGAGAGTCAGTTGGCTGTAGTTAGACGTCATTACATAACCAGTAAGTACCTGCACATCGTAAAACAGAGAGAAGTTAAAACTGTTAAAAAGTTAAAATAAATAATTGGTTATTATTATTAAATTTAAATTACTTACTTAAAAGTTATTAATTACTGATTAATATATATTTTAATTGAATATTTTATTTTATTAGTCTAAAATTTACATTAATTATTAATCATTAAAGTTATTATTTTAAGTACCTTATAATATCATTTTACGATTATAGAATGCTATTATTTAATTAAGTTATTTAATTTAAGATAACAATTTTTATTAATTAGTTAATAAATCTTTGAATTATTTTTTCAATTAGATCATTATTTTTTTAATTACTTTATTTAATTTATTATATATTTTTTCTATTTTAATTATAATTATTTAATTATTTAAAATGTTATGTTATGATAAGTAATTAAATATTTAAATATAATTTATTTAGATAATTAATTTAATAACACATTATTAACATTTATGTTTGAAAAGTTTTATTAATTTTAAAAAATAATTTAATTATTATTAATTTTATTATTTTATTAAGTAATTTATTAATTATATATTACTATTAATGTTTATTTTATTTAATAAATTAGTTTATTTTAGTTATTATTATTGTTAATGTTTTTAATTTGATTAAATTAATTAAATTAACTATTCTAATATTATTTGTAAATTATTATTAGTTAATTAGTTTTTTTTCGATTGTCTATTTTACTATTATTAAATTATTTATTTTTTGTTATTGTTATTTGGTTTTATATATTTTTTAGTTTTTTTTTTTCGTTTTGTTTTTTATTTATTTCTCTTCCCCACTCATCTTATTCTCCATTAGCGCGTAAGGGGGTGATCTAGAGCTTCTTGGAGAAGTTTCCATGGTGGCTCCCACTCGATGAGCATCTACTAGAGGCAGCGACATCCATCAGTGGTAGTGGTATCAGGCTCCCCTCAGCAGTCGATTTAGTAGCGCTTCAACAGGGTAGGGGATCTGGTTCAGCCTCCCCCAGTAAGTCGATCCAGCGACAGCGGTAGGTAGCTTCATCACCAATATGGAAAGGAAGTTCTGTCAGTGGAAAAGGAAGGAAGGCATCTTTGTCGGTCTCACCAACGGGGATGGGAGTTACGTGAGACTGACACCAACAGTCGATGTCGATAACATATAAAAAATAGAACTATTGGTCTTGCCGATACTACAAAATAATTAAGCCGCAAAAAAAAAACATAAAGTAGATTAATTAAAAAGAACATTTAATTTACTGATAAATTTATGTTATAAAAAAATAGTATTAAACTAAAAATTAATAACTTGAATAAAATTAACTCATAAACTGAATTTAGGTTATTAATTAAATTGAATCTTAATTTTTAAAAAAATTATATATTAAAATTAGGAAATGTAAACAGTTTAATTAAAAAATTGAATTAAGATTAACTAATTTGGAAAAGATTAAATTAAAAGATTTTAATTTTGTTAAATTAATTAATTAAAGGGATATTAGTGAGTTTAAAAGAATTGTGTCGGTGACTCGTTGAGTCATCGGCAGTGGAAAAATAAAACAGGGTTACATTGGTAGCTTATGCTTCTGAAAACTAGTTTGTGTACGTCGGTGAGACCGAAAGACTAAAAAATAGTGACTTAAAATTTTAACTAAAACACAGAGTTAAAACTTATTAAGGAAATTAAAGATTAATAATCAAAATTAATTAACTAATTAACTAAAATAGGATTAAAAACACATTATTTCATTTAATAAAAACTCAAATTCTTAACTTATATTAAAGACAAACTAAATAATTTAACCTAATATTTCATGTTATTTTAACCATTCAAGATTACAAGATGAAAAGTTTAAATAAATGAATAAATTAATTAAATGAAAATCAAATGATTAATTGATTAAATAATAAACTTTTCAAATTATTAAAAATTTAATCAGATTAAGATTATTGAACTAACTAATAAATTATTATACCGGAATAATTTGTAAGTATAAATTAATTATTTTAAAGGATAAAATTTACTTAGTTAATTAAAAAAATTTATTAATTAATAAATTTAGTTTTAAAAATACAAAATTGCATTTATTTCTCAAAAATTGTAAAATAAATTAATTATATTGTTAAAAACTAAAATAAAATATGTGGAAAATTATGTGAAATTAGAGCCATATAAAATTCCCCCACACTTATACATTGTTTTTTCTCAAACAATACCATGTTTTATTATCAATGAAAAACAAAAAAAAAATCTAATGATTAAGCTCAAATAGTAACATGTCTGTCATTTTTAGACAGAGGACTGAAAAACTGAGTATAGAATTAAGAAATGAAATGCTCCAAAGATGCCTTGTCTAGAACAAATACTCAAAGTGTAATCAAGATAGAAATGAATCATCCACCGATAAGGATGTCTGACCTCATATGTGACTCTTCGCAATGACCCAATTCAATCAAGGATTAAGTTCTAAGTCCAAGAGTGACAACAGGTTAAAAATATGTGGTATTAAAAACTTAACAGTAAGAACTTTGTACAGTGAATTGTCACCTAGATTCCAAAAATAATTAAAAATATTTTTGTAAATTACCTTATTGATGCAACATAAATGACTCCCATATAAACCAATTTCTCCTTTTTCATTTGTCATTTAGCATTCCCCTCTCATTAATGAACTCATTTTTGAACCTAGACACTTCATTCAATTTTTCCCAAGCCATGTAATATTTGCTAAGAACTGTGCAATGAACTTATTCAAAGTGTACAATGGGATTATAGTAAACAAAAACACACCCAGCATCTAGGGTCTCAAATAATCACCGTGGGATCCCAAATTCCCAAATTACTCCAGTCTCAAAAGATTCATATGAAAATCAAGAAGAAACCACCAATGTGGTCTCATACATAATCGAAAATTTAGGGATATATGTATATGAAAATATGTAAATAATAAATCAACTACTTGAAATAAATAAATCAAAATCAACAATTATAAATCCTTATGCCTATGACCCCGATCGATCATTCCTTCTTCATTCATCATTAGTGCCTATCTAAGAATTTATTATGTCCATTACCACCATAATAATATACCAGGGGTTTTTACCCCTAGTATTCTGAAAGGAAAAATTTGGATCTACATGATCACTGAGAGGGGAAGGGAGTGAATTTCATCTATTCTCTTATCATGTTTTTATTTCTTAATAAATATTATTTTCCTCTAATTATTGATAAATGACCTTATTATAAAAAAAGAAAAACAACACAACCATAATAACATATTTAATTACATGGTTCTCCACTCAATAATAGTAGTTAGTCCTTAGCATGGTTTGGAAGTAATACAAGATAAAAAAACCATAAAATAATACTATCTGTATTTATAGAAATCATGAAACCTCTTTTACTTTTATAAATCCATAGTCCGTTCGATAGTGAATACTATCTTGTAACAGATAAATTGATATAGCAATGTTTTGTAATAATAGTAAGAACCTTCATCGATAGGATTCAATAAATTATCATTGTACTTCTTGAACATTCTTCACACATTCCTTTTTTGAAGTACTTATTCTTAATCACCACTTTGTAAAAAAAATGAGAAAAAATGTCTTCATGTACTTCTATATGTAACTATCTATATAATATTTAATATTTATGGTTCAGTTAGTCCAATGAAACTTGATTTGAATCCCTATTTATTCGATCATCTCTACACACCATTTGACTGATACCAACTAATAGGAAACTCTATCTAGTTTCCTTCAAACTGATTCCTCTTCATACTACTCTTCAAATTGTCCCACTAATTTTTCGGTACTTCACCCATCTACCAAAATTTTACACACAAATATGATTCATCATCACCCCTTTATGTAGGAATTATTCTTATATAAATTGAGGGAGGAACACAACATTAAAATTCAAATATCCCACTCAAACTATAAACATACCACTCAATATTTCACTAGCTACCTATATTCAAAATTTCTAAAAGATAAGAACATTTCATAAAACTTGAAATTAATGAAAATCTTCACACCATACTTATATCTTAGCATAAATCACAATTTTTTCCTTCATGATTGTTAAGGCATTAAACATCCAAATTTACATCATCACATTAATAACTTTATTAAAACGTTATAAAGATATTAAAATTTTCTATTTGGTATAACTTCATAAAAACACTCCCATCTATTTAAACCTCTATATAGTTTTTCTTTATAATGATCTTCTTCATTCAATCTCATAATTATTTTAGAAGACTCTTCTTCCTTTTTATGGGTTCCCATATGTTTTTATATTTGTCTCTATCTATGTAATGTTCTATTTCCACCTATGATTATTCTATACGATGACTTTGTAGAACTACATTAAATTCTATTTCATTATTTGAAACCATAACAACATCTTTTTCTGGTGACTTTGTTACAGGTTTTTCTAGATAACTCGATCTCATGACCTTGAGTTTCCCCATTTGATGAACATATGAATAACCTTATTTTAGATGAATTTCATCCAAATACATTTTTATAATTAATTTTCAAATTATTCACTCCACGTATTTGTACAAGTCCTTCCTATAGACATTATACATGCGAAAAAATTACTCTATCTGATGAAAATATAAATGATCATTCATTGGACTTCACAAACCATTCTCTGATTGATGAAATTTGGTCAGTCAAGTGGACTATGTCAGATGAATTTTTAAAATCCTATAATTTTTTTTGTCTGATAACATTTCTTGAAGTCATCTTTTCGAAACTTTATTCAGACTTCCTATGATTAGAAAACTTCGTAAATTTCTTCTCAATAACACTTTGAACCATATAAAATCTTAATATTCAAAAAATTGAAACTTTGATTTGTGTAACTTCATTATATCATGTCTTTAACTTTTTATCACTACACCTTTATTTGATACCATTGTTCAGTGAACTTCAAAAAAATTATAGCACAAACATTAAACAGTTGAACCTCAATCTCACCCTTTTTTACTCAATCTTGGATTGTAATAAATTTTATTAATCATGAAGTTTTATATTTTAGAAACAAAAAATAATCACTTGATATTATTTATCTTATTCCAAAATTCAATTTGAATCATATCCTGAAGGAAATGTAATGTTGAATCATTAAGGAATTCATCACTAATCCTAGAATAATTTAACTTCATAAATCATTCTATTTTATTGAACTTGTGATCATGCTTGGATAAAAAAAACGTGCTACACTCTGACAAATCACTTTGATTTGTTGGACTATTTCTGTTACCATAGAGATGTTGGACTCCATTTAACCACTTTTATAACTCAAAATAATTAATTAATTTATGTTATAGATATTTTTTTATGTTTTACATTGAATGATAAAAGACAAAAATTTATTAAATCCTTCCTCATGCATAATCAATTTCTTATTAATATAGAAACATCTCAAAATATATGGGGACCAACCATCTCCCCCTTTTATTTTTATGTCAACTAAGGAATATATATCAGTAAAACTTAGAAAAAAATTAATTAACTACTTATCAAACAATTATAATCCTATGATAGTGAACTTAATATAAGAAACAATAATAATTGGACAACGACACCATGATATCCATAAAGCATTAATTTTAGAATCATTTCTCAAAACAAATTATTTCACTTTTAAACTTTCAAACCTATAATAACAACCTTCTACAATTACATGAATAAAAATTTAAAATAGTCCACATATTTGGAAATCAAAGAATACCCATTTTTAAAAATACCATTAAATATATTCTCCTCCTTAAAAGGAAAATCATATAATAATGGATAGATTTATTTTATATCAATTATACCCCATTGAAAACACTATCCAAAAAATGATATTGGGGAAAGAATACACATACCATAGTCTTGAATAATGCGAGGTTGTACAACTATGATTATCGTCAATTTATGAAATATTTCCTTCAGTAATGGTTTAGTAAAGATATAAAAAAATCAATTATAGGGTCAAACATTATATTTTTTTTATTAATTTACACATTATCTTTTATGAAGTGATATTTAATATCAATGTGCTTATAATGATAATGTTTCACTATATTTTTACTAAGATTTATAGGACCTTGAATATCACAACCCAAAATAAGGATAAAATTCACATCAACATAAAAAAAATTCAGTTGTGACTTCACCCGAATTCATTGCATTATAGATTTATTGGAAGTGAAAAACTTATATGATGAATTGATGAGAGTTACTGAAATTTTCTTATTTTTATTCCAACTCAAATATATTTAAACCAAGAATAAAACTTCAATAGATATATATCTTCTATCATCAATATAACATACCTAATAATAATATCTATAATGAAACCGATCAGTATTTCCCATGCTATAATATTTTATTTGTAAATCAATTATGCCTTTTATATATCTAAGAATTAATTATCTAACTATAATTTGTTATTACTTTGGAGCACCTTGATACATGGAACATAATGTAACAACATAAAAAATATATATACTTGAAGTTATTAAATACAATAGGCTTTCAATCCACTTTCTAAACTCTTTAGGATCACACTCCTTTCATTTTCCATCTTTTTCCAACTTATTTCCCACTAATATAGGTGTAGAAATTGGATTTTAATATTCAATGTTAAACTTCCTATATAACTCCCTGAGTTTTTATGGACCCTTTTTTTGAATAAATTAAATTTTTATATATTTCTTGAAATGCACTAAGTCAAGAATTCCTTTCACACAAAATTGAATTGACGTACTTTACATGGAATAAAATCTTTGTATGTTACATTCAAAACTAACTTAGAATATGTTACATGAAACACCGACTCAATGTATGAAACATGGAACATCGACTTGGCATACGTTACACACTACACCGATGTTTATATGAAACAATGTTTTATTGTTAAAATGATTTAAATGATATAATTATAATCTAGTAGTTAAACATAGTTATATTAATAGTAAAATATAATTTTTAAATATTATTTATAATTTTTTATATAGATATTTATAATGAAATATATGATTTTTGGAAAATTTCTTTTATGTTTTAAAAATACCATTTTATCAAATGAACCGTTTTTAATAATAAAAATAATTTTATAAAAATTTAGAAATTTAATTTGATTAAATAAAATTTATTTTTGAATTTAGAATGTCTAAATTATCTTAGGGTGTATTTTTGGGATTTTTTTTGAGAAAGTTCATTTTTTGATGAATAGTGGAAAATACTGTTTTTAGTTAAAAAGTATTTGTTTTCGTTTAAATAATTATTAATGTTAAATTATATTTATAATTTTTTTAAGGTAAAATTATATAAATAATAAATATATTAATACAATATAGGTCATTATAATAAAGTTTACTTTGATATTGAATATAAAACTTAATAAACTTTTGAACTTCTTTCTACTTTAAGGGCACACAATCTCATCCCATTTGTAGGATTAAAATTAATATTATACATTATTATTATATGAATTGGATTTTTAAAAATAGACATAAAAAATTTTATTAAGTATAAAATTTATCTAATAATTATATTATTTTGATTTTGGACCAAAATGATTAGTAAAACTGATTAAAATTAACCGTAGTTATTAAGGTCAAATTAAGCATAATTAGGGACTAAACCTTAATCTTAGAGACCCAAATGACCTATAAACTTATCAAAAACCAATTTTATGAAAATTATTTGGATTTAAAACATTCATTACTAATTTTTGTTGGTTTGGTGTGACTTTTTTTAGGTAAGAACATGTGTACACCTAAGTTGTTTTCAAATATTTCAAGGGAGTCCTTTTCATTCCTTATAAAAGGTCACCACATATACCACTTCTTAACAACTCTAAAACCTATTATTTTTCACCAATATCTAACCAATACACTTAAAACAATCTCTCACTTTCTCATATAGTCCTTCCCTTGGATATAAAGCTATCCAAGAAAACCTTTTGGAACAAACCAAAAGGAGTTACCCAATTAAGAGGTAATGTCTTCTCCCAAGTCCTTTATTTTATTTTATTTCAGCACCCCCTCAACATTATTTTTTCCATTATTGTATAAAAAAACAGTATCATAAATTCAATAGTATTTTTTATTCTAAGGTTTCAACCTACACATACACATAACTCCATCTATTAGATAACAAACATACTTTTTATGTGTACGATGAACTATTACCTCACTAAACGTTGATTGTTCAATTTTACTTAATACTTATCATGGTGGAAATTATCATGGATAATACATTTTTATATTTTATATATTATTTCTTTAATATTATTTATTCCTTTTACAACACATATCTTTTTACTTTTCATTGTGTGTTAATTCGATAATTTTTTTTGAGGAAGTGTGGACTACCACCCCCTCAAAGTGATATGATTTGTTCATACACTACATGGAATGTATTAATGATGGTTTTAGTGATTATATATGATATATATGATATCATAAATGTTATATAATAATGATATATATATACACACACATATATGTCATTTTCTTTCTTTCTTTTAATACTACAATAAAAACAGAAACAACGATCATGCATACACATGACTTACTATATCCATGAATGGTGTACGCCATTTTACACTTATATATTAAATATATTATTATAAAATAAATATAATTTATATAAATTTTATTTATATCAAGGTTTAATTTCTATAATCATGATATAATTATAAGGATCAATGATATAACAAATTAAGACACAAGTGAAGAAAAAAGAGAATATTATCCGAAGCGAAACCTTAATATAGGATGGTTAACAAGAGGGTAATATAATGTTTTAATAAGAACATATATTGAATTATATATAATAATATGTTTATATAAAATATGTATAATAAATTTATATTTATTATTCAGGTGGTTTGAACTATTATGATGAGATTCAAGACACAAGGTAAGTGGATTTCATCTAACTTTTTATTTTCATGAGATACATACTATGTTTTCCACTATTTACTTTTAGGTGGTGTATGTACTAAAAATTATTGTATTATATGTATATTATAATTAAATTTATATTTACTCACATATACATTTTATTAAATTTATTTCATGGGTTTTAAGTTTCAAAAGTAACCTAATCAGTAAAACAGTTTTGTCTCAATTTGCCTTTATTGGGACTCATGTTTTGTTATGAACCTAAATTCTCTTCATACATTTATATAATTCTATTTTAAATGTTATATAATGAATTTAATTTCTTTAAAGACATTTTAATCTCAATTTTATCTTTTTTCTTACATGGATAGTATGATCCCATGTTACCGAGTTATAAGAGTTTATTGAGATAATCTTATCATTTTTTCGAGATTATTTATGTTTATGCTTATTTTTATGAAATAATATGATCCATATCTCAATAAATCTAATGATATTAATTCTCCTATGTTTATTGATGATATAATCATGTATTAGTACCATTTTACACTCTTTGGTACTTATGATAATGTTTTTAAGTAAAATCTGATCGTCTCTCTCTCCGGTTGGAAATATATAGTATTCAAAAACCATGTTTTCAAAAATGTTTTAAAAAATGTTTTACAAAATTTTGTCAAAAGATATTTGAATCCAATTTTCAAGGAAAAAGGATTTTAAAATCGTTTTATTTTTTTCAATACTTCATTTATATGTTTTAAAAACTATTTTCAAATAAAAATGTTTTCAAAAATGTTTTATGTTTTAAAAATTGTTTTCAATAAAGAAAGAATATTTTTCTATAGAATTACTTTTAAAAATATATTTAAAAATTATTTCCCACAAAAGATAAAATATTTTGATGTTACTCATGACTTTATGGGGAAATTATTCATGTTTCTATTCATACCCTTTCTTTGAATAGATTATGTTCTGATGTCATGATGTTTATGAAACTCATTTCCCTTTCACGGGTTATATGATTTTGGAACCCACTTCTTTTCATGGGTTATGTTCATGATGAAATGATTACAAAACCTATTTATTTCCATAGTTTATGATATGATTAAATTTTTATAATAACCATTTCATTTCATGGGTTATGATTTGGTTATTTATGATCTTGTGGAACATGTATGTATGATTTCATTATGAGATGGGTGGGACCTATATCTACCTCCAATGAATTGGGTTAAGATTTATATATAATGAGATATACTGATATGGTATTTGGAACGAACCTTGACTATTAAGATGGACATGGGATTGAAACATGACTACCAAGATGGTATGAGGAGTGAACTCATGCTACTAAGATGGCCATTTGAGTGAAACATGACTACCAAGATGGTATGGGGATTGAACCGATACTACCAATATGGTATTGTTAGTGATGGATTGGATAATATGGAAATCATATTATATATTTTTATGTGTCTACCAAAATTCTATGTTTTATTCCTATGTTATGATTTTTTGGCTTATGTTCTCTATTTTCTAATGATTCATGTATTATGAACTTCCATGCTTTATTACATGATTCATGTATATGATCTTTGATATGTAGGGTATGATATGATATTTTCATGATCATGTTCTCCTGACCTTATTCTCATGATTATTCTTACATATATACCTTTTTTACCCTTACTAATAATTTGAGGTCACCCATTTTTATGTTTCCTTCCACAAGATATGAAGATATGTATTATGTTTGATGTCTCTAAGAATGGAACTAGTTAAGAAGAACCTAGTGGGAGATAATGTAGCTCAATTATATTTAAGTGTTTATGTTTCCATGTTTCCAAATACATTAAACTAGTATGGTATTTGGAAATATGTTTGTTTGATGTTTTAAGTTTTCCAAAAATGTTATGAAATGTTAATGTATGAAAAGAAAGGTTCATTATAGTTGGTATTGGACCAAATATTTATTTAAACTTTTGAAGCTAGGATGATAAAACCTTAGTGAGAACTGTAAGTACATCTCTAAGGATAACTATAAGGATAAAGAAAAGAAGAGTAAAATGTACTGGAATTTTGGTGAAGGGTGTAGTGAGTGGTTTCCTAGAAATACATCCTTGTTTGGATACTACAAGTAGATGTAGATCTGGAACAAATGTTCTTAGGGGTAACAACTCTGAAAATATGTTCTGGGCCTGAATCTGGGTAATCTGGTACACGTCAACGAGCCTTGCTGCACACCTGGTTTGACACTCTTGGGGGATATGCTTTAGAAATTCACAAACTCTTCATGAACCATCATGATGCATTTAAATAGAAATTTACCTTGAATAACTTAAGATAAATCGAAGTTGTCATATATTAAGTAAGGTCTCATAATTTAGAAATCCTACAATTGAACTTTCATGATTATGTGGTTCCTCATTATAATAACTATTTCTTACTCTATGCTTTTGGTTTTAGTGAATGGATGGAACCCAAAGGAACCATGTTAATGGTGATTATGACAGACAATGAAATGATTTTCCGCCCAAGAAACCAAATGCTATGTGATCTAGAAGGAAAAATATAATTGCTATTCTCACACAGCTTTCTCGAGCTATGAATCATGGTGGACTTACAAATGAGAAAAGGAGAGAGCAACATTCTATTGATTATTTCATGAGGAAATTTCCACCTTCTTTCAAAGTATTTTCTAATACATCAGTTTCTGAAAAATTTATACATACTACTGAATAGATAATCTATGTTCTCTAGTATTCAGAGCATGATAAATTCATTTTGGTTGTCTATCAGTTCGAAGGAAAATCAGACCAGTGGTAGGATATAATCAAGAATACAAGGTAGTAATATGAGATTCAATCCATTGATTGGGATGAGTTCAATAACTTATTTTTCAATAAGTACTTTCCTCATATTCTTCATACCAAGATCTGGAAATCATTCCACGAGTTTAAGAAAAGGGATGATGAATCTATTGGTATATATGAGGATAATATTCTTGAGACTTGAGAGGTACACTTCAGGAATTATGATCCAACCCAAAAGTAAAGTTGATAGGTTCTTTAGTGGATTAAAGACAAGTCTCATAATGTAATTGTACATAAGATACTTTAGTGGCTATGAAGATACTATGCATTGTGATATTAAGATTGAAATGGAGGTTGTATTCATGTATTAATCTCATTTTTTGACAAGAAGAAGAAGATGGGGTTTAAAAGAAAATCTAAAAAACATGAAGAGAAGAAGATGAGAATCCCTTTATACTCTAAGTGTGGGAAGAATCATGGAGGAAATTTCATTATAGGGTTTAATAAATGTTTTAAGTATGTAAGGGAAGTATGTCAGGCATTTTATTACAAAAGTTATAGGAATAAGTAAGCTAACATTGTGAATGGGGAAAAATTGACATAGAATGAACCTCCCATGATTTAGTTCTACGAGTTTAAGGAGAATAAGAAGTATTCTAACCACTGCCCAAGCCCAAGGGATGGTTATGATGATTGAAATTATCAACCTCTTAAGCTAATGGAGAAGGGGAAATTCATCCAATTTCTATTTCTAATGATGGGTGCGATAATGTTGTGATGAAAGGTACAATTACCATACAAAATAGAACTGATAATTTCATATTTTATTCTGGATCTGCCCACTCTTTCATATCTAAATAAATTTATAAGGGTGTTAATATTCCACCAAAAAAATGAGATGTGGAATTATAAGTGAAAAACCCTAATGGTATGATGATTTCATCTCAAGTTTATGATTCATCTCTAGTTTAATTTTGAGGGAATGTGCTTCCTATAGATATTTTTATTCTTTCTTTTGGTTGAATTTGATGTCATCTTAGGCATGTATTGGATTTATATTCTTAAATCATACATAAATTTTCACGGAATGGAAGTAAATTTTGATATTTTTAACTCTCATATGATTATCCATCCATTTGATGATAAGTATAAACTTCCTGTGGATATTACATATAGTTTATAGGTCTTAATTATCATTTAAAAGGGATGCATATCTCAAATGGTTGGGGATAAAATCAATATTGATGATATACCAATTGTTTGAGATTTTTGTGGATGTCTTTCGGAAAGATTTTCCTAGTATTCTACTAAAATGTGAAGTTGAGTTCTAAATAGAACTTATACCTGATTGAACAAAAATTTCTAAGACTCCTTATAGAATGGATCTTATTGAGTTGTTGGAATTAAAGAAGAAACTCCAATAAAACCTTGATAATGGATTCATTCGGACAAGTGGGTCACATTGGGGTGCACCCATTTTTTTATGAAAAATAAAGATGGATCAATGTGACTCTTTATTGATTATTAGGAGTCGACCAATATCACAATCAATAAAAATTACAATCTTCCCCATGTTGATGACTTTTTTCATTAACTGTGTGGATCTCAATACTTTTCCAAGATTGACCTTCATTTTATATATCATCAATTGAGGGTTAAGAAAGAGGATATACCCAATATGATATTCTGTGAAAGGTATAGACACTATTAATATATAATGATGCATTTTGGTATTACTAATTCCCCTACAATCTTCATGGATTTAATGAATAAAGTATTTAGATATTACCTCGATCAGTTTTTGGTAGTCTTTATAGATGATATTCTTATCTATTCAAAGAGTAAGTAATAGAATGATGATCACTTGATAATTATATTGAAAACCCTAAGGAATGATAATCAATATGAAAAATTTACAAAGTGTGAATTTTGGCTGCAAAAGGATTCATTTTTGGGTTACATAATCTCAAGAGATGGTATAGTAGTTGATCCATCAAAGATGGAGGCTATTGAATGATGGCCTAGACCAACCACAGTGACTGAGATCTATAGTTTTCTTGGTTTATATGTATATTATAGATGGTTTTTGGATAATTTATCATGACTATATAATCCTCTAACCAAGTTAACTCAGAAAGGAGTTAAGTTCTTCTAGACAGATGAATGTGAGAAAAATTTCAAGGAACTAAAGAGAAGGTTAGTCAGTGAACCTATTCATATATTACCCTATAATGAAGAAGGGTTTTTAATATATTGAAATTCATCCAAGAAGGGATATGGATTTTTTCTTATAAAGAATAACATGGTTATCACTTATACTTCATAGAATCTGAAGATTCATGAGAAAAATTACCTTACTCATTATTTGGAGTTAGAAGCGGTAATTTTTTCATTAATGATAGGGAGGTATTATGTTTATGGAGAGAAGTCGGATATATATACAGATCATAAAAGTATGAAATATATATTCACACAAAAGGAGTTTAACATCTTCTGGAGAATGTGGTTAGAGTTGATAAAGGATTATGACTATTCAATACATTACCACCCTAAGAAAACAAACAAGGTGGACGATGCTTCGAGTTGGAAGGATCATGCTAACTTATCCAGATGAGGATCACAAAAGATCCAATATTTTTGGATTTTAAAAGGGTGGATCTATAAATACTGAAGGAAGGGGAAAATATTACCCTTATTAAATGAATTTTCAACCATATATCTAAGTGGAGATTAAGGAGGTGTATAAGGAAGATGAAGAGTTTCCAAAGAAAGTTAGAAATGTTCATGAGTTTAACCTTGATCAGGATAGAGTGATAAGGTTTAGAAACTATGTATATATTCCTTTAATACCAAATTTGAAGAAGGATAAATTATAGGAAGCTCATAGTTATTCATTATATATTCATCCTATAAGTACGAAGATGTATAAGGACTTGAAAGAATACTTCTGGTGGAATGGTATGAAGAGAGATATCACAAAGTTTGTATCTAGGCACTTGGTATGCTGGAAAGTTAAGGCTAAAAGAAATAAGTCAAAGGGGATGTTTCATCCATTACCCATACCAAAATGGAAATGGGAGAACATCACTATGGATTTTTTCATTAGACTACCCAAATCCTCTAAAGGGTTTAATTCTATATGGGTGGTAATCGATTGCCTTACTAAGTCAGCACACTTCATCTCTATTAGATAAGAATTCTCTCTAGATCAGCTTTCTAGGATATTCATTAAGAAAGTTTTATGGTTTCATGAAGTACCACATTATATTGTATTAGTTCGAGATCTGAGGTTTACCTCAAATCCTTGGCAATGTCTTCAGCAAGCACTTGATAAAAAATTGAGTTTTATCACTTCTTATCATCCTCAAACAAATGATCCATCTAAAATAACAATTCAAACCCTAGAGGATATGTTGAGATTTTGTTCTCTGGATTTCAAAGGTGATTGGGATCAATACCATCCTCTATTGGGTTTTCTTCTAACAATAGCTTTCACTCAAACTTTTATATGGAACCTTATAAAGTCATTTATGGGAAAAAATTTAGAGCTCCAACATGTTGGGATGAGGTTGTAGAAATATAGCTATTGGGACATAAGATCACTGAAAAAATGCTTGATAAGGTTAGAACAATTTAGCAGCATATCAAAGCAGCTCAAAGTCGGAAAAAATTTATGTTTATAACCACCGATGTGATCTGGAATTTAATGATGGTGAGAAGTGTTTCTACAAATCTAACCCTAGATGAATGTTATGAGATATAGGAAGAAAGGGAAACTAAACCCTAGGTATATTGGTCCCTTTGAGATTCTTGATTGTATCAGGACGGTAGACTATCTCTTAGAACATCCTCCAAAACCCCTCTCAACTCCATGATGTGTTCCATGTATATGTCTTGATGAAGTATATACCTAATCCTTCGAATGTAGTGAATTCAGAGGTTATACCGCTAGAGTAGGATCTTTCTTACGATGAACAACCAATTGAAATTCTGAACCAATAAGAGAAATTTCTATGAAACAAGACCACTCACCTAGTCAATGTTTTGTTGAGAAATCAATATTTATAGGAAACTATGTGGGAACTTGAGGATATAATGAAGTAGAAGTATCCTCATTTTTTTTCCGAGTGGAAAATTTCGAGCCTGAAATTCATTTTAAGGGGGGTATAATGTAACACCCCATGTTTTTATAGACATTTTCTTTCGAATAAATTATATTTTACTTTATTAATTACAATTAACTAATTCAAGAATTCCTTTCACATGGCACCGACTTGGCATGTGTTACAAAACACCAAATCTTCGTATGTTATATGCAATACCAACATGGCGCACGTTAAACACAACACTGACTCGATATATGACATGAGTATCATTGAAATCAAATCAAAGTTTATAATTTATGTTTTCCTACTACTATTATCTAGTGTAAAATAGGGTCTAACCCACAGGGAAGGAAGGTAACAACTTTTATTTAAAAAACTTTTGTAAAACCCCGTTGTTGTTAGTAGAGGGGTTACTTCTTATATTTTATATATATATTTTTTACTTTTCTATATTTTTTATATTTTTTTTGTAAGAGGAAGTAAGTATAAACTAAACTAAGATTACTAACATATTATTAGTGATTAAAACACAGAAACAGATAATGAAAACTTCTAATCTTAAGCAGCCTAAGAAATTTAACTTTGCTGGTTTAATAATTGGCTTCTTTATTTGTTTATGATTGTATCCACGACCTCTATGAAATGATTGATTAAACTTCATCACCAGGAGATTAATATCATAGCTAAATGAAAATAGAATCTCTCCACCACTAGAGTCACCTAACTTTGATAGTTTTTGAATTAAAGATACTAGAATAAATCTCACTGATCTAATCCAGTAGAAAAGAAATACAAATTTGAAAAGAAAGTTGTCCTTGATCCTTATCTCCCAAAGATATGGGAATTTTCAAAATTAATCTCACGAGGCATGAAATCAGTTTTAAATCTACGTGTCAGATTAAAATTTTCCAGTTGAATCTTCCCCTTTTTTTGAAGAAAACAATTGAATTTAAGAGATAGATTAACCAGCATGTTTAAATTCCCCAAACTATTAAAATCTAGCCTACAATCATCTCTATTACACAAACTGAAAACGTTTGACTAAAAGAAAACAAAAACTAAAAAGAATAGAGGAAGAGATCTCCCTCTCCAAGAATGAACTCTTACTACTCCTGGTCCTCAGATCTCTAAGAACGGTTCTCCAATGGGTCCTCCAAGGTTTTCTTGGCTCCGATGTGTGAGAAGTTGTCAAATGATGGTCCCCCCTTCAATCGTGTTGCTGCTTTGTTTTTAATGCACCCATCATCTACTACCCGGTCACCAACTATTTCCATCGACTTAGTCTTGTCTCCTTGCTATGCACAACACACATGTGTTTTTCCCATGAACCACATGTCTCTTTAGCTTTTCCCATGTAACTAACTCCACGAGAGTCAGTTGACTGTAGCTAGACGTCATTACATAACCAGTAAGTACCTGCACATCGTAAAACATAGAGAAGTTAAAACTGTTAAAAAGTTAAAATAAATAATTGGTTATTATTATTAAATTTAAATTACTTACTTAAAAGTTATTAATTACTGATTAATATATATTTTAATTGAATATTTTATTTTATTAGTCTAAAATTTACATTAATTATTAATCATTAAAGTTATTATTTTAAGTACCTTATAATATCATTTTACGATTATAGAATGCTATTATTTAATTAAGTTATTTAATTTAAGATAACAATTTTTATTAATTAGTTAATAAATATTTGAATTATTTTTTCAATTAGATCATTGTTTTTTAACTACTTTATTTAATTTATTATATATTTTTTCTATTTTAATTATAATTATTTAATTATTTAAAATGTTATGTTATGATAAGTAATTAAATATTTAAATATCATTTATTTAGATAATTAATTTAATAAAACATTATTAACATTTATGTTTGAAAAGTTTTATTAATTTTATTATTTTATTAAGTAATTTATTAATTATATATTACTATTAATGTTTATTTTATTTAATAAATTAGTTTATTTTAGTTATTATTATTGTTAATGTTTTTAATTTGATTAAATTAATTAAATTAACTATTTTAATATTATTTGTAAATTATTATTAGTTAATTAGTTTTTTTTCGATTTTCTATTTTACTATTATTAACTTATTTATTTTTTGTTATTGTTATTTGGTTTTATATATTTTTTAGTTTTGTTTTTTTAGTTTTTTATTTATTTATTTCTCTTCCCCACTCATCTTATTCTCCATCAGCGCGTAAGGGGGTGATCTAGAGCTTCTTGGAGAAGTTTCCATGGTGGATCCCACTCGATGAGCATCTACTAGAGGCAGCGACATCCATCAGTGGTAGTGGTATCGGGCTCCCCTCAGCAGTCGATTTAGTAGCGCTTCAACAGGGTAGGGGATCTGGTTCAGCCTCCCCCAGTAAGTCGATCCAGCGACAGCGGTAGGTAGCTTCATCACTAATATGGAAAGGAAGTTCTGTCAGTGGGAAAGGAAGGAAGGCATCTTTGTCGGTCTCACCGACGGGGATGGGAGTTACGTGAGACTGACACCAATAGTCGATGTTGATAACATATAAAATATAGAACTATCGGTCTTGCCGATAGTACAAAATAATTAAGCCGCGAAAAAAAAACATAGAGTAGATTAATTAAAAAGAACATTTAATTTACTGATAAATTTATGTTATAAAAAAATAGGCTTAAACAAAAAATTAATAACTTGAATAAAATTAACTCATAAACTGAATTTAGGTTATTAATTAAATTGAATCTTAATTTTTAAAAAAATTATATATTAAAATTAGGAAATGTAAACAGTTTAATTAAAAAATTGAATTAAGATTAACTAATTTGGAAAAGTTTAAATTAAAAGATTTTAATTTTGTTAAATTAATTAATTAAAGGGATATTAGTGAGTTGAAAAGAATTGTGTCGGTGACTCGTTGAGTCATCGACAGTGGAAAAAAAATAGGGTTACATCGGTAGCTTATGCTACTGAAAACTAGTTTGTGTACGTCGGTGAGACCGAAAGACTAAAAAATAGTGACTTAAAATTTTAACTAAAACACAGAGTTAAAACTTATTAAGGAAATTAAAGATTAATAATCAAAATTAATTAACTAATTAACTAAAATAGGATTAAAAACACATTATTTTATTTAATAAAAACTCAAATTCTTAACTTATATTAAAGACAAAATAAATAATTTAACCTAATATTTCATGTTATTTTAACCATTCAAGATTACAAGATGAAAATTTTAAATAAATGAATAAATTAATTAAATGAAAATAAAATGATTAATTGATTAAATAATAAACTTTTCAAATTATTAAAAATTTAATCAGATTAAGATTACTAAACTAACTAATAAATTATTATACCGGAATAATTTGTAAGTCTAAATTAATTATTTTAAAGGATAAAATTTACATAGTTAATTATAAAAATTGATTAATTAATAAATTTAGTTGTAAAAATACAAAATTGCATTTATTTATCAAAAATTGTAAATTAAATTAATTACATTGTTAAAAACTAAAATAAAATATGTGGAAAATTTTGTGAAATTAGAGCCATATAAAATTCCCCCACACTTATACATTGTTTTTTCTCAAACAATACCATGTTTTATTATCAAGGAAAAACAAAAAAATCTAATGATTAAGCTAAAAAAGTAACATGTCTTTCATTTTTAGATAGAGGACTGAAAAACTGAGTATAGGATTAAGAAATGAAATGCTCCAAAGATGCCTTGTCTAGAACAAATACTCAAAGGGTAATCAAGATAGAAATGAATCATCCACCGATAAGGATGTCTGACCTCATATGTGACTCTTCGCAATGACCCAATTCAATCAAGGATTAAGTTCTAAGTCCAAGAGTGACAACAGGTTAAAAATATGTGGTATTAAAAACTTAACAGTAAGAACTTTTTACAATGAATTGTCACCTAGGTTCCAAAAATAATTAAAAATATTTTTGTAAATTACCCTATTGATGCAACTTAAATGACTCTCATATAAACCAATTTCTCCTTTTTCATCTATCATTTAGCATCCCCCTCTCATTAATGAACAAATTTTTGAACCTAGACACTTCATTCAATTTTTCCCAAGCCATGTAACATTTGCTAAGAACTGTGCAATGAACTTATTCAAAGTGTACAATGGGATTATAGTAAACAAAAACACACCCAGCATCTAGGGTCTCAAAGAATCACCGTGGGATCCCAAATTCCCAAATTACTCCAGTCTCAAAAGATTCATATGAAAATCATTTAAATTAGATCACTAAGGTGATTAATTTTGAATAAATTAAAAATAAAATGATTCCCCTAGGAAAGAGTTCAAACTCATGTTTCCCAAGAATATTATCTCAACTCCATAAACAGGTAACCCATATCACTCTGAAAAGTAGTTCCTAAACCAAATTTTCATAAAATCACTAATCATTTTCACTCAACAATAATTAACCCACACTAATTTAAGATTCAAAGAAAGTATTAACTACCATCAAGACACTTTCCTTAGGAAAGAACCATTTGAGAAATAGTGTGAATCCTAAAAATAAAAATTTGTGAAAGTATTTTTGAAAAAACATACCCATTTTTTAACAAAAAATTTGAAGTGGAAACGGGACTTGATGGGATTTTTATTTAAGAATTGTTTAGAAAAATCAAGAATTGACTCCCTCCCCCACACATAAAACCCAACATTTTCCTCAAAGTTTGATTCCAAAGTAGAGAAGAAAAATTAACCAATTAAGGTTCAAAATAGATTTTCAATTTAGTAGATTTGTGACATGTATAAAGGGTTACATTGATGTTCATAAAGAAATGTTTTCCATGATAATATTTCAATTCAATAGGTTCACATCCAAATACATGCATTTACATTTGATTCAATGATAAATATTTTCATTAAAGTTCAAACTTTTGAATGTAACTTATGTCGGTGCACAGTGAAAGGGTGGAATAAAATTAAAGCATATTCAAAAATAAGAAACAAACAACCAGACTACATGTACCCCCAAACTTAAGCTCAAATAGTTGAATGCTTTTATCAATGAGACTAAATTTTGAGAAAATAAGAACATGCATAATTTTTGCACAACATAGTGACATGTGCAAAAAAAATTCAGCAAAGTGACAAGTAACAGATTTTATCAGTATATCAACAAAAAAACAAGCATATTTTCTAGCACAATAAATTTCCCAGCAACCCAACACTTGAAGAAAATGTCCAAAAAACAAAGAATATGAAAAAATAACTTCTAGTACAGTATAACATGAAAAATATTTATCCTTCCAGTATAAGTAGAATTTTTTTTAATGTAACTACCACTGAGTCACTAACAACAGTACCATGGAGTCACCGACAATTGTGTATTGGTGGCTCAAGTGCATCAGTGATTCAATGGCTCACCGATAACCGTAAAATTGTGACTTATTAGGTAAATTTAATTAAAGTGAACATGGTAAGAAAATTTTAATGAAGAAATTAAAGTACTTCTCTGAAATGGTTTGTCATTAATCCTCCAACATGGGAATTCCAGTCCCTTGTGACATAGCAGCCGCATTCGAACATAGAAAACATGAACCAGAAAAAAGAACAAAGTAACATTAGGAATAAACCAATAACAAAGAATGCATCATTTTTATTATTCAAAATCCAAAAATGAAACCCCAAAAAGGACAAAACAAGAACCATGGGTTGCCTCACATGCAGTGCTAAGTTTATAGTCTTCAACCAGACTTTATTCAGAATCTGTTTTCATAAAAAGTGAAGGAAACCAAACCCTTTGGTTTTCCTTAAAAGTATAGTTTCACTCTCTCACCATTAACTATCATAGGTTTTTTCTCCTCACCAATAATCAGTATAGCTCCATTATTAAGCACTCTCACCATAGTAAAAGTTCTAGACCATTTGGACTTCAATTTTACAAGAAAGTGTTTGAGTCTATAATTAAAGAGAAGGACCTTCTGTCTAGGTTGGAACTCCTTGGGTTAAATGATATAATCATGAAAGATCTTAGTCCTATCCTTATAAATATTTTAATTATCATAACTCTCTCCATATCTCATACACCTCCCTTAGCTTAAGAAATATTCTCTCACAAGCACTCTTAAAATCAATGTTTAAATCCTTAACTACCCAATATGACTTATGTTGCGACTCCACAGGCAAATGAAAACACTTACCAAAAAAACTATATGGAGACATACCTAATGTGGACTTGAAATTAGTTCTATATGCCTATAAAGTTTCATCCAGTTTAAGAGACCAGTATTTCCTAGAGTGTGACACAATTTTTTCAAGAATCTATTTTAGCACTCTGTTAAAAATCTCCACTTGTCCAATAGACTGTGGATGATAAGGAATTCTAGTCTTATGAGAAAAAAATAGTTTTCCGTCAAAGACTTAAACTTTTAATTCTTAAAATGTGTTTCATTATCATCAATGAAGTCTTTTGGAACTCCAAATATAGAAAATATGTTCTTTTAAAAAAAATTATAACACTGTTGGTTTTATTGTTAGGAAGTGCTATTGCCTCAACCCACTTAGACACATAATCTACAAAAAAAGTATTTACTAATTACCATGAGATAATGGAAATGGACCCATGAAATATAAACCCAAAACATCAAAAATATTAACTTCTAGAATACCTTTTTGGGGTAACTCCTATTTTCTATAAACATTTCCTAGCCTTTAGCACCTATCATAGCCAACCATATAACTCCTAGAATCCTTAAAAATGGCGGGCCAATAGAAACCCGATAGAAGGAACTTTCAAGTTGTCCTTTCACCACCATGGTGACCTCCCCAAGGTGAGGAGTGAAAACTCTCTAGAATAGGCAACATATCTTCCTCAAGAACACACCTCCTAAGAATACCATTAGCACATCTCTTAAATAATAAAGGTTCATACCAAAGGTAATATTTAAGCTCAAAAATAAATTTATTCTTTTGATTTTTGGACAGATCATTGGGAAAGACTCCTGCTACTAGAAAATTTGAAAAATATGCATGCCATGTAGATTGCCTAATTGATACAATGAGAAGCTTTTTATCTGGAAAGGAAGAACTGATCTCCCTTGGATCTTCACAATGGGCATGGAGAAGCCTACATAGGTGATCAAAACTATGTTTTCAGCTCCCTGCTTATCCCTAATCTCTAAATCAAATTCTTGAAGTAATAGAATTCATATAATTAGCATGGGTTTGGTTTCCTTCTTAGACAACAAGTACATCAAAGTAGAATGATCAGTAAATATGGTGAATTTTGAGCCTAAAAGGTATCATATAAAATTCTCTAAAGAAAACAAAATAGATAAAAACTCCTTTTTAGTAGCGGTATAATTTCTTTGGGCCTCATCAAGAAATATGATAGCATAATATAACACATGTAGATTCCTATCTCTCATATTTCCAAGTAAAACACCTACAACCATGTCACTAGCATCACACATAAGTTCAAAAGGGAGTTTCCAGTCAGGTGTAGTGATGATAGGTGATGTAGTGAGTTATTCCTCAAGCAGATTAAAATATTTAAAATAGTTTTTATCAAAATTGAAAGGTGAATCCTTTACCATAAAATGACACAAGGGCTTGGTTATTTTGGAAAACTCTTTAATAAGCCTCCGGTAGAAACCAAAATTCTCTAATAAACTTCTAACACTTTTTACATTTTTAGAAGGTGGCAGTTTTTGAATGACACCTATCTTTGCAGTATAAACTTCTTGAACTCTCTAAGAAACTTTAATACCTAACACAATAAGTTCAGTAACCATAAACTGTCACTTTTCTCAATTAAGAAAAAGTTTGGTCTCAATACATCTCTCCAAAACTAATTCCAAATTTCTTAAACATGTATCAAAAGTACTACCCACAATGAAGAAATAATCCATGAATACCACTTTTATTCTCTTAATCATTTATGAAAATATAGCCATCATACACCTTTGAAAGGTTGTTGGAGGTCCACACAACCCAAAAGGCACCTACCTAAAAGAAAGTATCCCAAAGGGGCATGTGAAAGTAGTTTTATCCTAATCGTCTAGAGCAAGAGGAATCTGGTTGTAACCAGAATACCCATCCAGAAAATAGAAAAATCCATTACCATCAAGCCTCTCAATAATTTGATTAAAGAAGGGCATTGGAAAATAGTCCTTCCAAGTGACTGCATTAAGCTTTCTTTAATAAATACATACTCTCCATTTTGTGGCTTTTTCTAACATGGATGTCTTCATTTTTTTCATTTCTGAAAATAGTGAAACCTCCCTTCTTAGAGAAAAATAGGATAGGGTGACCCAAGTGATATCAGAGATGGGATAAATTATACTAGTATCTTGTAGTTTAATCACTTCCTCTCTCAAAACTTCATTCATGTTTGGATTTAACCTTCTTTGACACTTTAACCTAGGTTTATTATCTGCCTCTATAGGAATTTTATGCCTGCAGAATGAGGGAATAATACCCTTTATTTCAGCTATGGTCCAGCCTATGGTAGATTTATAATTTTTAATCATATTCATCAATATTTCTTCTTGATTTTCATTAATATCAATAGAGATTATAAACGGAAAAGTTAATTCTCTCCAAAAAAAGAAGATTTCAAATGTGTAGGAAGTGGTTTAAATTTATGAATGGGTGGTTTTTCACTAGAAGGAAGACTCTTAGGAATAGGAGGACCAAGTTCTTCAACATTTCTCTTATAAAGGATATGAATAAATGAAAAATATTCAATTTATAACTCAGATTCAGAATTTATAGTGCTGATGTCCAAAGTGGAAAGCTCACAATCATGATTTTCTAGATTGGAATTTAATAGATTTATTAAAGCAGAATCATCATGTTTTCTCAAAAGATCTCCCTAAAAATCATTAAATTGCTCAGCAGTGTTAGTGTTAATCGAAACACTATAAAATTCACTCAAAAAGATCATATATTTAGAAACAGAGGACTCTTATACAACAGAAACAGGATAGTTGTCCAGATTTGGAAAATTTTCTATATTCTCCTTTTGAGAATAATTTTCAACTTGTGAGGCATGGAAATCAGTATTTTCAGCTTCCAAATGAATTTATTCAACAAAAAATTGTTTTTAATATTCTTTAAGATTTTCATATGAACATTCAGCTTCTAAGGACTCCACCATTGAATAGTTTTCAAGGAGTTTTGGTCCTTTAACATTTTTAAACACATTAAACTCTTCTTGTTGTTCTCCAATTTTAAAGATAAGTTTACCTTTAGAAAAATTAATTACAGCACCACCAGTGGACACGAAAGTCCTACCAAAGATGATGTGCACCTATTGATCACAATCCATATCCAAAACTAAGAAGTTCGTAGGTAAAAACTGCTTCTCAAACCCAACTAACAAATCATCTACCCTCCCCACAGGTTGAGTGAGTGATCGGTCAGCTAATTGCAGTATGACTGTGGTGGGTAAAAGATCACCAAAACTCAACTATTGAAATAATGAGTATGAGAGTAGGTTAATACTAGCACCTAAGTCACAATGGCAGTTGAGATGATCATAATTTTATAGGGTACAAGGGAAGACAAAACTACTAGGGTCTTTCAGTTAAGTGGGATTTTCTTTTGGAGCACTACACTGCAATCTTTAGTGAGGTTGTAAGTGGAAAATTCTTCAATAGTTATTTAATTTGAAATAATTTTCTTAAGAGATTTCAAGTAATATGGGATTTTAATTAAACCTTGGATGAATGGAATGTTCACCTGCACTTTGGACAAGATACCAAGAAACTGAAGAAGTTCATCCTTGTATTACTTTGAGGTTTGAGTTTTTCAGGGAAAGGGATAGGTGGGGAAATGTTTCTTAGAACAGCTGTAAATTCCTTCATTTCTTCTGAAACATTCTCTTTTCCTTTATTATTTGTATTTTTAGAATAATTTTAATCTTGAATTTTAGGTGAAAAAATCAAAATTTCTTCACTTTCTGCAGCTTTCTCTTGATTTCCAGATTGAGTGAAAAAAATATTTTTATTTCCAGTTTCACATAGTTTCTCATCTTGGGAATTTATTAATCCTTTTTGTATAATAGATTGAGTATTCATCCCACTACTAGTGACAACAACCACAATGTTCTCCCTAAGATTTAGTTCAATTGTACTAGACAATCTTTTCTTATCCCTAGATGTGAAGTCTCTTGCTATTTGGCCCAATTGAGTTCCCATATTCTTCATTCTAGAATAATTTATCATTTTATCAATTTCATATTGATTTTGATGTTTATTTAGTTGATTAATGAATCTTTATTCTTTAGAACTCATTTTATTCAAAATTAGTTCCATCTTAGAAGACATTTGGTCATCATCGTTCCCTTGAGAGTTTGAAGATTGAACCATAACAGAGCTCATATTTTCATATTTATAAATATTTTTTTAAATGATTTAATCCCTTCCCATTAATCAATTTGATCTTATTTTCATCATTTTATGACTTTTGGTGAGTTTTGAGCTTAAATGTAAAAAGTGGTTAATTCTGGACATTAAACAGATTTATGTTGCCTCTGTATTTTGCGCATAACTCCTACATTTTTCATCCAATTTACCTGATTACTTTTTTTTAGGATTTAATAATTCTTTTGATACATATAAGTCTTCAGGACCCAAATCCAATTTGAACTCCAAGAAAAAAAAACAAATCGGTCAATATGAACACTTATTCTGGCCGGCAGAATGAACATGACTTCATTCAATGATCAATATCTCGGGCTACCGATCACCAAATGGGGTGATTCTAGCTGGGTCAGAAATTAATATTGACGAGGAAGATTAAAATTATATTTTATGGATAACTGATTTGATTAATTCCACCCTTCAACCGGTCAAAGTATGGTTGGTGGAATAGTGATTGGTGTCCTAGAAAAGTCACGTCTAATAAATTATCCATAAATCATTCTACACGGATAAAAATGCTTTCAAACTTCGTGGGTAGATGAAGAACTCTATTCCTCACCTCCTATAATAAGGTACATCAGTCTGATTCAATGAGATGTTGAAAAAACTGATGCTGAACTTCTAGTGGACAGATTCTGGAGGAGAAAATTTTGGTTCTTTCTTTTCTTTCTTTTGTTCTTTTCAGTTTTGTAATGTATTCATCTTCCCCCTTATTCTAAATTACCCTTTACATGGTGGGGTAAATATTATGATTGATTGGGAAAGGTTAGGTTTTCCATTTTTTAATGTTTGAGTTCATGCTCTTAATGTTATAAAATGTTTTCTCTATTATGAAGTTGGTTTCAATTATAATAACAACTTATATTATCTTGTGCGATTGTATTTGATTTTATATTATATTTTTATTATTGATTTGATTAATAAAAATTATATCCCCCACTATGTTATGGTATATATATGATGGAATAGATCAGAACATATTGGTGAAGTACTTGGCGATTGTCAGTACATGTGAGATTTGTACTAAAAATTCAAGATTGTTTGGGATAAACAAGACCCGATTGGGAATTCCCTTAATCAATTGAGGGTATTCGCTACCAATATTTCACAAAAGGATGGATATTAGACCAAAATAAGATATTAGTAAGGTTTAATCTCCCCAAAATCATTAAACAAATAAGTGAGAGGAGGTGATTGTGAAATCTCATTTTAATGGATTTAATAAAAGAAGAATGAACAAATAGGAACTATGATAACATTGAAATTTGAAAACCAACCCTGACCTGATCACCCAATAATTGTCACTATTTTTAATCACATTTTTTTCAATTTGTTTCAAATCTTATACGTTATTGCTTTATTTAGTTTTGTTTCATTGTTTTCAAAATGAAACAAATTAAAAAACAAAGTGACAAACATGATTGTTGTGCCCTCCTCTCTAGAGACAACCTAGGTTAACCACTATACTATATTTTAACATAGTAAATAATTGTTTCTTCCACACCCCACGATAGGCACATATCAAAACTTGGCTTCGTTTCCAGGGAGGTAGTGCTACAATCTAATTATAAATATTTAACACTTTTCAAAAAAACATAAAAAAATATTTTTCCATGATGTTTTCGAATGACCATCTCTTTAATTCATGGAACAATTACCCAAAAGTGGAACAATAGGACGAGTTTGGGTATAATATAGTTCAGATGCAAGAACATAGAAGTGACATAGAACAAATAGACTGAAAATTAGAACTTTCATTTGAATATGTCAGTGCATTTATGGGGAAACCAGAACCTAAGCACAAACTTGAGGAGGCCAAGATGGAAGAATTGACTACTGAGATACATGTGGATAATAAAAAAGATATGGATGGATTCTATGATGAGTGTAAAGAAATACTTGATCCATATATTCCTTATAAATTAGATGAACCAGAACCATTGAAGTAAGGCACCACCAAAGTGGTGGAATTTAAAGAAAAGATGAAGGACCCTGACTGCCTGCCTTTATCTTGTGAAATTCAACTAGAAGAGGCACCTCCAATTAAAGAAGAAATTGAAGCTGAACAAACTCAGGGAGATAATCGTTTCATTCTGATTTTATTAAATCTGAATTGAACATTACATCCCCTTTTTATAAATTTTCATATTTGTCCAACAATTGTATTGTCTTGGTGGATGAGGAAGAAAAAGAAGATACACATCATAAAGAAAATATGGGGCTCCCAAAACTAGATGAACACTTATTGGAGGGATTTCAAGAGGATACTAAAGAGTATTTCCATGAGGAAAAAGATACACATGATTCATAATTTTAAAGGGAAGAATTTTATTTTGATTCTTCATGCTTTAATTTTGTTCAAATTGAATTACTTACTGATTCTAACATTGATTATTATTTTGATACATAATACCTTGGGGAACCGATAGAGAATGAAGAAGAAGTTGTGAAAGTGGAAACCAAGAAATAGGGGGACTCAATCTTTGTCCTACCCCCACCATGATAGTTTAATATCATTTTTATAGGGTTGGATTTGGTGTAATATATCCATGTAGTCCTCAATAAAAAGGAAGAATTTCATGATGGAAAGAAGAAGTTCTGGTGGTTCATATTAAAGAAACTTCACCCACCATCAGATTGAGGATAACCACTGAAACTACCCATCTGGAGGCAGTCAAAACCCAAGGCCCACTTGGGGGATCAAACCAAGTTCTATCCTTCTAGTCTCATTCTATTTCTATTTTCTTTTATTTAAGTAAATTTATTATGTTTTATTATATACCTTTGTTTGTAGGGTTTTATGTGTGTAACACTTAGGAGAGTAACACTTAGGAGCGTAACTCAACATTGCACTACCAATAAGTCAGGTCGTATATTTCCTTTACACTTTATTATTTTGTATTATTCAATTTAAAATATTATTACATGTTAAATCAATTTGAATGCATTTCGGACACTGCATCATTTAAGTGTGGGGGAGGGAACCTTTATAGTTTAGTATTTTCAATTGTGTTTTTTTTCAAATTTTTGTGTTTTTTTAAACTTTTGAGCTGAAATGATTATCACCCCAAATTTTGAAACCCATTTCAATGCATGAAACAATTTATCCCACGAAACTGAGCTCAAATGAATGATGATAATGACTTTTTTCAAGTTCAAATATTGGGAAATTTTATGAAAAGTAATATGATTTTTCAATCCCAAGACATAATTAACTCTCTTTATCATTGAAATCACTTTTCCGGGAGGCTTCTAAACCTATTTTTCAAACTCTTTTCATTCACCTCACTTCTTGAGAGAACCATACCATGCATGATTTAACCAGAATTTGATTTATTCCTATCAAAACGTGAGGGTTTGAGGTATATGTGTTTTAAATGATTGAGGCGTTTCTTTGGTATTAAAGCCCCCTTTTCAAAATAATCATCTTTATAATGGCCCACCTTGTACATTTAATCATTGTATCCCATAGAATCCATGAAAAACCTATTAGGTTAGCCACATTACAAGCCAATTTTCCTTATCCAACCTACTCTTGAAGTGAAATTTCATAATCTAGTTGAATTTAAGTGTGGGGGAGGTTGACTCGTGTTGTGCTACCTAATTTGGAGATACTTTAGGTGGAAAATAAAATGTTGAATAGATGTTCTTGATACTAAAAATAATAATTATGTTGAATGTTGTGCCTTTTCTAGAGCTTTCATACATGAGAAGCTGTGCCTTTCTGGACCATCCAATGAAAAAAAAGTTGTGCCTATCTGGAGCTTTCAAGAAGAATAATATTTGAGAAGATTGAAACTATTCCTGCTTAAATGTTGAATGGGGTGAAATTTCACTTTTTTTTCATGCTAATGGAGCATATTTTCTGCTAAGGGGAGTGAGGAGAAGACCATATTTAAGAAAAAATTAGAATAAAGCAATTTTGATTCAAAAAAATCCAAACCCTCCTTATTCAGCCTCTGAATTTGTCACATCTAAATCCTACCAAACTGAAGCCTCAAAATAACCTTGAAAATTCCTCATGATAAACATATTTCATTGACTCATATCGGGTGGAGATGTAGGAATCTATCAAGCCTATGGTGACCCTTACATGAGTATTGGATGAGAAAGATATTGTTGAAAATTGATATTTGTGTGATGAGAAGAAAATGCATGTTAGGTAAGTGATTTGTGTGCATGGGAGAAGAAATGGAGAAGAAATATATTTAATGAACTGAATTGAGAACTTGTAATAATGTTTGTTGATGATTCATGATATCTTTTATTTCTTGGTGTAAAATTGTTAGATCTCATGAATATGTGTTTTAAATTTTCTATAATTTGATTTTGATGTTTACTTGTCCAAGAGTCCAAGTACTAAGTAAGATGGAATTGACAGAGATCATATTTTCATATTTATAAATATGTTTTTAAATGATTTAATCCATTACCATTAATCAATTTGATCTTATTTTCATCATTTTAAGACTTTTGGTGAGTTTTGAGCTTAAATGTGAAAAGTGGTTAATTCTGGACATTAAACATATTTATGTTGCCTCTGTATTTTGAGCATAACTCCTACATCATTCATCCAATTTACCTGATTATTTTTTTATGATTTCATAATTCGTGTGATACATATAAGTATTTAGGACCCAAATCCAATTCAAAGTCCAAAAAACAAAAACTAATCGGTCAATATGAACACTTATTCTGGCTGGAAGAATGGACACGACTTCATTCAATGATCAATATCTCGGGCTACCGACCACAAAATTGGATGATTCTAGCTGGGTCAGAAAGAAAAGTTGATGAGGAATCATAAAATTATATTTCAAGGGGAAATTAATTGATTAAGGCTGCTATTAAACCGATAAAATTATGGTTGGTGGAATAGTGATTGGCGGCCAGGAAAAGTCATGACTAATAAATCAGCCATAACTCATTATAAACGGCTCAAAATGATTTCAAAATTCGTGGGTAGATGAAAAACTCCATTAATAAACTCTTATAAGAAGGGACCTTGGTATGATTTGAATCCACGTTAGACGAACCGAAGCTGAACTTCTAGTGGACAAATTCTGGATGAGAAAATTTTGGTTCTTTCTTTTCTTTCTTTTGTTATTTTTAGTTTTGTAATGTATTAATCTTCCCCATTTTTCTCAATTACCCTTACCTTGGTGGGGTAAATATTATGAGTGATTGGGGAAGGTTAGGTTTTCCATTTTTTAATGTTTGAGTTCATTCTCTTAATGTTAAAAAATGTTTTCTCTATTATGAAGTTGGTTTCAATTGTAATAACATCTTATATTATCATGTGCGATTGTATTTGATTTTATATTATTTTGTTATTATTGATTTGATTAATGAAAATTATATCCCTCAATAGGTTATGGTCTATATACGATGGAATAGACCAGAACATAGTGGTGAAGTACATGGCGATCGTCAGTACGTGTGAGATTTGTACTGAATATTCAAGATTGTTTGGGATAAACAAGACCCGATTGGGAATTTCCCTAATTGATTGAGGGTATTCACTACAAATATTTCACAAAATAATGGAGATTAAAACAAACTAAGATATTAGTAAGGTTTAATATACCCAACATCATTAAACAAATAAGTGAGAGGAAGTGATTGTGAAATCTCATTTTAATCAGATTAATAAAAGAAGAATGAATAAATATGAACTATGATAACATTGCAATTTTAAAACCAACCCCAAACAGATAACCCGATACTTATCACTATTTTTAATCACATTATTTTTCAATTTGTTTATAAATATTATACGTTATTGATTTATTTAGTTTTGTTTCATTGTTTTCAAAACTAAACAAATTAAAAAACAAAGTGACAAACATGATTGTTGTGTGCTCCTCTATGGAGACACCCTAGGTTAACCACTATACTATGTTTTAACTTAGTAAATAATTGTTTTTTCCACACACCATGATAGGCACATGTAAACCCCTTTGTTGATTTTTAAATTTTTTCCTTGGTTGGTTCTGATAATTAGGGGTATTGGATTTATTAATTAAACCTTTATATTTCCAAGAGAAGTTTAGATGGTTCCTATAGCCTTGATTGTAACTGTTAGAGAAAGGATATTATTTATGATGTATCCTAGGACCATAATTGAATTTTTTTTTAGTCTTCTAATTGTTGGGATGGCATGTCAAAGTTGGGACTGATGTTTTCATTGTGCCCAAACATTCCACATTGTGAACATTATTCTCTAGGAGACTGTTTGGTGTTTTGATAACCCAATTGGTTAGAAGATTATTTTCAATTATAGTTCATTAAACATTGAATTTGGTTGGTTATTTTAGAAAGTTGTGCTTTAGTTCCATTCATTGAACTAGTGTATGGGTTTCTGTTAACTCTTTTTCTTCTTTAATTTTTATGTTGTGAATTCAGTGCAAGATTGTTAAAGATTTGTCTCAACTCTTCATCAATATTGTCATTATGATTACCCCCAATAGCTTTATCAACTAGGTTTTTTCCATAGGAGGATCAACCTTCATAGAAGGTATCCATAAGAAGGTTGGATTGGAGTTGATGATGGGGAAACTACCTAATCAGGTCCCTAAATCTTTCTCAAGCCTCATGGAAAGCTTCTATATCCTCTTCATAAAAACTAGTTATCTTTTTTTTGTTCTCATTTTAATATTTGGGGATAAAATTTCATTATGAATGAGTTATAAACCTGATCACAATTCTCAAATAAGTTTTCATCTAGACTCAGAAACCAGTTCCTAGCATTCCCTTTATGAAAAAAGAGAAAGACTCTAATTCTCAGATCATTTTCAATAAGTCCTAGAAGAGGTAACTACTGCACATTAGTTTAGAAATCTCTATTGAAGAAAAGAGAGTCCTAATTATAGATCCCATTAAATGTAGGAAGTAGTGAAATGTGAGGCTATTTCATCTCTTAATTTTGGGCTCTAGGTGAAAGTAGGATTGAAGATGGATTTCTTGAAACTTGAGGGAGTTAGAATTCCCTCATCCTAGGAATTTAATTTTCTAAGAGTTCTAGATGGTTTTGGAATTCATTAGGTGTAATAACCCTATTATCTGAATTTTATATTTTATATTTGTTTTTCTTATTAGGATCAATGAGGTGTTTGTCTATTTCTAGGTTCAGGGGCTCTAGACTAACAACATAGGTTCTTGTGCTCATGAAAAGTGTAAGAAAAGTTGAATTCAACACAAAAGTTCAATGCAACAAACAATAGAACAAAAAAAGAACAAAATTAATAGAAAATTGAAGTAAAGTGACAACAAAAACAAATTAACAAACAGAAATTGACGAAAATATTTTATTAAAAAAAATTCAAAAATTCTATTTTTTGGGTTTTTTTTAAAAAAGAAATAATATTTTTTAAGAAAAGTAATGTCTCGTGCCTTCCACGGAAATAGTGCAAAAACCATGACATGATTTTCAATGAAATCGAGTCAAAGTTTAAAATTTATTTTTTCCTACTACTACTAAGGAAGGTAACAACGTTTCTTTAAAAAACATTTATAAAGCCCCGCTGTTTTCAGCAGAGGGGAGAATTTTTATATTTTTTATATATATTTTTAACTTTTCTATTTTTTTATATTTTGGTTCCAAGAAGAACTAATTATAAACTAAACTAAGATGAATAACAACTTAACAGTGATTAAAACACAAAAACAGAGAATGAAGACATCTAATCTTAAGAAGCCCAGGGAATTTAACTTTTCTGGTTTAATAATTGGCTTCTTTATTTATTTGTGATTGTATCCATGAACTCTAAGAAATGATCAATTAAACTCCCCCTCTAGGAGATTAATCACACAGCTAAATGAAACTAGAATCTCACCACCACTAGAGTCACCTAACATTGACAGTTTTTGAATTAAAGATAATAGAATAAATCTCACTAGTCTAATATAGTAGAAAAGAAATAAAAATTTGAAAATAAAGTTGTACTTGAACCTCCTCCCCAAAAGATCGGGGAATTTTAGAAATTAAGCTCACGAGGTGTGAAATAAAATTAAATATAACGGTTAGATTAAACTTCTTCTGTTGAATCTTTCTCTTTGTTTGAAGAAAGAAAATGAATTTAAGCGATGGATTAACCAAGAAGTTTAAATTCCCAAAACTATTAAAATCTATCCTATAATCATATCTATTACATAAAATGAAATTGTTTGACTACAAAGTAATAAAATTTGAAAAGAACAAAGGAAGTGATCTCTCTCTCAAAGATTAAACTACTACTGCTCATGGTCCTCAGATCTCCATGAACGGTTCTCCAAGAGGTCCTCTAAGGTTTTCCCTGCTCTGATGTGTGAGAAGTTGTCAAATGATGTTCCCCCTTTCAATCTTGGTGCTACTCTATCTTTAATACATCTGTTATCTACTACTAGATCACCAACTATTTCCACTGACTTAGTCTTGTCCCATTGCTGTAAACCACACACTTGCATTTTTTCCATGAACCACACATCGTTTTAGATTTTCCCATGTAACTAACTCTGCAATAGTTAGTTGAATATACCTGGATATCATTCCATAACCTGCAAGTACCTACACATCATAAAACAAAGAGAAGTTAAAACCATTAAAAAGTTAAAATAAATAATTGGTTATTATTATTAATGTTAAATTACTTACTCAAAAGTTTTTAACTATTACTTAATATATATTTTAATTGAATATTTTATTTTATTAGTCTATAACTTACATTAATTATTAATAATTAAAGTTATTATTTTAAGTACCTTAGAATATCATTTTAGGATTATAGAATGCTATTATTTATTTAAGTTATTTAATTTAAGATAATGATTTTTAGTAATTAGTTAATAAATCTTTGAATTATATTTTTTTAATTAGATTATTATTTATTTAATTACTTTATTCAATTTATTAATTAATATTGCTATTATAATTATAATTATTTCGTTATATTAAAAGTTATGTTATAATAAATAATTAAATATTTAAATATCATTTATTTAGATAATTAATTTAATAAAACATTATTAACATTTAAGTTTGAAATTTTTTATTAATTTAAAAAATATTACTTTATTATTAATAATGTTATTATTTTATTAAGTATTTTATTAATTAAATATTATTATTAAACTTTATGTTAGTTACTAAATAAGTTTATTTTAATTATTATTATTATTATTGTATTTAATTTGATCAAATTAATTATATTAATTATTCTAATATTATGTGAAAATTATTATATGTTAATTAGTTTTTTTCCATTTTCTATTTTATTATTATTAACTTATTTATTTTTATTATTGTTATTTAGTTTTATATATTTTTTAGTGTTATTTTTTTAATTTATTCCCCCCTCATCTTCTTTTCCATTCGCATGCAAGGGGGTGATCTCAAGCTTCTTGGAGAAGCTTCTACGACGGATGCCTCTTGAAGACCATTACCTGGTGGCATCAGCGTCCATCAATGATAGTGGCATCAGGCTCTCCTCCACAGTCGATTCAGTAGTGCTTCAACCGGGTAGGGGATCTGGTTGACCTCCCCCAGCAAGCAGATCCAGTGATGTCGAAGGTTTACAACAAGAGGTTGGGTGCAGATCGTTTTTTATTCCTCCTTAAAGCAGTGAAGTGCACAACCTCTTCAACGGAAACTCCATCTCCCATCACAGTGGTGCGCGGGTGGCTTCTCTAGCAACAATGGCAGGCAGCTTCATCCAGATGCAGGGTAAGGGTTTGATCCACCCTCAATCAGCAACCTAGGGTTGGAGATTTCTTCCCCAATAAGTGAAAAATAGTTTGACTCTATATTAGAAAATATTTTTTGATTCAGTGTAAAATTGATTTTCTAGTTCACATAGTCGAGTAAAGTTTGGTTGAGTCTATTGATTTGTAAAATGAATCTGAACAGTGGAAGTGGCAAGAAAAGAGTGGTACGATGGCATCAGTGAAGGTGTGAGAAGAAGAAACTTCATCGATAGTAGTGTTGGGGGGAAAGTGGTGGAATCGAAAATGAAAGAGGAAGGTTACAGGGAATGACTTTTCATCAGCAGCACCAATGATGTGGGTTGGTAGGAGTGAAGAAGCAGAGGTGAGTTTTTCGGTAGGTCATGTGAAACGAGGAAACAATGGGGTTGTGAGGACATCAATGGTAGTGTGATATACCGACACCGACACTGAAAGGAAGTGTTTTTAGTGTAAAAGGAAGGAAGGAAGCTTTGTTGGTCTCACTGATGGGGATGTGAGTTATGTGAGACCGACATCGACAGTCAATGTTGATAGCATATAAAAAAATAGAACTTTCAATATTTTTGAAAGTACAAAATAATTAAGTTTCAACACAAAAACATAAATTAGATTAATTAAAAATAACATTTAATTAACTAATAAATTTAAGTCATAAAACTAAAATAATATTAAACAAAAAATTAAGAATTAGAATCAATTTAACTGATAAACTGAATTTGGGTTGTTAATGAAATTGAATCTTAATTTAAAAAAATTACATATTAAAATAATTATATGTAAATAGTTTAATTAATATATTGAATCAAGATTAACAAATTTGGAAAAGTTAAAATTAAAATATTTAAATTTTGTTAAATATATTAATTAAAGAGGTAGCAGTGTGTTCAAAAGAATAGATTTAGAGACTCAATGAGTCACTGATAGTGGAAAAATATAATAGGGGTACATCAGTAACTTATGATACTGATAACTAGTGTGTGTACGTCAATGAGACCGACAAACTAAAAAAAGTAACGACTTAATATTTTAACTGCAACATAGAATTAAAACTTATTAAGGAAAGTAAAGATTAATAATATAAATGAAATAACTAATTAACTAAAAGAGGATTAAAAACACATTATATCATTTAATCAAAACTCAAATTCTTAACTTATATTAAAGACAAACTAAAGAATTTAACATAATAATTCATGTTATTTTAAATATTTAAGATTATAAGATGAAAATTTTAAATAAAATATTAAATTAATTAAATTCAAATCAAATGATTAATTGATTAAATAATAGACTTGTCAAATTATTATAAAGTTAAGCACATTAAGATTACTAAACATAATAACAAATTATTAAACTAGAAAAAATTTGTAATTCTAAATTAAATATTTTAAAGGATAAAATTTCGATAATTAATTATAAATATTGATTAATTAATAAATTTAATTGAAAAAATACAAAATTGATTTTATTTATAAAAAGTGTATAATTAATTAATTAAATTATTAAAAACTAAGATAAAAGATGTGTAAAATTGTGTGAAATTGGATCCACTTCAATATATGGTACATGAATCATCGACTTGGTATAGATTACACGCAACATTGATGTTTCTACTAAACATCATTTTATTATTAAGATTATTTAAATGATATAATTATAACCTGACCATTAAACTTAGTTATATGAATATTAATAAATAATTTTAATATATTTTTTATAATGTTTTATATAGATATTGATAATAAAATATATATTTTTTGGTAAAGTATTTTTATTTTTAAAAAATACCGTTTTCTCGAATGTACTACTTTTAATAATAAAATTAATTTAGATACATTTATAAATTTAATTTTATAAAATAAAAATTATTTTTTAATTTATAATTTAGAAATTATCTTAGGGTTAATATTTAGGATTTTTATGATAAATTTCATTTTTTGATGAATAGTGAAAAATACTATTTTCTAGTTAAAAACTGCTTTTTTGTTTAAATAATTATTAATTTTAAATTATAATTTAAAAATTTTAAGTTAAAATTAGATAAAATATACTTATATTTATACAATTTAGGTAATTATAATCAATTTCACTTTGAAATTGAATATAAAAACTTAATAAACTTTTGAACTTCTTTCTGCTTTAAAGACCCGTAATTTCATCTCCTTTGTGGGATAAGAATTATTCATAAATTTTATGCTTCTGTGAATTGAATTTTTGAAAAACTGGAATACACCATTGTAATCATTATAACATTTAGATTATAATTAGATTTTTGTTTTATTTTTGACCAAAATTATTATTAAACGTGATTAAAATTAATCACAACGATTAAGGTTAAATTGAGATTAATTAGAGACTAAACCATAATCTTAGGGGCCCAAATAATCTACAAACTTGTCCAAAACCAATTGTATGGAAATTATTTATCCATAAACCTTCCATTATTTATTTATGTGTATTTTGTTTTACTTTTTTTTAGTTAAGAACATGTGTACACCTAACTTGTTTTAAAAAAATTCAAGTGATTCATTTTCCTTCCCTATAAAAGGAAACCACTTCTCCAACTTCTTAAAACCTCAAAAAACCTATTTAGTTAGTCCAAGATCTACCTAATCCACTTAAAAAAATCCATAAATTCTTCCTAGAAGACTCCCATTGGGAATAAATCTATCCAATTAAGCCTTTTGGCACAAACCAAAAGGAGTTACTCGATTAAGAGGTAACATCTTCTCTAAAGTCATTTCTTTTATTTTATTTTTCTACTCGATCCAGTTTATTTTTTTTCACAATTTTATAAAAAAATCAGTATCAAAAATATAATAGGATTTTTATGCTATGTTTTCAACCTACACTTACACACACCCCCATCTAAGGGATAATGAATATACTGTTTATGTGTATGGTGAACTACCGCCCCACTAAACAAGGATTGTTTAATTTTCCCTACCACCTATCATGGTGAAAATTATGATAGAAACTATATTTATAAACTTTATATATTATATTTATTATTTATTTATGCTTCTCTAGTCCTTTTAAAATAAATATATTTTTACTTTGCATTATGTGTTAATACAATAATTTAGTTTGAGTAAGTGTGAACTACCGCCCCCTTAAAGAGATATGATTCGTTCATACACTACATGGAATGTATTAAAGATGGGTTTAGTGATTATATATGATATATATGACATCATAAATCTAATTTAATAATGATATAAATTTCTACAAATAATTAATTTTCTTTCTTCCTTTCAATACTATAATAAAAACAGAAATAGTGTTCATGCGTACGTACGACTTGCTGTCTCCATGAACAGTGTACTCTATTTTGTACTTATATATTAAATATATTATTATAATACAAATATAATGGATATAAATTTTATTTATACCAAGTTTTACATTCTTTAATAATGATATAATTATAAGAACCAATAATATAACAAATTAAGACAAATGCGAAGAACAAAAAAATATTATCTGAAGCAAAACCTTAACATAGGATGGTTAACAAGAGGGTAATATAATGTCACAATAAGACCATATATTGTATTATATATAATAATATGAATATTTAAAATATTTATAATAAATTTTTATTTTATTATAAATATGTCTTGAATGAGTGCGACAAGATTCATGACAGAAGGTACGGAGATTTCATTTGACTTTATATTTTCATGAGATAAATGCAATGTTCGCCACTCTTTACTTTTGTGTGGTGTATATACTACACATGATTGTATTATATGTACCTTATAATTAAATTTATGGTTATTCACATATCCATTTTATGAAATTCCTTTCATGTGGTTTAAGTTTCAAAAGTTACTAAATCAGTAAAATAGTTTAGTCTTAATTTTCCTTTGTTGAGACTCATGTTTTGTTATGCACCTAAATTCTCTTTAAAGGTGTATATAATTTAATTTTAAACATTATATAATGAATTTATTTTTTTAATGATATTTTATGCTTTGTTTAATTTATTTTTCTTATATGGATAGTATGATACCATTTTACTAAGTTATATAATTTTATTGTGACAATCTCATCATTTTTTCAAGATTGTATATGTTTATGCTTACTTAAATGAAATATTATGATCCATCTCTCAAGAACACTCATATGATTAATTATCCTCTATTTATTTTTAAAATACTCATATATTAGTTCCATTTTCCACTCTTTGTTACTTATGATAATGTTTTTAAGAAAAATATGATCGTCTCTCTCTCTGGTCAGAAATCTATTATATTCGAAAACCATGTTTTCAAAAATGTTTTCAAAAATGTATTCAAAAAAGTTTTAAAAAATATTTTCAAAAGATATTTGAAGATAATTTTCAAGTAAAAAGGGGTTCAAAAACGTTTTATAGTTTTTAATTCTTCCTTTATTTGTTTTCAAAGCTATTTTTAAAAGAAAAATGTTTTCATAAAGGTTTTATGTTCTAAAAAGTTCTTTCAATACAGAAAAGATATTTTCCTCATGAATTGATTTTAAAAAGATATTTAAAATTTTTTCCCATATAAGATAACATCTGTTGGTGTTACTCATCACTTTCTAAGGAAATTATTCAATGTTTCTATTCAAACACTTTCTCTTAATGGATTCTTTTTTGATGTAATGATGTTTATGAAACCCATTTCTCTTTCACGGGTTATATGATTTTGAAATACACTTCTTTTCATGGGTTTTGTTCATGATGAAATTATTATGAAACCTATATCTTTCCGTAGGTTATGATATTATTTCATATTTATAATACCCATTTCATTTCACAGGTTATGATATGTTTATTTATTATATTGGGGAACATGTATGTGTGATTTCATTATGAGATGTGTGGGACCTATATCCCCCATCAATGAATGGGGTAAAGATTTATATCTTATGAGATAGACTAATATTGTCTTGGTAATGAACCTTGACTACTAATATGTCCATGGGAGTGAACCATGACTACCAAGATGGTATTGAGAGTGAACCTATAATACCAATATTTTTTTGGTAGTGATGCATTGGCTACTCTAGAAATCATATTATATATGCTTATGTTTCTTACAAAATTCCATGTTTTATTACAATATTAATCATTCAGGGATTATGTTATCTATTTCCTTATGATTAATGTCTTATAAACAACCAATATTTATTATTTTATTCATATATATGATATTTGATATGCATGGTATGATATTTGTTTTCATGATCATGTTCTCATGCCCTTATTCTCATGATTATGTTTACATATCTCCCTTGTTTATCCTTACTGATCATTTGAGCTCACCACTTTGTACATTTACTTACTAGGTTTATGAAGATATGTATTATATTTGATGTGTTTATGAAGGTTTCTTGTCTAGAAGAACCTAGTGGTACATAATTTAGCTCCCTTATGTTTCAGTGCTTATGTTTCCATGTTTCCGAAGGCACTAGACAAGTACGGTCTTTGGGTGTCTGTTTATATAATGTTTTAAGTATTCTGAAAATGATATGTAATGTTAATGCATGAAAAGAGAGGGTAAATATATCCTTATATGTTCTTTATATAAATTATATTCAGAAAGGAATATATAAATCTTCTTTGGATAGATTTGTAAGATAAGAAATTATTTCATTTATCATAGAATATTAATTTAAAACAAATTCTCCATATCCTTAACTAACCTTTCACACATTTATTCATTATTACCCACAAATATGACATAATTAAAATATACAATCACAATTATGGAACCATACTTATTTTATTTTATGTAGAGGTTGTTTCCGATTCTTCCTTTTCAAAATATGAACTTCTTCAAGAAATTAGAGATTTTAGATTACTAAGATCATGGATATTGTTTCAATTTATAAAATTATTTATTTAACTTGAAAAAAAATATTTATTCTTTACCAAGTAAAAAAAACTTTGTTTTAAGATATAAACTTCATATTCTAGCACCCCATTAAGAAAACAAGACTTGACATCCTTTGAAATATCTTATACATTTATTGTGCAATAATAACAAGAAAGATTCTGATGGTTTCAAGTATCACTACTAGAGAGAATGTATCACCATAATCAATGTATAAAAACTTTTACTAACCTTAAAAAACTACTCTTTATTTTTTTCTGATGAATTCACCTTTTTTATTCAACTTGATTTAAAATAGACATTCTTACCAATAATGTTTTTACCTTCTGGTTTGGGCACAAGTTCCCTTGTATCATTCTTATCAATCTGATCTAGTTATTCATTCATGGAATCAATAAAATATTTATTCTCCAAATCTTCTTCAATATAAATTGTCTTAAATTATTAATATAAAGAATTATGTGAAACTAACCTCAATGTTGTTCTAGTTTGAACCTATTTCCCTTTACTGACAATGATATTTTGGACCACCATCCATTTTCCCAGACTACGATAAGAAGAATAAGAATGTTCCATATCATTTGAAATAGTTGAATCAATATATTTATCTTGTTTATTTTCAACATTTTTACTCTTGTTAGAAACATTTTTATGTTGTTAAATAATAACAACTTTATATTTACTTTCTTATATATTTGAAACTTCATATAAAATTTGTTTATCATAATTCTCTATAACTTTAACATTTTAAGCATAAAAAATAATTTATATATATTTATTGTAGAATATTTATCATTTTACATTATTAGGGTATCCATTAAAGAGTCCATATTTACCTTTTTTAATCAAACTTACTAGGACTTGGATCTTTGAAATTGATAATACAATAAATTCTAAACACCCTGAGGTATTTCAAACTTTGGTTTTTTCTATAATAAATCTCTTAATAAGTCATATAAAATTATTTATTGTATAATAATTGATTATAAATATAACTTAGTAATCCAATATTTTTCCTCCAAAAGTATCATGAAGTATCATGTTCAATCAACGTAGTTCATCCCATCTCTACCAAAATTGTATTTATTATTTTAGTAACACCATTTTGATATGGTGTGTATAGTGTGTTGAATTATTGAAAAATTACTTGGTTTAAATGATAACATATAAACATAAATTTTTTCATATTTTACACTAATATTAGTTTAATTATTATTTATATAATATCCAAATTCTTTTTCAGCATTTATCCTAAAACACTTAAAATTATTGAGATCCTTCTCTATGTGTTTCAAAAACACAATACATGTAATGTAAGTAAAATAATCAATAAAAAATAATATACTCATCTATATTTTTTAATTGTTTTCTCATGGTAATGTATGTATTAAAATGTATAATATCCAAGGAATTTGTTGAATGTATCTCAACTTTCTTATATGATAAGTTTGTAATCTTACCTTTATTCCAAATAGAAAAACACCAATCTCTTATTCTTGAATATTTCTCTCTTTTTCATCTTTCTCAAATTCACTTATTACTTATGTCCTAATCTCTAATTACATATCTAAGTTTCTTTCATCGTACTTAGATGTGACTAACTATGCACATCACCAACTTATACCAAGTTTCACCTTGTTCATTTCCCACTTGTAATAAATTTCCCATCTTCAAGGATTTTGAAATAATACATATCTTATAAAAAAAATTGTTTCCTTCATCAATGATTTTTTAATCACTTAACAAGTTGTGTTTAATTCCATAAAAAAATAAGGATATTTTTTATTTTAACTTTTATTTTCCAATGATAGGATATCAAACTGCTTTAATTCTAAGGTAATTATCATTCCAAACATAATTATCACTTCTTTGTATTCATTTAAATTCTCAAAAAAACCCCAAATACCCAATAATATGCGAATAAAACCCACTAAATAGTATCTAAGTTTATTTTCCTTTTATTATTTGATATAAGTTTCAATAATTAAAGAATTTTACAGGCCTTTTTATTTCTTATCATGCAGTTTCTGAGATCTTTGTATAATATTTATTATTCTAGTAACATAAAAAGACATAATTTATCATGATTTATAGACTAAGAAAATCATTAAAAAAAATTCTGTAGGTTTCCATCTATTTTCAATATTAAAAATATCTTTCTTAGGTTGTTTTCTTTGAGTAGGTTAACTCCCCCTCAAACACTACCTCCAATTACTCTTGGACTCATTATAGTATAGATAATTACACCATAATATCTTCATTATATGAAAGAATACTACAATGTACTAGTAATATCAATATAAATCATATTTTCCTCCATAAATTACAATCTATTCATATATCACCCCATGATTTTATGGTATGTAATCTCTTCGATAACTTAAATTGCACCCAAACCAATCCTAAACGAATCATGATATACTATTAATATTATATTTAAAATAGAATTATATATTAGACATTAAATTTGTGGCTATTAATAGGATTAACTATCTTTTAAAAATATATTATTTAATTAATTGTATACTAATTAATTAGAAATAAATATAAAACCAATTTAATATAAAGAAAATGTTTTTATAAAAACTATTTAAATGCACACAAGTGTGTTTTGTACCAATAAAAAAAATAATTTTTGGATTATATTAATATAGTATATGAAATATAGTATTTAAAACTCATACTATATGTTTTCTAGAAATTATATAAGAACACATCCAATTTTACACTTAAAAGATGTATTTTTAAAAAAATACAATTTTACTACCTTTTGATGGAACACTTGTTTTAAATCTAGTTTTTACACTTATAAATTTTTGTTGAAAAAACAAACTCTTTATTTTAAAGAGGAATATCAAAATTTTATTTGATTGTATTTTTGGTACTTTTCTGATAAGTTACATGTTTTGATGAATAGTGATAAAATATTGCATTTTAATTGAAAATTGTTTTTTCAAATAAGTAATTTATAGTGTTAAATTATATTTTTAATTTGTTTTAAAGTATAATTAGATCAATGTTTTATATTTAAATCTAATTTATTTCATTTTAATCAATTTCACAATGAATTGGTATATAAAAAAATTTAATCTTTTGAACATTTTCACTTTAAAGACATGTTTTATCGTTCCGTCAACGAGACTAATTTTAAATTAATTTTAGACAATCATGTGTTTTGAATTTAGAATAATTGATTCCATATTTTGAATCATAATTTATAAATTTATTAAATAGGTCCCTTTTATTTTTAAACAATATGAATAGTAACTTTAGTAATTTTTTTAATTACCACGGTTAAGGGTAAATCAGGTAATTAAGTGTAAAAATAATATTATTAATATTATAAAATTACCATAACTCTTGTGATAATATTATTTTATAAGTGATTATAGACCAAAATCATCCTTGATATTATTTTATGGCCTCTTGGAGCCATTGGTATCACTTTTAGCCTTTTATAGTATTTTATTCTAAAGAAATCCAAAAATGTCATACTCATGTTTTTAATAAGTATTACATTTTTTATATATATTTATTCAGAAGATATATTTGAATATAAATATTAATTTGAAATATAAAATTTTATCTTCAACATGATAATTTTTTTTACTTTTTAGAAAATAAATAATTAAAATATTGCTTGAATAATGATGATGTTGTAATTGTTTAATTAGTGGATATATCAAATGAATGTTATTAAAAATATTAAAATAAATATAATTTGATATAATTAACAAAATTCACAAATTTTCTATATTTACTAGACATATTATAAATCTATTAAAGGTTTTATATCAAATTTATATTGTGTATTGATATTTTTTAAAAAATTCAACTAATGAATAATGTCAAAATTGACACTAATGATATTTTAAAATAAATAATAATTTATTAAATGATATAAAATTCATAAAAATATAAATTTGGTAAAATAATTGGTATTTTTTTTAAATTTCATACAAGAATCATTTATGGTTTTTTGGATTTTTATAGTAACTATATTTACCATTAAAGAGTAAAAAAACCAAGTTATCATGGTAAGAGTTAAAGGGTTTAACTAAGGGTTAAATACAAAAGATAAGGGTATTAATTTGACCTAAACTTGTATAAAAATTATTTTATAAGAGGATTTATACCCATAATCATATTATATTTGAAATAAATTTCATTTGAAACATTAAGAATTGAAAATTAATTTATATTAAATTAATATTTTGAGAATTTACAAAAGTGGCCCTCACCTAAATTATAAAAGGGAACATCCTCCCTAAGTTCCTCACACCACTTTGAGACTTTTAGATAAATTTTTTTCACATTTATCCTCCCAAATTCTCTCCCTTCATATGATAAACCTTACTTTGGGAAGAAATCCAAACGAATAAATCTTTTGTGAAAATCAAAATGAGATACCTAATGAACATGTGACGTTCATCAATGAATGTTTTTTTTCATTACATCCATAAGACCCTTAAATTATTTTTATTTAATGTTTATATAATAACCATAGTAAGGTAAATTTATGGATATATTTTTATATTAAGGTTTTTAACTACACTCACAAACACTTCCGTCAAATGAGATTCACAATCATCATTCGTGTGTACAAAAAACTATCGTCACACGAAATAATGTTGTTTGTTCTTCAATTTCCACATTTAATGGCTAGTAATATTGATATAAATTATTTTTTTATATGATAAATATGATATTTATGATGTATTTATTCTTTTTTAATTATTATATAACACATACCTTTATGATTTCCATTTTTAGTAAATACGATAACATTGTTTGTGGACTTGTGGACTACTACCCCCTCAAAATGATGTGACTCATTCACAAATTACATTGAATGTATTAAGGATGGTTTTAGTGGATTTATATAATATATATGAAAAAATAATTCTACTATAATTTTATTAATTACTTAATTTCTTTCAATATTAAAATAAAATGGAAACAACGTCCATGCGTATGTATGACCTACCATCTCCCTGAACAATGTATTTAATTTTCAATTTTTATCTTTTATAGTTTATTATAAATATTATGAATATATATGATATTTATTTCTTGTTTATAATTCTAGATATTATGAAATCATGATATAATTAGGATATTAAAAAATATAACATATCAAAACACATGAAAAAAACAAAGTTGCTATTACCCGAAATGTAACTTTAACATGGAATTGTTAATAAAATGGTAATATAAATTCATAAGTAAATAATATATGGTATTATAGAAATTAATATGGTTCCATTATAGATTTATAATTAACATATATCAATTATACAAGAGGTTTGAATGAGTATTATGTGATTTTAGACATAAGGTAAGGGGTTTTGTCTCACTTTTATTTATGCGGGACACATTCCTTATACACTACTTGTTTCTTTTTGTGGTGTATATACTATGAATGAATGTAATTTATGGGTATTATTTTGAAGATTATAGTTTATTCGTACCCATGTAATTTTATTTCTTTCATGAGGAATATGATTCCACACATTATAAAGTTATAAGGTCTTAATTCACAATCAGACCATTAATTGAGAATACTTCTATTTAAGTCTCTAATAGGGAGTATTTATCTTCTATATAAATATTTTCTAATTTTTTTTCAAAAGTATTTTACTATTCTCCTATGAATGTGTAAATTATTTATTTTACCCTTAATTTAATTTTTATAAAATTATTTGAAAGAAATATTTTTGTAATTTTCCAAACAAGGTGTTTTATGACTCTTTTGACTAAAATACAGAAGGAATGTTTTTTTAAATTATACAGAATGAGAAGATTTTCCCACCATCATGATGACTTAATATTTTAAATCTTTCTTTACAGTTTTAGAAGTTTCTTTTCTAATAAAATGTTTTCATTTAAAATTGTGTGTCGTTTTAAATAAATCATTTCAAAGTAAAAAGGGCATTTCTCTAAAAAAACATAAAAGATTTTATTATATTATATTCATCTATGATATCATCCACTGTTTAATATTATTCTTAATTAAGTTTGATATCTTATGATATCATTTACTATATTTCATTGAATAGTTTATAATTTAGTTTGACTGTGGATGTTCTATTTTGATACCATTTAATATTTATGGTTAAAGTATTCACATTTCGTATGATAATTATTAATAGAAATTTTTATATTGCTTATGTTTCATCCCTTTCATTAGAGGAACGAATTGGATTTAGTAAGTGTCATGTGGGGCCTTCTATATCCCCTTGATACAGTGGTAGGTCTCATGAGACAAACAAGTTTGGGTATTTTTGAAGGCCTTACCCATTTATGTATGGTGTCTTTGTTGATGCCTTGAAGGCATGTGTATGATTTCTGATATTATGAATTTTATCTTTATGAGATTAGTTATTGATAATCAATGTGAGTATTTGACTAATAGAATATCCATGGTTAAGTATATTTCTCATGTGATTATTCATATGGTGTTATTTGGTTAAATTTTAATTCATACCATATCATGATCAAGATTATGTTTTAATGGAATGTGTTGTTAGTTATTCTACTTACCATATTGTTTATTTTTTTTTATGATACTTTTCACTGTATGGTTATCCTTACTGAGAATATAAGATCACCCCTTTATTATGTTTTATTTTTCCATAGGATTCCATGATGTATATTATGACTGACATTCAAGGACAATCTAAAAGAATAGAGATGTTTCCAATGGATTTTCTATGTTTTATTCCATTTCATGTTGTAATGTAAAACTTATGTTTGTATCTAGTTTTCCAAAGCTACTAAACTATTTGGTCCTTTGGGATGCAATCACTTGTACCAATTACCAATGTAATTAAGTACGACACTACCTCTATGCTACTGGGTTCGGGGTCATTACAATTGGTATCAGAGAAAGTTTACTAAAAAACTTCGGAACTAAATTTTGGAAAATATATATTATAGAGTAAAACCATACAATATATTTTTGAAATATAACCAAATAAACTTATATTATTATTTAGAGATTAGTTATACCTAAATATACAATTTAGGTTATGTGATTAACTAGTTATAAGATTATACATTATGTTTCATAATGTTATGATCTAATCTAGTGTGTTCCATTTTTTGTAAATGGATCATAGTAGATGGAATGGAAAATGTTTTAACACATGTAATCCATGTAAGGATTTCCCACCTATTCAAGATAATGATTTTGGAGTTAGAGCTACAATTGGTTTTGAATAACTTATAAAAATACCAGGACAACTGAATCAGGTTATGAATAATAACCTTACCCGTATGGAGCATCCTGATCCACAACACAGAGGAACAATGTTAGAAAACTTCATGATACAACAACCTCCATCATTCAATGGGACAAAAATGGGTTTTATTTGAGAAATAGAAAAGTTCCTTAGAAAATAATTTCTCACTTTGGGAAGCAAGGAAAGAGATAAGGTTTTCACAGAAGTTTATAATCATTCTAGATATTTGGATCTATGGTGGTCATTGATTCAAAACACTAGGGAAGATGAGGTAATATAAAAAATATAACAAAAGTATTTTAAGGAATATTTCTTAGAAAACATTTTCCCTCACGAACAACAAGTGGATATGGAGAGGCGATTTCTGAGTCTGAGGAAAAATGAGGATAAGAATGTTTCTAAATCTGAATCCATGTTTACAAGGTTATAAAGGCATGATGTGGAATAAATATGCAACCCAAGGAGTAATAATAATTGTTTCTTTGATAGGTTAAAGTTATTACTATAAAATGAATTGGTCTCCCAAGATTTCTCATTATATAGAGATATAGTCTCATGTGCTATCAATATAGAGAAATAATTTTCTAAGTTTTATGATTTTAGAGGAAAGTGTAAGAATTAGAGAATGATGGAGAAAGAGATGGATAAAGAGAAAAGGAAAGAAGGATTATTTGACATGTGATAATTGTGGGAATAAACACCCTGGTACTTTCCTAAATGGAATGGGGGTTTGTTACAAGTATGGAAAGAAAGGTAACTAGGCACGTGATTTTTAGGGAAATGAAGAATTTATAAATGTGAAAATTTTCAACTAAAAGGATATGTGGAACTACACAAATGAATTTACCAAGCATCAAGTAAATATAACTCCTAAAAAGAAAATAGATAAAGGTCATACTTATGTTGTTACTATAGTTGAAGTGGAATAATTAATGTATTTGTTTTTTTATTCAAGAATTATTTTGTAATATTTTGGTTATAAGAATAAAGAGATATATAAGGATTTTACTATAATACTTATTCATTAAGTATTTGAAATAATTAATGTTATAATTATGGTTTCAAAGGTGATAATGGTATTCATATATTTTTTATATGAAAAAAATATTTTCATTAATTTGTTTGGGGAAATCTAATGTTAAATTGATTTTTGGAAATTTAATGAACATATAAATTTTTGGAATGTGAATTTGGAAAGATGTATTTTGGATGAGTCTTAAGGTTGGAATGGATTAACTTGAGAATTGTATATTATTGTTTAAGGTTAAAATATGATTTATTGGATACCTTGTGCTTACCTTTTTGTTTTTAGTAAAGATTTAGAGGATAGAGGAAATACTTTTAGACCTTATGATTCATCAAAAGTTCTTAAGGAAAATATATTCATCTTGAATATACATCTTCAGGTGTATGAAATAAAGTGAAAATAGATCGAAGAAATACAAAAGGATGAGATTTCTCTTACAACCTAGAAAGAAATCAAGAAAGTGTTTATCTGTATTATAAATTTGTACCTTATCTATAGGAAAGGAATTTTGAACTAAAAAACTATCTGTTTAATTTTATTATTTATAATAAATGACCTCTTTAACCCATCATAAATTTATGGTTTTGTGATTCTTAAAATTTTAATGACTATGTTCTATATCACTCTCCATAAAAACTTGGTAGTTATATTTCTCTTCCATGTCTACATTTTCTCTTTCCTCTAATGATTTTCTATTTGAAGGGCTAATTTTGTAGTGACCTTCACATTTCCCCTTCCCTCTTATTAAGAGGATGTTTTATTAACAGTATTTCTCATGTGTGTTTCCTAAAAAGAAACTTTTAAGTATCATCCTTTAATTTTTGAACTGAAATTTCAAATTGAGAGGAATTTTTTTAAGGAGAGAAGAACATAATACACAAAAATTTTATGGTATGTAATCTCTTCTATATCTTGTGTTTCACGCAACACCAAGCTTAAAAGAATCATGATATAATATAAATAATACTATTTAAAATTAAATTATTACTTATCCATTTAATTTTTTGTGATAAATATTATTAAATAACTTATGAAAATATATTATTGAATTAATTGGTTACCAATTAATTGGAAATAAATATAAATACCAATTTAATATAAATGAAATGTTTTTACAAAAAACAATTTAATGCACACAAATGTGTTTTATATCAATACAATAAAAAAATAACACTTTTTAGATTATATTAATATAAATAATTCAATATAATACTTAATATTCAATCTATGTGATTTCTATACTGGATATAAGAACAAATCAAATTTTTACGCATAAAAGATGTATTTCAATAAAAAGACAGTTTTACAGCCTTTTGATGGAACACGTGTTTTAAATCCAATTTTTGAAAATTTTATAAATTATATTTGAAAAAAATGAAATTCTTACTTGAAATAATAATATCAAAATTTACTTTGAATTTTTTATACTTTTCTAATAAGTTTCATGTTTTGATGAATAGTGATAAAATATTGCATTTTAATTGAAAAAAACTTTTTCATCTAATTAATTTATGGGGTTAAATTAAATTTTCAATTAGTTTTAATGTATAATTAGTTCAATTTTTTTATCATTAAATCTAATTTAGGTCAATGTAATCCATTTCACATCGAATTTTGATATAAAAACATTTTAATCTTTGGAATGTTTTCACTTTAAAACCCAGTTTTCTCAATCTATCAATGGGGTTAACTTTAAATTAATTTAATCCAATTATGTGATTTGAATTTTCAAAAATAGATTCCTTATTTGGAATAATGAGGTCCAAATTTGGTAATAGGTCCATTTTATTTTTGGAAAATATGAATAGCAACATTAATTTTTTTAATTACCACAGTTAAGGGTAAATCAGGTAATGAAGGGTAAAAATAACAATATTAGAAAATTACCATAAAACTAGTCCTAATTTTACTTCATGATTGAATATAGAAAGAAATCATCCTAGGGATAATTTTATGGTCTCTTATAGTTATTTGTATGACTTTAATCCATTTATAGTATATTATTCTAGGAAAAGTCAATTATGTAGTACTCATGATTTAAATAAGCATTACATTTTTTATATATGGTTATTGTAGTACCCCGTAATTCCATTAATTTTTTTTAAAAAAATAAATGTGATTATTTTAAGACCCAGAGTCGAGATGACGTGCAATTCCGATGCCCGAAGTTACCTAAATGATTTGTCGAAAAATGTTAAGTTTTAAATAGTACACATGAGTAGTTTTACTGAAAAAGTTGAATAACTAATAAACGGGTTCCCAGTTTGAAAATCTAAGTGTACTGTTGCATTTAGGATGGTAGGTTTACTCTAGGAACAACTTAAGTTTTGTTGGCGCATGCCTCTAGTGAGAAAACCCAAAAATAGCATACCCATAAATAAAATAATTAAATAAAATTATTTATTTTTTAAATTGTTATAACTCATGAAAGGTGACTCCGATTGAAAATATAAGTTCACCATTGAACTTGTGAAGGTATGCTTTCTTTAGGCATAACCAAACATTGGTCGTCGCGGGCCAACAATGGAAGTTAGTTTTTGGTCGTAAAAAAGAATAATTAAGTAACAATTATTTTATTGTCAAATCCTTATAAATCCTAAATAGTAACTCAGATTTGTAATTAGAGAGTACCGTTGAACTCGTGAGGGCATGTTTTCCTTCGGTGGAGCTTAACCTTGACCTGCGTGGGTCGAGGGTGAAAGATAGTTTTTCGATCTTTTTTTAAGCGAATTAAAATGGTGCACGTACGTGGTTTTGAAAAATTCTAAATAGGTGTTCGGATTGGAAATCTGAGGGAACCGTTGCATTTGGAATGATGAAATTATCTAATAATGGACCTAACCACAACCGGTGCGAGTCAAGGGAAAAAGATAATTTTCGGACCTTTTGAAAGAGAAATAAATTAAATTAAAATGTTATTTTATTTTCATTTCCTCACCGTTGAGCGGTGGCACGACAACACTATAGTGCTATGATGAGGAGGTGAAGAAACCCATTAATGACGATCTTAAATTAGAGGCATAATGACTCATTAATCAAAGCATAACGATGCGATGACACAACCTAACAAAAATGTTGAGACACATTTCTCTTTTAATGAGACAACAGGTTGGAGAATCATATTTAGAATTTCTCTGACAGATAGTGAAGGATTTCTCTCTAATAAATAATGCCGGCGAATCACTAACGACATTAGAATGCCTCGAAAAATGGGATTGGTGCGCAATGAATACCAATGGATTCGAAGAACGTAAAGTGGATTCCTATAAACAGATCACCCCAATGACAAACTCATTCACAGGTAGGGGTTACATTTTTTATTTGAATGGTCGTTCTTCTTTCTAAACAACAAATGCGGACCAATCCACAAATAGGTTGATCCACAAATTGTTTTTCTTGTGGTAGGGTTCCTTTTATTGTGGTTTACATTGGGATAGAACTTTGTTAAAGCCTTATAACCTTCCCCTTGATTTAAAAATTCTAATGCAGAGGGTGCAGGCCGATAGGAATAAGGCACAATCCCTTCTTCCCTTGTGAATTCTTGATGGATGCAACTTAAAAATGGAGGCAAGGGGTTTTTGAGGCCATAGTAGGGGAGATGATGACTCGAGAAGACCGCCGACATAGACGGTTCATGAGATGGACCATCGAAGCGGACCTGGTGGTCTGTGGAAGGGGCCACTGGCGGCCCGCGGTTGTGGACGTGGGTGGGTGGCGGCGCACCATGATGGTGCACCGTGGGAAAAAGAGTTGCGACCAGCTCAGGCCACGACGATGATGTAGGAGCCTCCGGTGCTTGGGCCAGTGGCTGGCGGGGATGGGACCTGACTGATCGACCACATCAGGTGGAGCGGCCCATGCCACGTGGGCCATAGATTCCCGCTGGAATGTGGTCCAGGGACTTTGTGCGGGACCAGGTGGGGCAGCTGGCACTGGGAGGCCGCATGCATCCGAACCAGACCGCCTTACGGGCTGGGCAGTGGGGTGCAAGAGATGGACCGCTAGGCAGCTCGGGCTGGAATCAAAGTAAACGGGAAATTACCGAGTCCCTGGGCAGCCCTGGTAGGAAATAGACTAGCCTGCCAGTTTGGGGTCGGGTCAGATGGGATCGGGTCGCCCGGCGACCCAGCGATCTGGACCCCTAGCCGAACCAGGCCAGGTCCAACAAAGCCCAATGTTCCTGACCTGCTAGCCAGGCATGACCGAGTTAGCCCATACCTAAACCAGGTCTGGTCGGGTCAGTCAAACTAGTCTGGGTCTTGCGGGACCCATGGTTCGGGTTGGTCGGGTCGGTCCGACCAGGTCAGACCAGGCTCGGTCATAACCGAGATTTATTTACTAAAACACTAATACCTATCTAACCAGGCATCTAATTGACGAGTCATTTGCGGGGTTGGACCCCTCGCAGCGAGGAGGATATTTTGGCATACTCTAAGGAGGATTTCATGGAAGTTGGAATATCGAAAATGGATTGAGGAGTGATTTCTCCTTGAATCAAGTGCACTAGGTGCAGATATCCTTCGGTTTAATGATACTGGAATACTGCTGACAAGCGACCCTGTGTGGATCAACTACGATGGACTAGTGGAAAGTGTCTATGTGTGACCCGAAAATCCCATGGTGGGGAGTGACTCTGTGTGACCCGGCATACCCATGGTACTCATCGGGAGGAGTACCTCAGTATGATGGCTAATGTGGGAAGTGACTCTGTGTGACCCGACAGATCCATAGTGGGGAGCGGCTCTGTGTGACCCAACATACCCATGGTACTCATCAAGGATCAGTACCACAATAGTCCAAGGCTAGTGGGAAGTGGCTCTGTGTGACCCGGCAGGCCCATGGTGGGGATCATCTCTGTGTGACCTAGCATAACCAAGGTACTGATTAGGGAGGAGTACCCCAACATCCCAATGTGTTCAGTGTTGCGACTGATGGTCTTGATTTCTATACTCTATATTATACTTGCGTGAGCTGAATCTTAGTGAACTTAGTGTACTCGGTGTACTCTCCTCAGTGGTGTACTTAGTGTACTTGGTGTACTCTTCTCAGTGGTGTACTTAGTGTGTTTGGAATACTCTCCTCAGTGGTGTACTTAGTGTACTTGGTGTACTCTCCTCTGTGGTGTACTTTGTGTACTTGGTGCACTCTTCTCAATGGTGTACTTAGTGTACTTGGGGGTACTCTCCTCAGTTGTGTAGTTAGTGTACATGACATACTCTCCTCAATGGTGTACTTAGTGTACTTAGTGTACTGACAATACCTTGTGCATACTATCCTTTTTGGTCTTTCCTTTGTGGTTGGGGTCCCTATTGAGTATTTTGTTACTCACCCCTACACGGTCTTCGCCCTCACATGTCGTGTCCCATGCAGGTGATCGATGCTTCGATGGAGACCTTGGTGGCCCTTGACCAGGTGGTGCTCAGTGAGATGGGAAAAAAGGAATCTTCAATGGAGACCTTGGAAATTAGAGAAAAAGTGGTTCTCAGTGAGATGGGATGGACGGGCATACTATTATCGCTACAGACAGCTACCCTTCACCTACCCTTCAGGTAGTGTCTCGAGCGGACGGACTGGGGAGTTGTACTTTCCTTTGTGGGTTTGAGCATGTATTATGGCCCCTTTGTACTTTCCTTTGATGTTTTAGTCTTGTATTCTACACCCTTTGTCCTTTTAGTTTGTGTTGTTTTCATGTGTATTGGTCTAAAGGCAAATGCCTTCCTGTTCTTGGATATGCCTTCTTGGTGCTAGTCACCAGCCCCTGGCCTTTAGAAGGAGGGCTTTGGGTTAGTCATGAAACGAGCCCTGGGGGATGGGTCATGACAGTTATTCTGAATATATATTGGACTATAAATATCCATTTAATATATAAAATTTTTATATTCATCATGATAATTTATTTTTAATTTTTAGGGAGGAAATAATTAATTTAAAGGCTTGCACGATGATGATGCAATAATTGTTTAATTAATGGACATATCAAATAAATGTTATTAAAATATTTAAATAAATATAATTTAATACAATTAATTTCATCCAAGAACTTTCTAGAAGAACTAGACATATTAAGGATGTATTAAAGGTGTTTTTTATTGAATTTATCTTATGCATTTATATTTTTTAAAAAGTCAAGTAATGAATAATGTCAAAAATGACAATAATTATATTTTAAAATGAACAATATTTTATTAAATGATATAAAATTAATAAAAATTTAAAATTAATCCAAATTATTTTTATAAGGTTTAGAATTTCATCCATTACTCATTTATGGTTATTTTTTGATTTTATAGTATCTATATTAACCCTTAAAGAGTGAAAATCCAGGTCATCGCGGTAAGAGTTAATGGGTATAACTAAGGGTTAAAGCCAAATGATAAGGGTAATAGTGTGTCCTAAAATTGAATATAAATTATTGTTTGAGATAATTTGGAACCATTATCATCTTAAATCATAAATAATTCACTTGGGAGACATTTGAAATTGAAAATTAATTTATATTAATTTACTATTTTGAGAGTTTCCAAAAGTGCTCCTCACCTCAATTTTAAAATGGCACCTCCTCCCTCACTTCTTCACACTATAATTATCCTAATATATCGACCAAAATATACCCATTTCTCCTAAAAACTTCCATCCCCTCATCCTAGAATACTTACTTTTGGAATAAATTAATCTGGTGAATTTATTTTGTGAAAATCAGTAAGGGATACCCAAAGAAGAGGCAATGTTCATCAATTAATGTTTTTGTTTTATTACTTCTTTAAGACCATTAAATGATTTTTATTTTAGGTTTATATAATAAATTAAGTTTCCTAAATATATAAAGATATTGTTAAATTAAGGGTTTTACCTACACTCATGCACTCCTCAAATGGGCTTCACAATCATAATTCCTGTATACGACAGACTACCGCCTCGCGAACCGATGTTGTTCATTATTCCATTGACACCTTTTATGGTTATGAATAATGATGGAATTTATATTTTTATATGATAAATATGATATTTATGATGTATTAATTATTTTTTAATTATTATATAACATAAATCTTCATGATTTTCATTTTTTTGTAAATACGATAACTTCATTTTGGGACATGTGGACTACCGCCTCCACAAAATGCTATGATTCATTCACACTTTACATGAATTGTATTAAGGATGGGTTTAGTGAAAATATATGATATATAAGACATAATAATTATGCTATAATTATATTAATTAATTTCTTTCTTTCATTATAATAAGAAAATGGAAACATCATTTATGCATATGTACGACCTACCGTCTCCATGAACGATGAATTTCATTTTCTATTTGTATATTTTATAAATTATTATAAATTTATTGAATATATATGATATTTATGTCATTTTTATAATTATTGATATGATTAAATCATTTTATAAGCAATATTATAAAATATATAAAAAACCTAAACACATTTAAAAAACAAATCGGTTATTACCCGAAATATATCTTTAACATGGAATTATTAATAAATGGGTAATATAAAGTCATAAGTTTATCGTATATGGTATTATAGAAATTAATATAGTTCTATGATAGAGGAGTAATAAAACAATATCTATTATACATGAGTTTTTAATGAGTATAAAAAGAGTCAATATATAAGTTAAGGGATTTTCCCTCACTTTTATTTCTATGAGATACATGCCTTATACACTACTTGTTTTAATTTTGGGGTGCATATACTAACCATGAATGTGTTTTATGAGTATTATTATGAATATTATGGTATATTCATTTCAATATATTTTTCTTTATTTCATGGTTCATATTATTCTATTGATTATAAATTTGTAAGGGGTTAATTTTCAATCTCATCATTAAAAATGATTAACTTTGTTTAAGTATCCATAGGGGAATATTTCTCTTCCATGTCAATGTTTTTTTTAAATTGAAATGTTTTTACTATTATCATATGAATGTATAAATTATTTATTTTACCCTTGTTTTACTTTTTATAAATTGGTCTGAAATAAATATTGTTTTCCTTTTTCAAATGAGGAGCTTTATGAATTTTTTAACAAAAACATGGATGGAATGTTTTTTTAACTTATAAAACATGACAGGTTTTCCCACCATTGTGATTTCTTAATGTTTTTAAGATTAATTTACATGTTTACAAGGTTCTTTTCAAATAATTTTTTTTAATTTATAATTGCATGTATTTTTAAATAAATTATTTCAAAGTAAAATGGGTATTTCTCTCACAAAATCTCAATGATTTTATTAGAGTATTTTAATCTATGTAAAAATCCTCAGTTGAATATTATGCTTAATTTAGGTTTATATTTTTTTATGTCATTTTCCATATTTTATTGAATGGTTTATGATTAAATTTCACCATGGATGTGATATTTTGATACCATTCATAGTTTATGGTTAATGTATTTACATTTCATATGATAATTTTTAATATGAAGGTTTATGTTGGTTATGTTTAACCCATTTCCTAAGAGGAATGCATTGGAATTAGTAAGTCTCATATGTTTCTTACTATATTTTCTTGATGTGTTGGTATATCTCATGAGAAAAAACTAGTTTGGGTATAGGCCAATGCCTCACCCGTTTATGTATGATGTCTTGGCGAAAGCCTTGACTGTATGTTTATGATGTCTAGGATTATTAATTCCCTTTTTATGAGATTAGTTATTGATAATACATGTTATTATTCAACTATTAGAATATTCATGGTTAAATATATTTCCCATGTGATTATTTATATGGAATTATTTGATCAGTTATCAATTCTTGCTATATTATTCTCAAGATTGTGTTTTCATGGAATTGGTTGTTAGTTATTCACCTTACCTTATTGTTAATTTTTATTATGATATATTATAATGCATTCTTACCCTTAATTTTCATCTGAGCTCACCCATTTCTAATGTTTATTCCCCAGGATGGAATGTTTTAAATTACGACTGATTTTCAGTGATAATCTAGTTGAATAGGGATGTTTCCATGGGAGTTTCTATGTTGTATTCCATTTCATGTTGTAATGTAAAACTTATGTTTTTATTTTATTTTCTGAATATAATAAAATATTTGGTCCTTTGGATTGATATTTCTTGTACCTAGTACCAATGTAATAAAGTAGGGCACCAGCTCCGAACTATTGGGGTTGGGGTCATTACATTTCAGAACCACATAACTACTTTCAAACATGTTTCATGCCATCTAAATTATCACTTTTTTGTGTAATAAAGTTTTTATAGCCTCTTGAAACCTTTTTATTCTACTTATATTTATTCTTAGCATTAAAGAGATCCCAAGTAGTTGCAAATTTTATTTAAAACTTTGAAAAATTTGATATTTTAGGATTTCTAATTACAGTTGTTTTGATTGTATACATGGTCTTATTAACTTTATATCTCTTATTTAAATCATTTACCTTGTTATAAACCTCTAAGGATGATTTTTTTGGTATTTATGAGGTTTAAACTTTTAGAAATTTCACCGACTTCTAAAAATGTGTTATAAAAGTTTATAATTCCTCACTCAATTTCAAAAAGTTTTTATTGAACAAGATCAAATTCATTCTCTTGTACCTTTATATTTTATTCAATATTGATTTTGAGGTTTTTCCATTCATCTAGTGACTTCTTAAAAAATAAATTTCTTTTGGAAACATGGATCTTCTTTAAGAAAATATTCTTCTTAGGTTTAAAAAATATATTGTTTCTTTAGCTTACTATTCAATCTTTCAAGATTAAAAATCATTGAGAGACATTCTCCATACACTCTTTTAAGTATAAAATCCATCTGAGTCTCCTATTATTCTTCTTTAGAACTGATTATTTCTTCATTGGTGAACTTTTCAGCATTATATTTTGTAATAAATAATTTTTTAGTAGCATCATGATTGAAGTTTTAAGCTTCCACTTCACCATCAGCAACATACTTACATTTAGAAAAAAATTTCTCCTTTTATAGTTAGAGAAATTATTATCCTTTCCATTTAAATATGAAATTTATTAATCTACCTTATTCTTTAGTGATATTTTTAACTTTATATAATCTTCATCACTTTATTAACCTCCATTTCACTATTGATAATTTTAAATGAAATATCTAATGGATCTATAACTAAATCAATTTAGTGGTAACTTTACTTTATAATTACATATGCCTATTTTCACCCATTTTGAAAAAAAGAAATAAATTCATCAAATTATTTACATACCTCATATTTTATGTTAGAGTAATTGATTTATTTATCAGGAAATATCTTATATTTTCATTACTTAGATACATTGAATGAAATTTCTCGATCAAAATTTTCAATTTTCTTCACAAAATTTTCTCTTGGTATTTTAAAAGTGTTGAGAATTCTATAAAAATCATCCAGAGATAGAGTTTACAGATCTAAATTTTCTAATGACTATACATTATCATTAAATTTATCTATATGAATTATTAGAATTTTTTTAAAATAGTTCAATCTTCCAACTTCTTACTAAAAGATATTAGGGTGCTTACAATTTCATTTACTCTTTTAATGAAGTCTCCAACAGATTCATCGCCACTAATTTAATGATATTCAAACTTATATATACAGATATGTAAATTTTCATTATTTACATTCATATTTATATAACAACCCATACTTTACATACATTGTTATTACTTAAAAATTGAAGCACACTTATTACAACATATAACAAAACCATGAAAGGACCGTACAAGTATAATGTCTTTAAAAAATGGGAAATATAAACAACTGGTTCATAAATCATCTACATTGTCTTCTTTTTATTTTATAATATCTAGAGTCCGTTTTGGAATATCTTACTTAATACCCTTCTTCCTGAACTAGGGAAAAGAAAATATACAAAAGGGTGAGCTCAAATGCTCAGTAAGGGTAAATAAAAGAAATATCAATCACATCATATTCATAAGAACATAACATTTTGGCAACCTTAACCTGCAAAATAGATTATAATTTCATAACATGGGATAAATCATAGTAGTGAAATGTAATACCAATAATCATAACATGAAAATTTGTGTCATACACACATAATCATATAGAATCATTTCTTAGTTGTCAAGACTCATTTCCAATACTATCTTAGCAGAGAAAGTCCATTTCTAAACCGAGTTAACTCCTTGTTCCAGTCCTGTACCACTGAACCAAATTAACTTTCTGTTGCAACCATGTCTATCTCATGAGATATAAATCATTACCCAATCCATTGGAGGTAGATATAGTTCCCACACATCTCATAATGAAACCATTCTTATGTGTGCCACAAAATCATAAATCATACATCATAGCATAACCCATGTAATAAAAATGGGATTCTTAAACTTCATTCCATAATAACATAATACATATAAGATAAAAGGACTTTAAAAATAATTACATCACAACATAATCAAATAAATGTAAAAATAGGGATAGAAACAGAACCCTATATTATCTTAGATGGAAAATAATTTTGATAAAACACTTGAACTCCATTCTTGAGGAAAATATACTTTCTACTTCAAAAACATTTTTTCTTTTCTGAACATGTCATACAATTTTAAACTAAAAGAAGTTAATTAAATATAAAAATGAAAAATTATAAAGTAAGCTTTATGGAAATAATTTTCTAAAAATCCATTCATGCTGTATAAGTTAAATAAAAACATTCTTCTTGTACTTTGGCCGGAAAAGTCAAAAAAGTACCTCGTACTAAAAACGGCAAAAGATTCCTTTCATATCTTTTACTAAAAACTCACCAATAGGTAAAATTAGATTCAAACAATTATAGGAGGATAAAAATAATATTACATATTGAGGAAACATGGATGTGGATTATAAATATTCCCCAGTAAATTATGAAGTATAAACAATCTCAGATAAAAATGAGATTGCAAGATGTTACCTTACCTTAGGTCTGATTTTCTTCATACATGTCCGAACCTCCTGTATAATGATTTAAATAATGTTAATGACTTATTCCAGAATCATAATCATTGTTATGATATCATATATGGTCATATTATTATCTTCTTATTAGTAATATTTCATTGCTACTTGTTATTCGGGTGCTCATTGCTTTATGTTCTTATGCATGTTTTGTCGAATAAATTCTTATTATTCTTTTTAGGTTATAGATAACTCATTTCCAGAATGGTATTAGTGTAATATATATCATATTTATTCATTCAATTCATTTATATAATCATTATGCAATGAAGATAATGTAGAAAGAGTCGCATCACATCGTGGAGATGGTAGGTCGTACGTACACACACTACTGAAAAAACGACCTATACCCATGGTTCAAAACCGTGGGTATAGCCCCCAAAACCGTGGGTATAGCCTATACCCACAGTTTTGGGAACTGTGGGCTGGAAAGGCGTCTGTATAAGGGTATCAGCCTATACCCACGATTTTGGAGAACTATGGGTATAGAAGAGTCAAATGTGGCACAACGCTGTTCCAAAATGACACACAACAGACCCCACGGTTTTCAAACCCTGGGTAATTTAAATTAAAAAATTCTAGTGCTGGGGGGAATCAAACCCATACCTCATGCTACGCCTCACAGGAACACCCCACCAATGGACCAACCGAGCTACGATATTTAATTGCTATATATATAAATATCTGTGTATATATATTAATATAATCCAGTGTGGTATTTAAATTCAAAAAGCGCAGCCAGAGGGATTCGAACCAGCGTCTCAGAAAGCACCTCACAGCCATGCCTCATCAAGGGACTAACTGAGCTATCATTTTCATTTGATATATATACATACATCTACATATATATTAATATGATCCATGTTTCAAAAAATGTTAACTATGGAAATTGAACCCGGGACCTACATCACTCGTGGAGAAGGATTTACCAACTGAGCTGAAGAATTTTTGAAAGTATACATTTATATTAAATTAATTATATTAATCTAAACCGTGAAAAAATGTATTCCCGCCAAAAAAATTTCATGTCCTGCCAAATTTTATTTCCCCGCCATAACATGGGAGATATATACCCACGGTTCTGGAGAACCGTGGGTATAGGTCTTCAAAAGAAAAATCCCTAGTACCCATGGTTTTGAAGAACCATCAGTATAGGTCTTCGGAAAATACCCTATACCCACTGTTTTCTCCAAAACCGTGGGTATAGTTCTTAAAAGAAAACTATACCCATTGTTTTTGGCAGGACCGTGGGTATAGGTGACCTATACCCACGGTTTTGGAAAACTGTGGGTATAGGTTCACATAATATCCCTATACCCACAGTTTTGGAAAATCGTGGGTATTGGGGTTCCCTATACCTATGGTTTTTTGCAAAAAACATGGGTATAGACCTATTTTCCAGTAGTGGCACGAGCGATGATATCGTTCTCATGATCGTGGAATTGTATTGAAGTGTATGTATACTATTTCATAATCAATATCACTTTAAAATAATCATATATAGTTATTATTTACACCATTATACCCATCCAAGTAAGGTGGTGGTGGAAAACAGATTACACCACGGCGTGGAGACGATATTCTGTACGTACGCACGCGCGGTGATTTCATTTTCCGTATGATGGATAGAAGGTGAAATAGGGTTGTTTCATACTTATAATAACATATCAGTATATGAGTGATACTTATGTTATTACTTCATAATGAAACAACTAAAGAAGAAGAAGTAGAAGAAGAAATAAAGTTGAAAGAATCGGTAACATACATTACCTCTTCTTTGAAGCGCCTCTTCTTAACCTCCTATTAGGGGACTAAAGATGGTCTTTGAAGAAGACCAGAACCTCTAGTATGTTTCTAGGGAAGTTTATAATGGAAATTTTTAAGGGTTTTCTGAGGTTGAAGGCTCAAAGTGGTGTGAGGAGGAGAGGGAGGAGGTGCCCTTTTATAAGGGAGGAGAGGGGCACCTTAGAAAAAACTTAAAATATTATTTTATAATAAAGTAATATTCGGTTTTTAATATCTCAAAATTAATTTATTTCCAAGATAAGGTGGGGATGGGTCGAAATCCTCTCAGCCAATAGATTTTAGGCAAGTTTAGGTTACTATTTTAACCTTATCATTTAGATTTAACTTTAAGTTAAATAATTTTACTTTTACCGTGTCTTCTTGTTTTATTACATTATATGGTTAATAAACGTAATATAATAAGCCAAAATAACCCCAAGTGGTTCATTATTAATATATATAACCTTATCTAAGTCATTTGGCCGAATCTGAGATTTTTAAGGATAAAATAGAAATTAATAATATAATATTTGTTTTAAAAACTATTTTATGTCAATTCTAACACTAGTTGGTACTTGATTTTTGTAAAAATAATAACAGAATTATTAGTTCACAAACAGTTAATTAAATCAATGATAACATGTCATATTAACCTATAAAATTAGTTTAATTCATAAAAAGTCTCAAATTACATTTATTTTGGTATTTATAATATCAATTATGTTAATATTTCCGAAATAAGGTAATTACTTCATCATCATTGTGTCATAAATAAAATAAATTATTTAAAGTATAAAAATTATAAATAAAATACCATTATATAGTAAATCTTTTTATCTTTCGAATGAATATTTATAGTCAAATTTATCTTATTTATAACCCTATATTAAAAATGTTTTAGTTATTAAACTTTGATTTTAAATCTTCTTTAAATAAAATAATATTAAATGTCCTAATCTAATCCAAGTAGACCTAAATGGTAATATTTTATTCCTAAGGTTATTTTTGGTCGAATTAAACTTATCCAATAGAATTAGGACATGTGTTAGGGTACTAATAATATCATTTTAACCCTTAATTACCCTATTTACTTTTAACTGTGGTAAAAAAAAAAGTGACTATCCACCAACAATTATTTTTATCTTATTGAACCACATTTTACTTCTTGATATTAACCGTGTCTCTTGAATTTTTGAAATTCCACTCACAGAAGTGGTAAAATTATGTTTTATGTAAAATTTCAAATTCTCCTAGGAGGTGGGTACAAGACGGTGAAAAGTTCAATAAAATTTTTATATATCTAAAATTATTATAAAATGACTCCAATTAATTACTTTGAACTTATATAGGTAATATGTGTCAATTTTGACCAAAAATAAATTTAAATAAAATAAATAATTATTTAAATAAAAAGTCGGTTTTTAAATAGTAACCCAGTGTTTTCACTATTCATCAAAAACTGAAAGTTTTCAGAAAAATACCAAAAATTCACCCTAGGATAATTTTGATATTCCGAATCAAAAAATGAAGTCCATTTTGAAAGATAAAATCTATAAAATTTCAAAACGTGGGTATTACTATTCATAATGGCTATTTTTAATAATATTTTAATAGCATATCGTTGTTTACTGAAAGTCAGTATTGCGTACAACGCAAGCTATCGAGGAAGGTTGCTCTTGCGTATAACGCTAGACAAGACAATGTTGTGTGTAGTGAAAGATTACTTTATATAACATTATACTTAAAAAAAATATTTCTCATAAAATCTTAGCTGTTACATTCTACCCCCCCTTAAAATTAATTTTTCCCTCAAAATTCATCACTTTGTAACAAACAGATGTGGATACGTCTCCCTCATCATATCCTCAAGCTCCCATGTAGCTTCTTCTAATTGGTGATTCTTCCATAAAACTTTTACCAAGTGAGTTGTCTTGTTCTGTAGAACTTTTTCACTACGATCCAGAATCTCTATAGGCTGTTCTTCATAAGAAAGATCTTGCTCCAAAAGTATAACTTCTGAGCTAAGTACATGTGAAGGATTGGGTATGTACTTTCTCAGGAGAGATACATGGAACACATCATGAACTTGAGAGAGATTCGATGGAAGCACCAATCGGTAAGCTACCTTCCCAACACGATCCGGTATTTCGAAAGGACCGATATACCTAGGGCGCAACTTTCCCTTATTTCCAAATCTCATTACTCTCTTCTAAGGAGATATTTGTAAGAACACTTTATCACCCAGTTCAAACTCTAGGTCTTTTCTTCAATTGTTGGCATAACTTTTTTTTCAACTATGAGATGCTTTTATGTGTTGTTGAATAGATCAGAACTTTTCTTCCATCTCATCAACAAGATCAGGTCCTAATAGCTTTCTTTCCCCAACTTCATCACAACAAGTTGGAGTTCGACATTTCTTTACATAGAGATATTCATAAGGATCCATCTGAATACTATAGTGAAATATATTATTATAATAAAAGTCCACCAAAGGTAGGTGTTGATCCCAACCACCTTTGAAATCCATAGAGCAATCTCTTAACATATCTTCTAGAGTTTGAATTTTCCTCTCAGACTGACCGTCTGTCTGAGGATGATAAGAAGTGATGAAACTCAACTATGTATCTAGAGTATGCTGAAGACTTAGCCAAAACATTGAGGTAAACCTCATATCCCGATCAGATATAATGGAAAGTGGTACTCCATGCAATCCTACCACTTCCTTTACATATATCCTGGCAATCTTATCAAGAGAGAAATAGTCTCTAATAGAAATGAAGTGTTCCAACTTTTTAAGACGATCAAATATGACCCAGATAGCATTATTTCCTTTGGATGTTTTATGAAGTCCGATGACAAAGTCCATAGTGATGTTTTCCCATTTCCATTCGGGTATGGGTAATGGTTGTAACATCCCCTTAGACTTCTATCTCTCAGCTTTAACTTACTGACAAACCAAGCATCGAGAGACATATTCATCAACATCTCTTTTCATTCCATTCCACTAGAATTACTCGTTCAGGTCCCTATACATCTTCGTGCTTCCAGGATGAATAGATAATGAAGAACTATGAGCCTCATTCAGCAGCTCCTTTAATTTTGGTATGGGGGGAACACAAACCTGATTCCTGAACCTTATTATCCCATCAAAATCAAGTTTGAATTCAGGAACATTTCTCACCTTCTTTTGTAACTCTACATATTCTTTATGTTCCTCTTTAACTTTGCATGTATATATGGTTGAACAATCATTTGAGAAAGATAACATTTTCCCCTTCCTTTATAATTCCAAGATCTATCCTTTGTAGATCAATAAATATTGGATCTTTTGTGATCCTCATCATGGATAAGCTAGCATGGTCGTGTCGACTTAATACATCTTCCACCTTGTTTTCTTTCCCAGGGTGGTAATGAATTGAGCAGTCATAATCCTTAATCAGCTCCAACCATCTTCTTTGACGCATATTCATCTCCTTTTGTGTGAAAATATACTTTAAACTTTTATGATCAGTATAAATATCACACCTTTCACCATAATGATAATGCCTCCAAATCTTTAATGCAATGATTACTACAGCTAACTCCAAATCATGAGTTGGGTAATTTTTCTCATGGATTTTCAACTGTCATGAGGCATAATCTTTCACCATATCATTTTGCATGAGAACACACATCAATCCCTTCTTGTATGCAGAAATGTAGATCACAAACCATTCTCTACTACAAAGCAGTGTGAGCATAGGTGCACTGGATAACCTTCTTCTCAACTCCTTGAAATTCTCTTCAAACTCCTCCGTTCACACGAAATTAACTCTTTTTTGAGTCAACCTGGTGAGTGGATTAGATAATCGTGAAAAATCTTTCACAAAACGTCGATAATATCCATCCAAACCAAGAAAACTTCAAATCTCAGTTACTATTGTTGGTCTTGACCATCTTTCGATAACCTCTGTTTTTGATGGATACATAAATATGCCCTCTTTTGAGATTATGTGACCCAAAAATTCAACTTTTGGAAGCCAAAATTTACACTTGGTAAATTTGGAATAAATCTTCTCCTTTCTCAGGGTCTTCAATACAATTCTCAAGCGATCTTCATGTTCTTCCTTTCTCTTTGAATAGACAAGAATATCGTCTATAAAGAAAACCACAAACTGATCAAGATAGTCTCTAAAGGCTCTGTTCATTAGATCTATGAAGATAATTGGAGCATTAGTAAGACCAAATGGCATCACTATAAATTTATAGTGTCCATAACTTGTATGGAAAGCCGTATTTGGTATATCCTCCCTTTTGACCCTTAATTGATGATACCCTGAATGAGGATCAATCTTGGAAAATTATTAAGCTCCGCGTAGTTCGTCAAATAAGTCATCAATGCGTGCGAGAGGATATTTGTTCTTGATAGTGATTTTGTTAAGTTCTCGATAATCAACGTAGTGCCTCATTGATCCATCTTTCTTCTTAACAAACCGAACTGGTTCTCCCCAAGGTAATGAACTAGGGCGTATGAATCCCTTATCAATATTCTCTTTGAGTTTCTTCTTCAATTCCTGCAACTCAATTGGGGCCATTCTATAAGGTGTCTTTGAAATAGGTAAAGCACCCAGTATGAGTTCAATTGAAAACTCAACTTCACGATTTGGTGGAAAACCTAGGAATTCCTCTGGAAAGACATCATCAAACTCCCGTAAAATGGGAATATTCTTAATCGTGAGTTTCTCTCCAACAATTTGAGATAAATAACCTTCATTTAGTGGAATCAAGAGCCATAATATGGATGAAATTTCCACTGGGAGGTTATGTTCATCCTTGCATTGATACACGATCATAGATTGATCTGGAATATGAAATGTGACTTCCCTTATTTGGAAATTTATATGAGATCCATATAAAGAAAGCCAATCCATGCCAAGAATCACATCAAATTCCACTATAGGAAGGATCACAAGATTTTCAGGAAGCACTTTCCCACAAACTTCAATCGGAGAAGAATTGTAAACTTTTAATGAGACTATTGTGCCATTAGGGGTTGTCACAACTAACTCAATATCTAACTGCTGAGGTAATATGGTGATACCCTTAGAAAATTCTTTAGAAATAAAAGAGTGGATTTATCCAGAATCAAATAAAACATTTTCTACTTTAGAGTGGATGGTAAGTATACCTTTCACCACTTCGTTATCATACTCCACATCACTGATAGAAATTGCCTGTGACTTTCCTTTGTCTTTAGACTTAAGAGTTTGTTGACGTCGATCATCATCAACAACCCTTGGATTAGGGAATTGATTGGCATAATGCCCCATTTCCTTGAACTTGTAACATTGAAGTATAGGAGGTTCACTCTATGTAGAATTTTCTTTGTTCACATCACTATACATCTTCTTCCCATCATTGTGGCATTCAAATGCCTGATGACCTTACTTTCCACATTTGAAACATTTACTTGTCCCTTTAAGACAACTCCCTCCATGTTTCTTTCCACAATTTTAGCATAAGGGAAACTCATCTTCTTTTCAGTGCGGTCTTTAGATTTCCCTTTGAATTCCATTTTCCTCTTCTTATCAAAGGTATATGACTGATGGGTTACTCCAATCTCCATATCAACCTTGAGAGAACATCGAACGATTTCGTCGTAGCTATTGAAGTCCCTTATGGATAACTCCCTTTGAAGACTTGGTTTTAAGCCACTAAAGAATCGACCGATCTTACTCTCAGGTTGGATAATAATACCAGAAGCGTACCTTGCAAGTCTTGTAAAATTTTCCTCATAGGTACCTACAGATTCATCATCCTTTTTCTTTAGTTCAAGAAGCTCCTTCTCTATCTTTTTTTGAAATAATATGAGGGAAGTACTTATTGAAAAATAAGTTCTTGAATTCATCCCATTCCATGGACTCAATTTCATCTCATGGCCTCGTATTCTTGATAAGATTCCACCATTGATCAGCTTCACCTTCCAAACGATATACTGCTAAGATGAATTTATCATGTTCATAACATTGAAGAACTGAAAATATCTTTTTAGTGGTACTGATCCACTGTTCAGCCACTAATGGATCAGTAGACCCACTGAATGAGGGTGGACGCTGCCTCATGAAGGATTCAACAGAATGTTTCTCCTTCATTTGCTTATTTGGTAGTCCTGTATGATTCATAGATTGAGAAAGTTGTGTGAGCATGGCTTCAAGATTTTACATTCCATCTCTCATAACTTTTGGTTGCTCAGGGGGACAATCATTGCATTACCCATCACATTCCGCATTAACACAGTTCCTTCGGGTTCCATCCATTGACTAAAACCAAGAAGAATAGTGTGAGAAACACTAATTATAATAGGAAAACCACATAATCAAGAATAAAATTTCACACTTAAGGTCTTATCATAGGTTATTCATGGCCATTTCTAAAACACTAAGATTGTGTTCTATGCTTAGACTTATCCTTAGGGTTCTTACAAAGGCTTTCACATCCTAGTTTCCAAAGGTTGACTATACCTTTCCTATGATACCAACTATAACGACCCATACTTTACATACATTGTTATTACTTCAAAATTGAAGCACCCTTATTACAACATATAACAAAACCATGAAAGGACCGTATAGGTATAGTGTCTTTAGAAACTAGGAAACATAAACAACTGGTTCATAAATCATCTACACTGTCTACCTTTTATTTTATCATATCTAGAGTCCCTTTTGGCATATCTTACTTAATACCCATCTTCCTGACCTGGGAAAAAGAAAACATACAAAAGGGTGAGCTCAAATGCTCAGTAAGGGTAAGTAAAAGAAATATCAATCACATCATATTCATAAGAACATAACATTTTGGAAATCTTAACCTGAAAAAGAGATCATAATTTCATAACATGGGATAAATCATAGTAGTGAAATGTAATCCCAATAATCATAACATGAAACTTTGTGGCATACACACATAATCATAGAGAATCATTTCTTAGTAGTCAAGACTCATTTCCAAGACTATCTTAGCGGACAAAGTCTATTTTTGAACTGAGTTCACTCCTCATTACAGTCCTGTATCACTGAATCGGATTAACTTTCCGTTCCAGCCATGTCTATATCATGAGATATAAATCTTTAACCAATTATTTAGAGGGAGATATAGGTCCCACCCATCTCATAATGAAACCATTATTATGTGTTCCACAAAATCATAAATCATACATCATAGCATAACCCAGGTAATAAAAATGGGATTCTTAAACTTCATGCCATAATAACATAATCCATGTAAGATAAAAGGACTTAATAAAAATAATTCCATCATAACATAATCAATTCAATGTAAAAATAGTAATAGAAATAGAACCCTATATTATCTTATATGGAAAATAATTTTGATAAAACACTTGAACTCCATTCTTGAGGAAAATATCCTTTCTACTTCAAAAACATTTTTCCTTTATTAACATGTCATAAAATTTTAAACTAAATAAAGTTAATTAAAAATAAAAATGAAAAATTATAAAGGAATATTCATGGAAATAATGTTCTAAAAATCCATTCATGTTGTATAAGTTAAAGAAAAGCATTCTTCTCCTACTTTGGCCGGAAAAGTCAAAAAAGTACCTTGTACTAAAAACAAAAAAATATTCCTTTCATATATTTTACTAAAAACTCACCAATGGGTAAAATTGGATTTAAAAAATTGTAGTAGGATAGAAATAATATTAAATATTTAAGAAACATGTATGTGGATGATAAATATTCCCTAGTAAATTTTGAAGTATAAACAATCTCAGATAAAAATGAGATTGCGAGATTTTCCGTTACATTAGGTCCGATTTTCTTCGTACATGTCTGAACCTACTGTATAATGATTTAAATAATGTTATTAACTTATTACATAATCTTACTCATTGTTATGATATCATATATGGTCATATTATTATCTTCTTATTAATAATATTTCATTGCAACTAGTTATTCGGGTGTTCATTGCTTTATGTTCTTATGCATGTTTTGTCAAATAAATTCTTATTATTTTTTTAGGTTATAGATACCTAATTTACATAATGGTATTAGTGTAATATATATCATATTTATTCATTCAATTCATTTATATAATAATTATACAATGAAGATCAGGTAGAACGAGTCACATCACATCATGGAGACGGTAGGCCGTACGTACGCACGAGCGATGATATCATTACCATGATCGTGGAATTGTATTGAAGTATATGTATACTATTTCAGAATCAATATAACTTTACAATAATCATATATAGTTATTATTTACCCCATTATACCCATCCTAGTAAGGTGGTGGTGGAAAACAGATTACACCACGGCGTGGAGACGGTATTCCATATGTACGCATGTGCGGTGATTTCGTTTTCTATTGGATGGATAGAAGGTGAAATAGGGTTGTTTCATACATATAATAAAATATAAGTATATGAGTGATATTTATTTTATTACTTCATAATAAAACAAATAAATAAGAATAAGTAGAAGAAGAAATAATGTTGAAAGAATCAGTAACGGACATTACCTCTTCTTTGAAGCGCCTCTTCTTAACCTCTTCTTAGGGCACTAAATATGGTCTTTGAAGAAGACCAGGACCTCTAGGATGTTTCTAGGGAAGTTGAGAAGTGAAATTTTCAGGGGTTGGCGAGCTTTAAGGCCCAAAGTGGTGTGAGGAGGAGAGAGAGGAGGTGCCCTTTTATAAGGGAGGAGAGAGGCACCTTAGGAAAACCATAAAATATTATTTTATAATAAAGTCATATTCAGTTTTTAATAGCTCCAAATTGATTTATTTTTAAGCTAAGGTGGGGATGGGTCTAAATAATCTCAACCAATAGATTTTAGATAAGTTTAGGTTACTATTTTAACCTTATCATTTAGATTTATCTTTAAGTTAAATACTTTTACTTTTACCATGTCTTCTTGTTTTCTTACACTATATGGTTAATAAACTTACTATAACAAGACAAAGGAAACCCAAGTGGTTCATTATTAATATATATAACCTTATCTAAGTAATTTTTCCGAACCTTAGATTTTTAGGAATAAAATAACAATTAATAATATAATATTTGTTTTAAAAACTACTTTTTTGTCAATTTTGACACTATTTGGAACATGATTTTTGTAAAAATCATAACAGCATGATTAGTTCTAAAAAAGTTAATTAAATCAATTATAACATGTCATATTTACCTATAAAATTATTTTAATTCATAAAAAGTCTCAAATTACATATATTTGGGTATTTATAATATCAATTATGTTAATATTTCCTTAATAAGGTAATTACTGCATCATCATTGTGTCATAATTAAATTAAATTATTTAAAGTCTAAAAATTATAAATAAAATACCATTATGTAGGAAATATTTTTATCTTTATAATGAATATTTATAGTTGAATCTATCTTATTTATAACCTTGTATTAAAAATGTTTTAGTTATTAAACATTGATTTTAACTATTTTAACTCTTCTTTAAATAAAATAATATTAAATGTCCTAATCTAATCCAAGTGGACCTAAATGGTCATATTTTATTCCTAAGGTTGTTTTTGGTCAAATGAAACTTATCCAATAGAATTAGAACATGTGTTAGGGTAATAATAATATCATTTTTACCCTTAATTACCCTATTTACTTTTAACCGTGGCAAAAAAGTAAAAAGTTACTATTCACCAAAAATTATTTTTGTCTTATTGAACCACATTTTACTCCTTGATATTTACCGTGTCTCTTGAATTTTTGAAATTCCACTCACAGAAGAAGTAAAATTAAGTTTTATGTAAATTTTCAAATTCTCCTAGGAGGTGGGTAAAAGACGGTGAAAAGTTCAATAACATTTTTATATATCTAAAATTATTATAACATGACTCCAATGAATTATTTTGAACTTATATAGGTATTATTTATCAATTTTGACATAAAATAAATTTAAATAAAATAAATAATTATTTAAATAAAAAGTCGGTTTTTAAATAGTAACCCAATGTTTTCACTATTCATCAAAAATAGAAAGTTTTCAGAAAAATACAAAAAATTCACCCTAGGATAATTTCGATATTCCGAATCAAAAAATGAAGTCAATTTTGAAAGATAAAATTTATAATATTTCAAAAAGTGTGTATTACTATACATAATGGCTAGTTTTAATAATATTTTAATAGCATATCGTTGTTTAGTGAAACTCGGTATTGCGTACAACACAAGCTAACAAGGAATGTTGCTCTTACGTATAACGCTAGCCAAGACAGTGTTGTGTGTAGTGAAAGATTCCTTTATATAAAATTATACATAAAAACAAAATATTTCTCATAAAATCTCGGGTGTTATAATTTCCTTCATGAATTTTCATTCACTTGACCGAGATGCCTTTAGCAGTACCAAAACCTTTAACCCTAATAAATTCACTTTTAGAGAGTTAGGAAAGTATAGTATTCCAAAAACAGAAATCATTATAAAAATTATTCTTATCAGTAGTTTTCATGGTAGAACCCTCAAAAAGAGGATTGAATCCATCTTTAAAAGCTTTAATAACTTCATATCCTTCTATATATGATAGTTTTTTCATAAAAAGCATGAATACCTTTAGTATTAACAAAGTTATAAACATCCATGGAATCCTTACCTTTATTTAAACTCTAGCGGTGAGTCAATAAAAGAATCCCACACTGTAATATAACTTGGTAGGAATAATCATGATCTTTTTGGTCATTGAGAGAGGGATGGGGTGAATCAATATATTATCTTTTTACGTTTTTCTTTACTAACCAACATCATTTACCTATAATTAGTGAGAAATTAACCTACTATAAAAAAACAATGAAAACCATAGTAACATATGTATTTATAAGGTTAACTACTTATTAAGACTAGATTTTCCTCTCCATGGTTTGGAAGTAATCCAAGACAATTCAAACCACAAGAAAATTATAATTCCTTAATATTTTATAAGAATCATATAATGTTTAATATAATATAAGATACAACACACTAAACTTATATGACAATTTATCACCCCAATACTTTAAAATATATTAATTTTTAATAAATTCAATTTCTTTGATAGCTTGTGTAACATGAAACAATAGGTTTTAAACGAAACACTATACTCCATTAAAATATTATTATTTAAACATGACCAATATAACCTAGAAAATATGTTAGAAGATATTAATCAGAATAAATAAAGTGTCAAAAAATGTGGTTTAAACATGTATAAAATAAATTCAATGTTTATATATTATTTATAAATAAAATTATAACTTTTTTAAAAAAAGAAATTTCTTCTAAAAAATTGTTTTTTTTTCTAAAAGGTAGTTTGGTCATGCCTTGCACACATAATTTAAAACTAAAATTTACCACTTTAATGAAATTTTTTTAAAAAAATAAAATAAATTTTTTAAATATATATGTCAAAATTATCCTTGGGTTATTTTTTGATAATTTTCTGAAGAGGTTAATTTTTTTGCTGAATAGTGAAAATATTGATTTTTATTAAAAACAACCTTTTTTTATTAAATTCTTTACAAAGATAAATTATATTTTATTTTTTTGAATTAAAATTAGTAAAATTTTATTAAAATTTAACTAATTTATCTTAATATAATTAATTTCATATTTAATGTTTATATAATAACATTGTACACTTTTGAAAGTTTTCTTAGAAAAACAATTTTTTCGATGCATCTAAGGGTTTAATTTTAAATTTAATTCAAATAATTTTGTGAATTGAATTTAGAAACATAGATTCCATATTTTTAATAATAATAATTTATATTATTTAATAAGGTTAACTTATTTTTTGGTGATAATTTTTAGTAAAAATATTAAAAAACTACTTATCACGGTTAAGGTTAAAACAGGTTTACCAGGGGTTAAACTAAGAATATAAGAGATAAAATTGACATAAAACCTGTATAATTACAATTTTATAGAAATATTTTTACCTTATATAATCTATGGATCTATAATACACCAATTTTAATATTTTTTTCCTAAGAAAAATGGTGGTATCAATTTTTGTTTTCAAAAATTCTATGTGTGCCCTATCCCCCACTAATTAAAGGACACTCCCTCTCCTCCCTTCTTCACACTTCCAAATCCCTTTGGTTTGGAAAAAATATGAGAAAATATATTCCTTAATTTAATACCCACATTCTATAGGACTTAATTTTATTAGTAAAATATTCTAATATGGATTTAGGTATAAACCTAAATAGGTTCTCCAAAGAGGAGGTAAAATTATTAACGTATGTATCTATTTTATTTTTTCTTACACCTTATTTAAACATTATTAAACTATTATATTATAATAAAAATGTTATATAATATATAATAAAATATTTTTATGTTAATTTAATAACCTATATCCATCTCCACTTCCATCAAATGGGAAATGAAACCATCGATTTTGTGTACGGTGGACTGCCACCTCGCGAACCGATGTGATTTGTTTTCCATCACCATCTCTCATGGATGGATATGATGATGTATTCAAAATATTTATATTATTTTATGAAATTAATATAATTAATTATATTATATTATAATATATAACTTTTTATATTACATATATTTGGAAAAATAATAACATCATTCGTGTGTATGGTGAAATACCGCATCACGAACCGGTGTGACCTTTCCTTCCCATTTTCATTTTTCATGAATGGAAATAATGAGAGATTAAATAAATATATATTATATATTTAACATAAAAATACCTCTAGAAAATTTATATGACATATACCTTCTTATTTTTTATTCTGTTTAAAATACATTAATGTCATACATTTGTACGATGGACTACCACCTCATGAAGCGATGCGACTCATTTTCACTAACACTTTACATGGAATGTTATGAGGATAAATTTAATTAATATACATGATATATATGAAATAATAACAAATCATTAAATTTTATTTAATATTTAAATTATTTTTCTCCTATCATTCGATAAAATGGAAACAACATTCATGCGTATGTACAGTCTACCGTCTCTATGAACTGTATAATCCATTTTCTATCTCTAAATTTTATAGATTACTATAAATAAACATATAATTAATATAAATTATATTTATATCATGTTTTAAATTTTTTATATTATTTCACCATTATCATAGTAAAAGGAACAAAATTATAGAACCAAACCATACAAGAAAAATGAAGCAATTATCACTTGAAAAAGTGATTTTAACAAATAATTTATAATAAAATGGTCATAAAATACTATAAATAAATCATATATGGTATGAAATATATGATTTTTGTTTTGTAATAGATTTATAATAAATCTATATTTATTATAAATTATTGAGAAAATATTTTTATGAAATATTAATTTATTTCTTTATTTGGTTGAAAATACCATTTCATCCAAAATAATGTTTTCTAAAAATGATTTAAATAACTTTGTTAAAATTATTAAAAAAAATTATTAAATGAATTTACCCAATTTTAGTTATACAAAATGATTTTGAAGTAATATTTTAATCTTTTTCTGAATGAGGTACTTTTTTACCCTTTTTACAATAGTGTGCATTTAATGTTATTTATATTATAAAACATTTATGAAATTTCCCACCATCATTACCTACCAATGTTTAAAAATGTATTTTATAAGTTTATAAGGTTATTTTCAAATAGAATAATTTTTAAAAATTTTTGTGAACATTTAGTTTTAAAAGGTAATTTTTAAAGTGAAAAGTATATATTCGTCAATAATGTTTTAATGGTATTTTTATGATATTTATATTAAAAAATGAAGTCAACCATTTATTTTACTTATGATTCACCAGGGATATATTTTATTGGTACCATTTTTGATCAATTTTTCTAGGGATGTACAATTTTATTATCATTCACCATATTAATCTAAATGGTTTATGAATATGTTTATTGATTGGGATTAGTATTAATATTTTGTATGTTATATTTTTAATATTAGTATTTATATCGATTATGTTTCACCCCTTATATAAGAGTAATTAATTATACTTATTAAGTGATAGGTGGGGCCTAGAAATATGTAGCCCCTTGATACATTCGTAGGTCCCATGAGGAAAAATAACTTGGGTTTTTGGATGAGGCCTTACCCATTTATGTAATATGTCTTAGCACAAGGCCTTGAAAGTATAGTTATGATGTCCAGAATTATGAATTACCTCATTATGATATTATTTATTCACATGTGATTATTAAATTAGTTATAATATCCAAGGATAAGTTTCAAGATCATGTGATTATATATATGGATTTATTTGATCATCATTTATTCATGCCATATTATTCTGAATTTATTTGTTTAAATGGATTGTGTATCAGTTATTCACTTTTCCATATATATTATGCATATTTATTCATGATAGTCTTCTCTGTATGGTTACCCTTACCAAGTATCTAATCTCACCCCATTATTATGTTTTATTTTCCCTATAATACTAGGAAGTGTTATGTAATTTATTTATAGGGATATGCAAAGTAGAAATTAGGTTATAAAAGAATAAACTTTGTGTGTTTTATGTTCTTAGTTGTTATATGAATTTCAATTATGTTTCTAGTTCATAAAGACTATTACACTATTCAGTCATTTTGGATGTGATCTATTCTATCTAGAACCAAAGTAGTAAAGTTACCACTAACTCTAGGCTACTAGGGTCGGGGTCTCAAAGGTTGGTATCAGATAACTTTTAGTAGAAAGCTTGGGAACTGAATTTAGGAAAACATATATTAGGGAATAAAACCATATGGTAGACTTTTAATATATGTATAGAATAATATCCTTAAAATTTTGGTAAGGTATACATTATGTGGTTTTCACTAGAAATACATCTCTTTATAGATACTATAAGTCGACATAGTTCTACCACAGATGTTCCATGAGGTAATAAATATGAAAAATAAATGTTGGTATTGACTTGAGTGTTGCCTAGTACATGAAAAAAGGACTTACCACATGACTTGTTTGACACTTCTGACAAATATTCTTGGTTTAATTCATATTTTATTTACTGACCATTTTAAAGGATTTTAATGATGACAATTAATTGCATAGGTTAAGCCTAAAGTGTCTTAGATTAAAAGGAAGGTGTCATTATTTAGAATTCTTATAAATGATTGTGTGTTTTTCCAAAATTATTATTATTACTTACACAATAATTTTTGGTTTTAGTCAACGGTTGGGAAAAAATTGAATCAGGTTAAAACTACATTTGATGGAAAATATGGAAATTATGAGAAATAAAATTGGATGATGATTGGATTGAAGGATATCATGATTATTCATAATAAGTTATCTAGAAATATGATTAAAAACCTATACATTAAAAGCCTCAAAATCACTAAATAAGTGAATGATGGATTTCTCTTAGATCTCAAGTGGTAGAGACCATAGTGGAAAAAGTGCTCGATTTTCTTCATGTCAAAAATAGGGAAAGAGACACCTAAGAAAGTTTCTCAAAGGAACGGTAAGTTGTTTTATGAGTGTAAAAAAGGTCATAAATCATTGAGTTACTAAGGAAAATGAGAGAGTATGATGAACATAAATAAATTTCATCATAGAGATCCATTTATAGTTCTCTGTCTTAAATTTATTGAACCTGGGAATTGTTAGAGTCAAACATGGAAATTATCCAAGTCAATACCCTCGTATAATGGTTAAACCTTAAACCAATGAAGGACCTATATTGACATAAAAGGGTATAAGTATTTATGTATTGGGATTCAAGAATTAAATTATAGAATAATATTTATCAATGGTATTTTGGTTATAAGAACCCTGAAAAATATAAGGATTGTGATAATTTCTTGAGAATATATGTCTTCATATGAGATTAATTTAGGGTTATATATACCATCATGAGTTTATGAGTTTAAGTCTAATCATATGTACAATATGTTAAAAACCATTTTGAGGTTTTATGTGATAAGAGTTTATCGAGATTAATGATATTTTGGGAGAAATTTATATCAATACAATCCATTGGTTTAGTATATGTTTTAGTGAAAAAGCTATGTAAGGAATAATTCATTTAATTTTTTTGGGAATAAGTTTAAAGGTATGGGTGAGTTTAGGGTTTATCATATCCTTTATATTGATATAATTATGGTTAATTACACTTTTAGAGTGTTATATGAATTATATTTATATAGTTTTAGAAAAAAGACAACCAGCATGTTGGGTGAAAACCCATTGCATCCGAAAAGGCTGTGAGGCTTGAAACCAAAATCAAAGGACGATAAGGGAACACCACCTACCACTAGCCTACTTGATTTCATGGTTAATATGACGTTGTTTTTTCTTAAATGGTGTGATGGATAAATATTAAGTTGGTAAAATACTTTTGAAGTGATTAATGATTTTTTGGGGAAAATATTTATTAGTTTGAAGTATATATAAAATTTATGTTTAACGAAAAGGATTATTTGGGAAGAATTATATTATGTTTTTAGAGAATTAAGATGAATGGTTTTAAGGATAGATATTTATGGAATGGATTAAGTTAAACTTTGTGAGTTACTATTAAGATATTAGTGATTAATGTATTATATTAGAAAAAAAATTTCTAACAATTTTGGTTTTAGTAGAGATAGAAGGAATATATTGTTATTATTTTAGTGATTATATGATGCATTAGAAGTTAATTTTATAGCTTCAGGCTTGAAAAATTCATCTTAAATAGTCATCATTTGATGAAAAAATGAGATTTAGGTGTAAATGGATTGAAGGATGAAATTATACTTGTAATGTAAGTATATTTCATTATGTTTTCAGTATATATGCTAAAGGAATTCCTCAAATCTTGTAAGGGGATCTTAAAATAAAAATGTTATCCTAGTACCTTCATTTCTGAAGAACCGATGATCTTTTTCACACCTTAGTAGTTTATGGTTTTTAGGTCCTTTAATTTCAATTGATCATTCACTTCATTGCGATAAATAACCTCTATCACCATCAATAATAATTTAATCTTTTTTTAATTATGATCAATTAAATCTACCATTTCAACATTTACATAACCAAAGGCGACAACCTCCTCACCCAAGATACAACATAGAGCTGAGCACATGAATCAAGGAGACTCACCCTCCATATTAATATATTGTCTGTTTTGGGTAGATATGACCTACCCACATGATTTTAAAACATGTTTTAAACATAAAACCTATTGATTAAGAAATTTTTTCCTCTATTAATAAACTAGAATCTATAACCCACAACACCAACAATGAATAATAAGGAATACATCATAAAATCATCAAGATTCAAACATCACATCATCAAATAGAAACATAGAAATTAAAAACTCAAAATGAATTTTGGTACTGGGAAAAAAGTTATGTATCATGATCTCAAGTACTCTCTTCTAAGACACCTTGACTCTACATCATGTATACAAAGTGTATGGATTTTCCTAACAACACCTTATCATGATGATCCTAGATCTCTACTAGTATCTCCACAAATGTCATGTAATCCTCAATATCGAAATCTCCCAAGTCAATGATGTGGGAGACATTGTAAAAATGCTGATGAACCTAGGATAAGTGAAAGGATTTATGGATATTTTATGTTGGGAAAAAATCCCTCAAGTTAACATTGCAATATTTTTGGGTTGATTGTGTTTGTTGACAAAGAAGGTTTCCATGAAGAAATTGTCGAGTTCCAGAGAAGTTTTTGAGAATAAATGTTGAAAAAGAACAATGAAAAAGGAACGAACGATCTGGAGGCGGTACCAAAATAGTAGTACAAGGTGGCGCTGTTTTCTAGTGTTTGCCAAATTTTTGGGGTCCAAAATTTGGAGGTTGGTGAGAATCGCAAAAAGTGGATTTCCATGAAGATCATATTTTAATATGGAAAAGGCATGAATTTCGTGAAGAAAAGCTTCATGGTTTGGATTTCGAGAAGACCAGAAGAATGGAGGTGGTGATTCTTCGTGATTACGACAAGCTTCGCGAACGGCAGAGGCTGTAGTGCATCGCGGCGGTGAAGGGCTTTGTAAGGGAGATTCGCGGCGATGAGAGGCATCGCGAGGGAGCTTCACGGCGAAGGCTCAAAGGAATTGACGGGATGCTCCATGATTACGATGAGTTCCGCGATCAGAAAATTTCCGTGGTGCTTCGCGATTTTGAGAGAGTTCTGGCGAGAACTTCGGAGCTTGGCGATTTGAGCTGACGTGGCATTGACTTTGCACGGAAAGTTGGAAGGTCGGTGGAATTGCCTATAAATAGAGGGCGACCCTCTCAAGCATAGGAGAGAGATTTTTTAGAGAAAATCATTTGATCTTGGTTCGCAAAGGTAGTTCGTGTAGCCTGTGTGCTTTGCGGAAGAAGAGTTTCGCTGCAGCTATTGTAGCTCCGAGAAAGGTGCAAGCTCCGCATTGGATCAGTGAGCTTCGTGAGGGAAGTTTCTCTGCAACGACTTGAGCTTCACGGTAGTGCTTCGCGAGAGTGCTTCGCGAGAGTGCTTCGCGAAAAGCAGGAGCTTCGCGAAGGGTTGTTTGAGCTTCGTGAAATTGGGAGCGTCGTGAAGTAGGGTGCTTTGCGAAGGTGTTTCCAATGTGAATTTCCCAGTGGTTAAGAGGAAAAGGGGTATTCATCAGTGGATGAAAGTTAAACTTTAACAGAGCATCTATCAATAGTTGAGGATGCGTGTATTCATTCAAATGAATAGACCTACAGGTCTATAAACTGTGAGTGGATCCCTTTCAAGTGCAGTGAGTATAGGAAGAGGAAAAAGGTGATCCTCTCCATCAGCAGTGAGCCAGAGAGAGAAATAGGGAGTGACCCTTGGGAAAGCAGTGAGCTGACCCTAAACTTGTAAAGGCAGTGAGCCTGGGACAGAGTGACTGTGCCCGAACATTGTAATCCACAGCTAGTGAAGTTTAGTGGACTTGGTACGACCGGAAACCTGTCGGCGTATGCTCCTTGGACGTAGCCCTTAGCAGTGAACCAAGTAAAATTGCCGTGTCCTATTCTTGCTTTAATTTCTGTCTATATTGTGCAACAGGAAAGAGAGAGAAGTGTGTTTTTCTTAATAGTGAAACAAGATCATAACGAGATTTATTTTTAAATTAGTTATACCCTGATTCACCCCCCACTCAGGGTATTCAGCCTTGTGGACCTAACAATTGGTATCAGAGCGAAGGGTTGATATTTGTTCTTCTCTCAATGGAGGTCACTAATCATAGAGGGATTCCGATATTCGACAGATGTAATTTTCAGATATGGAATAATCAAATGCAACATTATTTTCAATCTTTGGGAATGGATGTATTTTCAGTAGCTATGCATGGTATCACAGCTGATATCACTAATGGCGCATTATCAGAAACTGAGCATAAAGAGTTGGATGCTGATGCCAATGAAATCAATGCCTTAGGGGGATCCCTTTCCAATCCCATCTATAAAAAGGTTATGTCATGAAAAACGTCACATGCCATGTGGGAAAAGATTTTGAATATTTATGAAGGGGATACAAAAGTCAGAGAGGCAAAGTTGCAAGTGTTGTGGAACAAGTATGAAGATCTGAGAATGAACCCGAATGAGTCTATTGATGAATTCTTTGATAGGGTAAATGTTGTGGTAGAAGACATGTGAGGTCTTGGTGATATTATCGAAGACATTAAAAATTCTAAAGCGTATCTTGAGAAAACTTCCACCTTGGTTCAATTCGAAAGTTTCTGTTTTGGAAGATAAAGATCTGAAAGAGCTGACATTGGATAACCTGCACAACACTCTTGTTGCGTATGAAATGAGAAATGATGATAACGACGCTGTGGAAAAGGGGAAATCTAAAGAGGTGGCATTTAAGGCCATGAATAAGCTCACTATTGAAGATTCTCAGGAGGAAGAAGAGACATATGAGGTGATGTCATTCCTTTCTTCAAATCTGCAAAGAGGAAAAGGAAAGTTTAAAGGGAAACTTCCACTAGCATACTTTTGATGTGGAAATGTTGGTCATCTTGCTGCAAGATTCCCCAAAATGTTTCAAGATTAAAATGATGAAGATGAAGTTGAAAATCCCAAGAAGAAATCTTCAGCCTATGTGAAAGGGAAGAAACAGTTCAGGAGAAATTTATTCAAGAAGAAGAATCTTCTTTCACAAGAAATAGATAGTTTAGACGAGTCTAAGGATGAAGAGGTTGAGGAGTTTGAAAATTGTAAAGATCATAGACAAAATGCTATGGTAGCGGTCGTCAGTAGTTCTTAGGAAAAGGAAGAAACTGACTTTGGAGAAGAGGAAGAAGAAGTTAAAGGAAGAGTTGATATGGAAGCCGAATTGGAAGGAGCTATCGAGGAGATAGATGTTTGGAGAGAAAAAACGAAGAAATCCAATAAAGTTGCTTGTGATTCCAAACTCTATATGTAGCAGCAGGAAGATGAGAAGTCTGAGTTAGTGGAAGAAATTTAAAAACTCAAGTTATCAACACTAGAGAACTCAAAATCAGTTAGTGAGTATAAGATCAAGATTGAAGAAAAGAAAAGAGAGATCGATGGCTTGAACAGAAAAGTGAAAGATCACGTCAAGCATATCGAAGAGCTTGAAGAAGAAGTTGTCAGTCTATGGAGAAAAGTTAAAGACCAGGAAAAACCGTTGATTCCCAATACATTCTTGGGAAATAATATCATTCCGAAGACTAAAAAGATGAAAGAGTAGCCCAGTAGTTCGACAGGAAAGAAGTAGCAATTGAGCTCAATTGTTAAGGCTGATTCATGGCTTGATCATAAAGAAAAATATGTGGAAATTGAAGTCAGACCGCAAACACCCGTCCTGATATTTAAGATTGATTTAGGCACAAAGAAAAATCAGAATATTCAGAGATACCAAGGGGAAACTCGGAGTGCTGAAGTGTCACGAAGGAATGCACCATATATTAGGTGTTACCGTTTTGTGAAGATGGGACATTCACAATATGTGTGTTCCATAGCCAAGAGATATCAAAGGGAACAAGAACAGTGGTGGCATCCAAACAGAGAATGGTTTTTCAGAACATATTTTTAAGGACACTGTTTTTGGTGTGGAGGATTTGGGAACATGGCTAGGTATTGTACTTCAACCATTCAGAGAAATTTTCCAAAGAGGAATCAAAACGTTCACAAGTAGCAGATCAATAAACCGACAGGTGAGTTAAAAATGAAGAATAGATTTTCTTCTTTGCAAGATGAGGCTGGTCCATCATACTCTAAGAAAGAAAAGAAGTGTCAATCCATGCCGAGTGTGAAAGAAAATGTATAGACCAAGAAGAAGAAAAATGAGAAGGTCGTGGTGGCGGAGATTGCCCTTAAAGCATAAGATCGTTCTGGTGTATGGATCCTTGACAATGGTTTCACATCACACATGACAGGCAATAAGGATATTGTGACATGCATAAAATATGAAAAAGAAGGAGTTTTAAAATTTGGAAACGATAAAGGCCTGAATATTTTTGCCTCAGGAAAAGCCAAGTTTGGGGGAAAAGAAATGAAACGTGCTAATGTCTTGGTAGTAGAGGGTCTTAGTCATAACTTGCTCAGTGTCAGTCAACTGTGTGACTCTGGGAATTCTATCCGATTTACCAAGAATATGTGTGTTGTGAAAGGAAAAGATGGAGCAGTTGTTCTATAGGGAAAAAGGACAAAGGAAAATCTTTATCTTGTAGGTGGGGAAGAAGATACATGCCTTTTATCCAGAGAGGAAGAAAACCAGCTATGGCATAAGCGACTTAGTCATCTATGCCAACCATCCATGGAAGATCTGGTGAAGTGTGATGTTGCTAGAGACCTTCCCAAACTATCACGTGATTGAACTCATACATGTGATGCTTTCCAACATGGGGAAATCATTAGAAAAACATACAGGCCAAAGGAACATAAATCAACTAGAGTTCTCGAACTGGTACATGCTGATGTATGTGGACCTATTTCACCACGAGCTATAAATGGGAAAAGGTAATATGTCCTTTTTATTGATGACTATAGCAGAATGGCCTGGGTATTCATCATTACCCATAAGACAGAGGTGTTCATCTCCATAATGCAGTATAGGAGGGAATCAGAAAAGATGCCTGGGTAGAAAATTCTGAAGTTTCATACTGATAACAGTATAGAATTCAAAAACATTCAAGTTGAAAACTATATCGAGAAACATGGGATAAGGCATCAAGTTTCATCAGTAAAAACTACCCAATAGAAGGGAGTGGTTGAAAGAAGAAATTGGATCATCAACAACATGGCTAGAACGATGCTTATTGATAAATACCTACCAGAGAAATTTTGGAAGGAAGCAGTTTTGACATAGGTCTATGTTTCGAACAGGTCTCTGTTGTATCCGAAGTAAGGAAAGACTCCGTATGAACTGTGGTATGGAAAGAAGTCAACGTTGAAATACTTTAAAATCTTTGGAAGTAAGTGTTTCATTCTCAACAAAGAAAATCACAGGCAGTTTGAGGCACGAGGAGATGAGGGGATATTCCTTGGCTACTCAGGGAAAAGAAAAGCATATAAATGCTTTAACAAAAGGATGGGAAAAATTGTTGAGAGCGATGATGTCACTATAGTTGAAAATGAACAGAATACTCAACGACCCAGTGAACAGTTCCTGGATGAAAGTGATGATGAGGTAAGCAACACAGGGGGAGAAGAAGTGGCAGAGGCTGACTCAGAAGAAGATACTGATGATGAACAAGAAAGTGTCAAGTCTGTGTCTGCTGGAAGCCAAAGAGTCGAGCTGAAATTGATAGGCAGAATATCATTGGTGATCATACAACTTCATTTCAGACTCAAAGAATGAATTCATTATAGAAATCATCATTTTTATCTCAGGTGGAGCCGAAATGTTTTCCGATGCAGCTGAAGATGAAAACCGGGTTCAGGCTATGAATGAAGAGCTAGATCAGATTAAGAAGAATCAAACATGGGAGATTGTTTCGAGGCTAGTAGATAAGAATGTCATCAGGACTAAATGGGTCTATCACAACAAGATGAATGAAGATGGAATAGTGATTTAGAACAAAGAAAGACTAGTGTGCAAGGGGTAATCCCAGAACGAGGGAATAGATGTTGATGAGACATTTGCACCGGTTTCAAGGCTGGAGACAATCAGATTATTCCTAGCCATCACAGTGCAAAGGAAGTTCAAAGTGTTCCAGATGGATGTCAAATCCGCATTCTTGAATGGTGTTCAAGAAGAGGAGGTTTATATTGAGCAGCCAGATGGTTTTCTCATTCATGAGGATGAGAACAAAGTTTTCAGGCTGAAGAAGGAATTGTATGGGATGAAACAAGCACCAAGAGCATGGTACTCAAGGCTTGATCAATACTTGAAGAATCTTGGTTTTCATCGTGGAGGAGTTGATTACAATCTCTATTTCAACAATGACAATAATCAAAGGATGATGGTGCTAGTGTATGTCGATGAAATAATTTTTGGCAGATCAGATGAAGCTCAGTGCAGACCGTTTTCCAAATTCATGAAAAATGAGTTTGAAATGTCAATGATGGGAGAGATAACGTTTTTCCTTGGTCTACAGGTGACATAAGGAAGTAATGGAACATTCATTTCTCAATCTAAATATGCCAATGAGGTTATGAGAAGGTTTGGAATGGAGAATTCCAAGGAGATGAAGACTGCGGTTGCTACCTGGATGAAATTATCAAAAGATGAGGATGACAAGGCAGTTAATATCACAGAATACAGAAACATTATTGGAAGTCTGTTATAATTAACCGCAAAGGCCTGATATTGATTTCTCCACATGACAAGTAGCGAGATATCAGAGTAATCCCAAGGAAATCCACATGCTTGCAGTGAAAAGAATACTTCAGTATATCCAGGGCACATTGGATTTCGGCTTGACATATACTGAAAAATCTCAGACAGAGTTATTAGGATATACTGATGCAGACTGGGACAGTTCATTAGATGATAGAAAATCAACATCAGGTAGTGCATTCTATCTTAGTGGATTATGTATTTCTTAGCTTAGCAGGAAGGAATATTGCATTTTATTGAGCACTGCAGAAGCTGAGTATATTGCGGCCACTCAAGCATGCACACAATTATTATGGATGAAGCAGCAGCTTGAAGATATGGGATTCAAAGTGAAGTATCTTATCAGAATCCAGTGTGATAACTAAAGTGCTATAAATCTCAGCAAAAATACCATCCATCACTCAGGGACCAAGCACATTAAGATAAAGTATCATTTTATCAAGGAGAAAGTTGAGCAGGGAATCGTGAAGTTGGAGTATGTGCCTACAGAACTACAGGTTGTAGACATTATGACAAAGTCCTTACCCAAGGAAGCATTTGAAAGGCATTGACTAGATCTGGGAGTTCAGTCGACTCCCCAAACTTGAAATAGTGTGGATATGGAATCCCCCCTCTCCCCGAGGTATGATGTGTTTTTCCGTAGTGTGTTGATATGTGTTCTCTACTATGTTACAGACTGCAAAGGAGTGACCTTTGGGTTCTTTGACAAGGGGGAGAAATAGCTATTGTTTAAGGGGGATAAAGTGTGGAGATTTGAGAAATCATGACAGAAAGGGGGAGCTGACAGGTGGAGCATCCAGATAGGGGGAGTTGAAGTTGTGAACAGAAAGGGGGAGATTTTCAAATCTGACGATGCTAGAAGTGATCGATCAAAGGCAATATATCACGACAGCTGAGGATCGTGATAAAAGCCGAATAGTGAGTTTGGAATGGTGAGAGAAGGTTTCCAGCTATCACCAATTGGTATCAGAATGGTTTGACAATTGGTATCAATTTTAAAATTGGTATCAGTTTGGAATCGACAATTGGGGTCTGACATGAAGTGATTCTTTGATGAACTTCTCATACTACTCTTGTTTCTCACGCCGAGCATTGCTCATGTGGGCTTAGAGTACGTGTTAAGTGATTCCTTGAACGCTATCTGAATCGCAAGAGGCGAATGGTGGTAGCGGCTGGAAGGAGATTCTAAGAGATATCAAAGTGTAGAAAATAATTCTGTGAAGAGTTATGAAGAGTTGTCAACAAACCCAAAGGGGGAGATTGTTGGGAAAAAATCCCTCAAGCTAACATTGCAATATTTTTGGGTTGATTGTGTTTGTTGAAAAAGAAGGTTTCCATGAAAAAATTGTCGAGTTCTAGAGAAGTTGTTGAGAATCAATGTTGACAAAGAACAATGACAAAGGAACGTATGATCTAAAGGCGGTACCAAAAGAGCAGTACAAGGTGGCACCGTTTTCCAGTGTTTGCCAAATTTTTGGGGTCCAAAATTTGGAGGTTGGTGAGCATTGGAAAAAGTGGATTTCCATGAAGGTCATATTTTAATATGGCAGATGAATGAATTTCACGAAGAAAAGCTTCATGATTTGGATTTTGCAAAGACCAGAAGAATGGAGGCGGTGATTCTTCGCGATTACGACATGCTTCGCGAACGATAGAGGCTGCAGCGCATCGCGGCGGTTAAGGGATTTGCAAGGGAGCTTCACGATGATAAAAGGCATTGCGAGGGAACTTCACGGAGAAGGCATGAAGGAATTGACGGGATGCTCCATGATTACGACGAGCTCTGCAATCAGAAAATTTCAATGGCGCTTCGCGATTTTGAGAGAATTATAGCGGGAACTTTGGAGATTCTCGATTTGAGCTGATGTGGCGTTGACTTTGCACGAAAAGTTGGAGGGTCGGTGGAATTTCCTATAAATATAGGGTGACCCTCTCGAGCAGATGAGAGAGATTTTTCAGAGAAAATCATTTTCTCTCGGTTCACGAAGGTAGTTCGCGTAGCCTGTGTGCTTCGCGAAAGAAGGGCTTCACGTCTGCTATTGTAGCTCTGCGAAAGGTGCGAGATCTGCGTTGGCTCAGTGAGCTTTGCGAGGGAAGTTTCTCTACAATGACTTGAGCTTCTCAGTAGTGCTTCGTGGTAGTGCTTCGCAAGAGTGCTTTGTGAAAAGGCAGGATCTTCGCGAAGGGTTGTTTGAGCTTCGCGAAATTGGGAGCCTCGCGAAGTAGGGTGCTTTGCGAAGGTGTTTCCAAAGTGAATTTCCCAGTGGTTAAGAGGTAAAGGGGTATTCATTAGTGGATGAAAGTTGGACTTTAACAGAGCATCTATCAACAGTTGAGGATGCGTGCATTCATTCAAATGAAGAGACCTACAAGTCTATAAACTGTGAGTGGATTCCTTTAAAGTGCAGTGAGTATAGGAAGAGGAAAAAGGTGATGCTCTCCACCGGCAGTGAGCCAGAGAGAAAGAAATAGGAAGTGACCCTTGGGAAAGCAGTGAGCTGACCCTAAACTTGTAAAGGCAGTGAGCCTGGGACAGAGTGACTGTGCCCGAACATTGTAATCCACAACTAGTGAAGTTTAGTGGACTTGGTACGACCGACAACCTGTCGGCGTATGCTCTTTGGACGTAGCCCTTAGCGGTGAACCAAGTAAAATTGTTGTGTCCTATTATTGCTTTACTTTCTGTTTATATTGTGCAATAGAAAAGAGAGAGAAGAGTGTTTTTCTTAACAGCGAAACAAGATCAGAACAGGCTTTAATTTTAAATTAGTCATACCCTGATTCACCCCCCCCCTCTCAGGGTATTCAGCCTTGTGGTCCTAACAATTTCCAACCATGTTGGTAGTTCCAACTGATATTTCACCTCACAAACACACCCCAACACCTCTAAAGTCCTAACAAACCAAGGAGAAGAATTACCCCCTTCAAAACCCCAACTACCCCCATAAAGGTGAAACCATCAAGAACACATGGTATCCAACCTAAAACTCTAGGGGCCATTACCTATGATCATTATAGGATCTATATTGGTCACACTCCACCCTCATCCTCTCTCATACCAGCTTGGTCTTATCATTCCTTCTCTACACTAAATCAAGACCAAGAATGGATAACTCCTGAACCTTCATTTAGAAAAATAGAGAACCATAAAGCTTCCCACACAATACCTCATATAGATCTATTTCAATAGATGACTTATAACTATTTTTATAGTTGAGATCAACCAAAGGAATGTGTTTTACCAATGATACACTAAAATCTACAATGAAATATCACAACATATCATCCAATGTATGGATGATCTACTCCATCTACCCATCTACTTGAGCATGGAAAGAAAAGATGAGGTGAAACTAGGAGCCAAAAGCATGCTACAATCCCATGTAAGACTATGAGGTAAAAACAGGTCTTAATCAAAGATTATGGTCCTTGGTACCCTATAAATACAAACCAAATAAACCACATACAACCTCCCCATGAAATCCAAGGCAATTGATTCAAAGATTTATAGAAAATGAGATTACATCATCATTCAATCTACCATTACCCAAAAAACATCACATCCTCCCTGAGCATGGGGTAGCCCAGTTATAAAATCCATCAATATGTCTTCCCATTTCCACTCAAGAACGTATATAGGATACAATAAACCTCCATGAACATGATGTATTTCCTTCACATGATGAAAAAATAGACACTTCACCACAAAATATGCCACTATCTATTTCATTCTACGTAACCAAAGATAACTCCTTAAGCCATGATATATATTTGTTACACCAGGATGAGCCACTAATGGTGATCCATGAAACTTGTGGAGAACTTCTTCATGAATTACCAAAGAACACTACTCGTTATCCCTATACATAATAAAACAAAACACTTCTCTAGAAATATTCAATGACTGCATGAATGTAATATATCAAATAAATACTAAGGATAACATCATGTGGGTGTATCTATAGCTAGAAGAAATATTCCACTGACTAGTGCTTCCCCATCAGAAGTCTAAATCCATGACACACATCAAACAAAGTATTATTACCAAAAACCAACATAGATAATAGTAGGGGAACTATAAATATCCCCATATATAGTACCAAGGAATGAACCAAATTAGGATAAACAAACGATTTTGAGTATCTTGAATCAAACAAGTCAAAAATGAGGTTAGATGATAAATTGATCATACCTTTGATAACCTATGGACCTGCTGGCACCACTACCTCAAACATGTGCATCTGACCACACCCATATACCCTACCAATCTATTGTTGGCCTCCATGAATACACTCTGTCCTAGTCCCACATGTATGGATACCATCACAAGGGTCCCCCCTACCAACACCATTTTCCCTTGGTTGTAGAACAAGCATCGACAATCCCTGTTGCTAAAACTTCCTCAGGGTTAACTGATGATGCCTCTGAAATTGGTCCTAAAATACAATTTTAAACTAGAATCCTAGAGCAGTTGGCCATTAATCCTAGTAATCCAAATTTCCCACGAAAATATATATTGAAAATAGGAATCCCCTAGTATATGATCAAAATCCACCTTCCCTAGAAGCATGGGAAAGGATCAGCCATGGTCGGTTCCCCACTAGTAAAAACCCAAAATGCATAAAAATTCATGGAAAAATACCTAAATATTAATTTTTAAGACTCCATACTAGTCAACCTCTAAGGTATCACCCCCAGATAAAACATCTTCTCATTAACCTTCACCTTCTTCTGGACCTTCAGGTACGTAGAATGTGTAAACGGGGTGCCTGTATGTCAGATCATTGGGATCATAGCCTCCTCCAAACCTCACAATCTAGAGTCATCATATGGAAATACATCCTAGGTGATGTGAAATAGGTATTTGAACTTGATCCCAAGATCCCACAAACTCGGGGTCCCATGCAAAAGGGAGAGAAACTCCTTCCACTTCACTACCATTAGCGTCGATGATAATAATTCCAAATGAAGATCATTCTGAAAGTTTGGCCATAACACATCTACCTATTGGTTATTGAAAAGATAAAACATCCAACCCTAATGTAGATATAATCACATATCACTAACTAAAAACACTACCTAGAACTCATCCCGAGATTGAATTCAAACAAAGGCAATCTCAATCTCCTCCAACTAGGGCTCCATCTCTTGATCTAACATGACCCCATTATACTCCACCAAAAATTACCACTAAAAGGAATGAAAATACCACTAATATTATCCATCTTACTATATTAGTTAAATACTCATATGATCTACCAGATCATCCTGCTGAACCTCAACCTCCTGAGCTACTTGTGGAACCTAACTAGGATCCATTTTTGAAATGCAAGGATGAATCCTAATCCCGATAGCATGGATTTTTATCATAGTTTATTTAATTAATTAATTTTAATTTCACATAGTCACCCAATTTATACACAAATACAATAAATCACGATCAATTCACCTATCCTAGATCTATACCCTACAAACAGGTCCAACTCACATATCCATTCAATAATCTTAGAGTCCTGGAATCAGATCATGTGGGGAATAAAATCTCATTTCCTTTCTAGTCTCTCTATCCCATGTCATGTACTAAGGTCAACTAGCACAGTTACCTTTCCAACCCATACAATCCTTATAGTGACTAAATCCAAACACAACCATATATCTCAACCAAAACCTCTAATACCACCATTTCATGACCCCCTCACTCCATAGGTACTCCGTGTGGACCAGTAATGAAGGAACAATGATAATGAATCATGATACCACCTCCAGTAGAGCCCAATTTGGAAACAAGCATCAAGGGTATAAAAATATATCATATAGAAGGTATCCCCCTCTGTAATAATATTGGTTCAGGAGACAAGATAAATAAAAACCAAGAAACTCCATTATATAATATAAATTTAAGCCTAAAATTTTCCCACAATGCATGAACAATATCAATAGATACAAATAATATTCCTCAAGTAAATACCAAAATAGAAGTCCTATGACAGTAACTCAATAAAAACTCCAAAAACCTAATATTTTAATGTCCATCTCGGTCCCCAAATTATTCTTGAAAACCTAAAAAATAGTTATTATATACTTAGGGTGATCATACATGTATAATCAGTAGGATCATACCCATGGTTTATAGTGAACATACGAAAAGTGCATACTAATGTGCTAGTGAACAAATAGAGGTACCAAAAACCACTTAAACAGGGAAACTAACCAATACTAGCCTCACTATGGATCACTCACTAAATTATGAATCCAATATAGTAACCTATCATTGAGAACATAATAAAAGGTTCCACATTGCCACTTCCCTACTGATTTTCCACTCTCACACCCCAACATCAATCATTTTTTTCTCCCTTCCGTTCCATATATTTCACATCTCTTATCCATCCATATTTCATGTGGTTCAGGATGCATCCCTATCTATCACACCCTTGCATGGTGTAGGATCTATTGTTATCATAAGTCATCATCACATCACATCATGGCCTCATAACATCACATAACCACCTCATCACATCACATCATCACCACATCACAACCTCATCACACCACCAACATGGTATAATATCATGAATGTGAAGGAAATCAACCACATTATCTCATCCACCATGCACAAACCCTACCATGTGTAACATCCTAATCATTGTTGGGTAATCTTCAATAATAACCCATATCATAACTATAGAAGGAAGAGCGAGGAATATGGGGTATCCAACAATTTATATCAATGCTATCCTTGATGTTAGGGAAAACACCCGAAAACCAAAAAATTTGGGTGTTGGTAAGGTTATTTGACTTTGGTGGGTTTTATATAGAAATAGAATAAAAATACATGATAGATAGATGGAAAAAATACTCATACTATAATTTCACAACAACTGCACTAGCATACACCGCAACATCACAATTTCACCACACAACATCATCCATGACCTCTTCCACCACTAAATTCACCATACCACACAACCACTATATATAGTCACCCAAACCCACTTTAAATTAAATATTACACCATTTTCAAGATTTAATGAGTTTCCACTAACTCCCATTTAAAAATCCATTAATTTCACATTTTCATGGATCGTATATTTATAGTTCAGATTATTTAAATCAATTACCACACAATAGATCTAGTCCATTTTTATTCATTTACCAAAATGTGTCATTTTTTTTAAAATTACAATTTATTTTGTGGATAGATGAGAAATGAACACATCTACACCATAGAATCTTTTTTCCATATATCATCAACCAATGGAAATGCACCACATCAACCAAACCATATCATTACAATAACCACCCATCTCAACCACCACACAACTACCCACATTCAATACCACACTAACCAACCATCGCATCACTACCCCACACATTTCACAACCCAACTGATCACCATCACCACACAATATCCCACATCACACAAGGAAAAAAAACAAGCACAACCACACATAACATCATATCCTAGCCTCAAAAAATTAGGTTCAAGTGATTACATTATTTCACTTCATTATTACACATGGATATTATCACACGAAACATATTTTCATAAGCAACCAATTCAATATCCATATATAAATTCTTATCATTTTCATTCATGGTGATATAAAAAACCAATGTTTCCAGGGTCTCACATAAAAATATACTAAAATACAAAAAATTCTCCCAATATCTATGTTTTTTAGAAATGTAAACAAGCATACATAATCATGAATAAAATATATTAAATTTATAAAAACATGTCATTTCTCACCATCCACAACAATTCCATGTTATTAAATTTATTTTTACCATTTTAAGCTAACTTTTAATGTCCATAATAAGGAATGAAAAACCATACCATCCCCACACATGCACATAAATAGGGAGGGAATAAACAACCCGTACCTCAAAAAATACTTCTAATTCACTGTGCAAAGTAGGTAGAAGGGTAAAAAACCTAGAAATCAAAATCATATTTGGAAGATCTTGATCTGACCTAGATCATACCAAGTGATCATGAAAACGCTACCCAAACACTCACTAAACTTGAACAAATTCACCATCATGAATCCATAAAATATAAATGAAAGAAAATATAGTTATAAAATTAATAAATCACCTCATATTTCTAACAATCAAACTCTAAAATCCAAGGATCAAAGGAGGAAATTGGCTGGAAGATACTCCAAAAATTCCCAGGGTTTTTTTCTAAAAAATGAGAGGAATGAGAGCTGAATAATGGAATTTTGTTGAACCTATTATTTTTAAACAGGATATAACTCAACTCATTCAAATCTTGAATTACTTATTCATGATATGAATTCTCTTATTGTATTGCAGTTCAAACATAGAAGCTGAATTAAGCTATGAAACCCACAAAATTCAAACTCGATAAACTTTTAACCAAATTCATCATGTCACAACCCTGTTTAATTAGTATTTTAAATTTTCCATTAATTTCATGAGATTTTTCTACACAAAACTACTCTCCTAAACATAATATATAAACCAAAATCCTTGAAATCCATGAAACAAAATCCCACATCATGTATTACACTACAGTTCCAACCTCAACAAACCCTGCTCGAGCTTCATCTGAACACCTCTGAATCCCAAACTTGTAAATTAACGGGCTAATAAGGAACAAGATATTAGATAAACATAAGTAGATATTTGTATGTTATATTTTTATAAAACATAAAAATTAATATTATATCCTACTTACATGCGATTTCCATGCTTGTTGTGTGTTTTCATCTTATATTTCTCATTTTTATGTACATTATCCTCCCTCTATATCATATGAAGTATGAAGATGTGACATTATTTTATGATTCATAAATTTTCATGTAACCAAAGGATCATTATTAATTTTTTGTTTTATATCACATAAATCCATTACTGTACATTTAAAATATATACCATTTTTTCAAGTGAAACATACAACATCCTTTCTTTGTGATAATGTTACATTAATTTTTATGCATGTTGTTTTTTTAGAATTATTTCGTTATTTTAGAAATTTATAATTTTGAATCAAAATAAAAATATAGATAATTTAAAATAAAATATCACCTATTAAAATAGAACTTAAATTAATAATCCTTATAGTTTCTAATGAGAAAAATACATGTTTCTTGTTTTATCATGTGTACATATATAGTTGGTTGGTAAGGGTTTACTTTCTGCTCATAATTCTTGAGATTTTAGTTCATAAGAAGTGTTTATAAGGACATATGTGCCTTTATTGTTATAATTAATATGAATTTTTTATAGTAATAATATAAAATAAACACAATCTCTATAGGATAATGAAAATTAAATTATTGTTTCATTATATGATTTTTTTTTAAAATAGAGAAAGTATATCATAATAATACCCTAATATCTTTCCAAATTATTTTATTCAATTTAGGAAGAAATTTGTGCTCAATATTTATATAAATTAGAATAAGGATTCGAGGTGTTAACCTAATGTAACTAATGAAAATTAAACTTTTAGGGTCAATAGGTTGGATACATTGATTCAACCCAACCATGAATTTTTTGAATTTTCATATTTCCATAATAAATTTTGTTAACATGGTGTTCTTATGTTGGTCGTGTTTTTTTTTCATCTATATATTGTTGACCTCCTAACAATTACTTAGTTTAAACATTGTTGATGAGTTGTTTATTATGATTGGTAGCATAAGTGTGTGGAGAATACATTTTCTACAAGATTAGTTGAAAATTTAATTTAGATTATGTAAATGCAATAGTTAACACATAATATTATGAGGGAAACCATATTATATTAAAAAAAATCCCTTATTCATTAAACTCTATTTATTTTTTCCAATAGTTGAAGGGAGTTAGATCCTATATTGAGTATAAAAATCCCCTCATTGTGATCCCTTCTAACGCACAAGAAAATTTCTTTATTTGGGACACTATAGAATGGTTGTGATGTCCCAATGAAAGGGACATCCTCAATTGAATTTTCATTTAAACCTACATTTTTTATCCTCTAATAAGATAGTTGACTGATTTTTATTTGTTTGATCTGGGACATATTGTAATTTTACTACCTATGATTCCATTTTGAACAGTTCATCCTTATGCCCTTCCATATTGAAATTCACTATCATGAAGACCAATTCATTATTCATAATTTCACTCATACTGTTTACCAATTTTCATCTAAAAATTGAAACTTAAAGAGTTGAATAATCCAAATCATTATTTTTAATATGATTCCAATTTATGATATATTTTCATAAATGGGATTTCTATTTATGGTAATAGATACATGCATTGCTTCTATAACAAGTGTAACTCCACTATTTTCATTGTACTGCATTCATAATTTTTATTATTATAGAATGTATAACTTTTAATTATATAACCATTATAGAAAAATACATGTACACTTGGTCTTCTAACATTCCATTGAAATAATTTGAGAATTTAATTTAGATTCATAGATAAATCCTAAAAAATAGGCTCTCGATACCATCCTATAAACTATTAATTATGTGTATTTGATATATATATTTTTATCCTTAATGGATTCAAATGCCTAACAATTAATTTTTGAGTTTCAACAAATGGATAAAACAATATAATATTATATAAAATAAAAAAGTGAGCTTGATCCCACTATATAATGGTAATACTAATTACATCTATTTAAAAAAAATTCACCCACAAGGTGTCTGTTGTGATGAGATTTTGGGATACCAATTTTATCAACATAAAATAGGTAGACGGTAAAGAATTTAAAATCTTATTTAACAATACATTACTCTAAAAAAACTTCCTTCCAAATTCAATTATGTATACATCCTTTTAAAGTATTCATATATCATTCAATATGGTATATCCATCTATAATTTATAGGGTTGCATACTTAAATTTCCTTAACCAAGTGAACAAATAGGTGGACTGTTATATCTAAGAATCATAGTGGGAAGAACATCTTGGATTTACATAATATGACCTGAATTTCCTTATTCATGGTTGTTAAATTCATCAAGTGTATAAATTTACTACATATATCATTTAAAATGAATGAAATACTAGTAAATGTGTGTCATACATTTTTAGGAAATATGAAATATAAGACATAGGCATTAAATATTTCATCAAAACATATTAGTCGTGTAATTTTAGACTCTTTAACTTCAAATTATCCATTCAAAGAAAATTATTGATATTTTATTAATACCACACTATAACCTTTACACTATTAAGGAATTTAGGAAAATAATTTTTTTTACATGAATAGAGTGTAAAACACAGAGGAAAAAAATTTCCTTTCACCCTTCATTAGTGTTAACTCTTTCCTTATCCCTATACCATTCATATCTAAACTATCTTTAATACAATGTTTTTTTGTATGGTTTATTTAGTAACATGTCAATAAAACTATCACATACATTTTTTCTATATTCACGACATCAATAATTTATTTGAATTATAGACAATTACAGTTTGATAATTTGAAAAAACATGATCACTTTACCCAAATTTTCTTTATATAGTTATTTAAAAATGTTTATCAGAAATAGTGATAATATCTTTTACTTTCTCAAAAAACTATTCTCCCATTAACAGAGATGGTGTTGTACATTTTTTTATTCCCATGTAATTATGTCATCCAAGATTGGTATTTATGTCTTCAAGTTAAAAAAATTATGTGGTATTAAAAACACATTCTTCATGGATTGCTTCATCCTCACTAAGTGTGAACCTTCTTAACAAATGGGATTCCCCATCATTCTAGTGATTCTATATCTTGAAAAATTTATATAAGTTGGAATTCCATCTATCATCCCATTAAATATAGATCTAAATTCTAACCCATCACTTATATGAGCATAATACAACGTTATACTTGTATCCCATATCAATTTAATATCTCCAATCAATGGATCCAAATAAACTTCAATATCAATACCGGGTTATTTTGGTACATATATTAGAAGATACAATATAATGTATTTTTTCTTCATACATAACCATGGTGGAAAGTTATAATTTACCAACATAACCAACCATGTACTATGAGTACTACTTTATACACCAAAATTATTCATTAAATCTATATATAGAACAAGATAGAGGTTTCTTGGATCATTTTTATATTTAGGGAACTCATGATCAATTTTATTCCACTGAGGAGAGCCTTTTGGATGATCTAGTTTCATATATTCTTTCTATATCATCATTCTATATCATTTTTCTAGTATTCTTCTCACATATATATAGACTTATAAACCTTAGAATTATTGGAAAGTACTATAAAACTTTTAAAGGACTTGAGTCGTCATTTTTGTATTAAGTTATGCCAGAACTGGGGAATTTTTTAAGTGATTCATAGTACTTGGAAAATAATATACATTCATTTTAAAAAGAGTTCATTCTTTTAGGGATCATACCCATTAAACATATAAATTTTTTAGTGTCATGTGTTTGAGAAGAAAGCTATTTTTCTTCAATTATCTTATCATTATAGAGACTAAGTAGTTTTATAAATATAGTGTTTCTCTATTTGTTGCCATATTTCAAATTATAATGCTCCAGTATGGTAGATAATGTTTTATGTTTTGAAAAACTGATCTAAAATGGTCTCTTTGTACTTCCCTTTAACTTCTCAAATATATTTGTACAATATTCAAGGTTATATTAAATTTTTATTTACATTTATTTAATACGATCTCTATCATCATTTACCCTTGGAATCATATCAGATAATCCATAAATCACAATATCAACTAAGTTAGTATCCATATTTAGTTCTTCATCATGTTTAGTCAAACATTTATAACTTCTATTTATTCAATGATAGATAAAATGTTCTTTCAACTCCTCTATAAAAAATTTCCTTGAATAAAAACAACATGGACATTGAAAAATGATTTGAGAAGGGTCACATCCATGCTTTTTTGTAAACATTATGAACCCTTTAGCACTATATTTATACTCCATTGTCATATGATTAGAATCCATCCATTTTTTAGTCATATATATCCAATTTTTTCAAAAATGTTCATATTTTAAAAAATACCTAATATATGCATATAATGTATTATTTTGTTATATAAAAATTATAAAAATTATAACTTCAAAAATTATAATTTCAAATTATAGTACTTACATATATAAATTATATAAAACAATAGATATAAAACTTATGTTTTATAATATAATTCAATATATATGCATATAATAAAGTCTATGTTTTGAAAATAATTAATACTTCTCTCTTGGTGTGGATTGTTTTCCAAGTGTGATGTAGGTAACTTCTTGCACATTGTGATAGTGTAAAGTGATGTATTTTTCATGGAAATTTAAGGATTTAAAAATAATATAAAATAATATATATATATATATAGACATGCACATATACATGCATAGATATATAAATACTCAGACACACATAAACAAAAATATATATAAATATACTCATGCATATAAAAACAAATGAAATACACACACACACAAATATATATATATATATGTATATATAATAAATCATCATATATCATGTCATTATTTTATAAAAAAATCATTGATCACACTCTTGTATAATTATCATTTCAAATATAGTTACTAGTTTTACCAAAACCATAACCTATTGAAAAAACCATATACATAATAAACTCAAAAAAAAAATTATAAAATGGTATATAAAATGGAATAACAATATCAACACTTCTATTTTTCACTCCCAATGAATAATCATGAATCCATTAATATTTATAAGGTGTACACTTTTTTATAAAAGTATTAACATTGATTTATTATCTAAAAATTTCACAAGACAATAATTCACCACATAATTTACCAATTAATTCTTTTTTATATGGCAACCAAATGCCACTATATTGATAAAATTAATTTTCATTCCAGTAAACCCCATTTAAAATTTCAATTAATATCAAATAATAATAATAATAATTTATTTTGTAGGAAATCTCTATCAACAACCTATATTTATATACACAAGAAGGAATAATAACCCAAAAATGAAGTAAATCAAGTAATATCAGAAAAATAACATGGAAAGCACAATGAAAGGGTTCATTCATCCAAAAAATAAGGAAGAACAATGAAAAAATTTATTACTGATTAATAGGTAGGGGGAGAGGTGTTGCAGAATAATAAAGGAAGATAAACTCAATAAATCATGAAAAACACATGAAATATCAACTAATAATCCTTAAAATCATGTTTAAAATATCTTACAATCTGTTTTGTGGTTCAATTTATCAAAAAAATCAAGTTCATCTATTGAAAAGGTATAGTTACAAGGGATCTTGAACGAATCATGCAGAGAGAATATATTTATTAGGGTTATTTTCAAAAAGGGATAAGGGTCTTATCGGCTCTATCCAAAAATTGATAATTAAAACCGATTGTATTGTAACAAAAAAATAAACTCTTATAAATAAAGTATTCATCTGCACTTTTATAGTGGTGATAAATTGGTGATTTTTATGACTTTGGTGGATATTCCCTTAGGCGGTGATGTCTACAGCTCCAGACCCTCCCTCCATGGTGGAGTGAGGGGGGATGGTCTTCTTCGTCCTTCTTCTTTAAGGCCCTCACTCTTTCTCCCATTCACTAATCCTGAATTTCTTCCTCCTTTCCCTATGATTTATCATTGACCCAAGTTCCCAACCTCTTCAATGGTTCTACCCAACTGGAGATTTCGATAAAAGAATTCAACGAGGCTCCAGATCTACACTGGATGATGCTAGTGGATTTTTTTAGGAATCATCAAACTTCGGTCGACGCTTTCAACAGATTCAAATTTGAATATTGGGTTCTTAAAGAATGTGCAGTGGTTGATATTCTTGACAGGCTGTACTAGATGATTCAGTTTTCTTTATATGATAACCTAATCTTTTCCTAGTCCAGCACTCCTCATGCCTTCAATGAATGATTTTTATACATCTTTCGTTGTTATTTCAATTTCATCATGAAACGCGATGCGCCTTCTATGGTGGTACGAGTAAGTTTTCCTAATTTTCCTTTTCCTTTACAAAATCCGTTGATTATGTGTATATTGGGTAACATGGTAGGCTAGTATTTTTGTTCTGATAGTATAACTAATGCCAGTTTTCACCCGATATCCCTTCGAATTTGTATTGAAGTTGATGTTTCAAAGCCTCCTTCGGAATGGATTTGGATCGTGGTTGTAGAAGAATTCATATGAAATAAATCATTGATTTTTGAGTCATGAAATGAGTATTGTTTGAAATACCAATGGTTAGTACATCCAACTTCAGCAAGATGTTGTGTATGTAGGGACCAAAAAGGATTGGTCTCTATCCCAAGATAGCCATTTGGGTTAGAGGCTTATGAATACCCCATTGTGAACTAGAATTCTTAGGACATTTTCAGTTTAGGAATGATTGAGGAGGTGTGAGGGGATTTCTTAGGGTAGTTGGGGCCCCTAATGTATCAATATCGACCTATTTAGGAGACCATGGATGTCATGGATGGTTACCATTGAGAGGTCCCTAAAACTTTGGGATATGTTCAGGCCATGCAGGTCTCATTTCCTCCTACGAAGGTCCAATTGGGTATGAGGTTCGGGTTCCCTTCCATCACCGATAAAGAAGAAAAACTTATGGATATAGGGCCATGGATTGTGGATGTTTTTTCTCAGTTTAGCAGTTATTTTGGTGTCATACCTTTCTCAAGTTAGATTCAAGGAAGTTCTGGGGAGGCCATGCATGTGTGTGAGGTACCGTCGATGAACTCCCTCTCATATGAGGTTGTTGGATATGAGGAGAGGTGGGTTCACTTAGATGCTGATATGGTCATGTAGATAGTTTCATCTATCCCTATCAATGAATCTATGGAAAATAATTTTTCTAATGAAGATCAAGGAATTTGTTTACATTATCAATGTTTGGTCTTAGAAAATACTAATAAACAACCCCAATTTATGGGACGTGGCTTTTTTTAGCCCAGAGGTTCAGATATGCTAGCGAAAGACTCGAATGATAGACCATCTTATGATGATATGTTTAATTCTGGAAGAATGTTTATATATTATCAAAATCATTTTGTAGGGTTGGGAGAAGAAGAGTGTCATGCTTTTGAGGAAGGAAATGAAGTGGGGGCTACCTTGGGAGATACCTCTCTATGAGATTGGAGGATTCTCAAGAGGAAATGGGTTCTGATTTGGATCCACATTTTTAGTCCATGGAAGAAGAAATTATAGAGAACTATCTTAGATCCTCTTCAAGGAAGGTAAAGAACACTATCATCGATTCATACAGGTTTATTAAGTACACTTAGAGGATGTGAATATGAAAATATTACTCTTACTTACCTAGTCCTCCCATTACTAGATCATCAAGTAATGAAAAGATACCAACATAGTTTTCCAACAATGTAGATAACAAATACTCAATCATGTATAATGGTCCTGACAAACATGTGGAAGAAAACACTGCTAAGGATTTAGAATCATCAGCATGGGAAGCATCTTTCATCGATCTGGAAAATGCAAAAAATGTGAGTGTTGAATCCAATACTCAGTTGGGTGGAAATGAATTGATGGAGTGTGATGAGTGGTAATCCATCATTAATTGAAACAAATAATTCTTAGAGAAGGTTCTAGAGGTCATTACTATGCAAGAGGAGTTTGACTGGCTGGTCGGGAGGCACATTTAGGTAATCTTTTCCAAGGATCAGTGTGATTGGATTCAAACAAAACTTGGTATATTGGCACATGGATTCAATATGAAGAAGATTAATATGGAAGATCTAATTAAAAATTGGGAAAATATAGCATAAAAAACTGAAAACTTCCCCAAAGATGAACCGTATGAGAAGGCTACCATTCTTCAATGTAGTCTCCATAGAGGTATGGTATCTAAAAGTCTTAAATTGCAATTCATAGATTTAACTATTACGTATGATGTTGGTTGATTTTCTAAATGTGTACTTTACTGGTTTCTCACTTTTCTTTAAAAGTTATCTTTGTTAAAAAAAAATATTTTGGGGTACATTGGTGATAAATTAAAACCATTATCAGTGCTAAAAAAATTGAAAAAATAATTATTTATGGGGGATTATTTTTTAGCGATGATATAAATTTTCTATCATTGTGTAATTTATCGTTGACAAAAAATTGAATAATATAAATAAATAAATAAATAATAACAATTATAAAAATAAACAAAATATTAAAAATGAATTATACTAATTATTTAAAATACAAAAATATTAAAAAATGTGTTTAAATAAATGAATTATATAAATTATACACATATTATAAATATTAAAACATAATAAATATAAATAAATAAATAATAATCATATAAATTGAAAAAATATTGAACACATTGAAACATAAAAAAATATTTATAAAAAAATATTAAAAAATTAATAAATTCCATAAAATATTTAAAATTAATAAACAATATTAAGTAAATGAATAATAAAAATGAATAATTAATGTTGAATAAATTATAATAAACATTGAAAAAGTGAATTTAAAAAATTATTTCATAAAATAAAAACACATAAAAATGAATGAAAAAATATAAAAAATAATATTTATTATATGAATAAAACATTATTGATAATGAATTATATTACGTATTTAAATTATGAAAATATTAAAAATAAATTTAAATTAATTAATTAGAGAAATTTGAAACATATTAAAAATATTAAACCTTAATAAATAAAGATTAATAAATATTACTCATAAATTTCAAACATAAGTTTTAAAAAAATAGGGTCAAAACCACTTTTTAATAGAAATAAAGGACCTTTTTTGAGTAGAGGAGACCTATTACATGGCCTGTAGGCTTAGAGGGAATTAAATCCCCACTATAGAATAGCCCATAGGCCATGCCTTATGGGTCCATTTCGTCATGGTCCAATGCCAATTCATTATGGCTTGAAGGCCCTAGGGCTTGGAATTCGTAATTCTAGGATCAAAGGCCCCTTATTTTCCCAAATTCCTATATAGGAAATAGTACATCTATACTACCTAGGATGATACCGTGCCACCACTACTACAATACCTGCTACAGTACCGCTACAGTACCCACTGATATTGTAGTATCGTCAGTGGTACAGTGTCGTCGTTTCTATTGTTCTATCAGTACTACAATATCCTACTATAGTGTTTCTATGGTAACCAGTACCCAATGGGGTATGAACCCCCATGCCTGAATGTAGTATTATGGGGTTCTCACCACTAATCCAAATTCCAACTAAAAAATGTTTGTATGGGTTATGCTTGACTCCCATCACGGGGACCTGACCAAGCTCAGAGCACATCACACATTCTCCAGTTCAGAAGTGGCTTTGAATCACACTATGAAAAATAGACATAGGGTATAAGTCAGAAAACAATCGACCCGACATCAATTCCCATGGATAGGGAGGGGTACAACTAGCGAGGCCACTCAACTAACACTCTAAGGAAAAAATGTGTGTTTGTGTAACACTCGACTCCCAGTGGGGAGCCTCGAACAAACTCAGAGTGTACCACAGATTCCCCAGCTTTTAAATGGATTTGAATTTCCCTCTACATAATATGTGTAGTATCCGAGTCTGGAAAGACTCGAGCATGCACAAGTTCCTATAGAGAGTGAGAGGTACAATCAGAGGGTATCACTCGACTTAAAAAAATGAGTAAATTCCAAAAAATATTAAAATTTAATAAATATTAAAAATTATAAATAATATTAAATGTAATAATATTAATAATTAATAAAGAAAATATTAAAATTTAATAAACAAAATTATATCTATTAAAATTATTACAATATGTAATATTATTATAAATGTATTAGTAAATGTATGTTATAAAAAAATTATTAATAAATTTATTAGTGAATGAATTAATTATAATGTAAAATAATATTTTTTATATAAATGGTTTAATTTTATATATATATATGATTAATATAAATGTATAAATAGTAATATTATGTATAACTACTTTTCATGATATATCATTAATTTGAAAACTTTAAAATTAGAAGAAGAATTTTAATAATTGTATTTAAATATATTTAATATATACATTTATACTATTTATAATTACTTATATAGATGAATATATTGTATTTTAATGTATTAATATATTTATTTTTACAGTTAATATATATAATATTTTATATACAAACATAAATGAAAATAAATTAATTACAAAAATAAAAAAAATTAATAAAAAAATTAATTATATTATATGTATTAAAAATTTATTAATATTATGATAAATATATTAATAATTTTCTTAGTATTATAAAAACGATTAATAATAATAATATATTCTTCCCTATTAGTGAATGTTCCCTCCAAAGTCTTCCTAGTGTTAGGGGTTTCCTAGGATAGATGGTGGTGTCCCTACTTTATGGGGTTTGGCCAATTAAATTCTCAGTAGATTTTTCTTTTACTTGACCGGATGGGTGAAACGATGGAGAATAATCTGGTAAACTAGTGGAGATTCCTTTTACTCACAAAAAATGAAAAACCCCTATCATGGTGATAAAGGATGAATAATATTTTTTAGTACATCATATGAATATTCTAACCATATGACAATTCATTACATATTGGCCCTTCAATCCACCTACTTAGAAAAACTCACTACAATCCATATGAAGTATAAATGATGGAGTTTTCATATGTGAAATCAGATATGGGAATATAGTTTTCAAGTTCTTCGACAAGAAAGAAAAACATAAGGTTCTCCTAGGGAGGCCTTGGTTCTTTGATAACCAACTTATCCTAGTGGAGGATTAGAAAAATGATTAAGGCACTATTAAAATAACCTTATCTAAACATCCCTTCTAGGTGTGGATTATGGGAATACCTTTCTAGGGTAGATTAAAGTGCACTATAAAGGATATTTAAGGCTACATAAGTGATTTTATGGAGTGGGATCGATTATACGCTATTTTATAGTGACTATATACTCTTATGAGGACCCTAGTTTATATTGATTTCCCACTCTTAAGGGTTACCTTCCCATCCTTGGAAAAATAAAAAATCTCGAATGGGTTTGAGTATGAAAAAATGTCTACCTTTTTTGTGTGGATGCATTGGATATGTGGAGAAGGATTGCATCTCAAAAGAAGTATATGGTGATGGTAATATTGTCATGAAATATTAAGCATTGGATCCACATGATAAACAAAGAAATATCCTTTATTATAGAGTTATAAAAAAATAGGGATAGAGAAAACTGGATAAGGACCTAATCATGCATGCCAACACTGACCAAAATAGGACTGTAATACTGGGGCCACTATGCTTTCTTACAGACCATAGCGATCATGTACAACCAAAGGAGGCAGAGAAACCCCCCAATCTACCCCTCGGGACATGGGGAATGCCTTTTTTCACTTTGGATAAAATCATGATGAGGATGATAATATCTCTTGAATTATCTCTTCCAACTTCTCAGGGAAATTCTAAACCACACTCTCTTTCGAAACAAATTTCTACTAATCCTCAAGACATAGATCTTCCCCCATGAGCCTAACTCTTAATGATTTCCTCTTTGGTAGTTGAGGACATTAATGGGTTGATGACATCAGACACTAAAAAACTTCAAATTTCAGGGAGAATAACATAAAGGGACCCCAGTATAGTCCCCTTACTATAGAAAACTACGAATATAAATAATGTTTGAAGACACATTAGGTGATCTAGTTCCTCCAAAAAAGGTGAAAAGTGTCAGGAAATGAATTGTTACATGAAATATCATAGGTGGAGGTTAGAATGACCCATCCCCACCTACCTTAATGAAAATACTATGACATAACTTTTGTGGTCTTGTAAACCCATGCGTGGTTTTTATGGTCTAGTGTTGGAGCAATAAAAGTGGCCTTGATAAGGTTTTTATATCCAAAAAACATTTTGTAGAACAAGGACATGAGTGGTGTGGTGGTAAAAATTAGCTTTTGGTGGTGCCTTTGGGTGTCCCAATAAGGAAATCTAGGGGGTATTTTCATTCTATGGGTGGAGGGATTGGAATTCTATGTTATGAATTTCTCTCTAAATCACATTATGGTTATTTTATATGAGTTGGATACCCATGCAGGGATGTTTTTTGGATTCTATGGTTGGCCCACTCAGAATGATAAATAGAGATCCTATGAGATCCTTTTTCCTTTGCGAGAGAGCAATTCATGACCACTCCACATACATAGAGACTTTAATGAAATCATGTATCATTAAGATAATATAGGGGGAACTAAAAAAACATTCAATTAGATGGAGGATTTCCTAAATACAACCTAGAGTGAGGATCTCATTGACCTTGTATACTTGGTTTCTACCCGTATTGAGGATCATCTAGACTTGTTTCTAGGATCTTCTTGTTAGGTTAGTCTCTTCTAATTTTTCCAGGTGAGACCTATCCCCACCTATTTTGAAATTTCTCCCATCCTCATCAATGTTTCTCATAATGGATAAAGACCTAGATATGATGATATTTTTATATTTGAATGATTTTGGTCCTGGGAGGAGGAATCTAAGAAGGTTGACTGCTCATGATGGACAATAGGAGAGGGGGATTCTGTGGTTTGGAATAATTTATCTCAAGTGAAATAAAATCTAAATTAGTGTATTTATTTTAAATTTCTCCATCATGAAATCAAATGTGATAATATTTAAGGTAAGTTGAATAAGATTTTCTCTTCCCCAACCTTAGAAAAGATTTTTTCCAGAATTAGAATATTGGAATCTGAAATTGATGTAGCCCTAAAACTCAATGAGATTTAGTTTTTAATTCAGGCACATGATTACCATATTAAAGAGGGAGACGAAAATACTCTATAATTCTACTAAAATTAATTTTCAAGATGTTGTAAGAATCATATATCTAGCAATATTGATCCCGATGAAAGGTTTGTTTTGAATGAAAAAGATATTTTCAATAGTTTTTTACATTTTTCTAGGACCTCTATTATACATGCGAGTATTAAATTTCATTATTGAGTCTTATATTCACCCTGTGGTCACATATTTAATGAACCACTATCTTGTGTCAGTTATTTCTGATGAAAAAATTTTGGTGGCCCTCAAACAATTCTACTCAACCAAGAAACCAGGTCCAGATGGATTTAATGATTTATTCTACAAAAATGTTTCACATATTGTTGGGCCTAATATATCAGGGGTCATAAAAGATATTTGGGAGGTTAAGTATAATTTATTTTATATCAATTAATCCCTTATTACCGTCATTACCAAGATATAAAATATGTATTTGGATTCAGACTTCAGACCCATCAATTTATGTAATGTTACTTAAAAAATCTTTTCAAGAACTATTTTTAACTAGATTTAGACATATCTACCCTCTATTATTTCTATGAATCGAAATGTAATTTCTTAAGAGACTCATCTTTGATAATTCCATTATCGATTGTGAAATTTACCACTTTATGAAAACATGATCCATGACTAAGAGAGGTGTTATTTCATGGAATCTCAATATAAAGAGAACCTATGTTATGATGGAATGGTCTTTCCTTTAGTTTTTGATGATCAAAATGATATTTTTTCCAAAATGGATAGATATATTCATCCTTTGTTTTACCTTAGGTTCCTTCAAGATCTGAATCAATCATGACCTTATAAATAGTCCCCCCATAGGGGTCTCTTCCAAGGGGATCCTCTCTATCCTATCCTCTCAATCATGGTTTCTAACATTTTCCCCAATATTTTTTATTTAGAAGCTTATAGTAACTTTTTCTATGGCGTGAAGGTGTGTAAAAATGGTCCCCCTATTTATATCCTTTTCATTATGGACAATATCTTATTATTATTGAGGTTTACCATGGGATAATGTGACTCTATATGCTATGTTGCCTTTGAGTATGTGTTGGTACCAAGGAAATCGGTCAACCTTGCAAAATATTATATTTCATTTAGCTCAGGTTTCCCTCAAAGCAGAAAATATGACCTTCATTTAGGATTTTTAATCTAGGTGGTTAGGAAACATAAAAAATATCTTGGGCCCACAACACCCTTTGTCCTTTCATAAAGAGAGGTATTCTCATATATTTTGGACATGGTGGAAATACAAATTCAAGGGTTGACTGCAAAAAGGATCTCTAAGGAGGGAAAGGAAATCCTCATAAATTCCATGTCTCAATTGATTCCAAATTATTTTATGTTCCTATTTAAACTCCCAATTTTTTTATTGATCAGCTTCACTCCTAGATTGTTAATTTTTGGTGGGGAACTATTAATGGGAGGAAAAAACCCATTGGATCACATGATACAAACTCTATCTCCCAAAATCATGTTGGGGAATGAGATTTTAGGAAATGCAATTCTTAAACAATTCCCTCCTTTCCAAAGAGGGAAGGAATATTATCCAATACCAAGATTCGCTTTTCTCTAAAGTTCATTAGGATAAATACTCTCCCTGTTCTAATTTCTTTGGGTATTTTCTTTTCCCCTTCCCAAGATTCATTTGGGGAATCCTACAAGGTTTATGTGATATAATTCATAAGGGGATCTACTGGAGAATCAAAGATGGTAAAATTTCAAAAATATGGAAGGAACTATGTGTCATTCATAGTAGAGGATATTATGCATCATCCATTGCACCAGAATGATTAGATAATTCTATGGATAAAATCTTGTTTTATGAGTTTGGTAATGGGTGGTGCACTAAGAAGATGGAGTCACTATTAAATGAAAGAGATAGAAGGATTATTGAGGGTATCCTTTGTGTGAGTGATATGGGACCAGACTATATTTGTTAAATTTTTGAAAGTTTCGAGGCTTATTTTGTTAAATCTAACTATAAGGAGACTATTGAAGAATCATTCAAAAAGGAGGATGATTTCTGGAAACCCCTTTTGTTCCTCTATATTCTACCCAGGGTGAAGTATTTTTTTATGGAAATCATGTTTTAGAATCCTTCCTACAAAGGAAATTCTCATCTTTGTCCAGGTAGCAGAGGAACCATCATACTCGATCTATCAGTTTACAGTAGAGTCCCCATCACATGTAATACTACATTTCCCTAGGTCTAGGTCCGTCTATATTGAGTAGAGAACTGATGTGGATTATTTTTTGGAATTAGCACCATGTCTAGTGATGCATTTGAGGAAATTATTTCCAACCCTTACTGTGAAGAAGATGAGCTCCTTCTATACAATAGAATGTATGATTCGAGTCTGAATAAATGATTTTAGCTTCAATAAGATCACCAAACCATGCCTCTTTTGGGTTGAACATGCCAACCTATAGATGGATAGCTGGAACTAATATGATTATAATCATGATGATTTTGGAGTTTATCACACCCCATGTGTCTGGAATCCGCCTTCCCCAAGATCCATGATGATAAATTTGGACATGAATTTCTCTGTTAATGTATCTTTTAGGATCATTATTGTCTCCCATGATTCATTTGGCTTGGTTTTGGGAGCTCAAAAATTGGCCTATACCACTTACTAGGCACCAACAGTGATGGAGGCCCTTACCATCATTACAATCCTGGATTTTTCTTCTGAGAGTGGATAAAAGTCCATTGTTAAGAAATCATATTACCTTACTATCATCAATGTTGTCTCTTCTTCAGACATTGGCCTCTAACCATTTGGGATTATTGTCATGAGGATCTTCTCACTTTTCACCTTCTTCTTTGCATTCTCTTTCTCCTATGTGAAAATGGATGGGAATAGGGATGCATATTTACATGCAACCCATGTCCATTATGTAGGATCCTTAACTTAGTTAGATGATTTCTAAAGTTTTCTTATGATACTTATATCACTAGATATTTGATCTATTGATTAAATTCATTTGTCCCTTCAAAAAAATATTTAAAAAATATTTTATTAATAAATGTATTAGTGAGTGTTTTAATTATAATTTAAAATAATTTTGTTTATATAAATGAATAAATATTTTATAAATATATCGTTAATATAAATGAAATAATTGTAATATTATATGTATTATGAATTATTAATTAATAACTATAAAATTAAATATAATAATTTTTATAATTATAGTTAAATATATTTAACATTTATATATAAATATATGATATTATTACTAATTATAGATTTATGTATTTAATTTATTGTATATAAAAATATAATTAATTATGAACATTTATAAATTTTATTTACAATTAAAAATGTTATTATTTACTTAAATGTATTAATTTTTATACATTAAAAATTTATTTAAAACATACATTATTAATTAGTAAATTTAATAAATTTATAATTTGTTCATTTTATAATTTAAGTTCATTTAATTATTTGAGGTTTCATTTTTTCAATTACTTGATATAAATAGATATATATTTACAAATATTCACATGAAAGATTTCAAGCATAAACATGGTGTTTTGTGTAATGGGTTATTGTTTTTTAACCATCCCTAACTCATTTAAGATATGAATTATGACATCATCTATTCTCTTTACCTAATTGATGGTATTATTTTATTTTACGTAGTTACTATGTATATAATTAATGTATATATAATTATAAATAAGTATAAATAATTATAAATATATATATTCTTATTGTTATATAAATATCATTTTAAAATATGCATATATGTATAAATAAATTAAATTATCCATAGTGCCTTTTAGTAGAACGTTTTTAGTGCTCATAAAATTCATCATTTATTGTTGCTTAAAATATGATCATAAAAGTTTCATTTTTATCATCACTCAAAAAAACGATGATAAAAATACAGTTTTATTGCCATTTCTCACTCATAAATGGTGTATTTTATAAATAATTTTAATTAGATTTTTTTAAAGGTTAACTTTAATGAGTTTTTTAGTTAGTGCTGATAATGTAGTACCCCTGTTTTTTGGTATATAACCTTTATTTATGTTTTTATCTAGATAAAGTATAAGGGTGAAATTTGGGAGAGTTTGGAGAACTTGTTGAGAGTTTTTTTTGGGGGGGGGGGTAAAGGGAAGGCACACGGGCTGCACATGGTTTGTCCAAACCGTGCAGAAGCTTAATAGGAACCTTAAAAATGTGAAAATGTTGGAAAAAGAGATTTGGAATGGTCAGTTCACATTTTGGAAGCGGTGCGAGGAGCCCATGTGAAGTCTTTCTTAAGGTAGTATTAGGAGCATGGTTAATGTATGTTTTGTCTAACCATGTGACTAAACCATGCGCAGGTCAAAAACCACCTCCTAAAAAAGTGGATCTATGTTGGTACTGCCATTAATCCACTTGTTTTTTCACCAAAATGGCCCTAACTCGGGATTTTCCTTCTCTAAAGTCTAAATAAGGTTGTCCAATAGATCCAAAGGCCATATAAAGGCTTTCCTTGGTGATTCAAAGTCAGATTCTCGTGTTATGTAATTGTTATTCACTATTCTTGTCACGATTCCCTAGATCTACGAAGATATACTTCTCCTCTACTCTCATTTTCATAGATATATGAACATTATAGTTAGGTATAAGTTTTTTTGGATGCCAAATATGATGTTTTTCGGTCTTGTTGTTGATATTAGAAGTGATCTAAGGTGGTTTTGTGGAATTCTTACCCAGTTTCGTGAGCGTTCTTTGTATGTTTTCAATTTGTGTCAAAATGGCCAAGGTAGGTGGATTCAGTCTCGAATCCTCTTAGTAGAATTGATTGGACTAATTTAGATTGAATATTTTATGTTTAATTCGTGGTTAATTGGCTATTTAACCATTGTTGTAAACCCTCTTTATTAATAATTAAGTGAATTGTGGAAATATGCAAAATTGGTGTTCTTGAAAATGTGCTTCTAAATTTTATTTTAAAAAATGGATTTTCAAATAGTGATTTTCTATATTTGTGGAACATGTATTGGATTAAGATGATTTAAATAAATGGAATATTTTATTTAAATGAAATGGTTGACTGGAATTTGTTTTTTTAATGGTTTCCAATAAAAGAACATTTTTATTGAAATTTCTGGAATTGGTTATTTGGAATGGTTTTGGAATACATTGAGGTGTTTTGTGATTTCATACTTTACGAGATATGAATAAGGGATGTGTACCAGTGGGGTACAAGTTACATGACCTTGGATTGTGGGTGTGAGTTTGCGGAACACAAGATTATTAGACAAGAGACCGATCATTAGTATGGAACTGTCGAAATGAGGCATGCATGTGTGTGTGGGTTATGAATAATGGAATGGTTATATAGAAATGATATTAAGAAATGGGTTTATATCCTTTTTTGGATGTTTTTTTAAAAAAGTGTCTTGTTGAAAAAATAGAACTTGTGTACTTTTAGTTATAAGTGGTTTTGAAAATTGTTTATATTTAGTTATAAACTGTTTTGAATATTCTTTTTATATAAATGGTTTTATATAAATGTTGCTAACATTTCTATCTTTGCGGAGTGAGTAGTGAAGTCATTGGGGGAATCCTAATGAGTACTCACCCCTAATTTGTAACTTTAGAGATTTTCAGATTCTATATTCTGGGACATGGGAAAAGGTAAAGTATCAGACATATTTAGAAACACCTCATGTTACTTGGGTTGTTTGGTGATTGGAGCATAAATCTTGTGGACCATAGAGTCTTATTGTCATTTTTGGGTTTATTAGTTATCTTTATACTGTTTACTTTGATAGTTTCTATGTATTCTGATATAGTACACTTTGGTGTGGCTTTGATATAAATGAAGTGGTTGACTTTTCTTTCATTTATACATGCATCATATAATGACTTTTTTGGTTATGGTTTTCCTTTAGGAGAAGGAGGGATGTTACAAATGGTATCATATTGTTCGGTCCTTACCTAACTAGTGGTCTTCAGTTTCTTGGTCTTAGATTTGAATTCATTCTTATCTATTCCTTAGGTTTGAATCTTACAAAGGAGTAGGACTATCAGGACATGAAATATAGATCATAAAAAGATGTAACTAACCTTTTTATGCTGAACTTAATGTTACCAGGGAGTTGGGTACATAAGTTTTTTGGAGAAACTTATAGGATATTGGAATGCCATTATTAACGGTTTAGCAAATGAGATGAGCATGACATGCATAAAGGAATTAATTACTAGAATTTCATATTTTATTTTGGAAAATGATATATGATTTGATACATTATGTTGATTTTTGAAAAATGTGGATTTTTTTCAAATGAATGATTTTGAAAAAGGGAAAGATTGGTAAATTTTAAAAATGGGTTAATTTTTCAAAGTAATAATGGTTAAACTTGAAAAATACTGATTTTGGAAAGAAATGATGTGATAATTGATGTGATAGAACTTGAAATACTAAGCCTTCAGTTACTAGAGATGGATCCTTATAGAGATGTTATTTGTTTTGAAAATGGCACCCGATAGGCGATGTAGAAAACAATCTGAAGAAGCTTCGGAGAATGTGGTTGCACCTGAACCACAGGTGAACCTAGATGTAGTTTAGAATATCTTCCAAGTTTTACAAAATATGAATATGGGAAACTGAAGGGATGATCCAAGAAATGTTTATCATTCCATCTAGTTCATGAAATCGAATCCACCCATATAATGGGGTGATTCTAAAGTAGAAAAGTTATAGGTGTGGCTAAATATGATTAATCATATCTTTGATTTCATCAGCACACCATCGTAGTTGAAAGTCAATATGACAACGTATAGGCTCAAGGATCTTGTATGCCAGTTGTGGGACCTAGAGGTCATAGCTAAACTGGATAAAGGCCTTAGTTTAGAGTATTTTGAGGAATTTTTCATTAAATAATTCTATCATCACATGTTAAGGATCCATAAAACGATAGACTTATTCATCTTGAAACGAGACAATATATCTATCACAGAATATGAGGATAAATTCATGAATTTAGTGTCATTTTAACCAGAATTTTTGGGGGGTGCATCCTTGAAGTCACACATCTTCATATTATGGATAAGGATGAGATTTTATTAATGATTGTGGTGCTATGTATTACAGATTATAGAGAAATGATGAATAGAGAAATAGTGGATGAACATGATTTCTCAATAACTATGGGATGGCAAAATATGATGATACCTATGAAAAATGGTGGGAACTTGAATGATATAATAAGCAGAAGAGGGACACCTATTTTCAAGGTGGTAGCGGGACTCAAAATGAGATGGCTAGATCAGTGAACCTTCCACCACAACCCAGGGGAAAAGAAAGATGTTTCCAATATAGTTCACTTGACCACATAAACTGAGAGTGTGAGACACAATCTAGATCATGTTATAACTGCATGCAGATGGGTCATCTTCAACACTATTGTCGTAGTGCTCTAATTCTAGGTTCTTGGGATACTTCTCAGGTGTCACAAGCATCATATGCTTCGACTAGGTGAGGATAAGAGAATTCGTCTCGTCAATAGAGAAGAGATATCCATGGTGATTCTAGGAATACCATGAATCCTCAGTGAGGGAAATCTCTATAAGTCAACATGGAGTAGAGTGAAATAATGAAGCAATTTTATGGAGATGAGTAGGTGATTTTGGATGATCAGGATGGGCCATATATGATGAGAGGTACGATTTTTTTGAATTCTAACCTTATGCATGTGTTTTTTGATACCGATGAATCACATTCCTTTATTTCTTCTTGTTTTGTTTATTAGCTAATTTTAAAAGTAGAGATGATGGTTTATATGATAAATATTCAAAATCCTCCTATAAATAGAGAATGTTGAGGCTTTTTCTATAGATTGTGTTCTATAACTGTGGATAGAGCTGAGCAGAAATGGGACTTCTTAGTGTTGGAGATGGATGTCTATGATGTATTCCTGGGTATGAATAGGTTGACAAAGTTCAAGAATCTCATCAACTGTTATATAAGAAAAATTAGTTTTACAGCTGAGGATGTAATAAAAAATGTCTTTAGAGGACAAAGGGTTATAAATACAGGCGCAATAGGCTTGTTGGCACCAGTAGTAGGAACAACATCTTTCTATTTGGTGGCGTTGAATTTGGAACCAATTGAAGATATCTAGGATATTAGTTTTATAGTGTTTGTGGATCAATTTACATATGTATTTTCCAACAACTTTTCAAGGTTACCACATATAAAGAAAGTAGAGTTTATGATTGATCTTCTCCCGAGGACCAGTCATATCTCCCTTCTGTATTATAGGATGGAACTAATAGAGTTAAGGGAGACCAAAGTGTAGTTTGAGGAGATGGAAATTAAAGGTTTCTTTCGACCGAACACATCTCTATGGGAAGCACCATTCTTATTCATGAAGAAAGCAGATGGAACTCTAAGACTGTGTGTGGATTATTGTTATCTTAACCAAGTTATGATAAAGAATCAGTATCCACTACCATTCATTGATGACCATTTCGATAAATTTATGGGAGCTCAATGGTTCTCTTAGATTAACATACGATCACAATATCACTAATTGTGAGTTTGGAAGGAGTATATTCCCAAAATAGTTTTTAAAAGAAGATATAACCATTATGAATATGCTGTAATGACTTTTAGTCTTATGAATGAACCAATTGTATTTATGGATTTGATGAATAAAATATTCCAATGATATCTGGATTCATTTGTTGTAGATTTCACGGATGACATATTGGTGTATTCAAGGACAAATAATGTTCATGAGAAACACTTGGAGATATTGTTGGTAATCATAAGAGATCATCATTTTTATCCCAAACTATCAAAATGTGATTTTTTGATAAAATAGGTACACTTTAATGGACATGTAATTTATTAAAAGGTGTTTTAGTGGATCCAGAAAATTTAGAATCCATTATCTCTTAGAAATCACCAGAGAACATCTTTGAGATACATAGATTTTTTGGTCTAGCTGGTTATTACTAGAAATTTTTTCATGACTTTTCAGGGCTAGATTCTCCTATTAAAGCTTTGATGAAAAATAATGATTCATTATAATGGATTTAGGAATGATATAAATATTTTTAAGAGCTTAAATTACACCTTACATCAGCACTTATATTGATTTTTATGGAATCATGACAGGGTTATGTGGTGTATTGTGATGCTTCAGGATCTGGGTTTGGATTTGTTCTCATGTAAGTAGACCACGTGTTTTCTTATGGTTCAAGGAAGTTTAGAGTGCATGAGAAGAATTAACCAACACATTATTTGGAATTAGCTGCAGTTTTCCATGCTTTGATGACCTGACGGTGTTATCTCTTTGGTGAGAAATTTATTGTGTTCACAGATCATAAGAGATTGAAAAATATTTTCTCACAACAATATTTGAATCTGAGGCAAATGATATATATGGGGTAACTCCATATGTTTTATTTTGAATTGATGTATACACCAGGAAAAGTGAATCTTGTGGAGGATTCATTAAGTATAAAGTCTTATGATCAGTTGGAAAAAGAATCTTCAGATAAATGGAATTTGATGTCTATCCTACCTGACATGCATGTCGAATGTGAATAATAAGGTGATGTTATAGTTTTATTTTCATCCATGCTTGTTCCTGATTTGGTAAAGATGGTAAAGGAGGAAAAGATATCCTATTCTGAATGTGTTTCATTCTATTCAAAACTCAATGGTGGGGATACCATTGAGGGATGGAAACTGTATGGGGGTTCAGTGTTGTGGTTCATAAATCAGATGGTTGTACCTATAGATTTTTAGGATAATATTATTCATGCTTACCACCATTCTAGATTGGATATTCATCTGGGCATATAGAAGATGTATATGATGTTGAAGGCATAGTTTTGGTTAAGCGACATGAATAGTAAGGTGGCTGAGTTAGTTTCACAGTGCTTAACTTGTCAATTGGTTAAGGTAGATCATCAGAGACCAGTAGGTATGTTGAAATATTTACCAATTCATGTATAGAAATGAGAGAATATAGCCATGTATTTTGTTATGGGTTTCCTTAAAATGGTTTGGAAACACAATTCCATATGGGTGATAATGGATCAGCTCACAAAGTCGGTCTATTTCATCCCAATTTGTGAAATTCATACGGTGGATGATCTATCCAAAATCTATATCCACGACGTTTTAAAGAGATATGAAATAATTGTTTCAATCGTGTCAGATAGAGATCTGAGGTTCACATCTCATTTCTGGAAATCCTTATAGAAATCTATTGGGAATTAGTTGACTATGAGTATATTGTATCACCCTCAAATGGATGACCAATCCGAAAGGATGCCACAAATGTTGGAATATATGTCGCAAGCTTATGTTATGGACTTTTGTGGCTCATGTGAAGAGCACATACCCTTAGTGGAGTCTCATATAACAAAAACTGTCAATCCTTGATACACATGGCTTTGTTTGAAGCATTTTATGAGCTTCTTTATCATTCTCATTTTTTTGGGTGGAAATAGGTGAGACTTCACTAGTTGAGCCAAACCATGTCCAAGAAACAAAAAATAAGTTTTAGTTGATCAGAAAGAGTATTGAGACATCTTAGAGTCATCAGAAATCATATGCGGATCACCGTCAGAGACTGTTGTCAGTCACGATGAGTGATCATGTGTTCTTAAGGATATCTCCAATGCTTGGAAATAATCATTTTTCATTTAAGGGAAAGTTATATCATCAATACATTGTCTCTTTAGAGATATTGGAAAGGGTTGGAGAGGTGGAATATCGGATGGAATTAACACCATAGTTCAGTTCGGTGCATAATATGTTCCACATATCTCAGTTGAAAAAGTATCAGCCTGATCCTGACCATAAGATCAGATGGGATCACATTGACCTAGAGTCAGATGTTTTGTTGGTACATATCCCGATACAGATTTTAGATATTCAAGATAAAGTATTTCTTGGAAAAAGTATTTTCCTTGTGAAGGTTTTATGGCAGCATAGTTAGCTTTAAGAGGATACATGGGAACACATGAAGAAAATGAAATATCAATGGCCAAAACTCTTTCAGGGAAAGCATATTTTTCTACCTTCCAAGGATAGAAAGATAAATGGTGGGGAGAATATAGTACCCTCGGTTTCTGGTATGTAACTGTTCTTTATGTTTTTATTTATATAAATAATAAGAACTAGTAGAAATAGTGGCTTTAACGTCAGAGAAATGAAATCAGGTTTTTATAAAACGGTGAAAAAAGTATATAGAGGATGTTTTTGGTGTCGTTTTTACTAAATACGAACATGGAAAAGTTTTTATATATGGTTTTTGGCAATGGTTTTACTAAATACTGACGACAAAATAGATGAAGAAGAACATTATGGCATAATTTTTTTTTAAAAACTGATGCCGAAAATATATATATAAATTTTTGTCAGTTTTGACAAAAAACATTAGAAAAAAATTTCATTCTCGACTTTCTGCCATCAGTTTTTCTAATAACCTAAACCAAAAATCTTTTAAAATTAGTAGGTATTGGGAAACCCTCATTTTTTGGATCTACGAAACCTCACTCTCCCGACTCACAATGACTCCCTCCCAACTCATGACTACTCCAAAGGCTGCTCAGTGGTCCCCAACGTCCATTATTGTTGATTTTATTTGATTTTCATGATCTGTGGTCTCTATTCTTCATCATCTAAATTGTTTCATCATCCACTAAATTATTTTTTCCTCAGAATCCTATTTCTGACTGACATTCAACCATGGTTTGATTTTATATTTTTGTTCATCATTATTTTTTGTTATTACAATAATTTTTTATAGATATTGCAGTTTTTATTCTTCCAATGTATTCAAGGGAGTGATGTTCAGATTAAGGATCCATTTTCCTTGTTGAATTCTGAATTTTTTAAACCAATTTAATTTTGAAGATAAATTATTTATGATTTAAATATATTTTTGAGTTGTTTCAATTATTAGTTTGTAGTTTATTGTGATTTTTAAATGTTATTGTAAATTTTATTTATTTTGAAAAGAAAATATTTTTTGAAATTATAGAATGATCATGATATTATATAATGAAAAATTATATATGGTGTCATTGTTCATTAATAAAATAGGAACCACATGTCATGACTCTATATTTTTTTACCCATTAAATTAATGCAATCTTCAATGCTTTTGACACAGGTAACACCGGAATAATGTAAAAACTATGTAAAATTAACTAATAAATGTTATATTATTAAAAATAATTAAATTCTAATATCAATAAAACACATGTATATAATATGAAAATAAAAAATTTACTAATTGTAAATGTGTTTCATATATGATGTTTCCTATCTGATTATCAATAGTTTTTATTAAATGTGTTTCTATTTTAATTTACCTATTTATATATATATATATATATTTAAATTTTTTTCTATTTTAATATATTCACCGATTATATTGCGATATCATGTATTGAATGGATCATAATTGGATAAATTTATTAAGAACAACTATTGGATATGAAAAAGGAGTTTATGAATTCTTTGAATTTTCTAAACTAAATCTTCAAAATATTGATTAGATTTTTTGTCCATGTGTGAACACTTTAAATATGAGAAATTTAAACTCCAGATAAATCAAGGATCATCTCATTTGTTAGGTTTTTTTTCCTTAATTATACATGTTGGATCTGGCATGGTGAAAGAACCGAAAATTAAACATACAATGTTGATGACAACATTCATAATGAGAAGGAGGATTATATTGAATAATTAATTCATGATTTAGGTTTTGAAGCAATAAAAAAACAACAACTATTGAATGATTTTATAGAGTTTCTAAGAAACCATTATTCCAAGGTTATAGTAAATATAAAGAGTTATCAATAGTTTTGAGATTAGTGAACTTGGAAGAAATAAATGGGTGGAGTAATAAAAGTTTTTCAAACTTACTTGAAATTTTAAAAGAGAAACTTTCAGAAGGAAACATGATTCCAGATTCCGATTATGAGGTGAAGAAAATATCATGATCAATGGGATTGGGGTATAAAAAGATACATGATTTCCATAATGATTTTGTTTTTTATAGGAACGATATGAATATTTATTACGTTTTCCTAAATGTGGGACATCATGCTCTAAGATGGATGAGAAAGTCAACTTTGATTCTTTTTTAGGTACAAACATCTAACCTCTTGAAAAATAATTTTTTTATTTTCTACTGATATCATCCCATAATTCTTTCATATAATTATTATAATTCAACTATGATTCGTTATTTGGTACCATAATCACAACTCCTGATAAATAAATTTAGTACCTTCTAATAATTCCTCATTTGAAGAATCCTTTTCCAAATTCAATTGACGCAAAGGTGTTATGATTGAATTTATATGTGTGTATCTATGATGGTAACTTACTTGACCCTTCCCATTTACCACAGTGGAAGAGATTTTATAAAAAAACTCATCATTTTGGAAGTGAAGTTAGAAATTTCATAATGGGATTATGTACTGATGGAATGAATCCATATCAAAGTCTAAGTAGCCATCATAGTTCATGGCCACTTTTTTGGGTAGTTTAGAAATTTTCACTACATCTATGTATGAATAAAAAATATGTTATGATGAGCTCGATGAGTTCTGGACCAAAATAGATGTAAAGTGATATGGATGTGTATCTTTCATCATTGATTGATAATTTGAAACTACTATGAGAGATAGGTGTTAAAAATTTCTATGTATAAAATAAATATTATTTTCTTTTTTGTACTATGATAATGTTAAATATAAATGAATTTCCTAAATACATAAACTTATCTATATACAGTGTTAAGGAACATAAATCATATCTAATTTGTGAAGAAGAGACTTCATATTATCAATTTCATAATGGAAGAAAGATAATATTTATGATACATTGAATATTTTTTTCTAATTGATCATCATTATCATATAATTAAAAAATAATTCAATGGTTTATAGGAATAAAACCTTCCCCCTCAAACATTGTCAGTTGAAGAATATTATGACAGGGTGAAAATATTGAATTGACATTTGGAAAGAAGAAAATTTCTGGTCTTCAAAAAAATACTTGGAAAAAATAGTCTATCATTTTTGAACTTCCTTATTAGAGATATTTAGAGGTAAAACATGACATTGATGTTATGCATGTTAATAAAAACATATGTGATAGTTTGATTGGAATTTTTTTAGAGATAAAAGGAAAGAAAAATATGGATTGAATGCCAGATTGGACTTGATATCTATGGGAATAAGTTTAGAGTTATCACCCACTATGAAATGAAACATAACATATTTACCTCTGGCTTGTCACACATTAATAAAGATTGAGAAGATGATTTTTTGTCAGTGTCTTCTTGGTACTAAAGTAAACAATGGTTATTTTTTAAATGTGAACAATTTGGTGTCATTTCAGGATTATAAATTAAGAGGTATGAAATCTCATGATTGTCATGTATTGATGCAAGAACTTCTACCAGTCACATAATGTGTCATATTACTGACAACTGTCAAAAAGACTATCATCAGATTATGTAATTATTTTAAATCCATTTTTAGCAAATTCATTGATCTGGATTTGTTAGATGTGTTAGATAATGAATAATCTATTAATTATTGTCATATAGAAATGTATTTCTATCATAAATGTTTTGATATAATTGTTCATCTAGTGATTCATTTGGTGTGTGATCTAACGCCCCAAAATTTCATAGTATGTTATATCTTTAAAGTAATTAAATAGCTTGCGCTACACGCAACAACGAGTTCAAGCGCATCACAACCTATCAAACTAGGCATTTAAAAATCATTTATGAATAGTATTAACCAAATTTTGAATTATATATATATCATATATAATTTTAACATTAATCGTTTGTGTTTCTTAGACATAATATAAGGGAAAATTCAATTTTTCAGATAAAAGAAGTATTTTTAAAAAATGTAGTTTTTCCACCTTTTAATAGAAAATTATTTTTAAATACAATATTTTATATTTTATATATTCAAATTAATGAAATTAAATTCTTATTTAGAAGAGGGACATAAAATTATAATTTGGATAATTTTTTGGTACTTTTCTAACAACTTTCATATTTTGATGAATAGTGAATACAAAATTTTAATTGAAGAAAACCTTTTAAATCAAAATAAATTATAGTGTTAGATTATACATTTGAATGGTTTTGAAGTATTATTATATTATAATTTTACCATTTAATCAAATTTTTCTCATTGGAAATAATTTTACATTTAAATTGGACATAAACACATATCAATCTTTTGATAATTTTTACTTCTCAAAAAACCTGCTTTCTGGTTAAGACAACGGAAATTAATTTTAAATTAATTAATAGAAATTTTATATTTTTAATTTGGTAAAACAAACATAATTATAGAATTCGGAATATAAAAATTAGCTTTCGGTTAAGTTTTGGTATTTTTCTGAAAACATTCAATTTTTGATAAATAATGAAAAATACATCGTTGTAGATAAAAACCAACTTTTTTATTTAAATAATTTTTTTAATTAAAAAATTATCTTCAAGTCAAAATAGATACATAATAAATATATTAGTCCAATTTAATTCAATAGAGTCATTTTATAATAAGATTAGACATATAAAATTCTATTGATCTTTTGTAACGTCTTTTACCCACCTTCTAGGCACATTTTCGATTTTTCATAAAATGAAATTTTACCAATTCTATGAATTGAATTTAAATAATCTGATAGAAAAGGTTGTCATAAATATGTAAAATGTGATTCAATGGGATAAAAATAATTATTGTTGAATAGTAACTTTTTATTTTTATTTACCACGGTTAAAAGTAAATAGGGCAATTAAATGTAAAAATGATATTATAATTACCCCAACACATGTCATTATTCTATTAGATAATTGAATTTCGAACAAAATCAATATTATCAAAAAAAATTGATCCTTTTTTATCCACTTGGATTAGATAAATACATTTATTATGTTTTATTTAAAGAAGTGTTTAAAGTATTAAATTCAAAATTTATTAACTAAAACATTTATAAAATAGAGTTATAGATAAGATAAATTCGACTATAAATATTCATTAAAAAGATAAAATGATTTCCTACATCATTTTATTTTATTTATATTTTATTTATATTTAATAATAAAATTTATTTATGACACAATGATGATGCCATAATTACCTTATTAATGAAAGATTAAAATAATTGATTTTATAAATATCAAAATAAATTTAAATTGAGACTTTTGATGCCATACAAAAATTTACTAGGTGAATAAGAAATGTTAGGGTTGATTCAATGTATTTTTTCCAATGTAATTAAGTTTTTATGACTTAAAAAAACAAAAACTAAAGAGTTTCAAAATTGACATAAATGAGTTTAAAAAAAATACTATTTTATTAAATGATATAATATTACTAAAAATCTATGATTCAGACAAAGGACTTATATAATTATATATATTTCATTAATTAACTACTTGAAGTTCTCTTGGAAGTTTATAGTAAGATTATTGACCATATAGTGTAAGAATACAATAAGACATGATATAAGTTAAACTATTTAACTAAGAGTTAAATCTAAAAGATAAGGTTAATATGGTGACCAAAAACTTGTATAAAACTTATTGGTTGAGAGGTTTTTGACCCATACCCACTTTATACTTGAAATAAATCTATTTATATCTATTAGAAACCTAAAATTATTATATAATAAATTAATATTTCAATATTTTCGTAAAGTTCTCCTCACCTCCCTTATAAAAGGGTACTTTCCCTTCTCTTGACTTCACACCTCCAAATCCATTTGGCTCAGCCAAAAACTGCTCAAATATCCCCCAAAACTACCCTCAATTAAACATATAGGCCTTAATTTGATCATAAATCCACCCTATGTATCCCTTTTGATCAAATCAAAATGAAGCACCTGAAGAAGAGGTAATTATTTCTTCACCTCTTTCAAAGTTCTTTTCTTCTTCTAATTCCAATTTATTTTTTATTTCCATACCAAAATAATAACTAAAGTACTTTATACATTCTGATATATTATTATAAATATTCTACAATCATATTCATTATTTTATCCATCATATGAATGAAAAAGTTACCATGCGTGCGTACGTATGACTTACCGTCTCCATATCGTGCTATAATTTTTTATTCAACATTACATTACATGGATGAGTATAATAATAAGTACAATTAATGTAAATAAAAAATATAACATGATAATGATTCTTTTTATATAATATAACATCCAATTAAATATGGTTTCACCATCAATAGAATGATATTGTCGCTCGTGTGAACGTACAGATTACCGTCTCCACAACACGATGAGATTCATCTTCAACGATCAACCTTCATGAATTTATATATATATATATATTGATTAATTATGAGGTATATGAAATAATATTTATTCTGGAATAATATATATTTATTTAGATAAATACATGTTGTTTACTTACTTTCATACTATACGATAAGAAAACATAAACAACGTTCATGCGTGTGTACGGACTCCCGTCTCTATGAACGGTGTTTCCATTTCATATATCTATCTATTATACATATTTATATTATGAATATATATGATAAATTAATAATTTTTTATATTTTTGTGGAAATTAAATCCTGATATAAGTGATTCTATCAAGAATAACAAGTTAAAACACGTACAATAAAGAAAGTGATTATTACCCAAAATGTAATTTTAACATGGAAATTATTATTAAATTAGTAGAATAAATTCATAAATAAATCAAGTATGATATCATAAATATGAATATGGTTATTTTATAATTTAATATCATACTATTTTCATTATACATGAGGTCAAATGTATCCTCGACCAAAGTAAATTATAAGGTAAGGGTTAATTTTGAAATCTCATTATTATTTGAGGTTGTTTATACGTATGTATCTACTAGGACATATTTATCATCCATTTCAATTTTTCATAAAAATATTTTAAAATGTATTAATTTATGTTTTTATTGAAGGTACTCCTAAACTAGATCATCATTTTAAATGTTTTTACAGATTTATTTTTCTAAATATTTTTAATCAATGTCCATGTTTTAAAACTATTTTAAGGATTTATTTACGTGGACATGTTTGTTTTAAGGTGTTAATTTATTTCAAAAGATTCAAAGTGGTATGGGAAAATTTTATTCAAAAATCTATTTTAAATTAATTCTTTTATAAATTGTTCATCTTTTAAATGATTTCATAAAAATGGGTATTTCTCTCAAATAAGTTTATTGATTATTTTTAACTTTGCCAACATCCATTATTGGATATTATTCTTGATTGAGGTTGATTTACTATAATAAATTTTTTCATATTTTATTTAATGATTTATGATATTTTTGATTATGGATATTCTATTTTTATACCATTAATGGTTAATGGTTGAATTATTTACATTTCTTATGCTAGTTTTAGTACGAATGTTAATGTTATGTTTCACCCTTTTTTATATGAAGAACGCATTGGAATTAGTAAGTGATGAGCGGGGCCCGCTATAGCCCTCGATGCATCGGTAGGTCTCATGGGAAAAATTAGTGTCTTGGTACAAGACATTGAATTTTTTTTATTTGTAGTCTTGGCATGCGGCCTTGACTATGTGGTTATGATTTCCGGCATTATGCACTCCCTTGTTATGAAATTAGTTATTTCATGTGATTATTTGACTAGTATAATATCCATGTGCATGTTTATATGGTAATTTTTGATTTTTTTTCAATTTATGTTCAAGTTTATGTTTAAAAGGATTTTTTATATTACACATCTTTCCTTAACAGTTTATAGCTTCCGCTAAATTGTTTATCCTTACTAAGTATCTGAGCTCACCCCTTTCTTATGTTTTGTTTTCCCATGATTCGAAGATGTGTATAGTGATTGATATGAAAGGTTAATCTAGGGTAATAATGGTGTTCTAAAAGGATTATTTATTTTGTTTTTTTATGTTTGAATGTATAATGTAACGTTCATGTATGTAATCTATTTTCCAAGATTGCTAAACCGACTCATCCTTTGGGACTTTATTCCTTGTAATCATGCCAATGAATTAAAATAATGAACTGAATCCGAGATTTTGGGATCAGAGCATTACATTTGGTATGAAATGAGGTTTAGTACAAACCTTGGAAAATATATTTAAAAAAATTATGATTAGAGAACAATACCCTAAGATAGACTTTGAGGATTAATATAGAAGAACATCCAAAAAATTTGGTAGTGTAAATATTATCTGGGTTTTCAAGAAAATACATCCCTATCTGGATACAAATATGTAGAGGTGGCTTTGGAACATATGTACCTAGGAGTAAAAACTCTGACAAGGAGTTTCAGGCTTCACCTAAGGTATCCTATTACATGACACCAGGCCTTGCTACACTCTTGGTATTGACACTCCCGAGGGATATGCTTAGGATAATTAACATTTTCATTAAAAAAATTATGAAGTATTTTTGAGTAAATATGTCCTCAAAGAAACCTTTTTTATGATTATGATACTAAATGTGTGAAAATACTAAATTAATGTTGATAATTTTTCTAGTTTTGGATTATAAATAATGATATAATCTAACCTAATGTATTTATTCATTTAGAAATGGAGCCCAGTAGAAGGAATGAGAACTCCAGCAATACGCATGATCCAAAGAGTAAGAAGGATCATATATTTCATGGTCTTAAGACAATATTTATAAGGTAAATAGTCTCACACATATTCTCATCATATGAAGAAATAGTATCATGTGTTAATAAGATAAGTAATGAATTCTCTGAGTCCTATGGCTTTGAAGGAAAGAAAGGGAAGAATAAGATGTCAGAGAAAAATATGGATAAAGGGAAGATGTGAAAGAAGGATTTTTCCCACATGTGATAACTGTGGAAAGAATCACCTTGGTAAATGATTGAAGGGAATGGGAGTTTTTTATAAGTGTGGAGAAAAGTACACCATGTTGTGATTGAAAGGGTAAGAAAAAGGTTTCAAATTTACAATGCTTCATCTTCAAGGAGTTGGTACACTATCTGAATAAATGTCCCAATCATCAGAGTGTACCCGAAACGATTTTATTAGATAATAATAAAGTTTGGATACTACCGTGTACGAAGAGGAATGATTATTTTTCTTATGTTATCATTAAATAATTATGTCATTTGAGTGTTGTATCAATGATTTACTGGTTATATGAATTATGGAAATAAATAAGTATTTTACTGTTGTACTATTCCATTGTGAATTCGAGATTGTATGGTACTAAGAAAAGTGAATCAACACCAAGTTAAACATTTTGGAAAATATATGGTTGAGGGAAAGATAAACCTTAAAATTGTTCTGATGCTTAGGTAATGATTTTGGAATAAGAGATAACTGATTTGGATAAAGTATATTGGGTATTATTGACTACCTATGAACTAATTAATGGTTTGTGTATTCCATCATTGTTGTACTTTACAACATTTATGGATTTAAAGAGTATATCCAGTATTCTATGTTTTATATATGGAATAATCAGTAATGAACATATTCAATATGGTTTTTCAGAAATTCATTTTATTACCATTTCTTAAGAGAATACAAGATGAAGGTATTCACATGTATTCTTTGTAACCTTCCTTATAAAGTTTGGACTATGAGTTTGGGCCAAAGTATTTTCAATAAGTCTAAAGGTTGGAATGAATTAAGTTGGACATTAGATAATATATTTTAAGGTTAAAACACTTCTTAAGATTTTTTTTGGATTGTTATAAAAAGGAAAACCTGGAGGTCGGATGATAACCCATCACATATGTAAAGGATGCAAGACTTGAACCCACAACCAAAGTGCAACATGGGTGCACCACCTATGCAACTCCCCGAACCCATTATCCCATATTTGGTGCATTATTACATACCATTAGAATGATCAGAAAAGATAAAGTCTCGAAAGACTGATTAGTTTACTATCCTTGGAAGTACTAGATACATTCATAAGGTTTACATTACATCATAAAATGGAAAACTACAAAAAAATTGTTTCTATATACAACACTGAGATCCCATAGACTATCCCTGCAGGTTAGTCATAATATAATTCTTCGCATCCTGGGGAAAATAAAACATAGAAAGGGGTGAGATCAGATACTCAGTAAGGATTTCAATATAGCAGAAACTTTCTTAAATAAACATAAACATTTAAGGCAATGTATAGAACAAAAACAAAATCCTTTTCAACATAAACTTCATCAAAATATAGAAAATATAAATCAAAATAATTCCATTTACTTACTTACATGGATATTCTACTAGTCGAATAATCACATGAAATATCAATAGACACTTTCATAATGATGAAATGCATAATGCCAGACTTTCATAACCACATAGTCAAGGCCTTGTGCCAATACTATAAATAATATTTTTTCAAGGCCTTGTTCCAAGACACTAGTTTGTATCATGAGACCTACCGATGCATTTAAGATCTATAGCACGCTCCACCCGTCACTTACTAAGTCCAATGCATTCCTCATATGAAAAGGTTTAAACATAACATAAACATTCGTATTAAAAATAGCATACGAAATGTCAATACTTTATCCATAAAACATGAATGGTATGAAATAACAAATCCATAGTCAATAATATCACAAAACCCTCAATACAATATGAAAGTTTTGTATCATAATAAATCAGCTTCAAACAAACTTAAAATCCATCAAAGGATGTTGACCTAGATAGAATCAAAACCTTTTTAGAGAAATATCTCTTTCTATTTTGAAATCATTTAAAAGTCATGTAATTATAAAAGAACACATTTATATTTGAAAATATTTTTATGAGATTGTAAGGTAATCTTCGACATTATTATAATGGAGTAATATAACCACACCTGCCATATAAGTTAAAAAAACATTCTTACCTTAATTTTGTCATAAAGGTCAAAAGGTAACTTGTTTTGAAAATGACGAAACTATTCCCTTCATACCATTTTATAAAAAGTCATACAAGGGTATAAATGACTTTAACCCATAGTATAGTAAATATTAAAGATGTTTTGGAATACATTTTTAAGAAACATGGATGTGGATGATAAAGAGGTCCCAATAGATACTTACGTAAAAACAACCTCGGAACATAAAGAAATTGTGAAATTAACCCTTACCTTGTACTTTTCCTTGGTCGAGGGTAAGTTAACCTCCTGTATTACGGTGATATAATTGTTATTAAATTATACAAGAATCATATACATTAATAAGATATCATATATAATATTTTAACATTTCTTTGTTAATAATATCTTAGTATTATCGTCATTACTGGTGTTAACAGATTCATTTACCTTTATATTATTTGTTATGTGAGTCATATTTGTTATGGATGGGATGTATCTTATTCATATCCAGAATTATATCAAGTATTTAAATATTTATTTCTAATCATCAAATGAAAATTAATCTTGAATGGATACGATGGGGAATGAATCTCATCACGTTCGTGGAGACGGTAATCCGTACATATGCACAAGCGACAATATCATTCTTTTGATATTAAAATAATATATAATTGGATGGTATATCATATATAAATAATAATTATCTTTTTCATATTTATTATTTACATCAATTACACATCATTATTATACCCATCCAAATAATAATGTATTTAATAACAATTACACCTCGACGTGGAGATGATAAGCCTTACATACACACGTATGGTGACATGTCATTCCAAGGATGGATAGAGTAATGAATATGGATGTAACATATTTATAATAACATAAAAATATATGGAAGATACCAGATTTATTATTTTATAATGGAAACAATAAAGAAAGAGGAAGCAGAAGAAGAAAGGAACTTGAAAGAGGTGATGAAATATTTACATCTTCTTCGGGTTCTTCCTTTTGATTTGATCAAAAGGGATTCTTAGGTTGTTTTTATGACTAAAGGAAGGCCTATAATATTAAATTAGGATAGTTGAAAGGGTATTTGGGCATGGGTTGGCTGAGCCAAATGGCTTTTAAGGTGTGAATTAGAGAGAAGGGGGAGTGCCCTTTTATAAGAGGGGTGAGGGGAACCTTAGGAAAACCTAGAAATATTATTCTATAATAAAACCATTTTCGGTTTCTAATGGCTCCAAAATAGATTATTTAAAGTATAAGGTGGTTATTGGTCGAAAATCACTCAACCAATTGGTTTTAGACAGGTTTGAGTCACTATATTAACCTTATCTTTTAGATTTAACTCTTAATTAAATAGTTTGACATTTACCATGTCTCTTTATATTTTTATATTATATGGTTAATAAACATACTATATACTTCCAGGAGAACACCAAGTGGTTTATTAATGATACAAATATCATTATATATGTCTTTTGGCCGAACCCTATATTTTTAAAAATATAATATCAATTAATAATATAATATTTTTTTAAAAACTTTTTTATGTCAATTTTGAAACTATTTGGTATTTTGTTTTTTATAAATTCATAAAAGAATTTTTAATTAGAAAAAAATTCATCTAACCAACCCTAATATGTCATATTAACCTATAAGATTAGTGTAATTCATAAAAAGTCTCAAATTACATTTATTTGGACATTTATAGTATCAATTTGTTTAATATTTCTTTAATTAGGCAATTACTGCATCATCATTGTGTCATAAATAAATTAAGTTATTTAATGTCTAAAAAATATAAATAAAATACCATTATGTATGAAATATTTTTATATATCTAATTAATATTTATAGTCAAATTTATCTTATGTTTAACTCTATATTAAAAATGTTTTAGTGAATAAACTTTGATTTTAACTCTTTTAACTCTTCTTTGAATTAAATAATAATAAATGTCGTAATCTAATACAAGTGGACCAAAAAGGTTCATATTTTATTCCTAAGGTTGTTTTGGGTCTAATTATACTTATCCAATATAATTATTACATGTGTTAGGGTAATGATAATATCATTTTTACCCTTAATTACCCTATTTACTTTTAACCGTGGTAAATAAAAGTAAAAAGTTACTATTCACCAAAAATTATTTTCATCTTATTGAACCATAGTTTACCTACTAATATCAACTGAATCTCTCGGATTTTTCAAATTCAACTCATAGAAGTGGTAAAAATATGTTTTTTTAAATTTTCAAATGCTCCTAGGAGGTAGCTAAAAGACGGTAAAAAGTTCAATAAATTTTTTATATATCTAGATTTATTATAAACTGACTCCATTAAATTACATTGAAAATATATAGGTATTATGTATCTAGTTTGACCTAAAATAAATTTAAATAAAATAAATAATTATTTAAATAAAAATTCAGTTTTAAACTATAACTCAGTGTTTTTCACGATTCATAAAAAATTGAATGTTTTCAGAAAAATACCAAAAATTCACCCTAAGCTAATTTTGATATTCCGAATCCAAAAATGAAGTCCATTTAAAAAGATAAAATTTATAAAATTTCAAAAAGTGGGTATTAATATTCATAATGGCTAGTTTGGTTGGTTGTGGTGTGTTAGAACTAGAAGTTTCATACAACACACGCTATTGTATTATTCAAAGTGTAGCGTACTGTGGAAGCTTGTGGTGTTAGATTCTCCCCTATTTCAAATAATTTCGTCCTCGAAATTTCTAGAGTATTACTGCGTAAAAAGACTTGAGTGGTTCTTCATCATAAGTCCCCTAGGTTCCCACGTTGCCTCTTCCATCTTATGGTTTCTCCATAGAACTTTTACTAGACGAGTCGTATGGTTTCTCAACACTTGTTCTCTTGTATCAAGAACCTTGACATGCTCTTTTCAATAAGACAGATCAGGTTCAGGTTCTAATTCCTCATAGGTGAGTACATGCATTGGTTCAGGCATGTATTTTCTCAACAGTGATACGTGGAATACATCATGATATTTGGAGAGACTTGGCGGCATTTCCAAATGTTAAGCTATATCCCCAATTCGTTCTAGAATTTCAAAAGGTCCGATGTACCTGTGACTCAATTTACCCTTATTACCAAAATGTATAACACCCTTCCATGGAGATACCTTCAAGAAAACATGATCTCCTACCTGAGATTGAAAATCCTTCCTTCGATTATTAGCATAGCTCTTTTATCTACTTTGAGCTTCCTTAATGTGGTTTTAGATTACCTTGACCTTTTCCATCGTTTCCTCCACAAGTTTTGGGCCTACGAGTTTTCTTTTACCAACATCATCCCAACAGGTTGGTGTACGACATCTCTTTCTATATAACGCTTCATATGGAGCCATCTGAATACTTGAATGAAAGCTATTATTATAGGAAAATTCTTCTAGAGGTAAATATTGATCCCACACACCTTGAAAGTCAAGTGAGCATGATCTCAACATGTCTTCTATGGTTTGAATGGTCCGTTCTGATTTTCCATCAGTTTGGGGGTGGTAGGCAGTGCTCAAACAAATTTCAGTATCCAGGGCTTTCTGAAGACTTTTTTAAAATCATGATATAAAATGGGGATCACGATCAGAAAAAATATATAGGGGTACTCTATGAAGTATCAATACTTCATTAATATATATTCTTGCTAGACGTTCAAGTGGTAAATCTTCTCTTATAGCAAGAAAATGTGGTGACTTGGTAAGATGATAAACAATTAACCATATTGTTTCGTTCCTTCAAGGAGTCTTTGGTAGTCCCATGACAAAGTCCATAATAATATTATCCCATTTCCACTCAGGTATGGGAAGAGGTTTCAAGACTCCTCTAGGCTGTTGCCTTCCAGCTTTCACTTTTTGACAAACCATACATCTTGACACAAAATCCGCAATCTCCCTCTTCATGTTGTCCCACCAAAAATGTTCCATCAAATCTATAAACATCTTAGTGCTGCATTGGTGTATAGAGAAATTAGAACTATGAGAATCATCCAATAATTCCCTTTTTAGATCAGGAATATCGGGAACACAAAGTCTCTTTAAAAATTTCGAAATTCCATCTTCATACACAAAGTCACTCAATCTCCCATCATTCACAGATTTAATCTTCTTTTGAAACTCTTCATCATCGGTCTGAGAACTCTTTATCCATTCTAGTAAAGATGGTTTTGCAACCATTTGAAAAAGTATTGATGTTTCACCTTCCATGGTTATTCCCATATCCCTCTTTACTAGATCCATGAAAATAATATCCCTTTAAACTCTCATATTGTTCAAAACTACATGATATTTTTGGCTCAAAGCATCTTCCACCTTATTTTCCTTCCCCGGGTGGTAGTGTATCATGCAATTATAATTATTGAGTAGTTCAAGCCATCTCCATTGACTCATGTTGAGATCTTTCTGTGAGAAAATATACTTCAAACTCTTGTGATCGGTATATATCTCACATTATTCACCATAGAGATAATGTCTCTATATCTTCAAAGAAAATATTACAGCTTCTAAATAAAGATCATGAGTAGGATAGTTTTTCTCATGAATTTATAGCTGTCGTGATGCATAGGCAATAACCCTATCATTCTGCATAAGGACGCAACAAAGTCTTTTCTTTGAAGCATCACTATAAATAACAAACCCATCGTTCCCCAAAGATAGAGTGAATATATGTGAATTGACTAATCTTCTCTTCAGTTATTCAAAAAATTCTTTACACTCTTTTGTCGACACAAATTTAACCCCTTTTCGTGTGAACTTTGTTAATGGGTTAGCCAACCGGGCAAAATTCTGAACGAAACATCGATAATAACCTTCTAAACCAATAAAACTGCGTACCTCAGTTATACTCATCGGTGTTGGCCATTCCTAGATTTATAATGTCTTAGAAGGATCAACGAAGATTCCATCCTTAGAGACAATATGGACAAGAAAAGAAATATCCTGAAGCCAGATTGAAGGTAAATCTTTGAGATGTATTGATCTCTATGTAGTTTGTTGAATAAATCATCAATGTTAGGTAGGGGATACTTGTTCTTTATTGTTATAGTATTGATCTCCCTGTAGTCAATGCACAGCCTCCTAGATCCATCTTTCTTCTTAATAAAAAGAACAGGGGCTCCCCATGGAGAAACACTAGTGCGAATAACCCCCTTATTACACAATTCATCTAGTTGTTTCTTTAGATCAACTAATTCCACAGTGGCCATTATATAAGGTGTCTTCAATATGGGCCTTGAACCATGAATTAAATCAATGGAAAACTCAATTTCTTGTTCTGAAGGATGTCCAGATAAATCTTCTGGAAACACATCAACATATTATTTCACAATAAGTACATCATCTATTTGAACATCCTTTTCCTCACCCACAGTTGTTTCATTCTCTTCCTCTCCAATAATTGAATTTAGTTGAGCTACTGGGGGTGGAACTAGATAAGAATTAGGTGGTGATTATTCTACTCTAATGATAAGGTGTTCTTTATCATCGTCATCAAAAATAGTAACCTCCTTCTTCTTACAATAAATTTTTGCATCATGGTTCGAAATTAAATCCATTCTGAGGATTATATCAAATTCAATCTTGGGTATGAAGATGATATCAGTAGATAAAGAAAATTTATATTCCGTAATGGGGACTGATTCCCAAAAATTTGTTGCAATGATACTTCCCTTAATAGTTTTGACTGAAAACTCCCTTGTTAAATCAAATTGGAAATATATAATTTTCTTAGGAAACTGGGAATATATGAAATAATGCGATGATCCAGAATCAAATAACGAATTTTCCAAACATGAGGAAACCATTAAATTACCTTCCACCATGTCTTTCGGAGCATCAACCTCGGCAGTAGTGATAGCATAAGCTTGGGCCTTGATCCCATGGCCTTTTCTGAGGTAAGTTCCCCTAACACTTAGGACATTCATTCGCATAATTCCCCCTTTCTCAACAATTGTATCATTCAACATCAACAACCTATTTCTTCCCCTTTCAATCACAATATTGGTGACCTTTTTCACCACACTTGTAACATACTCCCATTCCCTTCAGGAAAGTACCAGGGTGTTTCTTCCCACATTTACTGCAGGATGGATATTCAGCTTTTCCATTCTTCCCCTTATTTACATTTCCAAAGTGTTCATTAGATCTCTTATTCTCTTGCTTTTCTTTAAAGTCGTAAGACTTAGAGAATTTTTTTTCTATATTGATAGCACATGAGACAATATATTCGTACGATGAGAAGTATTGTGAGACTAATTATCGATGGAGAAATGGTTTTAACCCATAAAAGAAATGATTAATCTTACTTCTTAGGTTACGTATATAATCTGCATCATGCCTTGCTAACCTTGTAAAGTTACCTTTATACTATGCGATATTCTCATCCTCATTTTTTCCTCAGAATCAGAAATTTCTTTTCTATATCCTCTCGATGGTCACGAGGAAAGTATTTCTCTAGGAAAATATCTTTAAACTCCATCCATTCCATATTTGATACTTCATCATCTTCCTTTGTATTTTGAATCAATGACCACCATTGATCAGCATCTCCAGTGAGGCGGTAAACTGCCATGACAACTTTTTCATTTTCACTACTCCCTAAGGCATGAAATATTTTCTCTAAGGAATTTATCCATTTCTTGGCTACTAGTGGATTTTTACCCCCATTTAATGTTGGTAGATGTTACCTCATAAAGATATTTAACATTTATCCTCCATGCTGCAGTCAGGGTGCTCCATATGGGAAAGGTTATTATTCATAACCTGAGTGAGTTGTCCCATTATGGTGAAAAGATGATTAGAACCAGTTGCTTCACCAGGTCCACTATAATTATCTTGAGAAGGAGAGAAATCCCTACATGGAGTGGGTTCATTGATATGGTTTCCATTCCTTTCACTAGGTTCCCTTTCTAAACAATGGCATAAACTAGATTAGTTTATGAATTGCAATACATAAATCTAAACTTGTAAAACACTTAACATAAATTGAATAGTTTATGGATATAATCTATAATCATAAAAATGTCTTCTTTTATAGGAAGTATATACTCATAAACCATTCATAATGGTTTGTAAAGAAAATGAGAATTATCTTAAGAATATCCCCCGGGAGTGTTGTAACCAAGAGTGCAGCAAGGCCCGTTGTTGTGCACCAGTTCCCGTTCAAGTCTAGTTCAAAGTAGTGTTTTACGGTTTTACCCCTAGGTACATCTGTGCCAGAGCTTCCTCTACCTGCTCGTATCCATACAGGGATGTATTTCTTGGAAAACTCACAAAATCTCTACAATACCAAAATTTTATGAAGTTCTTCTATACTAATCCTCAAAGTCTATCTTAGGGCTATGTGCTCTAATCAGAGTTTTCCTAAATCTAGTTTCCAAGGTTTGTACTAAACTTACTCTGATACCAACTATAATTCCTCGACCCCAAAATTCTAGAGTCAGTGCATTATTATATAACATTTTCATGATCACAAAATATGAAGTCTCGAAATACCGATTAGTTTAGTATCCTTGGAAGTACTAGATACATTCATAAGGTTTACATTACATCATAAAATGGAAAACTACAACAACATTGTTTATATAAACAAAACTGAGATCCCTTATACTATACCTGTAGGTTAATCATAATATACTTTACATACTGGGAAAAATAAAAACTATAAAGGGGTGATCTAAGATATTGAGTAAGGATAAAAATATAGCGGAAACTTTCATAAATAAGCATAAAAATTTAAAAAAATGTATAGAACAAAAACAAAATCCTTTTCAACATAAACTTCATCATAATATGGAAAATATAAATCAAAATAATTCCATTTACTTACTCACATGGATATTCTACTAGTCTAATAATCACATGCAATACCAATAGCCACTTTCATAATGATGGAATGCATAATGCCAGACTTTCAAAACCACATATTCAAGGCCTTGTGCCAAGACTAAAAATAAGATTTTGTCAAGGCCTTGTTCCAAGACACTAGTTTGTATCATGATACCTACCGATGCATCAAGGAGCTATAGTAGGCTCTACCTATCACTTACTAAGTCCAATGCATTTTTCATATGAAATGGTTTAAACATAACATAAACATTTGTATTAAAACTGGCATACGAAATGTCAATACTCTATCCATAAACTATGAAGGGTATGAAATAACACATCCACAATCAAACATATCACAAAAACTTCAATACAATTTGGAAGTTTTGTATCATAATAAATCGACTTCTAACAAACTTAAAATCCATCAAAGGATGTTGATATAGAGGAAATCAAAACCTTTTTAGAGAAATATCTCTTTCTATTTTGAAATCATTTAAAAGTCATGTAATTATAAAAGAAAACATTTATATTTGAAGATATTATTATGATCTTGTAAGGGAATCTTTGACGTTGTTATAATGGCGTAATATAGCCGCACCTACCGTATAAGTTAAAAAAACAATCTTACCTTAATTTTTTTTTTCAAAAAGGTCATAAGGTACCTTGTTTGGAAAATGACGGAACGATTCCCTTCAAACCATTTTATAAAAATTCAAGCAAGGGTATAAATGACTTTAACCCATAGTCTAGTAAATAGTAAAAATGTTTTGGAATATATTTTTATGAAACATGGATGTGGATGATAAAGAGGTCCCAGTAGATACTTACGTAAAAACAACCTCGGATCATAGAGATTGTGAAATTAACCATTAATTTGTACTTTTCCTTGGTCTATGGTAGGTTGAACTCCTATATAAGGGTGAAATAATTGTTATTAAATTATAAAAGAATCATATACATTAATATGATATCATATATGATCTTTTAACATTGCTTTGTTAAAAATATCTTAGAATTATCATCGTTTCGGGTGTTAACAGATTTGTTTTACTTTATATTCTTTGTTATGTGAGTCATATTTGTTATAGATGGGACGTATCTTATTCATATCCATAATTATATAAATTCTTTAAACATTATTTCTAATCATCAAATGAAAATTCGTCTTGAATGGATACGATGGAAAATGAATCTCATCACGTTCATGGAGACGGTAATCCGTACGTACGCACGAGCGACAATATCATTCTTTTGATATTAAAATAATATATAATTGGATGGTATATCATATATACAGAAGAATTATCATGTTATATTTATTATTTACATCAATTACACATCATTATTATACCCATCCAAATAATAATGTTTTGAATAACAATTATACCACGACGTGGAGACGGTAAGCCGTACGTATGCACATATGGTGACATGTAATTAAAAGGATGGATAGAGTAATGAATATGGTTGTACCATATTTATAATAACATAACAGTATATATAAGATACTGGAGTTATTATTTTAGAATAGAAACAATAAAGAAATAGGAAGTGGAATCAGAAAGGAACTTGAAAGAGGTGATGAAATATTTACCTCTTCTTCGGGTTCTTACTGTTGATTTGATTAAAAGGGATACTTAGGTTGGATTTATGACTAATGGAAGGCCTCTATGATGAAGGGAGGAATGTTTAAAGGGTATTTGGTCAGGGGTTGGCCGAGCTAAATGGCTTTGAAGGTTTGAATTAGAGATAAGGGGGAGTGCCCTTTTATAAGAGGGGTGATGGGAACCTTAGGAAAAGCTAGAAATATCATTTTATAATAAATTAATTTTCGGTGTCTAATGGATTAAAAATATAATATTTAAATGCTAAGGTGGGGATGGGTCGAAAACAACTCAACCAATATGTTTTAGACAGGTTTGGGTTACTATATTAACCTTATATTTAAGATTTAACTCTTAGTTAAATAGTTTGGCATTTACCAGGTCTCTTTGTATTTTTATATTATATGGTTAATAATATTACTATATACTTACAAGATAACCCCAAGTGGTTCATTAATGACACACCTATCATTATATAAGTCTTTTAGCCAAACCTTAGATTTTTACGAATAGAATATCAATTAATAATATTATATTTGTTTTAAAAACTCTTTTATGTCAATTTTGAAACTATTTGGTATCTTGTTTTTTCTAAATTCAAAACAAAATTATCAATTAGAAAAAAATTCATCTAACCAACCATAATATATCATATTAACCTCTAAAATTAGTTTAATTTATAAAAAGTCTCAAATTACATTTATTTGGATATTTATAGTATCAATTAGGATAATATTTTATTAATTAGGTAATTACTGCGTCATAATTGTGTCATAAATATTTAAATTATTTAATGTCTAAAAAATATAAATAAAGTACAATTATGTAGGAAATATATTTATATTTCTAATTAATATTTATAGTCTAATTTATCGTATGTGTAACCCTATATTAAAAATGTTTTAGTTATTAAACATTGATTTTAACTCTTTTAACTCTTCTTTAAATTAAATAATAATAAATGTCCTAATCTAAACCAAGTGGAACAAAGAGGTTCATATTTTATTCCTAATATTTTTTGGTCGAATTATACTTATCCAATAGAATTAGGACATGTGTTAGGGAAATAATAATATCATTTTTACCCTTAATTACGCTATTTACTTTTAACTGTGGTAAATAAAAGTAAAAAGTTACTATTCACTAAAAATTATTTTCATCTTATTGAACAACATTTTTACTTACTGATATCAACTGTGTCTCTAATTTTTTTGAAATTTAACTCCCAGAAGCGGTAAAATTAAGTTTTATGTAAATTTTCAAATGCTCCTAGGAGGTGGGTAAAAGATGGTAAAAAGTTTAATAAAAATTTTATATATCTAAAATTATTATAATCTGACTCCAATAAATTACATTAAACTTATATAGGTATTATATATCTATTTTGACCTGAAATAAATTTAAATAAAATAAATAATTATTAAAAAAAATTCGGTTTTAAACTATAATTTAGTGTTTTTCACTATTCATAAAAAATTGAACGTTTTCAGAAAAATACGAAAAATTAACCCTAAGCATACCGTGGAAGCTTGGGGTGTTAAAAAATACCACTAACCTATGTGATGTCCTGATTCGTAAAATATAGTTTTTTCAAAATTGGTGTGAAAGATGAATTATAAATTCATTTTTTTGAAACCCTATATGATTAGGTTAAATAGAATATATTTTGAGTTCTATATTCTTTTTGGAGTGAAATAAGAGTTTGTGGTTGAAATTGTTTAAAGGATGGAACTCTACTTGTCAAGTATTATTGTTTTTCTTATTCTATTAAGAAATTAATTCTTAAACATTAGGTAATGGAACTTAAAACCAAAAATTTGTTATCCTAATACCTTATGTTTTATTGAACTGAAGATATTTTAAATCATCATCAATTTATGGCTTTGAGGCCCTCATTTTTCCATTTGTTGTTCATTTATTTGTGATTGATGACCCCAATCACTCCCTATAAATAATTAAATTTTTCCGAAAATTATGTGTCCATAATTCCCATCAATGTTCTCATATTATAAATCCTAATTTGGTGGTGACTTTTTCATTTCCTTTTCTTTCTTTTTAAGACTAAATTTTAGTAACCCTATTTCCGATGTGGGTTTTCCACAAAGCTATTTTCTATTTTCAACCTTTTATCTTCAAAGAACAATTTCAAATTGCGAGGACACATTTTATTGTATGAGGGGAGAATATAACACCCCAACAATTCATAGTACATTATCTCTTTAAAGTAATTCAATAGCTTGCGCTACATACAACACCGAGTTCAAGTGCATCATGACCTATCTAACTAACCGTTTAAAAATCAATTATGAATATTATTAATCAAATTTTGGATTTTATATATATCCTATATAATTTTAACATCCATATTTTGTGTTTTTTAGACATAATATAAGGAAAAATTCAATTTTACAGATAAAAGAAGTATTTTTCAAAAATGCAGTTTTACCGCCTTTTAATGGAAAACCCTTTTTAAATCCAATATTTGACACTTTTATATATTCTATTTAATGAAATTAAATTCTTCTTTAGAATCAGGACATAAAAATTTATTTTGGATATATTTTTGGTACTTTTCTGACAACTTTAATATTTGGATGAATAATGAAAGATAATAAATTTTAATTGAAAACAACCTTTTTAATCAAAAGAATTTATAATGTCAGATTATAAATTTGACTAGTTTTTAAGTATAATTAGATTATATTTTTATCATTTAATCCAATTTTTCTCATTGGAAGTAATTTTACATTTAAATTGGATATAAACAAATATGAGTCTTTTGATAGTTTTATTTTTCAAAAACCCGCTTTCTGGTTTTTACAATTGGAATTAATTTTAAGTTAATTAATAAAAATTCTATGTTTTTAATTTTTAAAAATAGATATAATTATTAAATTTGGAATATCAAAATTATATTTGGGTGAATTTTTGGTATTTTTCTGAAAATAATCATTTTTAATGAATAGTGAAAAACCCTGCGTTGTGGATAAAAACCGACTTTTTTCATTTAAATAATTATTTTTAATTAAAAATTTATCTTAAAGTGAAAATAGATACATAATAAAGTTATTTAACAAATGTAAATCATTGGAGTCATATTATAATAAGATTAGACATATAAAATTTTATTGATCTTTTTTAACGTCTTTTACCCACCTTAAAGGCACATTTGAAAATTTGCATAAAATATAATTTTACCGCTTCTATGATTTGAATTTCAAAAATCTGATAGAGATGGTTTTCATCAGTAATTAAATTGTGATTCAAGGGATGAAAATAATTTTTTGGTGAATAGTAACTTTTGATTTTTATTTACCACGGTTAAAAGTAAATGGTGTAATTAAAGGTAAAAATGATATTATAATTACCCCAAAACATGTAATAATTCTATTGTATGAGTGTATTTAGACCAAAATCAACCTTAGGAAAAAATATGATCCTTTTTGATCCACTTGGATTAGATTAAACCATTTATTATATTTTATTTAAAGAAGTGTTAAAAGTGTTAAATTCAAAATTTAATAACTAAACCATTTTAATATAGAGCTATAAATAAGATAAATTAGACTATAAATATTCATTAGAAAGATAAAAAATTTAATACTTCATGTTATTTTATTTATAATTTTTATACATTTAATAATTAAATTTATTTATGACACAATGATGATGTAGTAATTACCTTATTAATGAAAGTTTAAAATATTTGATTTTATAAATATCATGATAAATGTAAATTGAGACCTTTTATGACATCCAAAAATTTTATAGGTGAATATGACATGTTAGGGTTAATTTAATGTATTTTTTTGAAGTAATTGAGTTGTGATGACTTTAACAAAAAACTAAATAGTGTCAAAATTGACATGAATGAGTTTTTTAAAACAATACTATTTTATTAAATGATATAATATTTCTAAAAATATAATATTAATCCAAATGACTTATATAATTATATATATGTCGTTAATGAACTGCTTGAGGTTCTGTTGGCAGTTTATAGTATGTTTATTAACCATATATTGTAATAATACAAGAATACACGGTAAAAGTTAAACTATTTAACTAAGAGTTAAATCTAAAAGATAAGTTTAATACGGCAACATAAACATGTCTAAAACTTATTGGTTGAGATTTTTTTTCGACCCATAAACACCTTATAATCTAAATAAATCCATTTTAAGCTATTATAACCGAGAATTATTCTATAATAAATTAATATTTCAAGTTTTTCCTCAAGTGCCACTCACCTCCCTTATAAAAGGGTACTTCCCCATATCATTACTTAACACCTCCAAAGCCATTTTTATTGACCAAACCCAGATCAAATCTCCACAAAATTACACTAAATTAAACCTATATGCTTTAATTTTATTATAAATCCATCCTATTATCCATTTTTGTTCAAATCAAAAGGAAGCTCCCGAAGAAGAGGTAATTATTTCATCACCTCTTTCAAAGTAATTTTCTTCTTCTACTTCCTCTTTCTTTGTTATTTCCATACTTAAATAATAACTATAGTACCTTATAAATTCTGATATGTTATTATAAATATGGTACAACCATATTAATTATTCTATCCATCCTGTGATTGATAAAGTTACCATGCGTGCGTACGTACGGCTTACCGTCTCCACGTCAGGGTGTAGTTTGTTATTCAACACTACATTACGTGGATGGGTATAATCATTAGTATAATTAATTTAAATAATTAATAAAACATGATAATAATTCTGTATATATAACATATCATCCAATTAAACACCCATTTCACCATGAATAGAATGATATTGTTGCTCATGAGAACATATGGCTTACAGTCTCCACGACGCAATGAGATTAATCTTCAAAGATCACTGTTCAAGAATTTTTTAATATATATATGTAACGCCCCGACCCCAGTTACCTAGAGTAGGTGCATTATTACCTAACATTGGAATGATCACGAGAAAGATCAAATCTCGAAAGACCGATTGTTTTAGTAGCCTTGGAAACACTAGATATATTCATAAAGTTTTACATTACATCATAAAGTGAAAAACTACTACAACAACATAATCTCCATATTCCACACTCATATCCCCACAAACTATCCCTGCAGGTCATTCATAACTTACTTCTTCACATCCTGGGAAAAATAAAACATAGAAAAGGGGTGAGCTCAAATGCCCAGTAAGGATAACAATATAGCAGAAATTTTCAAAAATAAGCATAAACATTTAAGGAAATGTATAACTAAAACAAAAGCCTTTTAAACTTGAACTTCAACATAGTAGAGAAAAAGTAAAATGAAATAATTCCATTTACTTATTCACATGGATATTCTAATAATCGTATAATCACATGTAATATCAATAACCACTTTCATAATGATGGAATGCATAATGCCAGACTATCATAACCACATAGCCAAGGCCTCGTGCCAAGACTACAAATAATATTTTGCCAAGGCCTTGTTCCAAGACACTAGTTTGTCTCATGAGACCTACCGATGCATCGAGGAGCTATAGCGGGCTCCACCCGTCACTTACTAAGTCCAATGCATTCCTATATGAAAAGGTTTAAACATAACATAAACATTCGTATTAAAACTAGCATACGAAATGTCAATACTTTCTCCATAAAACGTGAATGGTATAAAAATAACACATCCACAGTAAAACATATCACAAAACCTTCAATACAATACAAAAGTTTTGTATCATAATAAATCAACTTCAAATAAGCTTAAAGTCCATCAAAGGATGTTGACATAGATGAAATCAAAACTATTTGAGAGAAATATCTCTTTTCTCAAAATCATTGAAAAGTCACACATTTATAAATGAAGTGATTTAAAAGAGATTTTTGAATCAAAGTGTCCCATACCAATTTGAAACTTTGGAAAAGAAATATCATTTTAAAACCTTCATGTCCATATAAATAAATCCTTAAAATCATTTTGAAAACATGGACATTAATTAAAAATATTTAGAAAGATAAATCTTTAAAACATTTAAAATTATGATCTTGATAAAGAGTACCTTTCAAAAATTCATCAAATATTCATTTTGAAATCATTTAAAAGTCACAAAATTATAAAATAAAACATTGACTTTTAAAATATTCTTATAAGCTTTTAAGGGAAGCTTTGACGATTTTATAACGGCATTAAATAGCCACACCCGCCGTATAAGTTAAAAAAACATTCTTACCTTAAATTTTTCGAAAGGTTAAAAGTACCTTGTTTAGAAAACGACGGAAAGATTCATTTTAAAAACACATAAGGGTATAAATTACTTTAACCCATATTCTTTGTAAATAGTAAAAATGTTTTGAAATGAATTTCGAAGAAACATGGATGTGGATGATAAAGAAATCCCAGTAGATTATTATGTATAAACAACCTCGGATAATGAAGATATTGTGAAATAAACCCTTACCTTGTACTTTTCCTTGGTTGGGGTAGGTTAAACTACTGTATAATAGTGAAATAATTGTTATTAAATTATACAAGAATCATATACATTCATATTATATCATATATGATCTTTTAACATTGCTTTGTTAATAATATCTTGTATTATCGTTGTTTCAGGTGTTAACTTACTCGTTTTCTTTTATATGTTTTGTTATGTAAGACATGTTTGTAATGGATAGGTTGTATATTATTCATATCCGGAATGATATCAAGTCCTTAAACATCATTTTTAAATCATCAAATGATAATTATACTTGAATGGATACGATGGAGAATGAATCTCATCTCGTTCGTGGAGATGGTAGTCTGTACGTACGCACGAGCGACAATATCATTCTATTGATATTAAAATAATATATAAATGGATGTTATATAATATATAAAGAATAATTAACATGTTATATTTATTATTTACATGATTTACACATCATTATTATACCCATCCAAATAATAATATATTGAATAACAATTACACCACGACGTGGAGACGGTAAGCCGTACGTACGCACATATGGTGACATGTTATTCAAATGGTGGATAGAATACTGAATATGGTTGTACCATATTTATAATAACATCACAGTAAATATATTATACTGGAGTTATTATTTTATAATGGTAATAAAAAAGGAAGAAGAAATGGAAGAATAAAGGAACTTGGAAAATGGTGGTGAAATCATTACCTCTTCTTCGGGTTCTTCCTTTTGATTTGATCAAAAGGGCTCCTTAGGTTGGATTTATGATCAAACTAATTCCTATAGGTTGTAGTGATGGAAGTTGGGAGAGTATTTGGGCAGATTTTGGCCGAACCAAAAGTCTTTGAAGGTGTGAAGAAATGAGAAGGAGGAGTGCCCTTTTATAAGAGGGGTGAGGGGCACCTATGGAAAAGCTAGAAATATTAATTTATAAAAAATTCATATTCGGTTTATAATGGCTCCAAAGTTGATTATTTAAATTCCAAGGTGGGTATGGGTCGAAAAAAACTCAACCAATATAATTTATACAGGTTTTTGTCATTATATTAACCTTATCTTTAAGTATTAACTCTTAGTTAATTAGTTTCACTTTTACAATGTCTCTTTGTATTTTTATATAATATGGTTAATAATATTACTATATACTTACAAGAGACCCCCAAGTGGTCCATTAATGATGAAACTATCATGATATAAGTCTCTTGGCCGAACAATAGATTTTTATGAATTTAATATCAATTAATAATATAATATTTGTTTTAAAAACTCTTTTATGTCAATTTTGACACTATTCAATAGATGATTTTTTTGAAACTCATAATAGAATTATTACTTAGAAAAAAGTTAATTAAATCCATCCTAATATGTCATAGTTTCCTAGAAAATTATTTTAATTCATTAAAAGTCTCAAATTATATTTATTTGGGTATTTATAATATCAATTATTTTAAATTTTCACTATTATGGTAATTACTGCAGCATCATTGTGTCATAAATAAATTAACTTATTTAATCTCTAAAAATTATAAATAAAATATAATTATGTAGGAAATCTTTTTATCTTTCTAATTAATATTTATAGTCGAAAATAAAACATATATAACCCTATTTAAAAATTGTTTTTCTAAAAGATATATGCTTGTGTCTTTTTTGTATTCATTTTAACTTAATTAAAATAAAGTGTCTCTATCACCTACAAGTGGCTCCATGAGGTCCCAAAATCGACTCAAAGATGCCCATGGTCGGCCATGTATCAACCAATAAGTTTAGGACACATTTCATGGTAATTTTTTTGTTATTATAATATTATTTTTTAACCCTTATTTACCGGATTTACCCTTAACCATTGTAAATAAAATATTTACCGCAGTAATTATTCAAAATGTCTAAAAATAAAAGTTACCTATTCACACAATATGAACATCCTGATTCTAAATATGGAATCCATTTTTACAAATTCAAAACACAGAAGTGGCAGAAATTAATTTAAAATTAATTCCCGCTGTTAAAACAAAAAGCGTGTTTTTAAGATATAATAATTATCAAAAGATTGATACTTGTTTATGTTTGGTTTAATTGTGAAATTATGTCCAATGATCAACATTGTATTAAATGGTAAAACTATATTCTAAATATACTTTAAAAACAATAAAATTCATAATTTATCACTATTAATTATTTTGATTAAAAAAGTAGTTTTTAATTAAAATTTAGTAATTTTCACTATTCATCAAAATATTAAAGTTATCCGAAAAGTTCCAAAATTTCACCCTAGGCTAAATTCGATATTCCGAATCCAAAAATGAAGTCCATTTTGAGAGATTAAATTTCAAAAAGTAGGTCTTACTATTCATAACGGCTAGTTTGATCGGTTGTGGTGTGTGTTAAAACTCGAAGTTGCGTACAACACATGCTACTGTATTATTCAAAGGAAAGCGTACCGTGGAAGCTTGGGATGTTTCATTTTAAAATTTTGATGTCCCCATTTAGTCAAAAAGTTTAAAATATTGTATTTAAAAAGGGTTCACTATTAAAAGTTGATAAAAGTGCAACACTGAAAATGAATTTGTTCTTGCATTATGTCTATGAAACTCATAATATGGATTCTAAAATTATAAGGATTACATAAAGTTTAAAATTTAGTTAATACTATTCATATCCTCTTTTGAATGGCTTTTTTGGTAAGTCATGGTGCAATTGAACTTGGTGTTACGTGTAGTGCAAGTTATTGAATTGTTTTGAAGAAGTACACACTATGAAGTCTTGGGGTGTTACATTCTCCCCTCCTTCAATAAATTGCATCCTCGCAATTTGAAATTGTTCTTCGAAAATAAAAGGTTGAAAATAGAAAATATCTTGGTGGGAAAACCCACATCGGAAATTAGGTTACTAAAATTTAGTCTTAATATGAGGAAAAGAGAAATGAACGGGTCACCACCAAATTATGATCTCGATTAGGAGAACATTGGTGGAAATTAGAGATATATAATTGGAGGAAAAACGTAAATATTTATAGGTAGTGATTGAGGTCATCAATCACAAACAAGTGTAAAATTGAGGTCCTTATATTCATCAATCTATGATGATTTGAAATACCATCTGTTCAACAAAACACAGGGTATTAGGATAACACATTTTTTATTTTAGGATTCCTTAAATAAAGTATAAGAATTAATTTCTTCATAGAATAAGAGAAGAATAAAAATATATTCTTGACAAGTAGAGTTCCATCCTTTAACTAATTTCTACCACAAACTCATCTTTCACTCTAAAAGATAATAGAACGTAAAAAAAATATTCTATTTATCCTATTTGTATAGGGTAAAAAAAACGAATTTATAATTCATCTACCAGATCTTTTAAAAAAAACTACATTATTTAATCTCAGACATCACGTGGGTCAGTGGTAGGTGATACACCCTTGTCGCCCTTCGGTTGTGGGTTCAAGTCTCACGGCCTTTCCGGACGCGACGGGTTGCCGCCCGACCTCCAGGTTGTCCTTTTTTGGAAATCCGAAATAATCCAAACTAGAAATATCCAAAATACTTCAGTCCAAAATTTATAAGGAAGGTAAACACAATGAAGATCCTTTTTTTGCCGCGTAATAACATGTTTTTTTTGGGGTAATGCCTCAGTCAAAGACCGAAGCACCATTTATTAATAAAAGTAATAAAAGTTTACATGAAACGAAAGGAAGGAATTTTATTACAATCTCTTTCAAAGAGGTGAAGAAAATCAGCTGGCAGCACATCCAGCCAAGTCATGTTCTGGTGGACACCTTTATTGGCAAGGGCATCAGCAACCGCATTTGCTTCACGGAAGACATGTGTAGCAACGTAGTCGATCTCTTGAAGCGAATTCAAGCAGTTCATCCAACGCATAGTAAGTGGCCAGGCTAGATGAATAACTCCGTTCCAAATAGCTTGAACAATGGTGGTAGAATCACCTTCAATCCACAGTTTACGCCAATATCAAGTCCTTAATGAAATAGTACTGCAGTACAATCCTTATACACTCCATAATTATTATAAAAAGTACATTGTTGATACAACACTCAAATGAAATAATCAACATAAGAACTCTAATCATTCCTCTTCATCTATGGTAGTATCATAACTTGGTTATTATCCAATAGCATCATTTGTGGCATATTCTGATGACTGGTACATAGGTTCACATAGTGTCCAAACCCCTTGAAAATGAAGCATTGTATATTTGAAACCATTTTATTACCCGTGCAGTCACGTACTTTGTGCCCTTTTCCTCCACACTTATAACAAACTCCCATTCTTTTCAGGCAAGTTCCGGGGTGTTTCTTCCCACAGTTATCACATATGGGAAAATTCTTCTTTTCCCTCTTCCCTTTATCCATATTTCTCTCTTCCATCCTTTTCTTCTCTTGCTTCCCTTCAAAGTCGTAGGACTCAGTAAACTCTTTACTTATTTTATCAATACATGATAATATTTCTTCATATGATGATAATACATGGGAGACTATTTCTCTTATAAATTCTGGATTAAGACCATGAAAGATATGATCCTTATTTCTCTTTGGATCATGTGCATTGCTGGAGTTCTCATTCCTTCTACTAGGTGCCATTTCTAAACAATGGCATACACTAGATTAATTTATAAATAACAATACCTAATCCCAAACTTGTAAAACACATAACATAAATTAAATAGTTTATGGATATAATCCATAATCATAAAAAAAATTCCTTTGAAGAAGTATATGCTCATAAACCCTTCATAATGGTTTGTAAAGAAAATGAGAGTTATCCTAAGCATATCCCCCGGGAGTGTCGTAACCAAGAGTGCAGCAAGGCCCGTTTTCGTGCACTAGTTCCCGTTCGAGCCTAGGTCAAAGCGGTGTTTTCGGATTTTACCCCTAGGTACATCTATGCCAGAGCCACCTCTACCTGCTTGTATCCAGACAGGGATGTATTGCTCGGAAAACTCACAAAATCTATACAATACCAAAATTCATGGAAGTTATTCTATACTAATCCTCAAAGTTCATCTTTGGTCTACGTGCTCTAATTAGAGTTTATCTAAATCTAGCTTCCAAGGTTTGTACTAAACTTCCTATGATACCAACTGTAATGCCCTGACCCTAGTTACCTAGAGTCGGTGCATTATTACATAACATTGTCATGATCACAAGAAAGATCAAATCTCGAAAGACCGATTGGTTTAGTAGCCTTGGAAACACTAGATATATTCATAAAGTTTTACATTACATCATAAAGTGAAAAACTACTACAACAACATAATCTCCATATTCCACACTCATATCCCCACATACTATCCCTGCAGGTCATTCATAACTTACTTCTTCACATCCTGGGAAAAATAAAACATAGAAAAGGGGTGAGCTCAAATGCCCAGTAAGGATAACAATATAGCAGAAACTTTAAAAAATAAGCATAAACATTTAAGGCAATGTATAACTAAAACAAAAGCCTTTTAAACGTGAACTTCAACATAGTATGGAAAAAGTAAAATGAAATAATGCCATTTACTTATTCACATGGATATTCTACTAATAGAATAATCACATGCAATATCAACAACCACTTTCATAATGATGGAATGCATAATGCCAGACTATCATAACCATATAGCCAAGGCCTCGTGCCAAGACTACAAATAAGATTTTGCCAAGGCCTTGTGCCAAGACACTAGTTTGTCTCATGAGACCTACCGATGCATCGAGGATCTATAGCGGGCTCCACCCGTCACTTACTAAGTCCAATGCATTCTCATATGAAAAGGTTTAAACCTAACATAAACATTCGTATTAAAACTAGCATACGAAATGCCAATACTTTCTCCATAAACCATGAATGGTATAAAAATAACACATCCACAGTAAAACATATCACAAAACCTTCAATACAATACAAAAGTTTTGTATCATAATAAATCAACTTCAAATAAGCTTAAAGTCCATAAAAGGATGTTGACATAGATGAAATCAAAACTATTTGAGAGAAATATCTCTTTTATCAAAATCATTGAAAATTCACACATTTATAAATGAAGTAATTTAAAAGATATTTTTGAATCAAAGTTTCCCATACCACTTTGAAACTTTTTAAAATAAATATCATTCCAAAACCTTCATGTCCATATAAATAAATCCTTAAAATCATTTTGAAAACATGGACATTAATTAAAAATATTTAGAAAGATAAATCTTTAAAACATTTAAAATTATGATCTTGATAAAGAGTACCTTTCAAAAATTATTAAAATATTCATTTTGAAAACATTTAAAAGTCACATAATTATAAAATAAAACATTTACTTTTAAAATATTGTTATAATATTTTAAGGTAAGCTTTGACGATTTTATAATGGCGTTAAATAGCCACACTCGCCGTATAAGTTAAAAAAAACATTCTTACCTTAGATTTTTCGAAAGGTTAAAAGTGCCTTGTTTGGAAAACGATGGAAAGATTCCTTTAAAAACACATAAGGGTATAAATGAATTTAACCCATATTCTTTGTAAATAGTCAAAATGTTTTGAAATACATTTCTAAGAATCATGGATGTGGATGATAAAGAAATCCCAGTAGGTTATTACGTATAAACAACCTCAGATAATGAAGAGATTGTGAAATAAACCCATACCTTGTACTTTCCTTGGTTTGGGTAGGTTAACCTCCTGTATAATAGTGAAATAATTGTTATTAAATTATACAAGAATCATATAAATTCATATGATATCATATATGATCTTTTAACATTGCTTTGTTAATAATATCTTTGTATTATCATTGTTTCGGTTGTTAACTTACTCGTTTTCTTTTATATGTTTTGTTACGTAAGCCATATTTATAATGGATAGGTTGTATATTATTCATATCCAGAATGATATCAAGTCCTTAAAAATCATTTTTAAATCATCAAATGATAATTATACTTTAATGGATACGATGGAGAATGAATCTCATCGCGTTCGTGGAGACGGTAGTCCGTACGTACGCACGAGCGACAATATCATTATTTTGATATTAAAATAATATATAAATGGATGTTATATCATATATACATAATAATTAAAATGTTATATTTATTATTTACATGAGTTACACATCATTATTATACCCATCCAAATAATAATATATTGAATAACAATTACACCACGACGTGGAGACGGTAAGCCGTACGTACGCACGTATGGTGACATGTTATTCAAAGGGTGGATAGAATACTGAATATGGTTGTAACAGATTTATAATAACATCACAGTATATATATGATACTGGATTTATTATTTTAGAATGTTAATAACAAAGGAAGAAGAAGTGGAAGAAGAAAGGAACTTGGAAAAGGGTGGTGAAATCATTACCTCTTCTTCGGGTTCTTCCTTTTGATTTGATCCAAATGGATCCTTAGGTTGGCTTTATAATCAAACTAAGGCCTCTAGGTTGTAGTGATGGAAGTTGGGAGAGTATTTTGGTAGAGTTTTTCTGAACCCAAAGGTTTTGAAGGTGTGAAGAAATGAGAAGGAGCAGTTCCCTTTTATAAGAGGGGTGAGGGGCACCTTTGGAAAAGCTAGAAATATTAATTTATAAAAAATTCTTATTCGGTTTCTAATGGCTCAAAAGTTTATTATTTAAATTTTAAGGTGGGTATGGGTCGAAAAAAACCCAACCAATAGAATTTATACCGGTTTGGGTCATTATATTAACCTTATCTTTAAGTATTAACTCTTAGTTAATTAGTTTCACTTTTACAATGTCTCTTTGTATTTTTATATAATATGGTTAATAAACTTACTATATACATTCAAGAGACCCCCAAGTGGTCCATTAATGATGAAAATATCATTATATAAGTCTCTTGTTCGATCCTTAGATTTTTAGGAATTTAATATCAATTAATAATATAATATTTGTTTTAAAAAATCTTTTATGTCAATTTTGACACTATTCAATAGTTGATTTTTGTGAAACTCATAATAGAATTATTACTTCAAAAAACGTTAATTAAATAAATCCTAATATGTCATATTATCATATAAAATTATTTTAATTCATTAAAAGTCTCAAATTATATTTATTTGGGTATTTATAATATCAATTAGTTTAAATTTTCACTATTATGGTAATTACTGCAGCATCATTGTGTCATAAATAAATTAAATTATTTAATCTCTAAAAATTATAAATAAAATATCATTATGTAGGAAATATTTTTATATTTCTAATGAATCTTTATAGTCTAAAATAAAAACATATATAACCCAATGTAAAATATTTTTTTTCTAAAAGATATATGCTTGTGTCATTTTTGTATTCATTTTAACTTAATTAAAATAAAGTGTCCCTATCACCTACAAGTGGCTCCATGGGATCCCAAAATATACCCAAAGATGCCCATGGTCTGACATGTATCAAACAATAAGGTTAGGACATGTTTCAGGGTAATTTTTGTGTTATTATAATATTATTTTTAACCCTTATTTACCGGATTTACCCTTAACCATGGTAAATAAAATATTTACCGCAGTAATTATTCAAAATGTCTAAAAATAAAAGTTACCTTTTCACACAATATTAACATCCTGATTCAAAATATGGAATATATTTTTCCAAATTCAAGACACAGAAGTGGCAGAAATTAATTTAAAATTAATTCCCGCTGTTAAAACAAAAAGCGTGTTTTTAAGATATAATAATTATCAAAAGATTGATACTTGTTTAGGTTCGGTTTAATTGTGAAATTATGTACAATGATCAAAATTGTATTAAATGGTAAATATATATTCCAAATATACTTTAAAAACACTCAAATTCATAATTTATCACTATTAATTATTTTGATTAAAAAAGTTGTTTTTAATTAAAATTTAGTAATTTTCACTATTCATCAAAATATTAAAGTTATCCGAAAAGTTCCAAAATTTCACCCTAGGATAAATTCGATATTCCGAATCCAAAAATGAAGTCCATTTTGAGAGATAAAATTTCAAAAAGTATGTATTACTATTCATAACGGCTAGTTTGATCGGTTGTGGTGTGTGTTAAAACTCGAAGTTGCGTACAACACATGCTACTGTATTATTCAAAGGAAAGCGTACCGTGGAAGCTTGGGATGTTTCATTTTAAAATTCTGATGTCCCCATTTAGTCCAAAATTTTAAAATATTGTATTTAAAAAGGGTTCACTGTTAAAAGTTGATAAAAGTGAAATACTGAAAATGAATTTGTTCTTGCATTATGTCTAAGAAACTCATAATATGGATTCTAAAATTATAAGGATTATATAAAGTTTAAAATTTAGTTAATACTATTTATAACCTCTTTTTAATGGATTTTTTGGTAAGTCATGGTGCGATTGAACTCGGTGTTACGTGTAGTGCAAGTTATTGAATTGTTTTGAAGAAGTATACACTATGAAGTCTTGGGGTGTTACAATATATATATTGATTAATTATTAGGTATATTAAATAATATTTATAATTTAATAATATATATTTATTTAGATAGATATATTCCATATACTTACTTCCATACTATACAATAAGAAAATAGAAACAACGTTCATTCTTACGTACAGACTACTATCTCCATGAACGGTTTTTCCATTTCATATATATATCTATTAGACATATTTATATTCTAAATATATATGATAAATAAAAAATGTTTTACATTATTTAAGAAATTAAATCATGATATATGTGATACTATCAAGAATAAAAAGTTAAAACACGTACGATAAAGAAGGCTATTATTACCCAAAATGTTATTTTAACATGGAAATTATTATTAAATGAATAGTATAGGGACATAAATAAATCATGTATGATATCATAAATATGAATATGGTTTTGGTATAATTTAATAACATATTGTGGTCATTATACAAGAGGTTAAACATACCCTCAACCAAAGTCAAGTAAAAGGTAAGGGTTAATTTCTCAATCTCATTATTATTCGAGGTGGTTTATATGTAAGTATCTACTGGGACATATTTATCATCCATTTCCATGTTTCATAAAAATGTTTTCAAATGTAATCATTTAAGATTTTATTGATGGTAATCTTTAACTAGATCATCATTTTAAATGTTTTTAAAGATTTATTTTTCTAAATATTTTTAATTAATGTCCATGTTTTCAAATGATTTTAAGGATTTATTTATACGAACGTGATTGTTTTAAAGTGTTAATTTAATTCAAACGTTTCAAAGTGGTATAAGACACTTTGATTCAAAAATATCTTTTAAATTAATTCTTTTATAAATTGTACAACTTCTAAATGATTTCATGAAAAGGGTTATTTCTCTCAAAGAGTTTTATTGATTATTTTTAAATATATCAACATCCTTTATTAGATATTATTATTGATTGAGGTTGTAACACCCCAGGATTTCAGAGTGTGTTATTTCTTAAAAATAATTCAATAACTTGCACTACACGCAACACCGAGTTCAATCACACCATTAAAAGAGTTCATGAATAGTATTAACTACATTTTGAACTTTATATAATCCTTATAATTTTAGAATCCCTATTATGAGTTTCTTAGTCATATTGCAAGAACAGATTCATTTTCAGTATTATCAACTTCTAATAGTGAAACCTTTTTAAATACAATATTTTAATCTTTTTGACTAAATTGGGACATCAAAAATTTAAAATGAAACATCCCAAGCTTCCACGGTACGCTTTCTTTGAGTAATACAGTAGCGTGTGTTGTACGCAACCTTGAGTTTTAACACACACCACAACCAATCAAACTAGCCGTTATGAATAGTAATACCTAATTTTGGAAATTATATATATTTTATATTTAAAAATGGACTTCATTTTTGGATTCGGAATATCGAAATTAGCCTAGGGTGAAATTTTGGTACATTTCGGATAACTTTTATATTTTGATGAATAGTGAAAATTACTAAATTTTAATTAAAAACAACTTTTTTAATCAAAATAATTAATATTGATAAATTATGAATTTGAGTGGTTTTAAAGTATATTTAGAATATATTTTTACCATTTAATATAATGTTGGTCATTGGACATAATTTTACAATTAAACCGAACATAAACAAGTGTCAATCTTTTGGTAGTTATTATCTCTTAAAAACACGCTTTTTGTTTTGACAGCGGGAATTAATTTTAAATTAATTTCTGCCACTTCTGTGTTTTGAATTTAGAAAAATGGATTCCATATTTGGAATCAGGATGTTCAAATTGTGTAAATAGGTAACTTTTATTTTTAGACATTTTGAATAATTACTGCGGTAAATATTTTATTTACCATGGTTAAGGGTAAATCCGGTAAATAAGGGTTAAAAAAATAATATTATAATAATACTAAATTACCCTAAAACGTGTCTTAACCCTATTGGTTGATACATAGTCGACCATGGGCATCTTTGGGTCTATTTTGGGACCCCATGGATCCACTTGTAAGTGATAATGACACTTTATTTTAATTAAGTCAAAATGAATACAAAAATGACACAAGCATATATCTTTTAGAACAACAATTTTTACATAGGGTTATACATGTTGGATTTTCGATTATAAATATTCATTAGAAAGATAAAAAGATTTCCTACATAATGATATTTTATTTATAATTTTTAGACATTAAATAATTTATTTTATTTATGACACAATGATGATGCAGTAATTACTAAAATAGTAAAAAATTAACATAATTGATATTATAAATACCCAAATAAATATAATATGAAACTTTTAATGAATTAAACTAATTTTCTAGGATAATATGATATATTAGGATTGATTTAATTGACTTTTTTCGAAGTAATCAATCTGTTATGAGTTTCACAAAAATCAACTATTGAATAGTGTAAAAATTGACATAAAAGAGTTCTTAAAACAAATATTATATTATTAATTGATATAAAATTCCTAAAAATCTAAGGTTCGGCCAAGAGACTTATATTATGATAGGTTAATCATTAATGGACCACTTGGGGGTCTCTTGGATGTATATAGTAAGTTTATTAACCATAATATATAAAAATACAAAGAGACATTGTAAAAGTGAAACTAATTAACTTAGAGTTAATACTTAAAGATAAGGTTAATATAAGTACCCAAACCTGTCTAAATTCTATTGGATGAGTTGTTTTCGACCTATCCCCACCTCATCCTTTGAATAGTCAACTTTGGAGCCTTTAGAAACCGAATATGAATTTATTATAAATTAATATTTCTAGCTTTTCCAAAGGTGCCCCTCACCCCTCTTATAAAAGGGCACTCCTCCTTCCCATTTCTTCACACCTTCAAAGCCTTTTGGTTCGGCCAAACTCTGCCCAAATACTCTCCCAACATCCCTCACTACAACCTAGATGCCTTAGTTTGATCAGAAAGCCAACCTAAGGAGCCCTTTTGATCAAATCAAAAGGAAGAACCCGAAGAAGAGGTAATGATTTCACCACCCTTTTCTAAGTTCATTTCTTCTTCCACTTCTTCTTCCTTTGTTCTTACCATTCTGAAATAATAACTCCAGTATCTCACATATACTGTGATGTTATTATAAATATGGTACAATCATATTCAGTATTCTATCCACCCTTTGAATAACATGTCACCATACGTGCGTACGTACGGCTTACCGTCTCCACGTCGTGGTGTAATTGTTATTCAATATAATATTATTTGGATGGGTATAATAATGATGTGTAACTCATGTAAATAATAAATATAACATGTTAATGATTCTGTATATATGATATACCATCCATTTATATATTATTTTAATATCAAAAGAATGATATTGTCGCTCGTCCGTACGTACGGACTACCGTCTCCACGAACGCGATGAGATTCATTCTCCATCGTATCCATTCAAGTATAATTATCATTTGATGATTTAAAAATGATGTTTAAGGACTGTATATCATTCTGGATATGAATAAGATACAACAACCATGGCTTATGTAACAAAACATATAAAATAAAATGAGTAAGTTAACTCCCGAAACGACGATAATTCTAAGATATTATTAACAAATCAATGTTAAAAGATCATATATGATATCATATTAATATATATGATTCTTGTATAATTTAATAACAACTATTTCACCATTATACAGGAGGTTAACCTACCCCAACCAAGGAAAAGTACAAGGTAAGGGTTATTTCACAATCTCTTCATTATCCGAGGTTGTTTATACGTAATAATCTACTGGGATCTCGTTATCATCCACAACCATGTTTCTTCGAAATGTATTTCAAAACATTTTTACTATTTACAAGAATATGGGTTAAAGTCATTTATACCCTTGTTTGACTTTTTATAAGAGGTTTATAAAGGAATCTTTCCGTCGTTTTCAAAACAATGTTCTTTTTAACCTTTTCGACAGAATTGAGGTAAGAATGTTTTTTTTAATTTATACGGCGGGTGCGGTTATTTTCCGCCGTTATAAAATCGTCGAAGCTTTACATACAAGCTTATAAGAATATTTTCAAAGAAAATGTTTTATTTTATATGGATCTTAAATGATTTCAAAATAAAAGGAGATACTTCTTTAAAAAGAATTTTGATTTCATCTATGTCAACATCCTTTGATGGATTTTAAGATTATTTGAAGTTGATTTATTATGATACAAAAATTCTATATTGAATTGAAGGTTTTGTGATATGTTTGACTGTGGATGTGCTATTTTTATACCATTCATAGTTTATGGTGAAATTATTGACATTTCGTATGCTAGTTTTAATCCGAATGTTTATGTTATATTTCAAACTTTTCTTCAGATGAATGTGCTAAACAAGTATGTTCCGGGTTGGGGACCGGTAAAAGTAAGCCCTCCAGGTTGGGGACTGGTAAAAGTAAGCCCTCCAGGTTGGGGACTGGTTAAAGTAAGCCCTCCAGGTTAGGGACTGGTAAAAGTATGCCCTCCGGGTTGGTGTCCGGTTATTAGAGGCACTCCGGGTTGGTGTCCGGTTATTAGAGGCACTCCGGGTTGGTGTCCGGTTATTAGAGGCACTCCGGGTTGGGTTCCGGTTAGAAGTAACCCCTAGGTCTTGGGATGAGGCCTAGACAAAGAAATTAACGTTTAGCATTATGCATTCTAACATTTTGAAAGTGGTTATTTATTTTTGCATGTGATTATTCGATTAGTGGAATATCCATGTGAATAAGTAAATGGCATTATTTCATTTTATTTATGCCATACCATGTTGAAAGTTCATGTTTAAAAGGATTTTGTTTTAGTTATACATTGCCTTAAATGTTTATTCTTATTGATGAAAGTTTCCGCTATATTGTTATCCTTACTGGGCATTTGAGCTCACCCCTTTTCTATGTTTTATTTTTCCCAGGAAGTGAAGATGTAAGTTATGAATGACCTGCAGGGATATTATGAGGGGATTGTAGTGTGGACTGTGGAAACATTATGTTGTTGTAGTAGTTTTTGATTTTATGATGTAATGTAAAACTTATGAATATATCTAGTGTTTCCAAGGCTACTAAACCAATCGGTCTTTCGAGATTTGATCTTTCTTGTGATCATGCCAATGTTATGAAGTAATGCACCGACTCTAGGTAATTAGGGTCGGGGCGTTACAGTTGGTATCAAAGGAAGTTTAGTACAAACCTTGGAAGCTAGATTTAGATAAACTCTGATTAGAGCACGTAGACCTAAGATGAACGTTGAGGATTAGTATAGAAGAACTTCCTAGAATTTTGGTATTGTAGAGATTTTGTGAGTTTTCCGAGCAATACATCCCTGTCTGGATACGAGCAGGTAGAGGCGGCTCTGGCACAGATGTACCTAGGGGTAAAACCCGAAAACACCGCTTTGAGCTAGACTCGAACGGGAACTGGTGCACGACAACGGGCCTTGCTGCACTCTTGGTTACGACACTCCCGGGGGATATGCTTAGGATAACTCTCATTTTCTTTACAAATCATTATGAAGGGTTTATGATTATATACTTCCTCAAAGAAAACATTTTTATGATTATGGATTATATCCATAAATAGTTCAATTTATGTTAAGTGTTTTATAAGTATGGGATTATGTATTTTGATTCATAAACTGATCTAGTTTATGCCATTGTTTAGAAATGGCGCCCAGTAGAAGGAATGAGAACTCCAGAAATACACATGATTCAAAGAGAAGGAAGGATCATATCTTTCATGGTCTTAAGCTAGAATTTATAAGAGAAATAGTCTCCCATGTATTATCATCATATGAAGAAATAATATCATGTGTTGATAAGATAAGTAAAGAGTTTACTGAGTCCTATGGCTTTGAAGGGAATCAAGAGAAGAAAAGGATGGAAGAGAGAAAGATGGATAAAGGGAAAAGGGAAAAGAAGAATTTTCCCATATGTGGTAACTGTGGAAAGAAACACCCTGGAACTTGCCTGAAAGGAATGGGAGTTTGTTATAAGTGTGGAGGAAAAGGGCACAAGGTACGTGACTGCAAGGGTAAGAAAATGGTTTTAAATGTACAATGCTTCATTTGCAAGGAGTTTGGACACTACGCGAACCTATGTCCCAGTCATCAGACTATGCCGAAAATGATGTTATTGGATAATAATCAAGTTATGATACTACCACAGATGAAGAGGAATGATTAGAGTTCTTATGTTGATTATGTCAATTGAGTGTTGTATCAACAATTTACTTGTTACAATAATTATGGAGTATATAAGGATTGTACTGCAGTACTATTTCATTAAGGACTTGAGATTGTGTGGAACAAAGAAAAGTGACTCAATAGCAGGATAAATTTTTGGAAAATATATGGTTGAGAGAATGATAAATCATAACATAGTTCTGATACTGAGGTAGTGATTTTGGAATAATATGTGATTGTTTTGGATAAATTATATTGGATATTCCTGACTACCCTGGAACTGATTAATGATTTGTATATTCCATCATTGTTGGGGTTTAAAACATTTTTGGATTAATGAAGTATATCCATCTTTCTATATGGAATAAGGGAGCATGAAGGTAATCAATAAGGAATATGGTAATTCAGGATGTTTCGGTGTATTAAAAGAATACATGATGAAGGTATTCATATGCTATTACGGGGTAAAAAGGTTCTACATTATGTTTACCTTACTTATAAATGTTGGACTGCGAGTTTGGATAGAAGTATTTTGGATAGTTCTAGTTTGGATTATTTTGGATTGCCATAAAAGGACAACCCGGAGGTCGGGCGGCAACCCGTCGCGTCCGGCAAGGCTGCGAGACTTGGACCCGAAACCGAAGGGCGACAAGGGTGTATCACCTACCACTGGCCCACGAGATGTCCTGGATTAAATAATGTAGTTTTTATTAAAAGATCTTGTAGATGAATTATAAATTCATTTATTTTGGAACCCTATACGAATAGTGTAAATAGAATTTTTCTTACATTCTATTATCTTTTAGAGTGAAAGATGAGTTTGTGGTAGAAATTTATTAATGGATAAAACTATAATTATAAAGTAAGTATATCTCCTTATGATCTTAGTCAATCTCATAAATAGATTCCTCAATATTAAGAAAAGAAACTTAGAACAAAAATGTTTTCCTAGATGGTACCTTAAATCATCACTAATTTATGGCTTTGGGATTGTTGGCCTTTTCATAGCCATGTTCTCTACCACTCTCCATCAGATAATTGATGGTTAGATTTCTCTTCCATATCCATATTTTCCTAAATGGAACCCTAGTATGTGTTATTTTCGGTAATCTTCATACTTTCCACTCTTTATTTTAAATAGAGGCCTCATTAATTCATTTTTCGATGTGGGATTTCAACTAAGATATTTTGAAATGTCAAAAATGTGTTGTCCCAATACCCTATATTTTGTTGAACCGATGGTACTTCAAATCATCATAGATTGATGAGTTTAAGGACCTCAATTTTATACTTGTTTTTGATTGATGACCTCAATCACTACCTATAAATATTTACGTTTTTCCTCCAATTATATGTCTCTAATTGCCACCAATGTTCTCCTAATCGAGATCATAATTTGGTGGTGACCCTTTCATTTATCTTTTCCTCATATTAAGACTAAATTTTAGTAACCCAATTTCCGATGTGGGTTTTCCCACAAATATATTTTCTACTTTCAACCTTTTATTTTCGAAGAACAATTTCAAATTGCGAGGACGCAATTTATTGAAGGAGGGGAGAATGTAACACCCCAGGATTTCAGAGTGTGTTATTTCTTAAAAATAATTCAATAACTTGCACTACACGCAACACCGAGTTCAATCACACCATTAAAAGAGTTCATGAATAGTATTAACTACATTTTGAACTTTATATAATCCTTATAATTTTAGAATCCCTATTATGAGTTTCTTAGTCATATTGCAAGAACAGATTCATTTTCAGTATTATCAACTTCTAATAGTGAAACCTTTTTAAATACAATATTTTAATCTTTTTGACTAAATTGGGACATCAAAAATTTAAAATGAAACATCTCAAGCTTCCACGGTACGCTTTCTTTGAGTAATACAGTAGCGTGTGTTGTACGCAACCTTGAGTTTTAACACACACCACAACCAATCAAACTAGCCGTTATGAATAGTAATACCTAATTTTGGAAATTATATATATTTTATATTTAAAAATGGACTTCATTTTTGGATTCGGAATATCGAAATTAGCCTAGGGTGAAATTTTGGTACATTTCGGATAACTTTTATATTTTGATGAATAGTGAAAATTACTAAATTTTAATTAAAAACAACTTTTTTAATCAAAATAATTAATATTGATAAATTATGAATTTGAGTGGTTTTAAAGTATATTTAGAATATATTTTTACCATTTAATATAATGTTGGTCATTGGACATAATTTTACAATTAAACCGAACATAAACAAGTGTCAATCTTTTGGTAGTTATTATCTCTTAAAAACACGCTTTTTGTTTTGACAGCGGGAATTAATTTTAAATTAATTTCTGCCACTTCTGTGTTTTGAATTTAGAAAAATGGATTCCATATTTGGAATCAGGATGTTCAAATTGTGTAAATAGGTAACTTTTATTTTTAGACATTTTGAATAATTACTGCGGTAAATATTTTATTTACCATGGTTAAGGGTAAATCCGGTAAATAAGGGTTAAAAAAATAATATTATAATAATACTAAATTACCCTAAAACGTGTCTTAACCCTATTGGTTGATACATAGTCGACCATGGGCATCTTTGGGTCTATTTTGGGACCCCATGGATCCACTTGTAAGTGATAATGACACTTTATTTTAATTAAGTCAAAATGAATACAAAAATGACACAAGCATATATCTTTTAGAACAACAATTTTTACATAGGGTTATACATGTTGGATTTTCGATTATAAATATTCATTAGAAAGATAAAAAGATTTCCTACAGAATGATATTTTATTTATAATTTTTAGACATTAAATAATTTATTTTATTTATGACACAATGATGATGCAGTAATTACTAAAATAGTAAAAAATTAACATAATTGATATTATAAATACCCAAATAAATATAATATGAAACTTTTAATGAATTAAACTAATTTTCTAAGATAATATGATATATTAGGATTGATTTAATTGACTTTTTTCGAAGTAATCAATCTGTTATGAGTTTCACAAAAATCAACTATTGAATAGTGTAAAAATTGACATAAAAGAGTTCTTAAAACAAATATTATATTATTAATTGATATAAAATTCCTAAAAATCTAAGGTTCGGCCAAGAGACTTATATTATGATAGGTTAATCATTAATGGACCACTTGGGGGTCTCTTGGATGTATATAGTAAGTTTATTAACCATAATATATAAAAATACAAAGAGACATTGTAAAAGTGAAACTAATTAACTTAGAGTTAATACTTAAAGATAAGGTTAATATAAGTACCCAAACCTGTCTAAATTCTATTGGATGAGTTGTTTTCGACCTATCCCCACCTCATACTTTGAATAGTCAACTTTGGAGCCTTTATAAACCGAATATGAATTTATTATAAATTAATATTTCTAGCTTTTCCAAAGGTGCCCCTCACCCCTCTTATAAAAGGGCACTCCTCCTTCCCATTTCTTCACACCTTCAAAGCCTTTTGGTTCGGCCAAACTCTGCCCAAATACTCTCCCAACATCCCTCACTACAACCTAGATGCCTTAGTTTTATCAGAAAGCCAACCTAAGGAGCCCTTTTGATCAAATCAAAAGGAAGAACCCGAAGAAGAGGTAATGATTTCACCACCCTTTTCTAAGTTCATTTCTTCTTCCACTTCTTCTTCCTTTGTTCTTACCATTCTGAAATAATAACTCCAGTATCTCACATATACTGTGATGTTATTATAAATATGGTACAATCATATTCAGTATTCTATCCACCCTTTGAATAACATGTCACCATACGTGCGTACGTACGGCTTACCGTCTCCACGTCGTGGTGTAATTGTTATTCAATATAATATTATTTGGATGGGTATAATAATGATGTGTAACTCATGTAAATAATAAATATAACATGTTAATGATTCTGTATATATGATATACCATCCATTTATATATTATTTTAATATCAAAAGAATGATATTGTCGCTCGTCCGTACGTACGGACTACCGTCTCCACGAACGCGATGAGATTCATTCTCCATCGTATCCATTCAAGTATAATTATCATTTGATGATTTAAAAATGATGTTTAAGGACTGTATATCATTCTGGATATGAATAAGATACAACAACCATGGCTTATGTAACAAAACATATAAAATAAAATGAGTAAGTTAACTCCCGAAACGACGATAATTCTAAGATATTATTAACAAATCAATGTTAAAAGATCATATATGATATCATATTAATATATATGATTCTTGTATAATTTAATAACAACTATTTCACCATTATACAGGAGGTTAACCTACCCCAACCAAGGAAAAGTACAAGGTAAGGGTTATTTCACAATCTCTTCATTATCCGAGGTTGTTTATACGTAATAATCTACTGGGATCTCGTTATCATCCACAACCATGTTTCTTCGAAATGTATTTCAAAACATTTTTACTATTTACAAGAATATGGGTTAAAGTCATTTATACCCTTGTTTGACTTTTTATAAGAGGTTTATAAAGGAATCTTTCCGTCGTTTTCAAAACAATGTTCTTTTTAACCTTTTCGACAGAATTGAGGTAAGAATGTTTTTTTTAATTTATACGGCGGGTGCGGTTATTTTCCGCCGTTATAAAATCGTCGAAGCTTTACATACAAGCTTATAAGAATATTTTCAAAGAAAATGTTTTATTTTATATGGATCTTAAATGATTTCAAAATAAAAGGAGATACTTCTTTAAAAAGAATTTTGATTTCATCTATGTCAACATCCTTTGATGGATTTTAAGATTATTTGAAGTTGATTTATTATGATACAAAAATTCTATATTGAATTGAAGGTTTTGTGATATGTTTGACTATGGATGTGCTATTTTTATACCATTCATAGTTTATGGTGAAATTATTGACATTTCGTATGCTAGTTTTAATCCGAATGTTTATGTTATATTTCAAACTTTTCTTCAGATGAATGTGCTAAACAAGTATGTTCCGGGTTGGGGACCGGTAAAAGTAAGCCCTCCAGGTTGGGGACTGGTAAAAGTAAGCCCTCCAGGTTGGGGACTGGTTAAAGTAAGCCCTCCAGGTTAGGGACTGGTAAAAGTATGCCCTCCGGGTTGGTGTCCGGTTATTAGAGGCACTCCGGGTTGGTGTCCGGTTATTAGAGGCACTCCGGGTTGGTGTCCGGTTATTAGAGGCACTCCGGGTTGGGTTCCGGTTAGAAGTAACCCCTAGGTCTTGGGATGAGGCCTAGACAAAGAAATTAACGTTTAGCATTATGCATTCCAACATTATGAAAGTGGTTATTTATTTTTGCATGTGATTATTCGATTAGTGGAATATCCATGTGAATAAGTAAATGGCATTATTTCATTTTATTTATGCCATACCATGTTGAAAGTTCATGTTTAAAAGGATTTTGTTTTAGTTATACATTGCCTTAAATGTTTATTCTTATTGATGAAAGTTTCCGCTATATTGTTATCCTTACTGGGCATTTGAGCTCACCCCTTTTCTATGTTTTATTTTTCCCAGGAAGTGAAGATGTAATTTATGAATGACCTGCAGGGATATTATGAGGGGATTGTAGTGTGGACTGTGGAAACATTATGTTGTTGTAGTAGTTTTTGATTTTATGATGTAATGTAAAACTTATGAATATATCTAGTGTTTCCAAGGCTACTAAACCAATCGGTCTTTCGAGATTTGATCTTTCTTGTGATCATGCCAATGTTATGAAGTAATGCACCGACTCTAGGTAATTAGGGTCGGGGCGTTACAGAGGTTAATTTACTATAATAAAATATTCCATATTGTATTTAATGAGTTATGATATGGTTGACTATGTATGTTCTATTTTTATACCAATCATGGTTTATGGTTAAAGTATTGAAATTTTGTATGGTAGTTTTAGTACGAATGTTAATGTTATGTTTCACCCTTTTTCATATGAGGAATGCATTGGACTTAGTAAGTGACATGTGAGGCCCGATACTCCCCCTTGATGCATCAGTAGGTCTCATGAGACAAATTAGTGTCTTGGCACAAGGCCTTGAAAAAAATATTATTTGTAGTCTTGGCACAAGTCCTTAACTATGTGGTTATGATGTCCGACATTATGCATTCCATCATTATGAAATTAGTTATTACATGTTATTATTCAACTAGAAAAATATTCATGTGCATGTTTTAATGGTAATGTTTGATTTATTTTTGATAAATTATGTTCAAGTTTATGTTTAAAAGTCTGTGGTTTATCTTACACATCTTTCCTTAAAATTTTATAGCTTCCTCTAAATTATTTACCCTTACTGAGCATCTGAGATCACCCATTTCTTATGTTTTTTTCAGGATTTCAAGAAGTGTATTATGATTGATATGCAGGGTTAATCTAGTGGAATAATTGAGTTCTAAAAGTATTATTTATGTTGTGTTTTATGTTTGAATGTATAATGTAACGTTCATGTTTGTAATCTATTTTCCAAGACTGATAAACTGATCGGTCCTTCGGGACTTTATTCCTTGTAATCATGCTAATGTATTAAAATAATACACTGGCTCCGGGATTCTGGGTTTGGGCTGTTACATGTGAGATAAGAATATATGGGCCTGTTTATTTACGATGGATGTATCCTTTTGAATCATATATAAAAAATTTTACGGGATATTTTATAAATCATTATTGACCAGAGGCCTCTATTATTTAAAAATATGTATGAGAAGTGGTGATTGAGTTCTGTACTGATTATTTGTATGAATTAGAGCATATTGGTCTCCATATATCTTGAAATATGACAGTTGATAGTTAAGGTAGGGGATTTGAGGCTTAAAGGTAATGATCATTCCACATGATGAAGTTATGCAGGCACATTTGTACCTTTTTAACAACACATATGAGGTTCAATCATGTATATCATCACATATTGTAGAATTCAAGTTATGATATTTGAAAAAAATGAAAATTGGTTGATGATTGAGCATAAAAAGACAGTTGTTTCATGGTTTAAAGATAAATTCATCATAGTTATATCTGCATCAGAAACATTGAAATGATTGGAAGGGGGCTATCTTTTAATGTGATCACTTGGTCTGGTTTTTATATTAATTGGTACAAATTTTACACAAAAAAGATGGATGATAAGAGTACCATAAAAAATTGTGGTGTAGTGGTTGTTGTTGAAGCGCTACATTTTTCAAGTGAAAAAGATAAAAAACCAATTTATACATCAATTCCATATTTTTTTGTTCTTGAAGACATATGGGAAATTGATTATGTAAAATTTTTATTTATTGTGTTTAAGTATAATTAGGTTGCAAGAAATAGTGGTGTTAAAAATGATGAATATTATTTTAAACTGGTTGATTTGAAAAGATTTAGTTGCAATGAGGAACCATTTATCATGGACACACATGAAAAGAAAATATGTTATGCCATTGACCCATCGAATGACCATTCGTCCATCATTTTTAAATGGAAAAATATTCTATTTGGCTGATGAGGATGATTATGATGTTATTGATTTATATTAGGTTTCTTCATCTATTACAAAATTTTCGAATAACAATGACTATAATGTTGACATAGTGCATGAAATATGAAATGACCATGCTAAAGGGATATGGGAAAAAATAATAAATTAATCTCTTAATTAATCTAGTAATTATTTACTTAATATTTATTTTTTAAAATTTACATGTGTAAAAACTGTATTATTTAATAATCATTGGATATTTAAATATATATATTTGATTATTTATTTTATTTTTCAGGTCAAATTTTGATATTCCATGGTTATTGTTAATTTTTTTTTCATTGAAACACTTGGCATAAATTATTATATTTTGGTTTAGTTTATGAATTTGAGAAAACATTTTCAAACTTTGATTTTTAAAATTTAAATTTTTTATGCCTTTTTAGAAGTAATTTTTATATTTAATAGTTCACCTTAAATATTTTTTTTGTGAATAATCATAAAATTATTTTTTAAAACATACAAATGCATGCCACTTTTTTTACTTACATGTTTCTATTTTCCTATTTTCTAAATACTGAATTGTCTAATAATATTTAGGTACACAATAATTTCACTACATTTCCCTGTTACAATGAAAAATATCAATATGGAGAAAAATGAACATCTACCCAGGTATTTTTATTTTTTACATATTATTAAATATCAAGTAATATAATTATCTAATGAAAGCTAAATTTTAATTTTAAAAAAACAATAGCAGGCCTACTGATGAGACTTCAGTCGGTGAGTCTTCTATATTTAGTACTTGTAAATATAATCCTTAAGTTGGAAAACATGGAATAACATGTTTACCAAAATTGTCACTTTTTGGTTGAGAGGAGTGATTAAATTTACATTTTGATGATAATAATAATTCCACTGGCCCAAATTCAATGCAATTTATTAGCTATATCGTCATACAGAGCTGTTGCAAGATAAACATTTATATCTTGATTAGAAATCTATTGAAAAAATGGTGATAGATCGGATTTGGGAGGCCATGAAGGTAAAATTTCTCAATTGATTTATTTTATATTTTTTTGAATATTATATATTTTAAATCATTAATATATATGTTATGAAACTATATATTACATTCAATTTTGAAGAAAAAAAGTATTTAAGATAAGATGTCTTACATTTGCAGTAGTTTGATGGGGGGATTACAAAATGAAGTTGAAAAAAATTATGTGTTTGTATGGAGACAACATGAAACCCCATTCCTCAAGTATTAATTTTTAGATAAAGATACAAGGAAGAAATGTTTTTCCACCCGACATGATGAAAAATTTCTAGTATGATAATTATATTATATTGTATTATAAAATTTCTTATATATCTACCCAATTACTTATTAGTTTAAATTTTATATAATCTAGGAAATCCCATCAAGACCTTTAGTTTCAAAATTTTTACCCTCACACTTTATCATGGGGAGGGTATTATTTATTGGAGTAAAAAATGATTGAGGAAAAGTTTGAAGCACTAAGAGCGCACTCCACTAGTGTTTCTAATGAGGTCCAATTTGGTCCTTCATCTCCACCCACCCATCATGAGAAATGGGAAAGTGTGAGAAGAAGAACAAATGAAAATTATCTTATAGATAAATCTAAGGAAGTTTCCGAAATAATTGTAAGTAAATAATTATTATTGTTCATGAATTTTGGTAATTTATAAATTATGAATAGTAAAATTCCATTTTCATTTTTCATTTTAGGATAAAATTCAGGAGAAACCGACACAGAAAAATTTTATCCCTGAGGGCAGGATGGACATCCTAGCCACTATATTATGAAATCTAGAACACATTGGCTTCATAAGAGGATATGAGACATGTGTTAGTATGCGAATTTTTTTTGGTTATTAAAGTAAACAATTAAGAGACCAAGAAATTGAATCCATAAAATCCCAGTTGAAGGATATGAAAGAGTCTATAGGTGTTCAAATTCAAGAAACGATGCAGTATGATATATTAGAACAAATTATGAGACAATCATAGTTTTCCCATCTATCCTATCCCACCTAGCCTTCCTACTCAAATCCTTGACCTCCTCGCTCGGAACCCACCTTATACTTTGAGTTGAATACAGGATATCCTGATGTACATACTATAGCATTTGAATTTTTGGGGATTCTGTACATCACCAGCCTATTTAGATGGGTGGGTTAGAGTATCGATACATGATATTATTGATCATACTTCTCTACTCCTATTACATACAATGGAGATTACAAGAGTTGGGTATTGTATGGGTTATTTTTTACTTTGGACATATACCCTTCTTAATCATATTTCATATGAGGTATGTGTTTTTTTAAATATTAATTACATCTGATTGAAAATTACTTATAATTTTTTCTAACATTTATATTATATAGTATTATCTGAAATCCAAATAAATAGAACAAACGAAAGAAAAGGTTCGGGAACAAACAACTGTAGATACTCCAGATATTTCTAATCAGATAAAAATATTATCTCATGTTTCCTATTCCTTGGATAGTATCTATGAGTTTCATATATCATCTAATATATTTGGAAGAGACTATACATTGAGGATATTCCATAAATATATCATGGATCTAATTGATTTTAAAGAACACACCATGAATGTGTTGCAGTTTTTTTCCATGCAAGTAAATAGACCTTTTAGTTTTTTTAATTAAAGATAATTTAAATTGAATAAATATATTTATTTTTTAATTAGGTATCTATACAAAATACTTGTTCAAAATGACAACACAAGTGTTTATTGTTGTATAGATCCATAATATATTTCAATGGATATGCAATATGTGTCGACTGAAAATAGGGTGGCATATATATGTGAGAGGTTATCAATAAATAATATCAGGTGTTGGTTTATGCCATATCTTGATGGGTATGAGAAGAAACATAATTATGAACTAATTTTCATTATAATGTTATTAAATGTGAACTTTTTGTATTGTAGGGGGTATTGGATGTTTGGCATATTTTGCCCATGTGAAAACACATTATATTGGTTTTACTTTTTATTAAGTGGTCTTCCAAGAAAACTTTCCATCTTGTTATAAATTTCACATACATGCCATATTTAAAAGTAATTTTTAATTTAATTTCCTTCATCTCATTGTTATGGGGGTTTTCCATGCATTTTGGTGGAAATGGTGGGTTTTCAAAATTTGGGTAAAACCGTGAGCCATTTTCCAGATTTAAAAACCAATTTTTTTCTATTATAACTATTTAATGTTTTAATATTTTTCACCCATTTCAATTCTAAAATGGCCTCCCCTGACCAATTAACACCACCATTTCAATTTAAACCCTTTATTAATTCATAATAATGATGGATTTGGGTTTTTAGTTAAGGAATTGGTCCAACCCGAAATCCCATTTCCAGTTTTAAAAAACAAATTTGTTTATTTAATATCTTATTCAATTTTAACTCTTTTTCGGAGATTCCACCTATATCCTAAGACCAATAAAAATAGACACACCCACATTCTCTTCTCCCCCTATTTAGAGCTCATTTTATTTTTGGATTAAGTAGAATCGTATTAAGATTCTTCAATTCCATCATATTTATAAAGGTAATTTTTTTCATTCCAAAATCCTTCATTTCTCACTCTTTTCCCCCATTAAAATTCCCACATGGTGTAATTATCCTTTTTCAAACCTCACTGAGTTTTTTGTTGGTTGAAAATTCAGATACCAGTGTATTTGGGATAATTTCTCCAAGATCCCTTAAGTAAGTGGGTCTCCTTAATTCTTCTTTCAATTTTCTTAGGGTTTCATTCAATGTGCTTAGGGTTTTATACGCTATTATTGATGTTCATAATGTCCATAAAGTAGGGTTTCAAAATCAGGGTTTGATATTTTGTTTAATGGTCTAAAATTCTAGTTTTAGGTCTATTTCACCTTTCTTGAGGTGCGGCGGTGGTTCATTTGAGTTTTCCCACAAAGGATTTTTGGTCTTTCATTACATTGGTAGGTGATTACGGGTTTATAAAATATTTGTGTCTTAGAATTCTATATTTATCATATTTTACGATTTATATCATTTTATTATTGATGAAAAAAATTAGTTTTAGAGGTGTCGGTTTTGCAAATTAATTTTAAATTACAATTTTATGTGAAATTTGGGGTTTTTCATAGAAATGTTTTATAAGTTTATTTTGGGATTCCCTATAACTACTTGGTTTATTTTATTGAAATTTATTAGGGCTGAAAATTATATTTTTAATTTTTATCTCCCTTTTTTGCTTATGAGAAATCCGATTTTGGCGACGTTTGATAAGTGAAGGATTTTTTGGCACTAGTTGGTGCTAGATTGGTTGTTTTACATGATATTTGATGTTATTTTTAATGGGGTTGTTTTATAACACATGTAATAGGTTTATATAAATGTTTTGGGATTTTTTTAATTCTATTTTGGTAAACTAGAGTGTGCACATAGTGTGAAATGTGGGGTTTTCAAGGAGTTTTTGGTGCAAAATAATGCGGGTTTTTGAGAAATTGTTTTATGGAAGATCCAAGAGTTTTGTTGTGTGTTTTAAGTGGTATAAAGTGTGTGTATATACTAAACTATTTTAATGTGAACATTAGTGTGTTTTTATATTAAAATGGATTTATATAGCAAGCTGAATTTGTTTGAGCACAAAGGGGGAAGCCCGAGTACCCGGGTGGGGCGGATGTGTTCTAGTGTAGCTAGTGGACCAGATGGGTTTTGTACCTATTTCCATTAGAATTTGTATAAATACAACTATAAATAAACTATATGGAATATTATTTGGGACCACTAGTTTATGGGTATATTCCCTACTAGTGGCTTGGGCACGAGAATAGATTTTACTGTGGTTACTTTACACTAAGGTACGAGGTAAATGGGGCCCGAGACTATTTAGTGCCAAGGGGTGTTCCTGATTTTGTTTCTCATTGTAATTTTGTTATTTGAAAATATATTTGGGTTTTTTTGGAAGTATATTATAGTATCTAACATGCCTATTTAAATGTGTTAACATTCTAAATGTCTTATCTTGAAAACTGTTTTCAATTTAAAGTTTCATTTCATGGAATTTAACACAACTTTTCTTTAAATATCAAAACTGCTTGCTTTTTCACCATATATTGCATGAAATTTTGAATAATTGGGTGGTATACTATTGGGATTAGGATCACACCCTACTTAAACCCCTTGGGTGTAAGTATAATTTATCATTCTTGACTTAGGTAATGGGAAGGCTTTGGGTGATGGCGGTTCATGGAGTTAGTTCCCATCCTTGGTGCGGAGTTATGGTGATGGCTTGTGGGTGATGAACCCATGTCATGTGGAGTCCATGGGGTTTTTTTTTTGATATTTATTTTTTCCTTTGGGAATTTTTATTGAATTTTAACTTATGTATTCAGTTCTTGATTTTTGTATAAACCTTCCTTGGTATGAATTTATCAGATTCAGTTTATCAAATGTTTTTCATGTTTTTTGTATACATATTCATGTAAATCACTCCCAAATCAAGATAAATGATACCCAAGAACTTGTGCCAAATGATGGGGATATGGAACACCCTTCGGGCCTTATCACGGTCCAGGTTTGGAACTGGTTTCAATGGAGATCAGATTTAGTTTGTGAGACAATGGTATATGAGGAGGTTCATGTTAACTTTTTTGGGTCATGTTATTTGGGGAAGAGTCGAGATAGTCTGGAGTAAGGATTGTCAGGACTTGGCAATCAAATTATGGGTAGTGTGCCTGATCACAACACCTCATGAAAGGATTCATGTTTCCAAGGGAAGTCAGGATTTATCTATGTCCTTTGGTTTTCTTGGTTTGATGATTATTAGGGGAAATGAAAAGAGATTTGGGTTAATGGTCTCAGTGAGCTCGTAGGGCCAGGTAAGCCATGTGGAGCCAAGGATATTCCCAAGAACAATCTCTATGATGGTGAAGTAATTAGAATATGGATTCCAACCATATGCCCAAGTCACCCACTGAAACTAGTTTCCTCTTACATTGTCTTGTGTTCTATAGATTTGACATCTTGGAACTTTGGTTTTAAAGTGACTTGGATTTAATAAGAGTAAAGTTTTTGAGAAATTATTTTCAAATAATTTGGTAATGGTTTTATTTATGAAATGGTGGAAGGGAATTTTCATAATTGTTTTTAAATGGAAAATGGTGTGCTTACACCTCTTTTGAAAGCGATAAATATATTGAAGTTGGTTTTGAAAAAGTGTTTCCAATAGAGTTTTCTAAACAATCAAAGGGTGTTTTAATGGGATGAGATGTTTTTAAATTGATGTGAATAACTTTAAAGTGAGTTCTTATCTAAATTTTTATGTCTTTCTAAAATGTTTCTTAATATGTGAATTGGGATTTTGATCTCGTGGTTAGCGGTTTTGAGAAAAAGGATGTGTTGGTCGACCATTTTGGTTTTGAAAAGTGGAAAGAATTTTTGTTTTAACATTTGGTATTTACATGAGTGACCACATGAATGGGGTTATATGGGATGATGGATGGTTAATGGAAAGACTGGATGAGTGTTGGGTCAGATATGAGGAGGGTGCCCGGTGTGGCACATAAACATGCATGTGTGAGGCCCATGGGGTACAATTGGTGGATACGCTAACCACTAAACTGTTTGTTTGAAAAGAAATGCTTTTAAATAAAAACATGATGTCTTGATGAATTTTTTGAGATGGTTTATAAAATTAGTTTTTGAATTTTTTTGATGTTGTGGGATGTTTTGAGTCCAAGAATCCCTCCTGTTCGAACTGTGTTTTGGGTTTGTGTTTGGTCGGTAAGCTGGGTAGAAGGACCGATTAGTAGTCTCTTCTGAGGTATGTTTCAAGACACCTTTCTGGTGGTTCCCTTAATGTTTTTGGATCTGGTTTGTGGCATTGTTTTACCAAAGGACCAGCTTGGTTGGGTCATTGGGTTCTTTTGTTGGATAAGGTACACCCCCATTAAGGGTTAATGCACAACTGAAGTGAAACTCAGATTGTTTCACCATTGGAAAATCCTCCAGTTAATCAATATAAGGAATATTTTATCGATATTTATTAATTGAGCCTACACCCATTCCATTATTTGATTTTTTGATCCTCTTGTAGTGGGAGAGTTCTCATGGAAGGTTAAAAGAGGCCTTAGTTTCTTAAGTTGCATGATTCCTTGACGGTGGAAGTGGTTTGGGGTTGTTAGTGTGGATGAGTGTCTCGATAGTTTCTAAGAAAGACTATGGGTTCTTCATAGTTTCTTTGAAGAAGGAGTTCATGTTAAACCACCAGTTTTGGGAATCTGGTCATGAGAGGCTATTGTGGCTACTTTCATGACTTGTGTGTTGTTTAGGGACATGGTATATGGTCCCCTTCCATGTATTATTACTATCAGTCTCAATGGTATTGTTCAGTGATGTCTTATGGTTTCATGTGCTCATTTGACTATAAAGGTGAAGGTTGTGCAATAATCTGAGAGTCTATATTATGTTGGGAGTATGACTCCCTTGGAAAAACGTCAAAATCCTCTGTTTCAGAGGAAGATGTTTATATGCATACTTTTTTCTGTTGTTTCTCAACTAAAGAAAGAAGGTGTGATGTGTGTGAATCTTCTAAGACCTTGTTTTAGTGAAATTTTGGGTTAGGGTAAAGTGATTTTGGAATGTGTTATGTCTTGGTAAACTTATTGGGGATTGCGGTGTAGTTGTTTGTATCCCCAGAAGATGAAGTTCTGTTTAGGTGGTTTCCAAAGCCTAACTCTGAGACCAAATATGCTTCAATCATTTGAGCTCCAGCCATAGGTCCCAGAGAGGAGCTAGAACATAGTCAGGGGAAATACCAGGGTCATTCAAACTCTTGTAAAAAGTCATATCCCCAGTACGAATGATATGAAGAGTTTAAACCTCTGGTTTCATCATCTTTTTTTAGTTGTTCCCATTTGGCTGTAGAGGTTGGAGGACCTCATTTCTAAGTTGTAGACTAAGTTCATGATTTCCCCCTTTGGTTTCGACTGGGTATTTGGAGAACAATTTTAATTTTATCTAGATAGTTTGAGCACATGGTTTGTGCATGGTTAGTAGTGACCATTCCCCAGAAATCCATATACATAGAAGGATCCCCACAGCTAGGGCACAATTTCCCAAACCTTGCAGACTAACTATGTGGTTGTACCAACTCTTTAAATTTTATGGTCTTTCTGTATTGGCCTGTGATGGTCAGTGAAGATGGTTTGTTATTATGGTGGGGAGACCCAATATGAGTCTTATATAAGTTCTTTTGTAAAGGTCCGATGGAAGTCTACCCCTTGAACTGGGGAGTCCATTAAGGCCTCCCCCTGTTAGTGTCTTGAATCTATCTCAGAAAACTTTAAGTTGTCTCTTGTGGTGGGGAGCCCATTTTTTTCTCCCTATACTAGTTACTCATACTGGTCCTTGATCTTGCTATGGCGGGAGGTAGTCTCATCCGAATATATCAAACTACCAAAATCTTCCTGGGGTAAATATTGGGATTGGAGAGTGTCCTAAATGTTCTTGATCATTTAATAAAATTGATGTATGTTTTGGTTTGTGAGATTATTCCTTCCTTAATTGACCACTAAATGTGTTTTTTGCCTTTCGGGGGTGAACAAAACTTGGTGGAGTACATTTCTAGTCTATCAGTTGGGTTGGGTTTTTTCTTTAGGCCATGTTGTGGCTTTCCAGGGGCATAATGTTTTATTTTGGGGATACTTTTAACATAAATGACTTCTTTTAAAGTAATTTTTAATTTAATTTCCATCCTTGTAATGTTATGGGGGTTTTCCATGCATTTTTGTGGAAATAGTGGGTTTTCAAAATTTGGGCCAAACCGTGATCTCATTTCCACATTTAAAAACCAATTTTGTTTCCTCTATAACTATTTCATTGTTTAATATTTTTCACCCATTAGAATTAAAAAATGGCCTCCCCTGACCAATTAATACCACCATTTCAATTTCTCCCCTTTAATAATTCATAATAATTATGTATTTGGGTTTTTAGTTAAGGAATTGGGCCAGCCCGGAAGCCCATTTCCAGTTTTAAAAAACAAATTTGTTTATTTAATATCTTATAAAATTTTAACTATTTTTCGGTGATTCCACATACAACCCGAGACCACTAAACCTATACACTTTCCCATTTATTATCATCTATCTAGAGCTCATTTGATTCACGGATTAAGTCGAACTTTCTTAAGCTTCCTCAATTTGAGCATATTTATAAAGGTAATTTGTTTCATTCATAACTCCTTCATTTCTCACTCTTTTCACACATTAAAATTCCCTCATGATCTACTTTTCCTTTTTATAAACTCTCTTGAATTTTTGGCTGGTTGAAAATTCATCTACTGGAGTATTTAGGGTGATTTCTTCAAGATTCCTTAAGTAAGTGAGTCTCCTTCAATCTTCTTTCAATTTGCTTAGGTTTTCATTCAATGTGATTAGGGTTTCTTCTATTATTATTATGGTTCAAAAAATCCATAAAGTAGGGCTTTGAAATTAGGGTTTGATATTGTGTTTCATGGTTTGAAATTCTAGTTTTAGGTCTGTTTCACCTTTCATGAGGTGCACCAGTGGTGCGTTTGAGTTTTTACACAAAGGATTCAAGGATTTTCATTACTTTGGTAGGTGATTCCATGTTTATAAAATCATTGTGTATTGGAATACTATATTTATCATATTTCCAGGTTTATATCATTTTATTATTTCTGCAAAAATTAATTTTAGAGGTGTTTGTATTTCAAATTTATTTTAAATTACAATTTTATGTGAAATTGGGGGTTTTTCATACAAATGTTTTATAAATTTATTTAGGGATTCCCTATAACTTCTTGGTTGATTTTATTGAAATTTATTAGGCTTGAAAATTATTTTTTTAATGTTTATCTCCCTTGTTTGTTTCCGTGAAATCTGATTTTTGTGATGTTGGATAAGTGAAATATTTGTAGGCACCATTTAGTGCTAAATTGGTTGTTTTTCATGGATATTTGATGTTATGCCTAATGGGGTTGTTTTCAAACACATGTAATAGGTTTATAGAAATGTTTTTGGAACTACTAATTCTATTTCTATAAATTTGAGTGTGCACATAGTGTGCAATATGGGGGTTTCAAGGATTTTTGGGTGCAAAATAATGCGGGTTTCTGAGAAGTTGTATTAGGGAAAATAAAAGTGTTTTCTTGTGTGTTTTAAGTGGTATAAAGTTTATGTTAATATTGTACTATTTTAATGTGACCATTAGTGGTTTTGTTATATTAAAAGGGGTGTACGTAAAATTCTGAAATTGTTTGAGCACAAAGGGGGAAGCCCAGGTACCTAGGTGGGGAGAATGTGTACTAGTACAACTAGTGGACCATATGGGTTTTGTCCCTGTTTCACTTAGTATTTGGATAACGAAAACTCTAACTAAACTATACGGATGATTATTTGGGACCACTAGGTTATGGGTATGTTTCCTACTAGTGGATCATGCATGAGAATAGATTTTTCTATGGTTACATTACACTGAGGTATGAGGTACATGGGGCCCGAGACTATCTAGTGCCTAGGGGTCTTCCTAATTTTGTTTATCATTGGATTTGTTTTATTTTACCCTGTATTTGGGTGAGTTTTTAATTAGATTAAAATATCTTACATTCCTATTTAAACGTTTTATCATTCTGAATGTTTTAGCAGGAAAACTATTTTCAATTTAAAGTTGCATTTCATGGAATTTAACACCGCTTTTATTTGCATATCAAAACTGCTTACTTTTTCACCTTGTATTGCATGAACTTTGTAATAATTGGGTGGTGTATTATTGGTATTAGGCTCAAACCCTACATACACCCCTTGTGTGTAATTATAATTTATCATTCTTGACTCAGGTAAAGGGAAGGCTTTGGGTGATAGCGGTTCAGGGCGTTAGTTCCCATCCTTAGTACGGAGTTGTGGTTATGGCTTGTGGGTGATGACCCCATGTCATGTGGAGTCCTTGGGGATTCTTTTTTGCTGTTTATTTGTGTATTTGGACCTTTTATATTGAATTTTAACTTATGCATTCAGTTCTGGATTTTTGTATAAACCTTGTTTGGTATTAATTTTTTAGATTCAGTTTATCAAATGTTTTTGATGTTTTATGTATACATATTCAGGTAAATCATTCCCAAACCAAGATAAATGATACTCAGGCACTTGTTACATCCCTTGAGGATATGGAAATCCCTTCAGGACTTGTCACAGGCTGGGTTTGGCACCGGTTTTGGTGGCAACCATATTTGGTTTGTGAAATAAAAGTATTTTTTTCTGTTTTTTATATTCTCATTATGTTTAATTATCATTGTTTATTCATGTATTATTAGTTTGAAAATATGAAATTTCTGGTGATGAAGAAAATTTAACAAATATCACTTGTCAATACAGTAGCCAAATGCAATCAAATATGTGAAAGTAAAGGTAATTGTTTTATATATTAGATTTTATTTTAATTTTTTGATATATATATATATGCATATATATTGGGTTTTATTATCAAGTTACTATTTTATTAACTACACTGTCATCATCGATAAGGATACATAGAATGTGGTTATTATGTTCTATGATTCATTTATGAGATAATCATAACTAGGGTAACGACTGATTATGACGATGATAGTTTATTAATTATTTTATATTTTATATCATATTATTCTATTTTTTAATCTTATATCATTAAACATCATTATAGACAATCAATGATGTCTATTTTTATATGAAAGAAGATCTTAACCATATTTTATCTTTGTTTGTGAACTAATTTTTAATTATGATTAGGATTTAAGGCATGTATATTATTATGTTTCTGATTACTATTACATTTTCCCAGTAAAATATGGTGAAAAAAATTATAATTATTTTTTTATAATAGGTGTTTGAACATAATGATATCAAAAGAATGCTTCAAAAATAACCAAAAATCATCATTTTGTAAATTTAAGGTATGTATTTTTTTTAATTCTATTGTATAATAAAAATGGGTAAATAATTTTTTGATTAACTAGATAAAAGTATGTATTTTTTATAGATTTTTAATCATTGTTACACTATGTTTTATTGTTGCATACTGGTATTTTATTATAGGGATTTTGATTATTATGGGGATGTAATATTCAAATATTTATAACAAAATTTAAATTTCAGTGTCGGTTTTTATAGAAACCAATGCCAAATCATTAAAATAAACCAAAAATGGTTTTCAAAAATGTTTTTTAAAGGAAACTGATGCAGAAAATCAAACCAAAAAAACATTTCAGCATCAGTTTCCTCTAAAAACTGACAACAAAAATTAAACTTAATATGGGTTTCAGTGTTATTTTCCTCTAAAAAATGACACAAAAACTAAGCACACTGTCATTTTTGGCATTGGGTTTTAAAAAACTGATTCCAAAAACCTTATTTTTTTATTTCCCCTGTATAGACATTGGTTTTTAATAGACAACTAAATTGAAAAAAACTGATGTTAAATAATCTTTTTGTACTAGTGAAGGGTGAAAGTTAGGAGAGTTTTTAGATCTTGTTGAGAGTTTCTGGGGATAAAGGGAAGGCTCACAGGCTACACATGGTTTATCGAAATCATGCAGAAGCTTAGTAGAAACCATTGAAATGTGAGAATGTTGGACATATAGCTTTGGTATAGTCAACACATGGTTTGGAAGCCATGTGAGTAGGTTATGTGAAGTCATTCCTAAGACACTAGCAGGAGAACAGTTATGACATGGTTTGTCTAACCGTGCAACTAAACCGTGTGAGGGTCAAAAACCACCTCTTAAAAAGTGAATCTAGGTCGACCTTACCATTAAGCCACTCATTTTCCCCCAAAATGGCCCTAACTCATGATTTTCTTCTCCAAAGGACTAATAAGGTTCTCTAATTGATTCGAAGGTGATCATAATGATTCCCTTGGCAATTCGAAGCTGGATTCTCATGGTATGTAATCATACTTCACTATTCTTATCATGACTCCTTAGATATTATTAAATATACTTATCCTCTCCACTTAATTTCTCAAATATATACCCATTATGGGTATATCTAAGTTTTTGGATGCCAAATACAATGAGTTTTATTCTCATTGTTGATAGGATAAGCTATCTAAGTCAGTTCTGTGGAATTATTACACAGTTTCATGAGTGGTCTTCATCTATTTTTAGTTTTCATGAAAATGGTCTAAGTAGGTGGCTTAAATCTTAACTCATATTAGTAAAAATGATTATAATGCTTCAAAATGAATATTTTATATTTAATTGATGTTTAATTTTATATTTTACAATTTTTGGAAACCCACTTTAGTGACGGTTAGGTGAATTGTGGAAATTTAAAAATTTGGTGTTCTTGAAAATGTGTTTTAGAACATGATTTTAAAATACAGATTTTAAAATTGGTATTTAGTTTATTTGTGTCACATGGATTTGATTAATATTAATTCAATAATAGGAATTTTTTATTGAAATGAAATGGTTTATTGGAATTGGTTGGGTTAATGGTTTTCAATAAAAGAATGATTTTATTAAAATGGTTTTAATTGGTTATTTAAAATGGTTTTGGAATACATTGGGGTGTTTTGTGAGTTCATTGTTGAAAGGTCTTGAATAAGGTATGTGTACCATTGGGGTACAAGGTATGTGACCCTATATCAGGGGTGTGTGTCAATGGGACACAAGGTGATTGTACAAGAGAGAGTTCATGAGTATGGAAATGTCAGAATAAAGCATGTGTGTGTGTGTGTTGTGAACACTAGAATGGTTATTCCAAAATGTTATTGAGAAATGGTTTTAAATCATTGTTTGGATGTTTTTCTATAAATGCGACTTGTTGGAAAATTAGTTTAAATAACACTTGTTTAATTTTAGTTATAAATTGTTTTGAAACTTGTTTATAATTAGTTATTAATTTTTTATATAAATTGTTTTATATAAATGTTGCTAAATTTTCTATCCTAATGGCTTGAGTAGGTATGTCATTAGGGAAAGCCTATTGAGTTTTATACTCACCCTTGTTTTGGAACATTGGTGCTTTTTCATATATTATCTTCCAAGACATGGGAAAAAGTAAAGTATCACATGTATTTAGAACCACATCTTGATACTTGGGTTGTTTGGTTATTGGATTATAGAGCTTATAGAACATGGAGTCTTGTTTTCATATTTTTGTTTATTATTTTTCTTTATACTATTTAATTTTATAGTTGAATTGTCTTCTGTTTCAGCAACACTTTGTTGTGGTTTTGATATAAATGAAGTGGTTGAGTTATCTTTCATTTATTCATGAATCATATAATGAGTTTTTTGGCTGTTGTTTTCTAGGTTAATGGTTATATTTTTTAAATGGTAAATCGTCCCCCACTTTTATTTTAAACCCTTCGACATTTATTTCCATCCTTTTGTGTCTTGGGGATGTCCCTTAAGTCCAATTAGCATCCACCCACCTCTTCAAACCAATGAGGAGAAGGAGGGATGTTACAGATAAAATCCACCACAATTAAAATGAGAATATGTAATAATGTTAAAGTGGGATTCATTAGTCACTCTTGATTTCATTTTCATCCTTGGTAGAATATGGGTTGATCTAATTCATGAAAAATATAGGCTCTATATATAACACATTCATCCATGGGGGTATACCCGGGGCACTACTATAGACCACATGATATTCTATACTAGCATTTATCAGTGTTAAACAAAAATCAGTAATAAAGGGGTACTTTTATTAGAATTAGCTAAAATCATTGATTAATGTAACTTTTATTAGCACTAAAAAAAGCATTGAGAAAATGGTATCCTTTTTCAATTCGTTTTTCAGCAGCAATAAAGGTGGCACTTTATCAGTGGTTTCTTAGCAATGATATGGGAACTATTAAAAAATTAATTAATATTAACATATATAATATTAATATGATTTATTTAACTTATAATAAAAAATTACTATTAATAATATTTCCATAATTTTATATATAATAATTATCAAATTTATATTAATCAATAAAAAAAATTAATAGTAAATTTATATTCATTAATTACAAAATGTCTATATAATATATAAAAATGATATATTAATATTTATTTTAAACAATTATATAAATATTTAAATGAATACATTTATTTATATATTTGATTTATTTTTGAATCTATATATTAATATTCACATTAAATAATTCAAAATATATATACATGTATTTGTATGTATGTATATATATATATATGATTATGTGTGTAAGTGGACATATGTGTATGTCTGTATATGTGTCTGTGTGTTATATGTGTATGAACGTGTAGTGTTGTTTGTTTGTGTTTTGTGTGTGTGTATGTTTATGTGTATATGCCTATCTTGGTATGTGTGCATATGTAGGTGCATATATCCTTGTGTGTGTGAGGATGTACATATATATGTATATGTGTGTGTGTGTGTATGTTTATATAAGATGAGTATGTATGAATATGTATGTGTACATATGTGCATGAACATGTATATAATTATATGTATGTGCATATGTATATATACGTTTATGTGTATGTATATGCATATACATATGTATGTGAATGTGTCTGTATATGTATATGTACATGTGTATGTGTATGTGTATGTGTATGTATATGTATATGTATATATGTGTACATATGTATTCCGATGCATATGTTTATGTGTATTTGTATGTGTATGTGTATGTGTATGTGTATGTGTATGTGTATGTGTATGTGTATGTGTATGTGTATGTATATATATATATATGTATGTCTACGTGCATGTATGTGTATATATGAATGTTTATGCGTATGTATGTATGTATGTATGTATATGTTTGTGTATGTGTATGTGTATGTGTATGTGTATGTGTATGTGTATGCGTACGAGTCAGTGTGTGTGTGTGTGTGTGTATGTGTATGTGTATGTGTCTGTGTATGTGTCTGTGTATGTGTCTGTGTCTGTGTACGTGTATGTGTATGTGTCGGTGTATGTGTATGTATATGTCTATGTGTATGTGTATGTGTATGTGTATGTGTATGTGTATGTGTATGTGTATGTGTATGTGTATGTGTATGTGTATGTGTATGTGTATGTGTACGTGTATGTGTATGTGTATGTGTATGTGTATGTGTATGTGTATGTGTATGTGTATGTGTATGTGTATGCGTATGAGTCAGTGTGTGTGTGTGTGTGTGTGTGTGTGTGTATGTGTATGTGTCTGTGTATGTGTCTGTGTCTGTGTACGTGTATGTGTATGTGTTTGTGTATGTGTATGTCTATGTGTATGTGTATGTGTATGTGTATGTGTATGTGTATGTGTATGTGTATGTGTATGTGTATGTGTATGTGTATGTGTATGTGTATGTGTATGTGTATGTGTATGTGTATGTGTATGTGTATGTGTTTGTGTATTTTTATGTGTTTGTGTATGTGTATCTCTATGTGTATGTGTAACACCCCGAGATTTTAGAAAAGAAAATTATGTTCGATAGCTTATTCGACATGCTACATCGAACTTAAACGACTCGTGAATTATATAAAAATTATAACATTACCGTTAAATTGGAAAGTTTGAATAGTATTAACTAATTTATCAAATATATAAATATATATATTATACTCAATATATTCTTTGTAAATAATCGATAATTTTTTCAGTAAAGTAATTTTATTCTTCAAAAATAAGTTTCTTCAAAAATGATTTTTATTGATTTTCATAAAAAATTATTAATATATTTTTTTGGAAATTTTAAAAAAAAAAATTAATAAAATTAACTTCATTTTTTAATTTATCATATCAAAACTTACTTGGGATGATTTATTTTGATTTTTCAAAAAATATTGATTTTTTATTTAATAGTGAAAATACTAATTTTTTGTAAAACTTTCATTTATTTTCAATAAATTAAAAAATTTAAAAGTCCCATTATGTTATGAATTGTATTTAAATTAAAATAAGTATTATTTAGTTATATTTAATCGAATTAATTTACTTTTAATCAACTTAATATTGGATTTTTTTATAAGTTTGTCATTTGGTTTAAAAATAAGAATTTTCATAAAACTGTTTTAAAGTACATAATATTTTTACTTTTTAATTAATTAAAAAACCCTAATGAGTGATTTTATAAATTAAATTTATAGATAATATATCTAAAAAATTTAATTTATATTCATATAATTATTATTATTATCCATAGAGTTAATATTGAATCATTTTTCCTTGAGAAGTAGACTTTTCAAAAACCTTCTTTTCTGTCGTATCTATGAGGTTAATTTTAAATAAACAATTTCCACTTCTATGAATTTAATTTGTAAAAATGGATTCTATATTTGTAATCATAATAATTTATATTACCTGATAATTTCAATTTTTTAACCATAATGAATAGTTAAAAAGTAAAAACAAATTACCACGGTTAAGGTGAAAACTGGTTTACGAGGGTTTAAACTAAAAAGATAAGGGTGAAAATGACCAAACAATTGTATAAAAACTATTTTATTGAAATATTTTGACTTTATCGTGTCCAAGTGTCGATAGTGATTAATTTTTAAGCCTTTTTTCAAGTGAAAAATGTGGGTATAACTTTTTATTTTCAAAAATTACAAGTGTACCACTCACCCACTTATAAAAGGGAACCACCTAACCTCTCTTATTAATGCCTTAAAAATCTTTTGTTTCAGCCAATACCTGACCAAATCACTTCCTAAATTACATCCCCTAATTATAGAATCTTTTTTCATAAATAAATTCTAGAAATAGTTTAGGTATAATCCTAAAGTAGTGGTTTGAGGAGAGGTTAAATTCCAAACTATGCGTGTTGTGTTTTATTTCGTCTTCCACCTCATTAGAATATTATTCAAATATGATTGTATGATAAAATTATTATCTAATAAATTCTAATATGTTATTAAATTCATGTAAAAACCTAAATTCATCTCCTCCTTAATAAAATAGGATACAAAATCATCATTCGTTTTTACGTCGGACTACAGTCTTGCGAACCGATGTCATTCATTTTCCAACATCGCCTATCACAACTTGTTGTAATGATGGATTTAAATCATATATATATATATATATCTGTGTGATATTATAAACATATTTATATCTTTAACATTATGATATCACACATACCTTTTTACTTTCCATTCCATGGAGAATACGACAACATCTCTCGTGTGTAAAATGAACTACCTCCTCGCAAAGCAATGCCATTTGTTTTTCACTAACACTTTACATGGATGGTAATAAGGATAAGGTTAATGAATATATGTTATATAAATGAAATAAAATTTATATTCATGGAATATTTATCATTCTAAAATATTATATATTATTTTCTTTCTTACACAAAAAATGATAATGTCGTTCATGTATGTGTGGACTACCGCCTCTACGATGCGATGTGATTATTTTTTTCATCCCCACATCCTTGGAATGATATATATAAGTATATATAAATAAATTATATTTTATTTATCATATTTTGATAAATCTGTAATGATAATAGAATACACACCTTATTTCTATGATTATCATTCAAAAGTGGAAACATTACTCATGTGTACGTACGACCTACTATCTCCATGATCGTAACATAGTTCATTTTTCATAATAATTTTTCAATGATTAGTTTTAAAATTATAATTTATAAATAAATATGATAATTATTTCATTATTATGATACTTTAGAGGTTGAAATAACGACCTCTTTGACCATGGTCATCACATCAAATTCATTTTGAAACAATGAACCAAACATCCTAAAAACACCCGATATAGACTTAACTAATTAAGTATTAATATATGTCATTATAAATATATAAAATAAATTATTTAAGTATACAGTCGTAAACCTAGGAAATTTTATTAATAAATCAGTTAATTTATATAATCTTATTACACAGGTGTTAACGGATATGCATGGAAAGTCTGGACTCGAGGTAAGTGTTTTTCTTATCTCACTTTTACTTCTATGAGACATATGATATATTCATCAATTATTTATATTTTTTGGTGTATATAATTCACCTTTTAAATGAAATAACATGAATCCATCATAAATCATTGTATTTTATGTTTCAATTTTAATTATTTAATCCAAGGGGATTTTACTTTAAAGTTACCAAGTGGTAAATAATTCCATAACTCAATTTATTTTCATTGGGTTGTATTACTTCTTTATTTTATTTGATATTCTAAGATTTTTTGTGTAATTAATTATGATTACATTTTATTTTATTTACAGTGGTTTTATTATTATTTACATTTATACACATAATCGATTCATTTATTATCTCTCAAATTCAATAGTGTGATTTTTGTAAGGGGTTTTCATCTGAAAATATCTTTGTTTGAGACATACATTTATAATACACACCTATATTCATTTTTGAGGTGTATGTACATCCATTTGACAATGATATATCATGAAACTCATTATTTTCATAATATTTAAAGTATCATTTGATTTTATTATTTCATGGGGCTTATGATTGAAGAGTTACCAAAGTGGAAAAAGCTTTTTGTTAAAATATTCATAATTTTAAGATTGTTAATGTTAATGGTTCATTTAGAGGAAATTATATTAAATTATTTTATTAAACCAAATATATTTCTTATCCACTAATTATGAATGTGTTTGACATGTTTTATTTCCATTTACACCCCTTGTTTATTGAATAAATATCAAGAAATTTATTTCTAAGTAATATTGATTTTTTATTTTGTTGAGATTGGGTATCTTTCTATTCCACATCCATGTTTTATAAAATATTTTTTAAAAAATTATTTTCTAATTTTTCTTCTAAATACATTTAAAATTAAATTCAATCTTCTTTTAAATTATTTTAAAATTTAATTTCTTAACGTTTTCTAAATGGGTCACTCTGGACTCCCTTTTTCAATTTTTTTTAAAAGAACATTTACTTTTAAAATATATGACTTGAATGGATTTTCTCACTGTCATCTCTATTAATTTCCTTTAAGTTTCATTTATTTTTTTTTTTCTATTTCTGTTTTCATAGAAAATTATTTTTAGTTTTTTTTTGAATTTGAATTTTTTAAAAGTGATTTTAAAATTGAATAATTTATTTTCCTCAAAAATAGTTTCAATGATATTTTATTGGTATTTCTATTAATCAATGTAAACAACAATGGTTGTTACTTATGCTCATATCGGATATTTTTTAATGATTAATTCATCATTATTTCTTTGGATGGATTAATCATGATTCAATGAAATTTTTATAGAACCCATTTATTTTCCATGGTTTAATCATATTTAAAATATATTTTTATGGAAAATATTTATTTCATGTAGGATAATCATGTTTCAAAGAGATTTTTATGAAACTAATTTCTTTTCCATGGTTTAATCTTGTCTGAATGAGATTTTCAGGGAACCCATTTATTTTATTTGGGTAAATCAATTTATGAAAGGAATAATTATTATTTTTATGAGTTAATGATTAAATGATTTCTCTTTGTGCTTTATTCATGATTCAATTTTTAAAAATTATTTATGATGATGGCTGGTTCTATTATAATCCAATGATGGGTGGTTCCATGATAAACCAAGGATAGTTGGGTTTTTTATATCCATCTAATTAATTAGGTACTCCGGATATGGAAGTCGTCCATATTGGTTATTCCATTTATAAGAAGTGACGTGAAGATAATATTCTAAGATTCCAATAAGTTTTATCTATGTTTTATATGGGTTCAAAATTTTTCTTATGATAAATATTGATATCACATTGAAAATGATTATTAATACCGATGAATCTTTCCTTTGTTAAAGCCTTGTATTATTTTTTCATGTTTGACGATCCATATATTGATGGGTATGAATATTCATATGTTATACTCAATAACTTTGATTTTTTATCATACCCTTATAATCTTCTTATTCTCCTTGATGAAATTCAATTATCAATGTTTATGTTTACCCTTACTGAGCATTTGAGATCACACTTATTATTTTTCATTTTCCTCAGGTCATAATGATTGACGTTGTACAAATTATTTCTAGAAGGGTTTCATATGGATGATGGTGATGAACTAATATGGAATATTAAAACTTATGTATAGTGGAAGATGATGTTCATCGTTATGGACCAGTTGTTTATGAATCCGCAATGTTAATATTTTTTTCTAATTATATAAAACTCTATTATTATTATGTCCTTGAGTAGATAAGTTATCTAATACTTTTGATGTTTTATATTTTGGATAGTAAAAAGTAAGCCACCTTTAACGATATCAAAGAAGAAAATATAAAGTTTATGTTTTCAACATTAGATTAGGGAGTGCAGGTTTGGGGTTGTTATATTTTCTATGAGAGGAAAGGTTTAAATAAATTTTTTGATTATGATTTTTTCATGTTAGGGTATCCTTTTATTTAGGGATAAAGACATTATTTTATGAGATTAAGGTTTATCATAAGTTTAAAGTCTTATACACCAATATTAAGGCCGCTTTGGTTTAACATGAAGACTGATGTTATGTTGTGTAAAAATTTGTTTTAAGGTATTTATAACATTTAGGGTTTACATGAACTTTTATGATTAAGGTTATTTCTAATAATTTTCATCATATTTATTGGAATCTTATAAGGATATAATTTAAATAAAAAGGACAACTCGAAGGATGGGTGACAACCCATCACATCCGGAAAGGATGCGGGGCTTGAACCCAAAACCGAAGGGAAATAAGGGTGAAACTCCTACCACTATCCTCTATGATGTACTAAAGAATATTTATATATTATTAGGATTATAAGTTGGAATATTTTAAATAACCTTTGAGTTTAAGACACTATTTTATTTTTTGGTAATTTATTTTATTTTGGATATATGGTTATTTATTTACGGAATGATCTTATTTGAAATTTGGGTATTACTGTTGAATTTTGTATATTAAGGTATCATATGACGTTTAATTAATTTTGGAAATTATCTTACCAGATAATAACCATTTTTTTGGTTAACATAAAAATATAGGAGGAATAACTTGTTATCCCTTTTATAGTTTTGTGGTTGTTAACTTTCTCTAGATTATTAACTTTATTATAATCAATGATCTATATCACTCACTAAAATTAATTACTCTTTTCATCCATGTAAAAATATTCTTTTCCCACCTATTTTCTCTTATTTTTAATCCCAGTATGTGTTATTCAAGATGACCTCGATACTTCATTTTCTCCCTTATTAAAAGAATGTTGTATTTATCTTTTTTTCTATGAGGGTTTCCAACAAAGGTAATTTCAAATGTACAACATTTTATTACCAAGATAAATTTAAAATTATGAGGATTAAATTTATTAATGGGTGGATGATGTGACACCCCAATGCTCTTGAAAATAAAATTATGATCAATAGTGTATTCGACTTGAAACAACAAGGTTAAATGACCTATGAATTATATAATAGTTATAACATAGTTGTTAAATTAGACGATAAGAATAATATTAACTAATTTATCAAATATATATATATATATATATATTATACTCAACAAAAATTATCTATTAATTCTTAGTAAATAATCAATCATCTTTTTAATAAATCAATTTTATTAATAAAAAATATATTTCTTTAAAAATGATTATTATCTATTTTTTTTAAAATATTATAATTATTTTTTAAAAAATTTATAATATTTATTTTATAAAATGAATTTAATTTTTTAATTCATAATATCAAAATTACCTTAGAGTAATTTTTTTCAATTTTTCAAAAAATATTGATTTTTAGTGAATAGTAAAAAATACTAATTTTTATTAAAATGTCATTTCTTTTCAGTAAATTAAGAAATTTAAAATCCCTATTATGTTTTGAATATGATTTAAGTTACATAATTATTTTTTAATTATATTTAAACAATTAATTTCTTTTTAATTAAATTCATATAGGATTTTAGTATAATTTTGTCTTTGTGTTTAAAAACGGGATTTTTCTGAAAAGTGTTTTAATTTGAATAATATTTATACTTTTTAATTAATTAAAAAACCCCTAAAAAAGAATTATTTAAATGAAATGTATATATTATATATCAATAAATTTTAATTTTTATTCATATTATTATTATCATTATTTTATACTATTAATATAAAATAATTTTTCTTTGAAAATACCCTTCTCAAAAACCAAATTTTTTATCACATCTATGGGTTTAATTTTAAATTAAAATTTAACAATTATTTGAATTTAATTTGGTGAAATAGATTCCATATTTTTAATAATAATAATATATATTATTTGATAAGTCAAACTTAATTTTTGACCATAATGAATAGTGAAAATAGTAAAAATAAACTATCGCGGTTGACGTGAAGATGGGTTTACCTGGGGGTGAAACTAAAAGGATAATGGTCAAACGGCCTAAAAACATGTATAAAAACAATTTTATGGAAATATTCAGACCTTATAATTTATAATTATTTATAATTATTCATTTTTGATCCTTTTGGAAAGTGAAAAACATGGGTACCCCTTTTTATTTTCAAAAAATACAAGTGTTCCACTCACCACACTTATAAAAGGACAGTCCCTCTCCTCTGTTATTCACAAATTAAAACCATTTTGGTTTTGAAAATAAATTAAAAAATCACTTCCATAATTCCATACCCTAATCGTAGAAGACATGGTATTTTTATAAATCCATTCTTGTGACCGATAGAGCCTCAGATTGGCATCTCTTTTCCTCCCCTCGTACCGCTAGGGTTTTCCATCAGATCTCATTCCTTTCACCTCTGACACGGTCCGGCCTTGGAAACCGCAAATTCATCTTGGATTAGCGTCGATAGAGGTTGTTTTCGTATGCCCTTGCTTTGCTTTTGACCTGGTGGTGGCTTTGTCGGGCCTTACGAAGTTGGGATCTGGGTCCAGCTTCGGATCATTCATTGCTGTCTCTGGTTTGCGTAAAGGAAGCTCTAACTCTCCTGGCTTCGGGATTCTTGTCTGGCTTAGGTTTGAATTGCCTCTGTGTGGTCCGATTTTGGGTTTCCAGGTCGGTGTCTTCCTTTATAGATCCGGGATCTTTATGTGGCCTCGAGTGCTTGGTGCCTCAGGTTCTCGTTGCGGCTTCCACGTGCTCGTCGTCATCTTTGGGTTGATAGTTTCCGGCTGCGGAAGACTCCTCTTGGACTTCGAGTTCTAGTCGCGGATGTGTTGTTATTGGTGTCGGCCCCACTTCTGGCTCCGAGATCCCAGGATCCTTCTCGGATCAACCACGGTTCTGGTTTGCTCTGGTATGCTCGGGGTCGGCTCTAGTGGCTTGGAGGGGGAGGCCCTGTGTTCTATTTCTTCTAGTGTATTGCGCGTTGAACAATTTCTGTTGGTGATTTTCTGTGGCTGTGATGGTGTTTGTCTTGGGGATTATGGAGGTTGGTGTGTGTTGCTTTCCAGTGTTCTTGTGACAATTCCTTTTTCGGTGTATTCTCCTGCCCTTCGATTCCTCTAGCTTTCCGTAGTTCACCTGTTTAGGAATCCGTTGAGGGATTTTCTGGTGTCTTGATTTGTCCGGCTCCAGCCCAGAGAGGCGTTGCTAGGTCAGTTCTACTTGGATCCCCTCAATGGAGACCTTCCCTCGAGGTGCTGTTGGTTCTTCCAGTCCTGGGCGACGAAGACCCGCCTTCATTCTCGCTGGATTGTCTTCTTCTTCAGGTTTCTACGGATGAGGCTGGAGGATTTTTGTGGATGCGGTGGGATGTGTCTGGACTCGGCTATGTGTTTGGGTTATAAAGCCCCAGCCTTAAACCTTACTTAATCTTGAGTTACTACAAGATTACAGATTGAGGATCTTTTCCGGTTTAGAGTTTTAGATAATTAGATCATAAAACATGCATTAAATTCCACATTTAAACAAATAGGTTACATAAAAGATAGTATTCATTTTTCCCATAAACGGAAACATATTTAAAATAAAACATGGATTCTTTCTTGACACATCCTTGACACTATCATCATATCATGTACCATTCCCTTGACCTGTGAAAAACATTTCATAAAACTTGGGATGAGCATAAAAAGCTCAGTAAGTGATATAAAAATATGGAAAGGAAACATGAGAACATATGTACCTAAGAATGAAATCATACTTTACTCATAAAACATGATCACTTTAACATACCTCATCAAATCATGAATAAATCATAGAAATCATAAGACATAAAGGTAACTTGAGGCATTCATAACATTCTTACGTAAGGAGTAACCCTCTTGGTTACATTTGGAATACCCATCACAGTATATTCCCTAAATCTCTTCAGAAAAACCTTAACTTTTAACTCCTTCGTGTTACCCAATGCATTGGAGAGCTATATCGGGCTCACCCGCCCTTAGTTTATCACGGAACCACCCGTCTTCATAAAAAATGCCCAAGAACCATAACATAATCATAGCACATAACTTAAGCATAAAGGAAAAATAACATTCCCACATTGCAATAACAATATAACATTTTAAGATATTGAAATAATGAATCCATTCTAAAAACCATTTTTAAAACCATTTGAAACATTTAATAAAGATATTTTTGAATCAAAGTGTCTCATACCACTTTGAAGCTTTTAAAATTTTAAACCATTAATATCCATATAAATAAATCCTTAAAACCATTTTGAAAACATGGATATTAATGAGAAATATTTATAATAATAAATCATTAAAACATTTAAAACGATATTTTAGTTAAAGGGTTTTAAACAAAATTAGTGACACTTGAACACAATAATTGAGGAATAACATTTAATCAAAACTTAATAATATCATGAGAATAAAAGGATGATATAATATTCCAAATGACAGTATATATACCATATAAGAGTGAACTGGTGCATAACAACAATGAAGTCTAAATAGAAATGGAAAATGAGATGAAATCCATTATAAAGAAGGTATCCTAAAATTAAGGATAAATCAATCTCATAATTATGTGTGAAAAATATGAATACACCCAATATAAGAGGATACTAAGTGTAAAACAATAAAAGGTCATTCACACATATTCAAAGTATGACATATTCAATAAGTACATGTTGAACCCAAAGAAATCGAAATTGGGTTAAGAAGTTCCCTTGGTAAAATTTGACAGCCTAACGACATCACTTTAAAATTCATAACATTAGTTGATGATAGAGAAAATGGTATCTCATCACTTGGACATAAAATTTACATCAATAAGGATATATAAGAACATATCCTAACATAAAAATATGTAAATTAAAAGACATAACAAAATAAGTCTTTTTAAAAGAGGAGTGTGAAAGGTTCCCTTACCGATTTGGGCAACTTTTAAAACGTACACCCCATGAAAGAAGGGTCATACAATGAACATGTAACTACCCATAAATGAGAGTATATTATAAAAATAGTACAATAATGGGAAGTACATACACCACACAAAAGGAAATAGTGGACAATGTAGCATAAATCTCATGGGAATAAAAAGTGAGATGAAAATCCCCTTATGAACATTCGGCAGCCTAAGGGCGCCACATAAAACTTCAAAAAATGGATTGATGAGATCAAATAGGGTCTATCATCATATTAACATAAAATGTAAAACAAGAGGAATATAAAATAACCTCCCCTAACATAAGAAATAGGAGCTTAAAAGAAGTGAAATAAAGGAGAGTACTTTAAAAGAAAGAGAGATGTTGAATCCTTTACGAACATTCGGCAGCCTAACGGCGCCACTTAAAAATTATAAAAATGAATTTATGAGAGTAAGAGAGGGTATCTCATCATTTTATAATACAAATTACAGTATGGTTAATTTATAATAACATCCACCAACATAAGAACATGGAGCATATATGAAATGACACAAAAGAGGGAACTTGGAAAGAAAGAGAGAGGGCGGATCCCTTACCACAAGTCCGACATGACTCGATCGCTCTTTAATCTCCTGAATAATAAACTAAAGTTAATTTATACTTTCTTAAGAACTTTTTTTCAGTTTTATTATTCATTTAATACAACTTATTGCCATGTTATAAACAATATGTAATCATTTAAGTTAATAAAGTTCGTTTTGTCGATATTTGGTACTTAAGTAAAAAATGGACTTCTTACAATTACATGTTGTTTATGTGGTCAAAGGTTCATTATATCCAGAATTATATTAATGATTTGGATATCATATATATCATATATATCATGAATATACATGTATTTATAATAGTACATATCATTTAGAGGTAAGAAATGAAATGCACCGTTCATGGAGACAGTAAGCCGTACGTACGCATGAATGCTACTTCCATTTCTATTTCATATTTAATGGAATTGAAACATAATTATACATAATATAATTATAATTCCAGTATGTTATCATATATAATATTATTAAATCTATCCTTTATACGTACCACGTATGGTATTAATGAATCCAATCACTTTGAGGGGGCGGTAGTCCGCACTTCCTAAAATGAAGATATCGCGTTTACCCATAATGGAAACCATAAAGGTATGCCATAAATGGAAAAATACATAACCTTAAGGAAAAAAATAAACATATTATATATCATATATAAATATAGTGACATCTTAATGTCCACCTTTGAAGGTGTTAAAAGAATATTGAACAATCATCGTTTCGTGAGGCAGAAATTCACCATCCACAGAAACATTATGTTCTTTAACCATTAGATGTAGGTGTGTGTAAGTTTAGCTTGAATAATTCTTATAAAAACATCCTAATATATTTAAGATACTGGATTTGTTACAAAATAAATTAATAAAAAGAGTTTATGGGGTTGGAGAAGAAAAATAAAACAAAAGAACACAAGTGAAGACATTACCTTAAAATCGGGTAACTCTTTTTGATTTGAGCTCAAAGACTTCCTTGGGAAGCCTTCTGACCAAAGTGAGGCTTCTAGGAGTAATCTAGGGATGTGGAGAGACAAAATTGGCAGGGTTTGGCTGAGACAAAGGCTTGAGAGGTGTGTGTGTAAGGAGGTAGAGGTGGGGGCCTTTTATAAGAGGAGAGGAGGGGGACTCTTGGAAGGTCTTGAAAAGTAACATTATTGTAAAATACATTTCGGATTTTAAAGGTCCCAAAATTATATATTTAGAGGATAAGGTGATAATAGTTCTAAATCCACACATCCAATAGGTTTTTGACATGTGTAGGTCTTAGATTTTACATTATCCTTTCATTTTATTTAAAACGTTAAATAATGAGGAAATCGCTGCATCATCATGATGTCATAAATAATTTAATTTATTTAATGTCTAATTATTATAATAAAAATACTATGATGTAGTAAATCTTTTTATCTTTCCAATGACTATTTATAGTAAAAAATCTGGCTTGTATTACCCCATGTAATGTTTTTTAGTAAAACAATACATGTTTGTGTCATTTTTACTTTTACTTTAAATAAAAGGCATTAATGTCATTATCTTACCCAAGTGGCTCCATGGGGTCCAAATAATCGACCCCTGGGTTGTATTGGTCGGCCATGACTCATCCAATAGGGTTATGACAAGTGTCAAGTTATTTTAATTTTATTTTAATATCATTTTTACCTTAAATCACACTAATTACCTCTAATCGCGATTAAAAACTTAAAAGTTACTATTCACCAAAAAATTATTTTAATACCATTGAACCACATTTTACTTCCTAATGGCAACCATGTATGTAGGATTTTTTAAATTCAAATCACAGAAGTGGTAAAGTTTCATTTAAACAAAAAAACAGTTTTTTTAAGTACCACTTAGTGGTTTCACTATTAATCAAAAATTGATGTTTTTCAAAAAAATACCAAAACTTCACCCTAAGATATATTTGATATTCCAAATTCAAAAATGATGTATATTTTAAAAAATTAAAAACATATAAGTTACATTAATTAATTTAATAATTAATTCCCGTTGTCAAAACAAATAGCTTGTTTTTATGAAACAATATATATCAAAAGATTGACACTAGTGTAAGCCCAATTTCAAAGTGAAATTAATTCCAATGACCACTACTGGATTAAATGGTAAAAATATATTCTAATTTCATTTAAAAACCAATTCATAAGATAATATAATCATATAAATAAATTATATTAAAAAGGGGTTTTGAATTAAAGTACAACATTTTCACTATTCATTAAAAAAATGAACTTTATCGGAAAAATACCAAAAATATACTCAAAGTAAATTTTGATGTCCCGATTATAAAGAAGAATTTTATCTACTCTAATAGAATTTATAAGAGTGACCGAAACTATATTAAAGAGGGTTTACCATCAAAAGGTGATAAATCGACCTTTTAGTGTATTTTAGAGTATTTATGCTTAAAATTGAATTCTTTTCTTATTTTAAGCCTTTATCTTTTATTGGATAGATGTAAAAACATTTAACGAACATATATAATCATATTTTAGTTATTTCTATTCATTCCCACCAATACAACGACTAGGCGTTAACTACCATTTAAAATATTATTATTTTATTATTAGAGTGCAACGTAAGATTTCAAAGAAACTCGTTGTTGCGTATTGGGTACGCCATCGAGCATAGAGTTTCCATTAAAGTATTATTAATTTTTTATTCACAAATATTAATAAATATGAAAAGGTAATATTCTTTATTTACCTGGGATGTTACATCCTTCTCCCCTTTTGGGAATTGCGTCCTCGCAATTTTAAAATTGGGCTTGGAAACTTCATTGAAAGCCCCACATCGGAAAAGGAGTCAGTAAAACTATCACTTAAAAAGAATGGGAGAGAAGTAAAAAGGTCACCCGAGTTAACACATTCTAGGATTACAAGTACGAAAATATGGATATGGAGAAAAAAACAAAGGGTCATGTTCTGATGGAGAGTGATAGTAAACATGTCTAGGAGAAAGTTAACCACAAGACAATCACAAACTTGTGATGAGTTAAACGGTATTCGATTCCCCAGTAGGAAAAGTTAACAGACAACATTTTTGTTTTAAGGTACTCTTAATTGATGAATTTATTTTTGATCTTAACTAAATCATAATGAAACATACTTACTTGTCACGTAGACTTTCAACTTTAACTATGTTCCTAAATCAAACTCATATTTTATCCAAAAGACGAGTATTTAGGAAGACTTGTTCGCATTAAGAGTACTATAATCAACTTATTGAGAATCACCTAATCCAAAAAATATAACTATATACTTCCCATGTCTTTATACCTTAACCAAAACCAAAAAGGTTAGTACAAGATCAGATAATACCTAAAAAGGATAATCCTTAAAAAAACAAATCTATTCTTAATCTCCAAAATTTTTCAAACAATACCCAAAGTTCAACAAAGACCATTCAATAAAACATTTGTCCATAAAATTCTTCAAAGTAAACCAAACTAAGATTGAAACCAAAATATTTGAAGGATTTAATCACATAGTCTTCCAAGGTACAAATTAACACTTATCTCCAAATAACACTAGTTTCTCTTAAAGTCTCATATTGAAAAGTAATTAACCTAATCACATATACTCTATGGTAGGTTAATAATTTCCATAGATAACCCAAAATAAACTTACTCTTAATTCATAAAATCATCTAACTAAAAAGAATAATTCATACTAACCAGGGACTTCACATAGTCCAGTGGTAGGCGATAAATACCAGCCACACTTTAGTTGTGGGTTCGATTCCCGCAGCTTCGTCCGACACAACGGGTTGTCACACGGTCTGCGTGTTGTCCTTTTTCCAAAAATATATAAAAAATTCACTAAAAAGATATAAAATCTTCAAAAATAACCCTAACATAATTTAACCACAAAGGTTATCTAATAACATTCATTTTGCAACCCAAAATGTATTAACCAGTAATTGCCTCAAATTCAAGGATCATATAAACCCAAATGGTTCTTTATAACTATATCCACAAAAGAAATGATAATTATTCCTTGAATAAAATTTGAATATATCAAACATCATGGTTACATATACTATAAAAAAGTCTTCTAATGTACCTCCATCCTCAAAAGAGACTTAATACATTCAAGAGTTTCACCATCTTAAAATCTACCATAACTCTTGAATCCCTTATATGTCGACTTCTTAATCATTCAACATTCTTCATGATCCATTAACCATTCCTTTTCAACTTATTCTGAAATAATTCATTCCTATAAACTAAATTATGAATCATATCCTAGGATTCCAATAATAGGAAAACATATGTTAACAAATAATCCATACCTTTCATTGGTCACTGTCAGTTTCTTTATCCTCAATCGGAATGGCATTAGGTATTGGTAAACGAATATTTGTACGATCTTGGTGACCCCATTCCCGAAACTTCTTCGTAGGACAAGTGTTTGCATAATGACCATGCACACCACATTTGAAACATTCAATTGATCCTTCAGAAAGAACTTATTTCCCCTTCCTAGAGTCAACTAGATGTGGTTCACGCCCAAATTTACCCAAGAGAAGAAGGGTAGAACGGTCCTTGTAGTGTAGCTTGGGTTGTCGATTCCACAGAGACCTAAGAAGATACCTAAGATACACAAACTAAGGGATGGATTTTTGGCTATGAAGTGGCCAACTTGGATTGATTTTGGATGGGTTTTAAAGATATCTAAAATATTTAAGTGGATTAAATTTAAAAGAATGAGTTGATCCTAGGTTATCACTCGGGGTGGATTGGACGTATTTTCTTTTTAATGATTTCAATTTCTTAAATTTGATATGGGTTCATTTAAGGAGATAAAACAACATCATCACTTACTGGTTTAATGCCTAAACCCTCTAATACTAATCACCTATACACTTGAAGGATCAATGTTTTTAGCACTTCAAGGTAAAGGATCGTATTAGTACTTGAAGTGTGTGGCCTTAAATTCAACAAGGACGATGGAGTTTAAAAATCATCAAATAAAAATCCCAATTAAAGAAGTGATTATACATTAATTAGGTGATAAATAACATCCAATCCATCCCCTTGCTACTCCCTTGGATCAACCCATAAGTGGGTTATCCCTCCATTGATCCCATGGTTTCAATGGAAGCGGAAAGTAGACTCATAAGGGAGGAATGGAGAAGTAAAGAAAACAACAAAAATAAAATGATCACTCCACCGTTGTGTGAATAATTTCACAAGGGTTGGTGTGAATAAATTCACACCTTGATCCAACGGTATCAAAGTGATATTAAGAACTACAGAATAATAGTAGAAGAAGAACTTTTATTAAGAAACTAAAGTGAATTGAACAACTTACATGTGAAAGACAAAATTGAGGCAACAAAAATGCAGCATAACATTACAATTAAACAAAGCATCCAAGATCTTCAACTCCTTCACCACCACTGCCTTAAATAGGCATTTTTTGAGCCTTGGGTCGAGCCTTCAACAGTACAAGTCATCCCATGGTAGGCCTAGGGTGGTGGAAAGTTTGTGGAATTTGGAATTTTCCACATTTGACCCGAGGTGGCAGCCAGATTTCATCCACCGAACAGACGCGTTTGGATGACCTTCTAGATGGCCGAATCAGGGTGGGCCAGAGAAGAAGAAAATGGAGCTCCGGATGTCTTCTAACCGCCTGCAAATTTTGGGCCCATTTGGAGTTGTGTATTCCGAGATATGATCAAAATGGTGGACTGTTTTTCTGGGCCGCAGAATCTGGCCCAGAATTTTATCGCTAACTTGGGCCGCCTAAATGACCAACATTGAGGCCGAATTAGAATTAACTACTGAAGAGTTATTTGTTCCTGTACATGTCTTATATCATCCCAAGAAATTTGAGATTAATTGGGCCTGTATGTTGGGCCCCACAGTCTCATCAGTGGGCTGGTGTCCAATCTGCCTTCTCCAGAATTGCTTCCTTTCATTGCCAAATATCTCCATCATCCTCCATGAATTATCCATTGATCCCTGAATCAAACATGTTAATATTTAAGTGTAGATCAATTTCCAAAAATATCAAATTAAAATATGTAAAATTAAATTCCTTAAAATCAGATGAATCATTGGGTACTTTAAATGATGTTCAAAAATGTACCACATAATAGTGCATTTTAAGAAGGTATTACAATCATAATGTGAAATGGTGTTCAAAGTGTAAAATGCACTAAAATGGTGTTTATGAATAACAAAGAACATGAAAATTAAGTATATTAACAATGAATATTAGCCTCATTTAGTGGCTAATCACACCCCCCAACTTGAGTTTTGCTAGTCCCGAGCAAAATATATCTCATCAAAAATGAAATTCGAATTCCCTTTTCCAAAAACATTTTAATACAAAATGATCACCAAAAAACCTTATACCAAACAATCATGAAACCCATCAAAATATTTTAATACGAGATAGTTTCATAAGCAGATCCCAATCCCAAGCCCATTCCTTTGATCAAATCCATCATCATACTTCATCCAACTCATTTAGGTGTAATGATGTGTTGTGAATCACAATAGATATGGGGTTCATTTTCATTCAAGGGGGAAATCATGGAAGCGCTAGGTGGAATCACATTTAATCCTAATATGAGCATTCTTCATCCCTATTTTTTTTTTGATTTTTTTTTTTGCAATATTGCTATAGTAATTGAGATTTCAATTAATCAAATTAACCCATATAGAAAGACTTTGCCGATGACTCCCAGACTCAAAGGCATTAGGGCACCAAGTGAAGCCCACATACTCGGGCATCGTCTCGAGTTAACTTAATCAAAAACAAAGTCATATTACCATAAATAGAGATAGATTGAAAAACTTAGGGCTAGACAACTCTGGAGTCACGATCCCCAAGTGCCGAAAGCCTCGCATTTTATCAATCCATTGCTCTACACGAAAATTTTTATTTTTTAATATTTTTTTTAATATATATATTTTTTTTTGAGTACTCATATTATTCATAAAAATAAAACCATCCTATGCTATTTATTATGGGACCCCAAAAATTCAAATTAGTACCCCACAGTCTAGAGGACGTGCATTGTGGCATTTTTTTTTATTTTGATGAAAATATAAATGATGACATATCACATTGGACAGCCACACTTTCCAAAATCTATGCTCATGAAATTATACAAGGATTAAAATCAGAATCAGGGCATGCTAAATTATTTGATATTCAGTTTCAAAGTGTGCAATGTGTATTACCATGTTCGAAGTTAAAGGAATTCTTCCTTCCATTTACTTTTTTTTTCAAATCATTCAATTTTTGTTTTTTGACACAAAAGCATTTTTTTTATTTTATCTCCCCCCAAACTTAAAACAACATTGTCCCCAGTGTTTAAAGAAAAGAAAATTTAGAAGGGGGTATAGGTAGAGAATTAAAGTTCAAAAATGAAATTGAAAATGAGGGTTATGGAATGAAGTCACCTTGTGGTTGAAGTTGGAAGTTCTTGCAGCTTGAATTTGTTCCTTTGATATCCATGTCGCTTGCAAAGTTCCCTAGTGGAAAAAGGAAAAAAAACAAAAAAAACAAAACAAAAAATATATATATATTTATATAATAAAGGAATTAAAATATAAGAATATATATAAAAATTATAGAATAAGGTAGCACAAGAAGCCGCAGGTCAGTGGTAAGCGCGCGCCCCTGTCTCCCTTCGGTCCCGGGTTCGAGTCCCCGCGGCTTCGCCGGTTGTGACGGGGTTTGCCCCACGGCCTATGGCGTGGACTTTTTTTTTGTATTATTATATTTTTTTTAACCCATTGAATAATAAAAACAAAATAAACTGATGATACATTGTCTTCTTTTTAAATTTCTGGGTAAGGTATTACTCAAGGATCACACCACGTGACACGGATGAATATGGTGCTCCTCTTTCGTACCCATCCATACTCATAATAGAAGAACAGGTCAAAAGTCTTTTTTTTTATTTTTAAATATAAAAATGATTAAGTAATCTTATTTGAAAAATAAAGATGATTCAGAAATATTAGAAACATAAAAACCACGGGTTGCCTCCCGTGCAGCGCTTTGTTTAACGTCGTTAGCTCGACTTAAACCCCTTATTGATTAATTGTTGTTTTTTTTTCATCAAAGGTAGGTTCACTCAGGTCTTCATCAACTTCATGTTTTTGGAATGGTTCTATGAATGGTTTGACTCTATGACCATTAACTTTAAATATTTGACCATTGGTGGGATCTTGAATTTCAACAGCCCCATGGGGGTACACCTTATGCACTATGTATGGACCAGACCATCTAGACCTCAACTTCCTGGGTGCAAATGAAGTTTAGAACTATACAAAAGCACAGGTTTCTCTGGTTCAATGTGTTTAGTTTTAAGATTCCTAGACTGGTAGGCTTGAACTCTAGCTTTATTGATCCTTGAATTTTCATAAGCCTCCATCCTAAGTTCCTCAAGCTCGTTTAGATCCAATTTCCTCTTTATTCCGGCCAAAGAAATGTCAAAGTTCATTTTTTTGATTGCCCAAAAGGCCTTATGCTCAATCTCCACTGGAAAATGGCATGCTTTACCATAAACCAACCTATATGGGGACATTCCTAGGATAGTTTTAAATGCTGTTCGATATGCCCAAAGAGCATCTAAGAGTTTGCTCGACCAATCTTTCCTAGATGGATTAACAGTTTTCTCAAGAATTTGTTTGATTTCTCAATTGGCTAACTCAGCTTGACCATTGGTTTGTCGGTGGTAAGCGGTGGACACTTTGTGAGAAATTCCATACTTCTCCATGAGCGATGAGAATGGGCGATTGCAGAAATGAGTTCCACGATCACTAATGATAGCCCTAGGAATCCCAAATCTAGAGAAGATGTTTTCTTTAAGGAATCTAATCACAGTTTGATGGTCATTGGATTTTGTAGGAATGGCCTCAACCCATTTTGAGACATAATCGACAGCCAAGAGAATGTAAAGATATCCCCTAGAGTTTGGGAATGGACCCATGAAATCAATTCCCCAACAGTCAAAGATTTCAACCACTAATATTGGAGTGAGAGGCATTTGATTCCTTTTTGTGATGGACCCTACTTGTTGACACCTAGGACAGCTTTGACAAAATGTGTAGGAGTCCCTTGAGAGGGTGGGCCAAAAGAGACCACATTGAAGAACCTTGGCAGAAGTTTTCTTAGAGGAAAAGTGACCTCCACAAGCCTCACTATGACAGAACATTAGGATGGACTCTTGTTCGGATTCTGGCACACACCTCCTAATAACTTGGTCAGGACAGAACTTATATAGGTATGGATCATCAAACACATAATGCTTGACATCAGAAAGAAATTTTCTTCTAGCTTGGGTCCCTAAGAATTTTGGAATGACCCCTGAAACTAAGAAGTTGGCTATGTCAGCATACCAAGGGCAATCACTCACAGAATAGAGGTTCTCATCAGGAAATGAATCAGACACAGAAAGGTGATGTGATTTGTCCTTGAATTCCAACCTAGAGAGGTGATCAGCTACAACATTCTCGACACCTTTTTTATCCTTAATGGTTAAATCGAACTCTTGAAGAAGAATGACCCACCTAATCAATCTAGCCTTTGCATCTTGTTTTTGGAAGAGATATTTTAGAGCTGAATGGTCGGTGAATACAATGATGGGTGATCCTAAGAGGTAGGACCTGAATTTCTCTAAGGCAAACACAACAGCAAGTAACTCCTTTTCAGTGGTGGTGTAATTGATTTGTGCATCATTTAAGGATTTGCTTGCATAAGAAATGACATATGGAGTTTTATCACACCGTTGTCCTAACACAGCTCCTACAACAAAGTCACTGGCATCACACGTGAGTTCGAAAGGAAGGTCCCAGTTTGGAGATTTCATAATGGGAGGAGAGGTGAGAGCGGATTTAAGGGTTGAAAATGAACCCTCACAACTTTCTGTCCAAACAAATGGAGCATCCTTTACTAGGAGAGCACAAAGGGGGCGAGAGATTGAACTAAAGTCCTTAATGAATCTTCTATAGAAACCAGCATGTCCTAACAAGGACCTCACTTCCTTAACAGTTCTGGGTGATGGAAGGTGACGAATGATGTCAACCTTTTCTTTATCAACTTCAATCCCCCTACTCGAGACCAGATGTCCTAGAACAAGTCCCTCTTTAACCATGAAATGGCATTTTTCCCAGTTTAGGACCAGATTTTTTTCTTCACATCTTGACAAGACTCTCTCCACATTCTGCAGACATCCCTCAAAGGTATCCCCAAACACAGAGAAGTCATCCATGAAGACCTCAAGAAAATCCCCTACCATGTCTGAGAAGATTCCCATCATGCACCGCTGGAAGGTTCCAGGGGCATTTCATAACCCGAACGGCATGCGTTTAAAGGCAAAGGTACCGAAAGGACATGTGAATGTAGTCTTCCCTTGATCCTCTAGGGAGACCTCAATTTGATTGTAACCTGAGTACCCATCTAGGAAGCAATATAATTGATGACCCGCCACTCACTCGAGGACTTGATCAATAAAGGGCAAGGGAAAATAGTCCTTCTTGGTACAAGAGTTGAGCTTCCTATAGTCAATACAGACTCTCCAGCCACTACTCACCCTAGTTGGAAGAATTTCCCCATCCTTATTAGTGATCACAGTGATTCCAGCTTTCTTTGGGACAACTTGAATTGGGCTTACCCACTCACTCTCAGCTATGGGGTAGATGATACCAGCTTTCAACAACTTAAGAAGTTCTTTCCTTACCACATCCATAAGATTTGGATTGAGTCTCCTATGAGGTTGACGATATGGTTTGGATTCAGATTCAAGAGTAATCCTATGAGTTCCAATAAGTGGGCTAATCCCAGGAATATCAGACAGGGTCCAACCAATGGCTTTCTTGTGTTTCCTAAGGACATATAGAAGCATCCCCTCCTGATTGGCTTCAAGAGAAGAAGATATGACTATAGGATGTGTTTGATTTTCCCCTAGGAAGGCATACTTGAGGGAAGTAGGAAGTTCCTTCAATTCAAGATCTGGTTGGTTCAGAATTTCAGCAGAATATTGGGGCATTGGATCAAGATCAAATTTGTTTCCTAGATTTTCAGATTGAATTGATTCCCCATGTGTAGAAGTTTCAGCCACAAGATTGTATTGACCTGGGTTAGGGAAGGGAGTTTGAGTTGTCTCCATGAATGTGTTTTCTTGAAAGGTTTCACTGATTGTTGGTCTTAAGACATCATTATAGGAGCAATTTGAAAATGATTCGAGCCAAGGAGATAAACTTCCTTCATGTGAACAAAGGAAATCAATCTCATTCTGACTTAAACATTCATCAAATATTCCTTGATGTTCCATGGATTCATTATCAATGCTTCCTATCATGTTTACTTCATGAATATCCTCGTCATCCCCTATTTGTGAGCTTGCATTATATATGTTCAAGTCTAGACTCATGTTCCCAAAGGTGATGGTCATGTTCCCATTTCGGACTCGGATAACAGAGTTGATTGTTGCAAGGAAAGGACGACCAAGGATGATTGGGGTTTGTTCCTTATTTCCTAAATTTGGATGGTTGTCAAGTACAATGAAATCAACAGGGTAGATGAAGTTTTCAACCTTTACCAGAACGTCCTTTAAAATCCCCTTGGGAACCCTAATGCTACGATCAGCAAGCTGAAGTGTGACAGATGTGGGTTGGAGCTCTTCTAGGCCTAACTGGCAGTACACAGCGTATGGGATGAGATTGACACTAGCACCTAGGTCACACAAGGCCTTGACAACTTTGCTTTCTCCTAGTTCAACATTAATGTAAGGGCAACCTGGGTCTTTCAACTTAGGAGGAATGGTCCCTTGAATGGTGGTACTCACATTAGCAGCCAAAAGGACTTGGTTTTTATGTGAAAATTTTCTTTTAAAAGTGCACAAGTCCTTAAGGTACTTTGAGTAGGAAGGTATGGTTTGGATTGCATCGAGAAGAGGAATGTTCAACTTGACTTGTGAGAAGATTTCCCTCAATGTTTCACTCAGTTCAGGCTTGGATTTCCCCCTCATGCGTTGGGGAAATGGTGCAGGTTGTGGGGTTGTTTGTTGAAGAGTTGTTTCTTTCACATTGTTATCAGTTTCCTCAGTTTGATCTTGTGGTTCACTTGAATTCTCATCCAAGTTTGAATCTTCAGGTGGGTTCTGAATTAGTTGTTCAGGTTTCTCAATTGATTTCCCACTTCTTAAAACAGTCACAGCCTTTAGTTGTTCATGAGTTGTTTGAGCACAACTTGACTCTCCCCTTGAAGTTGAGGATGGCACTGCCTGAGTAGGCATGGGTGCCTTTCCTGTTTTGATGGTTTGAAGTTCTTGTTTTAGGGAAGATACCTCCGAGTTCATCCTCTCCATTTGTTTGCACAGTTGTTCTAGTAGGCTTTGTGGAACAGTTTGGGTGGGTGCTTGAGTAGGTTAGTTTATCCCAGGGGGATATTTTGGAGGTGGTATGGTTTGTTGAAAATGGACCGGTGGTTGTTGGTATTGGATAGGTTGGGTTTGGAACTGGTTATGGTTTTGGTAGTTCTGATGGGGGTAAGGATTTTGTCCCTGTGGTTGGCTAGGTTGTTGGTTATCTTTCCAGCGGAAGCCTGGGTGGTCATTGTACCTTTGATTGAAGGTGTTTTGGTATTGGGGCTTTTGAAAGTTTAGGGCATTGACTTCCGCTGGGGGTCCTCCTAGAAGAACATCCTTGATGGATGGGATGGTTGGGCAGTTGTCTGTTTTATGGTCATGTTTGTCACAAATTGTGCAAACAAGGTCTACATTTTGGATTTCATGGACTTTCCTAAGGTCTATCTCTTCAACCTTCCTAGAGAGTGCTGCGAGTTTAGCCCTAAGGCTTTCCTCTTCTCTAAGTGTATGAATTCCAGTGGTTCTTTGTGTCTTTTCAGAATAAGGTAAAGTACCCCAAGTTTGGTTTTGTTCAGCCAGACTTTCGAGATACTCGTAAGCATCATTTGGGGCCTTGTTTTTAAAGGTTCCATTACACATCATGTCAATGAATTGTTTATTACCCGGACCCAACCCTTCACAGAAAATTCTCACTTGTTCAGGTATGGAAAACCCATGGTGTGGAACCATGTTTAGGGTGTCTTTAAACCTCTCCCATGTTTCATAAAATGAATCTCCCTCTTTTTCAAAAAAGTTTTGGATGCTCTTTTTAAGTGCAATTGTTTTGTGATGAGGGAAGTATTTTTTGTAGAATTCTCTTTGCAGTTGGTCCCAGGAGTGGATTGATGCAGGTATCAAGTTGTTTAGCCAATTTTTAGCTCGATCCTTTAATGAAAAAGGAAATAGCCTCATCTTAGCGGATTCTAGTTGATGTGGGGGACACATGGTTTCAACAATGTCGTTGAACTCTTTGACATGAAGGTATGGCATTTCTGACTCCATCCCATGAAAGGTTGGAAGGTGGTTTAGGACATGGGGTTTGAATATGTAGTTGGTGTCTCCTATGAAATTGTGTCTAATGCATGAGGGGGCATTGGTCCAAGCTGGAGTGAGGTAGTCGTTCATGGTTTGATCAACTACATTCCCTAAGTTTGGAGCTTCTTGGTTTTGGTTTCCCATTTGATTCCCCCCAGGGTTTACAATTTGATTTTGTGGATGACCCTCCATTGGACTTGTTTCAAGTTCTGACTTTGGGGTTTCAAGAATATTTGAATCTGATTTAAACAATCCCTTAGGTGCACTTGACTCCCCTATCCTAGGACTTTCCACCCTAACTAGTCTGTTTGAGAAATCGCGGGTGTAGGCGGACATGCGCCAAAAAAAATAAAAATAAAAAAGCGAGAAAGGGACAAGATAAGAGATCTTGGGTGAGAGTAGAAGAATGGAGGTGAGGAAAGAAGGTTTTTTTTTATCTAAGGTACTTACTTGGTCCCCGGAAACGGCGCCAAAATTTGGTTCACGCCCAAATTTACCCAAGAGAAGAAGGGTAGAACGGTCCTTGTAGTGTAGCTTGGGTTGTCGATTCCACAGAGACCTAAGAAGATACCTAAGATACACAAACTAAGGGATGGATTTTTGGCTATGAAGTGGCCAACTTGGATTGATTTTGGATGGGTTTTAAAGATATCTAAAATATTTAAGTGGATTAAATTTAAAAGAATGAGTTGATCCTAGGTTATCACTCGGGGTGGATTGGACGTATTTTCTTTTTAATGATTTCAATTTCTTAAATTTGAGATGGGTTCATTTAAGGAGATAAAACAACATCATCACTTACTGGTTTAATGCCTAAACCCTCTAATACTAATCACCTATACACTTGAAGGATCAATGTTTTTAGCACTTCAAGGTAAAGGATCGTATTAGTACTTGAAGTGTGTGGCCTTAAATTCAACAAGGACGATGGAGTTTAAAAATCATCAAATAAAAATCCCAATTAAAGAAGTGATTATACATTAATTAGGTGATAAATAACATCCAATCCAGCCCCTTGCTACTCCCTTGGATCAACCCATAAGTGGGTTAGCCCTCCATTGATCCCATGGTTTCAATGGAAGCGGAAAGTAGACTCATAAGGGAGGAATGGAGAAGTAAAGAAAACAACAAAAATAAAATGATCACTCCACCGTTGTGTGAATAATTTCACAAGGGTTGGTGTGAATAAATTCACACCTTGATCCAACGGTATCAAAGTGATATTAATAACTACAGAATAAGAGTAGAATAAGAACTTTTATTAAGAAACTAAAGTGAATTGAACAACTTACATGTGAAAGACAAAATTGAGGCAACAAAAATGCAGCATAACATTACAATTAAACAAAGCATCCAAGATCTTCAACTCCTTCACCACCAATGCCTTAAATAAGCATTTTTGGAGCCTTGGGTCGAGCCTTCAACAGTACAAGTCATCCCATGGTAGGCCTAGGGCGGTGGAAAGTTTGTGGAATTTGGAATTTTCCACATTTGACCCGAGGTGGCAGCCAGATTTCATCCACCGAAAAGATGCGTTTGGATGACCTTCTAGATGGCCGAATCATGGTGGTCCATAGAATAAGAAAATGGAGCTCCGGATGTCTTCTAACCGGCTGTAAAATTTGGGCCCATTTGGAGTTGTGTATTCAGAGATATGATCAAAATGGTGGACTATTTTCCTGGGCCGCAGAATCTGGCCCAGAAGTTTATCTCTAACTTGGGCCGCCTAAATGACCAACATTGAGGCCGAATTAGAATTAAATACTGCATAGTTATCTGTTCCTGTACATGTCTTCTATCATCCCATGAAATTTGAGATTAATTGGGCCTGTATGTTGGGCCCCACAGTCTCATCAGTGGGCTGGTGTCCAATCTGCCTTCTCCAGAATTGCTTCCTTTCATTGCCAAATATCTCCATCATCCTCCATGAATTCTCCATTGATCCCTGAATCAAACATGTTCATATTTAAGTGTAGATCAATTTCCAAAAATATAAAATTAAAATATGTAAAATTAAATTCCTTAAAATCAGATGAATCATTGGGTACTTTAAATGATGTTCAAAAATGTACCACATAATAGTGCATTTTAAGAAGGTATTACAATCATAATGTGAAATGGTGTTCAAAGTGTAAAATGCACTAAAATGGTGTTTATGAATAACAAATAACATGAAAATTAAGTATATTAACAATGAATATTAGCCTCATTTAGTGGATAATCAAGATGCTTCCTTTTTCCATGGAAATTTCTTGCTTTATGACCTTCATTTCCACATCTATGGCATCTTTCTGTCCCTTTGAAACATTTTCCTATGTGTTTCTTTCCACATCTTTGACACATAGGTTCCTGAACATACTTACCTTTATGATTATTACCTGAACTTCCATAGGGATTTGTTTCTCTCACATACAATGGCTTATAAAAATCACTAAGTTTCAGGTGGTCAATCATGACTCCAGACATTTGGTTGAGGATACCAAAAGAGTTGTCATTGCAGCTCCCATATCATTCAGTTGTTCTTTCATTAAACCGTCACAGTTTTCTTGAAATCCACTTTTACTTTGGTGCCTGCTAGATCCAGCCATTTACTAAAACCAAAAAGGTCAGTGTGAGTATATCAGTAAAATCATCATATAATAAAGAGGATGATAAACACCAAGATATACTTATCCAAGTTATCTTAAACTCATTCTAACTTTCAAAAAAAACAATGACTCTATCTAATATACTAACCATTTCGGTTATACACAACTTGTCACTTTTTCATAAACAACACTCTAACCTCTAAAGTTATCTAAACTGACCTCTGATAACAACTATAAAGCCCCAGCCTTAAACCTTACTTAATCTTAAGTTACTATAGGATTATAGATTGAGGATCTTTTCAGGTTTAGAGTTTTATAGAATTAGATCATAAAACATGAATTACATTCCACATTTAAACAAAGTGGTTACATAAAAGATAGTATTCATTTTTCCCATCAACGGAAACATATTTAAAATAAAACATGGATTCTTTCTTGACACTTCCTTGACACTATCATCATATCATGTACCATTCCCTTGACCTGTGAAAAACATTTCAAAAAACTTGGGATGAGCATAAAAATCTCAGTAAGGGATATAAAAATATGGAAAGGAAACATGAGAGAACATGTACATAAGAATGAAATCATAATTTACCCATAAAACATAATAACTTTAACATACCTCATCAAATCATGAATAAATCATATAAATCATAAGACATAAAGGTAACTTGAGGCATTCATAACATTCTTACGTAGGGAGTAACCCTCTTGGTTACGTTTGGAATACCCATCACAATATATTCCCTAAATCTCTTCAGAGAAACCTTAACGTTTAACTCCTTCGCGTAGCACAATGCATTGGAGAGCTATATCGGGCTCACCCGCCCTTAGTTTATCACAGAACCACCGGTCTTCATAAAAAATGCCCAAGAACCATAACATAATCATAGCACATAACTTAAGAATAAAATAAAGATATCATTCCAACATTGCAATAACAATATAACATTTTAAGATATTTAAATAATGAATCCATTCTAAAAACCATTTTTAAAACCATTTAAAACATTTAATAAAGAGATTTTTGAATCAAAGTGTCCCATACCACTTTGAAGATTTTAACATTTTAAACCATTAATATCCATATAAATAAATCCTTAAAACAATTTTGAAAACATCGATATTAATAAGAAATATTTATAAGAATAAATCATTAAAACATTTAAAACAATATTTTAGTTAAAAGGTTTTTAACAAAATGAGTGACACTTGAATAAAATAATTGAGGAATAACATTTAATCAGAAATTAATAATATCACAAGAATAAAGGGATGATATAATATTCCAAAGAAAAGTATATACACCATATAAGAGTTAACTGGTGCATAACAGCAATTAAGTCTCAATAGAAATGGAAAATGAGATGAAATCCATTATAAAGAAGGTATCCTTAAATTAAGGATAAATCAATCTCATAATTATGTGTGAAAAATATAAATACACCCAATATAAGTGGATACTAAGTGTAAAACAATTAAAGGTCATTCACACATATTCAAAGGATGACATATTCAATAAATACATGTTGATCCCAAAGAAATCGAAATTGGGTTAAGAAGTTCCCTTGGTAAAATTTAACAGCCTAACAACGTCACTTTAAAATTCATAACATTAGTTGATGAGCGAGAAAATGGTATCTCATCACTTGTACATAAAATTTACATCAATGAGGATATATAAGAACATATCCCAACATAAAAAGATATAAATTAAAAGACATAACAAAATAAGTCTTTTTAAAAGAGGAGTGTGAAAGGTTCCCTTACCGATTTGGGAAACTTTCGAAACGTACACCCCATGAAAGAATGTTCATACAATGAAGATGTAACTACCCATAAATGAGAGTATATTATACAAATATTAAAATAATTGGCTGTACATACACCACAAAAAAGGAAATAGTGTCCAATGTAGCATGAATCTCACGGGAATAAAAAGTGAGATGAAAATCCCCTTATGAACATTCGGCAGCCTAACGATGCCACATAAAACTTTAAAAAATGGATTGATGAGATCAAATAGAGTCTCTAATAATATTAATATAAAATTTACAAAAAGAGTAATATAAAAGAACCTCCCCCAACATAATAAAGAGGAACTTAAAGGAAGTGACATAAATGAGAGTACTTTAAAAGAAATAGAGAGGTTGGATCTCTTACGAAAATTCGGCAGCCTAACGGCACCACTTAAAAATTCTAAAAATGACTAGATGAGAGTAATATGGGGTATCTCATCATTTTAAAATACAAATTACAGAATGGTTAATTTTGAATAACATCCTCCAACATAAGAACATGGAGCATAAATGAAATGACATAAAAGAGGGTACTTGGAAAGAAAGAGAGAGGTCTGATCCCTTACCTCAAGTCCGACTTGACTCGATCTCTCTTTAATCTCCTAAATAATAAGCAAATGTTAATTTTTACTTTCTTAAGAACTTTTTTTTCAATTTTATTATTCCTTTTATACAACTCTTTTCCATGTTATAAACAATATGTAATCATTTGTGTTAATAAAGTTTGTTTTGTCGATATTTGGTACTTAAGTCAAAAATGGACTTCTTACAATTACATGTTGTTTATGTGGTCAAAGTTTCATTATATCTAGAATGATATTAATTATTTGGATATCATATATATCATATATATCCTGTAAATACATGTATTTATAATAGTACATATCATTTAGAGGTAAGAAATGAAATGCACCATTCATGGAGATGGTAAGCCGTACGTACGCATGAATGCTACTTCCATTTCTATTTCATATTTAATGGAATTAAAACATAATGATACATAATAGTATTATAATTACAGTATGGTATCATATATAATATTATTAAATATATCTTTTATGCATACCACATATGGTATTAACGAATCAAATCACTTTCAGGGGGCGGTAGTCCGCACTTCCTAAAATGAAGATATCACGTTTACCCATAATGGAAACCATAAAGGTATGCCATAAATGAAAAAATACATAAACTTAAGGAAAACATAAACATATTATATATCATATATAAATATAGTGACATCTTAATGGCCACCTTTGAAGGTGTTAAAAGAATATTGAACAATCATCGTTTCGTGAGGTAGAAATTCACCATCCATAGAAACAATATGTTCTTTAACCATTAGATGTAGGTGTGTGTAAGTGTTGCTCGAATCCTTGTAATAAAAACATCCTAATATATTTAAGATACTGGATTTGTTACAAAAGAAATGAATAAAAAGAGTTTATGGGGTTGGAGAAGAAAAATAAAACAAAAGAACACAAGTGAAGACATTACCTTAAAATCAGGTAACTCTTTTTTATTTAAGCTCAAAGGCTTCCTTGGGAATAATTCTGCCCAAAGTGAGGCTTCTAGGAGTAAGATAGGGATGTGGAGAGACAAAATGGGCAGGTTTTGGCCGATCCAAAGGCTTGAGAGGTGTGTGTGTAAGGAGGTAGAGGTGGGGGCCTTTTATAAGAGGAGAGGAGGGGCACTCTTGGAAGGTCTTGAAAGGTAACATTATTATAAAATTAATTTCGAATTTTAAAGGTCCCACAATTATAAATTTTGAGTATAAGGTGATAATATTTCTAAATCCACACATCCAATAGGTTTTTGACATGTGTAGGTCTTATATTTTACATTATCCTTTCATTTTATTTAAATTGTTAAATAATGAGTTAATCACTGCATCATCATGATGTCATAAATAATTTAATTTATTTAATTTCTAAAAATTATAATAAAAATACTATGATGTAGGAAATCTTTTTATCTTTCCAATGACTATTTATAGTCAAAACTCTGTCTTGTATAACCCCATGTAAAAATTGTTTTAGTAAAATAATATATGTTTGTGTCATTTTTACTTTTACTTTAAATTAAAGGCATTAATGTCATTATCTTACCCAAGTGGCTCCATGGGGTCCCCAAAATCAACCCATGGGTTGTATTGGTCGGCCATGAGTAATAAAATAGGGTTAGGACAAGTGTCAAGTTATTTTAATTTTATTATAATATCATTTTACCTTAAATCACACTAATTACCTCTAATCGCGATTAAAAACATAAAAGTTACTATTCACCAAAAAAAATATTTTAATCCCATTGAACCACATTTTACACTCTAATGAAAACCATGTATATCGGATTTTTGAAATTAAAATCACAGAAGTGGTAAAGTATCATTTAAACAAAAAATCAGTTTTTTTAAGTACCACTTAGTGGTTTCACTATTAATAAAAAATTGAAGTTTTTTTAGAAAAATACCAAAACATCACCCTAAGCTATATTTGATATTCCAAATTCAAAAATGATGTCTATTTTACAAAATTCAAAACATATAAGTTACATTAATTAATTTAATAATTAATTCCCATTGTCAGAATAAATAGCTTGTTTTTATGAAACAATATATATCAAAAGATTGACACTAGTTTAAGTCCAATTTCAAAGTGAAATTAAATCCAATGACCACTACTGAATTAAATGGTAAAAACATATTCTAATTTCAATTTAAAACCAATTAAAAAGATAATATAATCATATAAATAAATTAGATTAAAAATGTGTTTTGAATTAAAGTACAACATTTTTCACTATTCATTAAAAAAAATGAACTTTATCGGAAAAATACAAAAAATCTACACAAAGTAAATTTTGATGTACCGATTCTAAAGAAGAATTTTATTTGGTCTAATATAATGTATAAGAGTTACCAAGACTATATTAAAGAGGGTTCACCATTAAAAGGTGATAAATCAACCTTTTAGTGAATTTTAGAGTATTTATGCTTAAAATTGAATTCTTTTCTTATTTTAAGCCTTTATCTTTTATTGGATAAATGTAAAAACATTTAACAAACATATATAATCATATTTTAGTTATTTCTATTCATTCCCTCCAATACAATGACTAGGCGTTATCTACCATTTAAAATAATATTATTTTATTATTATAGTGCAACATAAGATTTCAAAGAAACTCGTTGTTGCGTATTGGGTATGCCATCGAGCATAGAGTTCCCTTTAAAGTAATATCAATATTTTATTAACAAATATTAATAAATATGAAAAAGTCATATTATTTATTTACTCGGGATGTTACATGGGATCTGTGATGTTGTTGGATTGGAAGGCTACTTGGAATCGAAGATAGTTGTGGTTTTATTTTGGAATTATGACGGTGGATGACTTGCTTTCGGACTTGAAGTCAGTGGGTGCAGCTGGATCTGACCACATGGAACAACCCATGAGAAGATTTAGAGCTGGTTGTTCATCTTTGTAGAGATTTTCAGATTTGGTTGTCTGAGAGGGTATGTCATTAGCCATCGGATTGGGCCTGTACTTTGAGACATGACACTTGCTTGATGAACTGCTATGAAAAGGTGAAGAACTCCATCATGTTCAATTTCTGGGGTGGGGTTCCTCCATTTTGTTTGTCTAGTTTTTATCGGGTTGACCTTTAGGTTGTTGAATGTCCTTTGTCTATGATTTATGGGTGTCCCCCTTATTCCTTTAAAAGGGGCCTTTTCAATAATAATAAAAAAAATTGAAGGCCTTCGGGCTGTTGGCATGGTCCTGGAAGAGGTAAATTTACTAACTATGAGTTTTTTGTTTTATTTATTTTTCAAACTCCTTAAAATATTTTTTAAATATTTTAATATGATAAAACTAGTATCACATGTATAATTTGATGTAATTATATTTATTTCATAACCTAAATATAAATCATCCTCTATAAAATGGGATACTAAACCATTATTCATGTGTGTGACATATTATCATCATGCGAACCATTATCATTCGTTTTCCAAAATAACCTCTCATGACTTATTATAATAACATATTTAAACTATATATATATATATATGATATTTTTAAAATATTTATACTTTTTTAATTTATTATATAACACATACCTTCTTCATTTCCATTCTGTTGGGGATATAATAACGCCACTCGTGTTTACTGCTGGCTACCATCTCACGATGCGATGTAATTCGTTTTTCACAACCACTTTGCGTGGAAGGTAATAAGGATAATATTAATGAATATATTTGATATAAATGAGATATTAATTACATATATATAATTATAAAAATATAATATATCATTTTCTTTCATGCATTTAAAAATGAAACGTCCTTCGTGTACGAGTAGACTACCGCCTCCATGAAGCGATATGAATAATATTTTCATCACCACATAACAATAATGATATAATTAAGTATACTTAAATAAATTATATGTTATTTAAGATATTATGATCATTATTTAAAGTCAAAATAGTACAAAAATTCTTTTCATTTTGATCATTGAAAAATAGAAATGTTACTCAGGAAAACGTACAATATTCCGTCTCTCTGATCGTAGTGTAGATAATTTTTACTAACCATTATTTAGTGATTGGTTTTAAAAGTATAATTGATAAATAAATGTTATAATTATGTCATATTAAAATTATTTATATGTTGAAATAATGAAAACTTTGACCATGGTCAACACACTGAATCTGTTTTGAAACAATGAGTCGAACATACTCAAACCACCCAACGTGGACCTAACTAATTAAGTATTAAAATATGTAATTATAAATAAATAAAATAAATTATTTAAATATAAGGTTTTAAAATTATTAAAGGTAAAAAATAAATAAAATAATTTATATAATCTTATTATACAGGAGTTAAAGGACATGCCTGGAAAGCCTGGACACGAGGTGAGGTTTTTCTCATCTTACTTTTACTCTTGTGAGACATATGCTATATTTGCTGATTATTTATATTTTTTTTGTGTATATACTTCCCCTTTTATATGTAATATCTTAAATACTTCATCAATAATGGTATGTGAAGTCTCAATTTTAATTATTTCATCCAAGGCGATTTGAATTGAATGTTTCCATGTGGTAATGAATTTCATAACTCTATTTCTTTTCATTGGGTTAAATTACTTCTTTATTGTTTTTAAAATAATATTATTATGTATGTAAATAATTTTTATTATATTAATTTTTATTTTCAACTATTTTATATTGATTTATATTTGATACACATAATCAATTAATTAATTAATTCTTAAATTCAATGATATCATTTTTTAATGGTTTTTCATCTCAAATTCCCTTTCTTTGAGACATACATTTATGATATGCACCTATATTAATTTGTGAGGTTTATATACTTCCCTTTTACATGATATATCATAAAAATCCTTTTATTATGATATTTAATGTATAATTCGAGGTTGTTATTCTACGAGGATTGCGATTTAAGAGTTACCAAAGTGGAAAAGGATTTGTGCTACAATCTCTTTTATTTCATGATTGTTTATGTTCAAGGTTACTTTGTAGAAAAGCATATGAAATTTATTTTGGTGAACCAAATATCTATCTTATACACATTTTATTTATGTGGTTAACAAATTTTATTTCAATTTCCTCCCTTATTGGTTGAATAAATATCAAGAATGTTATTTCTAAGTGATACTATTCTTATATTTTATTTTAGATCGCGTATCTTTTTCTTCCATATCCATGTTTTTTAAAATGATTTAAAAAAATATTTTTTTTAAAAAATTATTTCCCAAACCCATTTTACATGATCTTTTACCTTATTTTATAGGTTTTTGAAAGGAATTTTCTTTATGTTTTCCAAATGGGTCCCTTTTGACTATATTTTTCAAAATGTTTTGAAAGGAATGTTTATTTTTAATATCTATGACATGAATGGATTTTATTGAAATAATGTACACTAATTTCCTTGAATCTTCCTATATATTTTTCCAAGGTTTTTTTTGAAATAAAAGGTTTTTCAAAAAAGTTTGTGAATTTTTATTTTTTAAAAGTGATTTTCAAAATGAAATGTTTGTTTTCCTCAAAAATGTATTTAATGACTATTTAATGGTATTTGCATTCATAAATATCAACAAACCTAGTTGTAAATTATTATCCAATGGGGATGCTTTGAAATGATACCATCCTCATTATTTCTCTGGATGGATTAATCTTGTTTCAAAAATATTTTTTTGGAACCAGTTTCTTTTCCACGGGTTAATCACATTTCAACAAGATTGTCATGAAACCCATTTCTTTTCCATAGGTTAACCATGTTTCATGGATATTTTTATAAAACCAATTTATTTTCCAGATTTTAATCATTTTTTACTGAGATTTTCTTGGAACCCATTTTTGACTGGTTAATCAAGTTATGAAAGGAATAACGATTGTTTTTATGAGTTTATGATTAAATGAATGTTCTGTGTACTTTTTGGATGATATGATTATTGGAAATTACTTATGATGATATTTGGATCTATTATAAACCAAGGAATGGTGGTTCTATGATAAAACAAGGATAGGTGGTTCCATTATAAACCAAGGATGTGTGGTTATGTTATTAATCAAGGATGTGTGGTTTCGTGATAAACCAATGTCGGGTGGGTCCGTTATAGCACTCCAATGCATTGGGTACTCCATAGAGGGGAGTTGACCATATTGATTGTTCCATTTGTAAGAAGTGATGTGAATATAATGTTACAATATACCAATAATTTTTATCTATACTTGATATGGGTTTATAATGTTTCTTATGATCAAGATCGATAACACATGGATCATGATTATTGATTCTGATGACTCTTGCCTTTGTTAAATCCTCGTTTTATGTTTCTATGTTTTATTATATAGTTATTAATGGGTATGAATAATTATAAATTACACCCATTCACTATTATTATGTCATCATACCCTTATTCTCTTTTTATACTCCCTGATGACATTTAATTATTAACACATAAGTTTACCCTTACGAAGTATTTGATCTCACCCTTCTTATGTTTCATTTTCCTTAGGTTACAAATATTGAGGTTGAAATAATTATGTGTAGAATGGTTTCATATATATGTTGACTATAACCTAATGTGGAATATGAAATGATGGTTATAGTGGGAGATGGGTTCATCTTTATGAATGAATTGTTTTTGAATCCATGATGTTAAGAGTTTTTCATAATTCTCTAAAACTCTAAACCTGAAAGGCCCTTGAGAATGTAAGTGATATAATATTTTTCTCTTGATGTTGAAAGTTGTGGATAATGAAATTTGGGTCACCTTCATTGGTATCAAATTTTGAAATGTAAAGTTTATGTTTTCAGCACTAGATCTGGGAGTGCGTGTTTGGGGTAGTTATAGTATGTGTATGAGTACGTATACGTGTATGTGTATATGTGTATGTATGTGTACATGTATGTATGTGTGTATGTGTATCTGTATGTATGTTTATGTAGTATGTGTATATAAGCATATGTATGTGCATACACGTGAATGTAATTCTATATATGTGTTTGTGTATACATACGTGTATGTGTATGTGTATGTGTATGTGTATATGTATGTGTATGTGCATGTGTATGTGTATGTGTAGATGTGTGTATATATGTGCATGTGTATGTATTTTCTTGCATGTGTATGTAATTGTATGTAAAGGTTAATAATTACTTATTGTTTTTATATAAAATCAATACAAAAGATGCTTTAATAATTAGATTTTTTTTATTATTTATGTATTCATTTTTATTCTTTTTTATGTTATCATATTTCATGTAATTAATGTTATGAATTAAAATTTTAAAAAAAATTATAATTTAATCAATTTTTAATCTTTTTTAATATTATTTCATTTTATATTATTTTTTTAATATATGATATTTTGCAATTTTTTATATTTTTTGAATTTCAATTTTTTTAAAATGTATACCTATTTATTCAACAAGTTTTACTATTTTTAGTATGTTTTTAATTTATATAATTAATATTTATTCATTTTCATTAATTAAGTTTTAATATTATTAATTGGTTTGAAATTTATATAATTGACTTTTAGAAATTCATTTTAATTTTAATATTTTTGAGTAGTCATTATAATTCATTTTTAATAATTTTGTTATTTATATAATCAATATTTTCTATTTATTGATTTTTAATCTTTTTTATGTGTCTTTAATTCATTTAATTAATGTAACTAATTCAATTTTTAATATATTTTTTTAAATTTTTAAATTTTATTTATTTATTTTTAATATTATTTAATTTAATATTATATATTCATTTTCAATATTTATTAATTATTAATATTTTTGGAATCTATTCATTTTTAAATATTCATTTATACATAATTATTTTAATTTTTTTTATTTTCAATATATTTGTGATTTGTATAATTAATATTTATTCAATTTTTTAATAAGTTGTAATGTTTTTAAAATGGTTGAAATTTTTATAATTAATTCATTTATTTTTTTTAAATATTTTTATAGTGTATATATATGTTATAATTCATTTTTAATAATTTTTTTGTTTATATAATATATAATATATATTTATTCATTTTTCGTTATTTTTGTACATGTTTAAAATTCATTTAACTAATCTTAAAAATTCATATTTTAAATAGTTTGTAATCTATTAAATTTTATTTATTCATTTTTAATATTATTTCATTTAATATTAATTATTTTATTAAATTTTTAATAATATATTTTTTTGTAATTTAACCACTTTTTAATATTTAATTATACATATTTATTTACTATGTTTTCATATTTTCAAAATTTTTTAATTGATATGAATAATATTTATTAATTTTGGATTATTAAGATTTAATATTTTAAATATGTTTGAAATTTATATAATTAATTTATTTTTATGATTTTTTTAATAATTTTACAATTTAAATTATTAATATTATTAAGTTATAATAAATTTTTAATTTATATAATTGATATTATTTACATATTCATTTTTTATGTGTTTGTAATTTATCTAATTTATGTTATGAATTTCCTTTTTTTAATATTTATTTAATTTATTCAGATTTATTTATTAATTTTTGATATTCATTCATTCATAATTATTTGTTAATTTTTAATATTTTTAAATTTTTAATAATTTTTAAATATTTTCATTTGAAAATATTTTTTTATAAATATTTTTTTATTAAGCTTTTATATTTTTATTATGTTTTTAATATATATAATTAATTTATTTAAATTAATTTTTTAGTATTTTTGTAATTTAAGTAGTTATTATAGTTTATTTTTAATTTTTTTACTTTTTATGTTATTTTTACTATCTATTTTTTTATTTTTAACTTTTTTTCAGTGCATGGTTAAGAATTAATAAATATATATTTTATCAGTGGTAAAAAATAAGCATTGAGAAATACCACTTTTATCAACTTTTTTTTAGCCCTTGTAAAAGTGATGATTTATCCGCGCAATGTGTCACACCTCAAGATTTTGGAAGATCACAATGTTCGATGGATTGTAAAACACAGTACACCGAGCTTAAACGAATCCTGAAATATAATTATATAACAATTATAATATAGTCGTTAAGTTTAAGGGTATTAATAGGGTTAACTACAATAAGAAAATATGTATAAAGGTTTTATATAATGAATTATTAATAGAAAACAAGTACTTAATTTTCAGTGAAATAATTATATACATCAAAAATATATTTGTTAATTTTTTTTTAATTTTTCATTTTATTTGTTGGAATTATAATTAATTTCTACCACATTTTGAAATCATATTTTATAAAAATGAGCATCATTTTTGAAATTGTCACATCAAAATTAACATAAAATGAAAATTTGATATTTCTCTGAAATGATTGAATTTTCAGTGAATAGTGAAAAATATCGATTTTTCAAATACTGTCATTTATTTTCATTAAATTAAGTAATTTAAAAGTACCATTAAATTTTGGATTTATCCTTAATGTAATATATGATGCATTTTATTTATAATAATCTGATTTGAATCACTGATTTTCATGATTTTGATATAGGATAATTTTTATTCTCAAAAACACATTTTTTCTAAAACCATTTTTCATTACGTTTTACGTATTTATATTAAAATTAATTTCTTCAACTTCTAGATATTGAATCTTACAAAATTGATACCATATTTGATTTCATGGGGCTCAAATTTGGTAAATAAGACATGTTGTTCAGAGTGAGTATCTCAAGAGGGGGTGAATTGAGTACCCAATAAAAAATTCTACCCATAATGGATTAATTTGAAATCTCCCAAATATTTAAATATGACCCAATTTATCAAAATAAGTAATATGATATAGATCTTAATCTTTCTAAAGATTTATATAAAGATTTATTAGGTCTTGGATGAATAATATACAATATTATTGGATCCTTTGAAATTAGTTTACTTCATCAAAATAATATGTGAACCCATATTAAGATAAACTATCAAATTATATATTTTGTTTATAGTTAAAAAAATTATAGTTTTAAAGATAAAAAGACTAAAAAAAAATTAAAGCACGTAATATAAAGAATAAATACATGAGGTTCATTATCAAGTCGATACTTAGTCCTATCTAGTTGGTGATCACCCACCACCATGCAGTTCATGTAAAATAAACCAGATGATCCACGACCTAGATCATGTTTTACAACATTTTACCACTATCTTGGTCACAATGACCCCTTCTACAATTATTCATGGGAGAAAAAATAATCAATCCACATAAATAAATCTAACACTTTTTTTTGTGGAATAAACAAATATGAAAATAGTTTGAGAATATATCGATTATATTTCAATTTAGCTTAGGAGATAGTGTGCATGTGATAAAAAATAGTATGCACAAACACTGCTCAAAATGTAATAAAAATAAATAGAATAGAGAAATCTAAAATTATAGAGTTTATAAAGGCTCAATTTGTTTCAATGAATCTTATGACTCATGATTTGATTCTATAGTAAATATTGATTTAGGTTATCTTGAAAGATTCAGAGAAACAGAGCATCATAGACTCTTATTCCATGACTGAAGGAATGCACTGAACGTGAATGTGTAGTTCGGATTCCTAGTCGAATGTTTTCAACAGGTGAGATCTTCTTGTTATCAATTTGGTTCAAATCAATGTATGTTCAATATGTTCAAGCTATTTTATTATTATTGGTCTACTTCATCGACTATTACATCTCTATTGGTTCATATCTATTTCACGAGGGTGCGTACTACACTTTTATTAGTAGTAGCAAGGAGAATATCTTGCTCAACTACTTTCTCATACTGCACATTCTAACACTCTCTTCCATGCTTTATGTTGATCATTTAAGAGACAATCATTAAAATAGTAAATAGTTTTATCATTAATAAATGTAGTTATTATAATAATGTGATTCAAAAAGACAAGTTAAGAAAATAGGGGTGGTGTCTTAGACTGATGGTGTCTCAAGGTCTAACGATTTGGAACTTTGGCGGTGTCATGATCTAGTGGTGTCATACTCTGGCGGTATCTCATACTTATCCAAATTTTTTCTATAATGATGTTGTCTCAACTAGTGGTGTCTGGTATGGTGGTGTGTAGTATGATGGTGTCTTATACTCAGTAACAATTCTACATTAGAGGTATGACATTGATGGTGCCTCATCCGATTGTATCTCATACTTATCCAAATTTATGTTCTAGCATCCTGACATCCTGGAGGTACGTCAACTAAGGATGCCTCATACTTTTTCAATTTTTCAGTCCAACGGTACGACATGCTAGTAGTGTGATATCTTGGAGGTATATCATACTTAGCGAGATATTTATTCTTATGGCGAGTCATAGATATTGGTGTCTCGAATTTTTGGTGCTAATCTCAATGGTGTCTCATAATTAGAAAAATTTATCACATATCTCAGAGTAATAGAATACTTTTAGAAAACATGAAACTCGTTAATAACATTAGAATCATGATTTTGTGATCATTAAAACAAAGAGGTCAACAATGTCCCCATTTTTTATGATTAATGTAACGGTCTGGAATTACTTCCAGTGGACTATAGTTGATACCTATCAGGGCACTCCATGGGCGGCTACACCCCCTGGGCGGGACACACCACCATCCCCAGTGGCATCCATTTCCACATGAAGCCCTTGGGCGGAGAGCCATGCTTCGTCCAACGCTCACATGTGAGAGTTCCCAAGGATCAGATACATTCCTACCTCTTTTGCCTCTGATACCAACTGTAGAGACCCGTATCTTGACATACATGTACATTACATTACTTTTGCGGAATACTTAGTACATAACAAAAACACACACACAAGGATCGTAATAGTTTAGTGTCTTTGGAAACTTGGAATAAAATCTTCTAATCGTTGTGAAAGATCTTCAACATCTCCCATAAAGATCTTCCTTTTTTTTACCTAAAACCTTTATTTATATCCTGGGGAAAAAAAACATAAAAGGGTGAGCTCAAATGCTCAGTAAGGGTAAACAAAAGAAATATCAATCACATCGTATTCATAAGAACATAACATTTTGGAAATCATAACCTGCAAAAGAGAGCATAATTTCATAACATGGGATAAATCATGGTAGTGAAATGTAATCACAATAATCATAACATAAAACATGAAACTTTTTGGCATTCACACATAATCATAGAGAATCATTTCTTGTTAGTCAAGACTCATTGCCAAGACTATCTTAGTGGACAAAGTCCCTTTCTGAATCGAGTAACCCTCGTTTCAGTCCTGTTTCACTGAACCGGTATAACCTACCATTCTAGCCATGTCTAACTCATGAGATATAAAATCTTTACCCAATGAATTGGAGGGAGATATAGGTCCCACCAATCTTATAATGAATCCTTTTTTATGTGTGCCACATAATCATAAACCATACATCATAGCGTAACCCATGTAATAAAAATGGGATCATGACATCATAAAACAATTCATATAAGATAAAGGAATTCATAAAAATAATTCCATCACAACATAATCAAATCAATGTAATAATAGGTATAAAAACAGAACCCTTTATTATCTTAGATGGAAAATAATTTTGATAAAACACTTGAACTCCATTCTTGAGGAAAATATCCTTTCTTCTTCAAAAACATTTTTCCTTTCTTAACATGTCATAAATCATTAAACTAAAAGAAGTTGATTAAAAATAAACTTAGAAACTTGTAAAGTAATCTTCTTTGAAATAATGTTTTTAAAAATCCATTCATGCCGTATAAGTAAAAAAAACATTCTTCGTACTTTTGTCGGAAAAGTCAAAAAGTACCTCGTTTGACAAAAGATTCCTTTCATACATATTACTAAAAACACACCGAAGGGTAAAAATGGATTTAAACAATTGTAGGTGGATGGAAATAATATTACATTTTGATGAAACATGGATGTGGATGATAAAATGCACCCCAGTAAATACTTACGAATAAACAATCTCGGATAAAAATGAGATTGTGATATTTCTCTTACCTTAGGTCCGATTTGCGTCGTATGTGTCCGAACCTCCTGTATAATGATTTAAATAATGTCATTGACTTATTAAAGAATCATATTCATTGTTATGATATCATATATGGTTCACTTATGACATTATATTACCCGTTCTTCTGTAAATTCCATGTTAAAGAAGCGTTTTGGGTAAAATCGTTTCATTTATCGTATGTGTTTTGACTTGTTGTTCTTGACATTATTATTACTTATATCATGATTTAATTACTTCCAGAATATAAAATATGATTTATATATCATATATATTCAGTATATATATATATAATAGATAGATAAATGAAATGAAAAACACTGTTCATGGAGACGGTAGTCCGTACGTACGCATGAACGCTGTTTTTCTTTCCTTATTGTCTTGAATGGAAGTAAGTAGATGACATACATATATATATATATATATACATAAATCCAGTAGCTTTATAATGTCATATATTTCATTATTATCTCTTATATATACTTTATAATCATTCTTAAATGGTTAACATGGAGAATGAATCTCATCGCGTCGTGGAGACGATAATCCGTACGTACGCACGAGCGATGATATCATTTCCATAAATATTGAATTGAATTGGAGTGGATTATACAATATATCAGAATCAATATGATGTTGTAATAACTATGTATAGTTATTCTTTACACCATTATACCCATCCATGTAAGGTGGTGGTGGAAAATAGATTACACCACGGCGTGGAGACGGTATTCGGTACGTACGCACGCGCGGTTATTTCTTTTTCCGTAGGATGGATAGATGGTGAAATAGCGTTGTTTCATACTTATAATAACATATCAGTATATGAGTGATACTGATGTTATTACTTCATAATGAAACAACCTATGAAGAAGAAGTGGAAGAAGAAATAAAGATGAAAGAATTGGTAACGGTAATTACCTCTTCTTTGAAGCGCCTCTTTGAGACCTCCTCTTAGGGCACTAAAATTGGTCTTTGAGGAAGACCAGAATATCTAGGATGTTTATAGGGAAGTGGAGAAATGATTTTGGCAGGGGTTGTCCTAGCTTGAGTGCTCAAATTGGTGTGAGGAGGAGGGGGAGGAGGTGTCCTTTTATAAGGGAGGAGAGGGGCACCTTAGGAATACCTCAAAATATTAGTTTATATTAATGTCAAAATCGGTTTATAATGGTTCCAAAGGGTCTTATTTCGAAGCTAAAGTGGGTATGGGTCGAAATCCTATCAACCAATAGGATTTAGACAAGTTTAGGGTATTATTTTAACCTTATCAATTAGATTTAACTCTAAGTTAAATAATTTAACTTTTACCGTGTCTTTTTGTTTTCTTTCACTATATGGTTAATACACTTACTATAACGTGCCAAAAAAACCCCAAATTGTTTATTATTAATATATATATCCTTATCTAAGTCGTTTGGCCGAACGTTATATTTTTAGGAAGAAAATAACAATTAATAATATAATATTTGATTTAAAAACTATTTTGTGTCAATTTTGACACTATTTGATATATGATTTTTGTGAAAGTCATAACAGAATTATATGTTCGAACCAAGTTGATTAAATCAACACTAATATATCATAGTAACATATAAAATTAGTGTAATTCATAAAAAGTCTCAAATTACATTCATTTGAGCATTTATAACATCAATTATGTTAATATTTCCTTAAAAGGGTAATTACTGCATCATCGTTGTGTCATATATAAATTAATTTATTTAAAGTCTAAAAATTATAAATAAAATATTATTATGTAGGAAATCGTTTTATCTTTCTAATGAATATTTATAGTCGAATTTATATTATGTATAACCCCATATTAAAAATGTTTTAGTTATTAAACTTTGATTTTAATTATTTTAACTATTCATTAAAAAAAATATTAAATGTCATAATCTAATCCAAGTGGACCTAAATGGTCATATTATATTCATAAGGTTGTTTTTGGTCGAATTTCACTTATACAATAGAATTAGGACATGTTTTAGGGTAATAGGAATATCATATTTACCCTTAGTTACCCTATTTACTATTAACCGTGGTAAAAAAAGTAAAAAGTTACTATTCACCAAAAATTATTTTAATCTCATTGAACCACATTTTAGTCCTTGATATTAACCGTGTCTGTCGGATTTTCGAAATTCCATTCACAGAAGCGGTAAAATTAAGTTTTATGCAAAATTCAGTTTTTAACCTACCACTTAGTGGTTTCACTATTCATCAAAAATTGAAAGTTTTCAGAAAAATGCCAAAATTTCATCCTAAGCTATATTTCATATTCCGAATTCAAAAATGAAGTCTATTTTACCAAATTCATAACATAGAAATTGCATTAAATAATTTTAAAATTAAATCTCGCTGTTAAAACAAATAGCGTGTTTTTAAGAAACAATATCTATCAAAAGATTGACACTTGATTATGTCTGGTTTAAATGTGAAATTACATCCAATGACCAACATTGTATTAAATTGTAAAAAGATATTCTAAATATACTTTAAAACAACTCAAATTAATAATTTATCACTATTAATTATTTTTATTAAAAAAGATGTTTTTAATTATAATTTAGTAATTTTCACTATTCATCAGAATATGAAAGTTATCCGAAAAGTACCAAAATTTCACCTTAGGATAAATTCGATACTCCGAATCCAAAAATGAAGTCCATTTTGAGAGCTAAAATTTCTAAAATTTTAAAATGTGGTTATTACTATTCATAACGGCTAGTTTTAATAATATTTTAATAGCATGTTGTTTCGTGAAACTCAGTATTACGTACTACATACGTTATCGAGGAAGGTTGAGATTGCATGTAATGCAAGGCAAGTCAAGGATGCGTGTTGTGCAAGCTCCTTTTTGTGTTGCGTACAACACAAGACATTAGTTAAATTAAAAGGAATATTTTTCATAAAATATTGGGCTATTACATTCTACCCCCCTTAAAATGAATTTCGCCCTCGAAATTCGTCGGGGTTATAAATGGTTTACTAATAGAAACCCACATCGTAAAAAGGAATAAAAAACCAATATTTTAAAACAAAAGTATGAAACTTAACGGTTACCCAAATAAACTAATCACTGGGTTTCCACATAGGTGAAAATATGGATATGGAAGAAAAATCTAACCATCATGTTCTGATGGAGAGTGGTAAAGAACATGGATATTGAAAAGCCAACAATCACAAATCCATAAATTTGTGACGATCTAAGGTACCATCTGATTCATCAGGTATAAGATCACTAGGACAACATTTTTGGTTTTCCAGATCATTTCCCTAAAGCTGAAAATTTGAATTAGAATAAATACTTTCTTTATTTTGGTACAATCTCACTGTTGTTCATGCCTTGAACAATTTCCACTTCATCTCTTAAATAAATGAAGTTGAATTTGTTATTCGTGAAGTGTTAGCAGATCATGTGATAGAATGACGAGTCATTCCATCTGTCTCAAACAAAAGGTTAGCAAAAATTATATACATAAGTCGATCTATAGTGAGATTAATCAGATATGGTTCCTAAAATGGACTTATACTTCATATATCATAGTGCTTAATATAATAAAACTAGTTTCTACTAAACAGGGACTTCCTGTAGGCCAGTGGTAGGCGATAAAGGCCAGTCGCACTTCGGTTGTGGGTTCGATTCCCACAGCCTTGTCCGAAGCGATGGGCTGTCGCCCGTCCTACAGGTTGTCCTTTTTCTAAAACTACATTACTATAACATCCCATCAATAATATCGAAAAAAAAATTCTATCCTTAAACAATACTCACTTATGTCCAACATAATCTATTTCAATCTTTAGGCTTATCCATAATACTGCAGTCCACTCTCATAACATAGTGAAAACGATTACCAGTGATTTAATACCATAGTTGATCCCCATATATCATAAGATATGTTTTTTTAGTCACATTCCAAACATTCAAAGTCCTTAATCATTTATTCTCTTGAATACCTTAGTGAAAACATGAATGCAGTTTAAAGTTAACACTTTGCACATACCAAAATCCTCAAAATTCTATACACTCAAACCATGATATCACTTAGTCCTTATATGAGCTCATGAATACTATTAAACATTTCATTTTCTCGTTTTCCCTTCATTATGCGCATATCATCTTATTTCCAAAAAAATATCTCAATCACTTTGAATACCACATCAATAAATATTGCAATACTCAATGATACAACATTATTTTGGAATCCCATTACATAAACACTTAATCATTCCACCACATCGTTTTCATATTCAACATTGCCAATAGTGATTGCATGTGACTTCCCTTTTTCCTTTTCCTTCAGTGGTTGCTCATGTTGATCATCACTAACCCTTGGATTAGGGCATTTATTAGCATAATGCCCCATTTCCTTTCACTTGAAGCATTGAAGTGTTGGTGGTGTGTTCTCTGCAGTGTTTGATTTATTCACATCATTAGAAACCCTTTTTCCATTACTTCGACACTCAGCTGCTCGATGACCTTCTTTTCCACACTTAAAAAATTTTCTAGTCCCTTTAAGACAATCTCCACCATGATTCTTTCCACACTTTGTGCATAAGGAAACATTCATCTTCTTTTCACCATTATTCTGAGATTTCTCCTTGAACTCCATCTTTCGTTTTTTGTCAAAACCATGAGATGGATATGTAACACCAACTTCCATTTCTACCTTGATAGCACAACGCACAATTTCTTCATAGCTACTGAAGTCTCTTATAGCTAATGCCCTTCGAATACTTGGTTTTAAGCCACTGAAAAATCGATCAACTTTACTTTCAGGTTGGATGATAATGCCAGATGCATACCTTGAAAGTCTTGTAAAATTCGCTTCGTATATACCAACAGATTCATCATCCTTTTGCGTTAGTTCACGAAACTCCTTCTCCATCTTTGTTAGAAGAATACGAGGGATGTACTTATTGAAAAATAAGTTCTTGAACTCGTCCCATTCCATGGACTCAATTTCATCTCTTTGCCTTGTATTCTTGATAAGATTCCACCATTGATCAGCTTCACCTTCCAAACGATATACTGCTAAGATGACTTTATCATGTTCATAACATTGAAGAACTGAAAATATCTTTTCAGTGGTACTGATCCATTGTTCAGCAACATGTGGATCAGAAGACCCACTGAAAGAAGGTGGACGTTGCCTCATGAAGGACTCAATAGAATATTGTTCCCTTCTCTGCTCATTTGGAAGTCCAGAATGATTCATAGCTTGTGTAAGTATAGCAATAAGATTTTTCACTCCATCTCCCATAACATTTGTTTGTTCAGGAGGACAATCATTGCATTGTCCATTGGATTGATCAACACGGTTCCTTCGGGTTCCAGCCATCGTCTAAAACCCAAAAAGAATAGTGTGAGAGGCAAAAATCATGCTAGGGAAAACAACATAATAAAGGGGGAGTACCTTCAATATCTAACATCTTAGGTTTAATTCTATGATCGTTAGCGTAGTTCTAGTACTATAACCTATACGTATACTTAACCTTAGGGACATCCCTAGACATACCGTAGAAATATCTCTAGGGATCTCACTATCGTTTTCGCATCCTAGTTTCCAAAGGTTGACTAAACCTTTCCTCTGATACCAACTGTAACGGTCTGGAATTACTTCCAGTGGACTATAGTTGATACCTATCAGGGCACTCCATGGGCGGCTACACCCCCTGGGCGGGACACACCACCATCCCCAGTGGCAGCCATTTCCACATGAAGCCCTTGGGCGGAGAGCCATGCTTCGTCCAACGCTCACATGTGAGAGTTCCCAAGGATCGGATACATTCCTACCTCCTTTGCCTCTGATACCAACTGTAGAGACCCGTATCTTGACGTACATGTACATTACATTACTTTTTTGGAATACTTAGTACATAACAAAAACACACACACAAGGATCGTAATAGTTTAGTGTCTTTGGAAACTCGGAATAAAATCTTCTAATCGTTGTGAAAGATCTTCAACATCTCCCATAAAGATCTTCCTTTTTTTTACCTAAAACCTTTCTTTATATCCTGGGGAAAAGAAAACATAAAAGGGTGAGCTCAAATGCTCAGTAAGGGTAAACAAAAGAAATATCAATCACATCGTATTCATAAGAACATAACATTTTGGAAATCATAACCTGCAAAAGAGAGCATAATTTCATAACATGGGATAAATCATGGTAATGAAATGTAATCACAATAATCATAACATAAAACATGAAACTTTGTGGCATTCACACATAATCATAGAGAATCATTTCTTGTTAGTCAAGACTCATTGCCAAGACTATCTTAGTGGACAAAGTCCCTTTCTGAATCGAGTAACCCTCGTTTCAGTCCTGTTTCACTGAACCGGTATAACCTACCATTCCAGCCATGTCTATCTCATGAGATATAAAATCTTTACCCAATGCATTGGAGGGAGATATAGGTCCCACCCATCTTATAATGAATCCTTTCTTATCTGTGCCACATAATCATAAACCATACATCATAGCGTAACCCATGTAATAAAAATGGGATCATGACATCATAAAACAATTCATATAAGATAAAGGAATTCATAAAAATAATTCCATCACAACATAATCAAATCAATGTAATAATATGGATAAAAATAGAACCCTTTATTATCTTAGATGGAAAATAATTTTGATAAAACACTTGAACTCCATTCTTGAGGAAAATATCCTTTCTTCTTCAAAAACATTTTTCCTTTCTTAACATGTCATAAATCTTTAAACTAAAAGAAGTTGATTAAAAATAAACTTGTAAACTTTTAAAGGAAGCTTCTTTGAAATAATGTTTTTAAAAATCCATTCATGCCGTATAAGTAAAAAAAACATTCTTCGTACTTTTGTCGGAAAAGTCAAAAAGTACCTCGTATGACAAAAGATTCCTTTCATACATATTACTAAAAAACACCGAAGGGTAAAAATGTATTTAAACAATTGTAGTTGGATGGAAATAATATTACATTTTGATGAAACATGTATGTGGATGATAAAATACACCCCAGTAAATACTTACGAATAAACAATCTCGGATAAAAATGAGATTGTGATATTTCCCTTACCTTAGGTCCGATTTGCTTCGTATGTGTCCGAACCTCCTGTATATTGATTTAAATAATGTCATTGACTTATTAAAGAATCATATTCATTGTTATGATATCATATATGGTTCACTTTTGACATTATATTACCCGTTCTTCTGTAAATTCCATGTTAAAGAAGCGTTTTGGGTAAAATCGTTTCATTTATCGTATGTGTTTTGAATTGTTGTTCTTGACATTATTATTACTTATATCATGATTTACATACTTCCAGAATATAAAATATGATTTATATATCATATATATTCAGTATATATATATATATAATAGATAGATAAATGAAATGAAAAACACTGTTCATGGAGACGGTAGTCCGTACGTACGCATGAACGCTGTTTTTCTTTCCTTATTGTCTTGAATGGAAGTAAGTAGATGACATACATACATATATATATATATACATAAATCCAGTAGCTTTATAATGTCATATATTTCATTATTATTTCTTATATATACTTTATAATCATTCTTAAATGGTTAACATGGAGAATGAATCTCATCGCATCGTGGAGACGATAGTCCGTACGTACGCACGAGTGATGATATCATTTCCATAAATATTGAATTGAATTGGAGTGGATTATACAATATATCAGAATCAATATGATGTTTTAATAACTATGTATAGTTATTCTTTACACCATTATACCCATCCATGTAAGGTGGTGGTGGAAAATAGATTACACCACGGCGTGGAGACGGTATTCCGTACGTACGCACGCGTGGTTATTTCTTTTTCTGTAGGATGGATAGATGGTGAAATAGGGTTGTTTCATACTTATAATAACATATCAGTATATGAGTGATACTGATGTTATTACTTCATAATGAAACAACCTAATAATAAGAAGTGGAAGAAGAAATAAAGATGAAAGAATTGGTAACGGTAATTACCTCTTCTTTGAAGCGCCTCTTTGAGACCTCCTCTTAGGGCACTAAAATTGCTCTTTGAGGAAGACCAGAACCTATAGGATGTTTATAGGGAAGTGGAGAAAATATTTTGGCAGGGGTTGTCCTAGCTTGAGTGCTCAAATTGGTGTGAGGAGGAGGGGGAGGAGGAGTCCTTTTATAAGGGAGGAGAGGGCCACCTTAGGAATACCTCAAAATATTATATTATATTAATGTCAAAATCGGTTTATAATGGTTCCAAAGGGACTTATTTCGAAGCTAAAGTGGGTATGGGTCGCAATCCTATCAACAAATAAGATTTAGACGAGTTTAGGGTATTATGTTAACCTTATCAATTAGATTTAACTCTAAGTTAAATAATTTAACTTTTACCGTGTCTTTTTGTTTTCTTTCACTATATGGTTAATACACTTACTATATCATGCCAAAAAAACCCCAAATTGTTTATTATTAATATATATATCCTTATCTAAGTCATTTGGCCGAACCTTATATTTTTAGGAATAAAATAACAATTAATAATATAATATTTGATTTAAAAACTATTTTGTGTCAATTTTGACACTATTTGATATATGATTTTTGTGAAAGTTATAACAGAATTATATGTTCGAACCAAGTTGATTAAATCAACACTAATATATCATAGTAACATAGAAAATTAGTGTAATTCATAGAAAGTCTCAAATTACATTCATTTGATCATTTATAACATCAATTATGTTAATATTTCTTTAAAGGGGTAATTACTACATCATCGTTGTGTCATAAATAAATTAATTTATTTAAAGTCTAAAAATTATAAATAAAATATAATTATGTAGGAAATAATTTTATCTTTCTAATGAATATTTATAGTCGAATTTATATTATGTATAACTCTATATTAAAAATGTTTTAGTTATTAAACTTTGATTTTAATTATTTTAACTATTCATTAAATAAAATAATATTAAATGTCATAATCTAATCCAAGTGGACCTAAATGGTCATATTATATTCATAAGGTTGTTTTTGGTCGAATTACACTTATACAATAGAATTAGGACATGTGTTAGGGTAATAGTAATATCATATTTACCCTTAGTTACCCTATTTACTATTAACCGTGGTAAAAAATGTAAAAAGTTACTATTCACCAAAAATTATTTTCATCTCATTGAACCAAATTTTAGTCCTTGATATTAACTGTGTCTGTCGTATTTTCAAAATTCCATTCACAGAAGCGGTAAAATTATGTTTTATGCAAAATTCAGTTTTTAACCTACCACTTAGTGGTTTCACTATTCATCAAAAATTGAAAGTTTTCAGAAAAATGCCAAAATTTCATCCTAAGCTATATTTCATATTCCGAATTAAAAAATGAAGTCTATTTTACCAAATTCATAACATAGAAATTGCATTAATTAATTTTATAATTAAATCCCGCTGTTAAAACAAATAACGTGTTTTTAAGAAACAATATCTATCAAAAGATTGACACTTGATTATGTCTGGTTTAAATGTGAAATTACATCCAATGACCAACATTGTATTAAATTGTAAAAATATATTCTAAATATACTTTAAAACAACTCAAATTAATAATTTATCACTGTTAATTATTTTTATTAAAAAATTTGTTTTTAATTATAATTTAGTAATTTTCACTATTCATCAGAATATGAAAGTTATCTGAAAAGTACCAAAATTTCACCTTAGGCTAAATTCGATACTCCGAATCCAAAAATGAAGTCCATTTTGAGAGCTAAAATTTCTAAAATTTTAAAAAGTTTTTATTACTATTCATAACGGCTAGTTTTAATAATATTTTAATAGCATGTTGTTTCGTGAAACTCAGTATTACGTACTACACACGTTATCGAGGAAGGTTGCGATTGCGTGTAATGCAAGGCAAGTCAAGGATGCGTGTTGTGCAAGCTCCTTTTTGTGTTGCGTACAACACAAGACATTAGTGAAATTAAAAGGAATATTTTTCATAAAATATTGGGCTATTACAATTAAAAATATGGAATCAAAGGTATTACAAATTTTTAAACATGATATCTAGGATAGTATAAATAAAAACATTGAATTCCAAGTAAGTGATGATGGTATTAAGGTAAGAGAAGAAAAGAATAATTATCAAAGGTAAGTAAAAAAGATATAAATATTAAAAATATATAGTATCAAACATAACATACAAACAATACTATAATAAATCATAAATTACATAAGTTTCTCAATATTCCATTAGAATTCTCATCCTTTTGGGATTATCAAAAAGGTAAACAAAATTAGAGTAAGTATAGTAAAGATAGTAAAAGTAAACAAACATAATAAGAAATATCATGGGCATTCAAAATGATTTCCAAGAAGTTATTACAACTCAAGTACAATCAAATAGAAACTATCTAAGCCATCAAAAAAAATGTTTATTGTTTGGTAGAGGGGTCCATTGGTTATTTGCCTTTAGATTTGGATTTCATTTTCTCCTTATCTGAAGTAGCAAGATTATTCCAAGGTAAAATAGTAGGAACACCAAAAGAGAGTCCATATATAGTATGAGGATGATATTACACAATAAAACTAGCCCGATGTTTTTCAAAACATGAGTAGGAGACAATGAAAAAGGATATAATTGGGTAGGAAAAGTTTCTAAAGGGTCTCAAGAAACTCATGGTCTGAAATATAACCGGGGAGTAATTGGGAAAACTTATTGAGAAACAACTGCTTCAACATGAACATAAAGAAAAAAATTCATGATATTGATAAAATTCAATATGATTTTTCCACATAGTTTTATTTCACTACATAAATATGCCTTATCTTCCATAAAATAGTTCAACACCAGAGTCTTATCCTTGAGTTGTCGAACTTGCTCTTTGAAATCCTGAGTCATAGGAGGCATCCACAAGTTTTCATCTAAGAATTTGAAATTTCCATCCATTGAATGATTGGTATCAATTATAAAGAGATAAAACTTTATACACATAGTTATATTTTCCCTTCCATCTTTCATGTCACAGGTATATCTAGTAATCAACTTGAAAACATGATCATAGTAATATTGAATTCATATCAAGGTCTCTTGGGGATGATCAATGACACTACCAAAAGCACTAGTTGAAGCATCTCTCAGATCATCTCTAGTAGATGTCCTTAACTGATCAACATTAAGCACCAATGGAAGACAAGCAGTATGAACATTAGTATCTAAATATGTATCCTCAATAATTTTAAGGATACCATTCATTTAAACTTTAAAATCAGATCTCAATCCTTCAATATATGAATTGAGGGATTCCAGTTCACCACTTATCTTCTTATTCTAAATATCTGTCTCATAAATGTGATGCATTATATTTGGTTTTATGTGGATAAAAACCAACTCAAATATATAATGGTAATCACTTTGATTTCATTTTTATAGAAGAGGATATTTATTCTTTAAACACTTATGAAATTTAGATAGAATATTTTCAAAAATATTTCTCAAGTCATCTTGTGTGACTACATCCAATGGAATAACATGAGGATCTGGAGTAACTAATTTAGGAGGAAGAGGTGTCACTAAGGAATCATTTTCTATCAAACCATCAAAGTCTACTTGATTTATCAAATATCCCCCAGGATCACCTTCAACTTGAATCATAGGTACACCATTCTTTGGTGGACTCCTTAAAATACTAGAGTACATTACCCATTCTTCAAATATGGGATCAAAGCATCTCCTAGAAACATCATCAACTGCTTGAGAAATGGTAGGAGGGACTAAAACAACAGGTAAAACCACCACTCTCTCAAAATTTCTGAGAACATTGGAACTCTCTAAAGATACAAATTGTACAACGACTATAGGGATTTCTTTTGATTTTTGAGCATCTAAGATCTATGCAATAGCACTGGGAGACTCACCTTCAAACTATTTACCAATAGTAGGTTCATCAAGTATCTAAACATCCTTTTTTCAAATAACATCAGTAGATTCAACCTCCAAATTCTCAACCAAAGGAGGCATATGAACATTTAAATCAACTAATTTTTCATTCCAAAATTCTTCCTCAATAAGCTCATTTTTCTCCTATTCAGCAACACGATTATCTATAATAGAAACAACTCCCATCGACTCATCCATATAAGAATCATAAACTTTTTTACCAGTGGAAACAAATATGGAATCGAATTGATCAATAGATGGATCTTTATAAAATATTTCAATAGATGGAGATTTCTCCTTCTCAACAAGTGAAGCCTGATGCTCTAGAGGCATCTATACTTCCTTTATATTAATTAATCCACTAGAACCATTAATATCAGAATCACTATCATCACCTTCATCAGTCTCATTTCTATTATCATTTTCACCATTTCCATTTTCATCTTCTTCTTCCTTATTATCATCATCATCCGCCTAAGTTGATTTGAAAATTTTATACTACTCCTATCTAGAGACCTTAGTCTATTATTCATTACTTTTGACAAATTTATCTATTTTTGGAAGTATCTTAGGTGGAATTGGATCACCAAATTTAATGAGATAATATTTGGGAGACAAGTCAATATCACTCCTTATATCAAGATATGGTTCATTTTCCTCTTCTTTAGAAACACCTTCTTCTTTATCCTCATCTGGGTATTTAACCACTTCATCAGGCTTCCAGACTAGATCAACTCCATCCGTAGGTCTGGTTATATGATCAACAAGATTATACTCAATATATAACTTCTCAGAATCTCCAACCCTCTATCTTTTCTAGGGGTTCCAACTGATCTTCATCCTTGAACTAGTAACACTTGTAAGACAAAAACCACCACAATATAAACTAAACATTTCCTCCCCATCTAATAGGGACTTGACCTTCAACATTGTAGAAATAATCATTGGGTAGATCAAATAATTAGATCTTGATGATGTCTTGGTAATCTCATACATATAAACCATGATATATCTACAGAGACTGATCAATTGACATTATGGGATAAGAGATAAAAGATATATTTCTTTGTATTTTAGAGTTATAAAATCACCTTTTTCTTTGTAACACCCTAAGCTTCCACAGTACGCTTCTCTTTGAATAATAAAATAGCGTGTGTTGTACTCAACTTCGAGTTCTAACACACCACAACCAATCAAACTAGCTGTTATGAATAGTAATACCCACTTTTTCAAATTTTATATATTTTATCTTTAAAAAAGGACTTAATTTTTGGATTTGGAATATCAAAATTAGCCTAGGGTTATTTTTTTGTATTTTTCTAAAAACATTCAATTTTTGATGAATAGTGAAAAACACTAAGTTATAGTTTAAAACTGAATTTTTATTTAAATATTTATTTATTTTATTTAAATTTATTTTTGGTCAAAATAGATACCTACTACCTATATAAGTTCAATGTAATTCATTGGAGTCATTTTATAATAATTTTAGATATATAATAATTTTATTGAACTTTTTACCATCTTTTACCCACCTCCTAGGTGCATTTGAAAATTCACATAAAACATAATTCTATCACTTCTATGAGTTGAATTTCAAAAATATGAGAGACACAATTGATATCAGTAAGTAAAATTTGATTCAATAAGATGAAAATATTTTTTGGCGAATAGTGACTTTTTACATTTATTTACCACAATTAATAGTAAATAGGGAAATTAAGGGTAAAAATGATATTATTATTACCCTAACACATGTCATAATTCTATTTTCTAAGTATAATTAGACCAAAAAAACCTTAGTAATAAAATATGATCCTTTAGGTCCACTTGGATTAGATTAGGAAATTTATTTTTATTTAATTCAAAGAAGAGTTAAAAGTTTTAAATTCAAAGTTTAATAACTAAACCATTTTTAATATAGGGTTAAACATAAGATAAATTCGACTATAAATATTCATTAGAAATCTAAAAAGATTTACTACATAATGTAATTTTATTTATATTTTTTAGACGTTGAATAATTTAATTTACTTATGACATAATGATGATGCAGTAATTACCTAATTAATATTAAAATAATTGATATTATGAATATCCAAATAAATGTAATTTGAGACTTTTTATGAACTCCACTAATTTTATAGGTTAATATAACATTTTAGGGCTGGTTAGATGATTTTTTGTCAAATTAATAATGCAGTTATGAATTTAGAAAAAAGAAAATACCAAATAGTGTTAAAATCGACATAAAAGTGTTTTTAAAAAAATATTATATTATTAATTGATATTCTATTACTAAAATTCTAAGGTTCTGACAAAAGAATTATATAATGACTGGTGTATCATTAATTAACCACTTTGGGTTCTCTTGGAAGTATATAGTATGTTTATTAACCATATAATATAAAAATACAAACTGACATGGTAAATGTCAAACTATTTAACTAAGCGTTAAGTCTAAAGGATAAAGTTAATATAGTGACCCAAACTGGTCTAAAACCTATAGGTTGAGTGTTGTTCGACCCATCCCCACCTTATCATTTAAATAATTTATTTATGAGCTATTATAAACCGAAAATTATTTTATTATAAAATAATATTTCTTGCTTTTCCTAAGGTGCACCTCACCCCTCTTATAAAAGTGAACTCCCCCTTGTCTCTAATTCACACCTTCAAAGCCATTTGGCTCAGCCAAACCCTGAACAGATACCCTCTCAACTCTCCTCAATTCATCCTAGAGGCCTTCCTTTAGTCATAAAGATAACCTAAGGAGCCCTTTTGATCAAATCAAAAGGAAGAACCCGAAGAAGAGGTAAATATTTCATCACCTCTTTCAAGTTCCTTTCTTCTTCCACTTCATTTTTATTTGTTTTTTACACTATAAAATAATAAATCCAATATCTTCTATATACTATGATGTTATTGTAAATATGGTATAACCATATTCATTATTCTATCCATCCTTTTAATGACATGTCACCATACATGCGTACGTAGGGATTACCGTCTCAACGTCGTGGTGTAATTGTTATTCAATACATTATTATATGGATGGGTATAATAATGATGTGTAATTGATGTAAATAATAAATATAACATGATAATGATACTGTATATATGATATACCATCCAATTATATATTATTTTAATATCAAAATAATGATATTGTCGCTCGTGCGTACGTATGGATTACCGTCTCCACGAACGCGATGAGACTCATTCAACATCGTATCCATTCAAGAATGATTTTCATTAGATGATTAAAATAATGTTTAAGGACTTAATATCATTCTAAATATTAATAAGATACATCCTATCCATAATAAACATTACTCACGTAACAAATCATATAAAGGAAAACGAATCAGTTAACACCCGAAACGATGAAAATACTAAGATATTATTAACAAAGAAGTGTTAAAAGATCATATACGATTATTTTATAATTTAATAACAATTATTTTACGATTATAAATGATGTTAACCTATGCTCGACAAAGGAAAAGTACAAGGTAAGGGTTAATTTTACAATCTCTTCATTATCTGATGTTGTTTATACACAATTATCTACTGGGACCTCTTTATCATCCACATCCATGTTTCATAAAAATACATTTTAAAACATTATTACTATTTTATAGACTATAGGTTAATGTAATTTATACGATTTTTGACTTTTACTCGTTTTCCGAACGAGGTCCTTTATAACCTTTTTGACAAAATTAAGGCAATAATGTCTTTTTTTAACTTATATGATGGATGTGGCTATTTTCTGCCGTTATAACATCATCGAAGCTTCACTTACAATATTATAACAATATTTCCAAAATAAATGTTTGCTTAAATGATTTCAAAATATAAAGAGATATTTCTCTAAAAAAGGTTTTTATTTCATTTATGTCAACATTATTTGATGGATTTTAAGCTTGTTTGAAGATAATTTATTATGATACAAAACCTACATATTGTATTGAAGGTTTTGTGATATGTTTGACTATGGATGTGTTATTTTTACACCATTCATGGTTTATGGATAAAGTATTGACATTTCATATGCTAGTTTTAATACGAATGTTTATACTATGTTTAAACCTTTTCATATAATGAATGCATTGGACTTAGTAAGTGACGGGTGTAGCCAGCTATAGCTCCTCAATGCATCAGTAGGTCTCATGAGACAGACTAGTGTCTTGGAAAAAGTCCTTGACAAAATCTTATTTGTAGTCTTGACACAAGTCCTTGTCTATGTGGTTATGAAGTCTGGCATTATGCATTCCATCATAATGAAAATGGATATTGATATTTCATGTGATTATTTGACTAGTAGAATATCCATGTGAATAATTAAATAGAATTATTTGATTTTATATTTGCCATATTATGCTTAAGTTCAAGTTTAGAAGGCTTTTTTTTATTCTTATACATTGCCTTAAATGTTTATGCTTATTTATAAATGTTTTCACTATATTGTTATCCTTACTGAGAATCTGAGCTCACCCCTTTGTATATTTTATTTTTCCCAGAATGCGAAGAAGTATATTATGACTGACCTGTAGGGATAGTCTATGAAATCACATTTTTCTCTATGTAAACAATGTTGTTGTAATTTTAAATTTTATGATGTAATTTAAACCTTATAAATGTATCTAGTACTTCCAAGGATACTAAACTAATCAGTCTTTCGAGAAATGATCTTTTGTGATCCTGAAAATGATACGTAATAATGCACCGACTCTGGGTAACTGGGGTTGGGGAGTTACAGTTGGTATCAGATGGAGGTTTAGTACAAACCTTGGAATCTATATTTAGAAAAACAATGATTAGAGAACATTACCCTAAGATATACATTGAGGATTAGTATAAAAGAACTTCCTAGAATTTTGGTATTGTAGATTTTTTGTGAGTTTTCCAAACAATACATCCCTATCTGGATATGAGCAGGTAGAGGAAGCTCTAGCAGAGATGTACCTAGGGGTAAAACCTGAAAACACCGCTTTGAGCTAGACTCGAATGAAGAATGGTGCGCGACAATGGGCCTTTCTGCACTCTTGGTTATGACACTCCCGGGGGATATTATTAGGATAATTCTAATTTTTTTTACAAACCATTATGAAGGGTTTATGAGTATATAATTTCTTAAAGAAAACATTTTTATGATTATGGATTATATCCATAAACTGTTCAATTTATGTTTAGTGTTTTACAAGTTTTTATTTATGTATTGAGATTCATAAACTAATCTAGTTTATGCCATTTTTTAGAAATGGTGCCTAGTAGAAGGAATGGAAACCATATCAATGCACGCACTCGGTGTAGGGATTTCCATCATACTAAAGATAATTATAGTGGAGCTGGTGATGCAACTGGTACTAATCAGCTAATCTCCATACTGGGACAACTCACTCAGGTTATGAATAATAACCTTACCCGTATGGAGAACCCTAATCCGCAGTGTGGATGATCAATGTTAGATCGCTTCATGAGGCAACAACCACCAACATTCAATGGGGGTACAAATCCACTAGTAACTGAGCAATGGATAAATTCCTTAGAGAAAATCTTCCATGCCTTGGGGAGTAGTGAATCAGAAAAACTTGTCATGGAAATTTACCGCCTCACTAGAGATGCTGATCAATGGTGGTCATTGATTCAAAACACAAAGGAAGATGATAAAGTATCAAATATTGAATGGATGGAGTTTAAATATTTTTTTTAGAAAAATACTTTCCTCAGGACCATTGAGTGGATATGGAAAGACAATTTCCGAGTCTGAGGCAAAAGGAGGATGAGAATGTCACAAAGTATGAAGCTAACTTTACAAGGTTAGAAAGCCATGCTGTAAATTATATATGTAACCCAAGAAGTTAGATTGATCATTTCTTTGATGGGTTAAAACTGTTTCTCTGTGAAGCATTGGTCTAACAATCTTTCTCGTCATACGAATACATTGTCTCATGTGCTATCAAGACAGAAAATTAATTCTCTATGTCTTATGACTTTAAAAAAAATCAAGAGAAAAAGAGATCTGTTGAACACTATATAAATGGAAATAAGGGGAATAAGGGAAATGTTGAATACCCATCCTGCAGTAAATGTGGGAAGAAACACCCTAGTACTTGCCTGAAGGGAATGAGAGTCTGTTACAAGTGTGGTGAATAATTCCACCAAGTCCGTGATTGAAAAGGGAAGAAAGATGATGTTGATTTTGAATAAAAAAATTGTAGAGAAAGGGGGAATTATGCGAATTACTGTCCTAAGTGTCAGGGGAACTTACCTTAGAAAAGGCCAAGGGATCAAGGCCAAGATTATGCTATCACCACTACTGAGGTTGAAGCTCTGAAAGATGTAGTGGTGGGTAATTTAATGGTTTCCTCAAGTTTAGAAAAAGCTTTATTTGATTGTGGATCAACGAATTGTTTCATATCATCCCAGTTTGCTAATAAAACTATATATTTACAATTCAATTTAACAAGGGAGTTGTCAGTTAAAACTCATAATGGAATTATCATTGCAACAAAGTTTTGTGAATCAGTCCCCATTAGAGAATATAAATGTTCTTTATCTTCGGATCTCATCATCATACCCATGATTGAATTTGATAGAATCCTCAGTATGGATTGGATTTCAGACCATGATGCGAAAATTTATTGTAATATGAAGAGGTTACAATTCTTGATGATGACAAGGAGTACCTTATCTTTATAGAAGAAACATCACCACCTAATTATTATTTAGATCCACCCCCAGTAGCTCAACTAAATTCAATTATTGGGGAGGAAGAGAATGAAATATCTATGGGTGAGGAATGAAATGTTCAAATAGAGTATGTCCCTATTGTGAAAGAATATGTTGATGTGTTTCCATAATATTTACCTGGAAATCCTCTAGAATGATAAATTGAGTTTTCCATTGATTTAATTCCTGGATCAAGGCCCATATCGAAGACCCCTTATAGAATGGACACTTTTAAATTAGTGGAACTAAAGAAACAACTAGAGGAATTGAGTAATAAGGGATTTATTCACCCTAGTGTTTCTCCATGGGGAGCCCCTGTCCTTTTTGTTAAGAAGAAAGATGGATCTATGAGGTTGTGCAATTAATATAGGGAGATCAATGCTATAACAATAAAGAACAAGTATCCCTTACCTCGCATTGATTATTTATATGACCAACTTCACAAATCTCAATAGTTTTCAAAGATTGACCTTCGATCTGGATATCATCAGTTGTGTGTGAAGAAGGAAGACATTCCGAAAATAGCATTTCGAACCAGGTACGAGCATTACGAGTTTATAGTAATGCCTTTTGGACTGACTAATGCACCCTATGTCTTCATGGATCTAATGAATAAAGTTTTCAAATAATATCTTGATGACTTTGTATTAGTATTTATTGATGATGTCTTGGTATACTCCAAAAGATAAGAAGATCATGAAAATAACTTACACATTATCCTGAAGACTCTTAGAAGACATGAATTATATGGGAAGTTTAGCAAGTGTGAATCTTGGCTTCAGGAGATATCTTTTCTTGGACATATTGTCTCTAAGGGTGGAATCTCTATTGATCCTTCTAAGACCAAGGCAATCCAAGAATTTCCAGCACCAACGACTATATCCGAGGTTTGTGGTTTTATTTGTTTATATGGTTATTATCGGCGTTTTGTCCAGAATTTTTCCCGATTGGCTAACCCATTAATGAAGATCACACGTAAAGGGGTTAAATTTTTTTGGACAAAAGAGTGTGAATAATTTTTTGAAGAACTGAAGATAAGTTTAGTCAATAATCTTATATTGACTATACCATCAGGGAATGATGGGTTTGTTATTTATAGTGATGCTTCAAAGAATGGAATTGGTTTTGACCTTATGTAGAATGATAGGGTTATTGCTTACACATAACAACAACTAAAAATTATTGAGAAAAACTATCATACTCATGATCTTGAGTTAGCAGCTGTAATCTTTTCTTTGAAGATATAGAGTCATTATCTCTATGGTAAAAAATGTGAGATATATACTGAACACAAGAGATTGAAATATATTTTCTCATAGAAAGAACTAAACATGAGGCAAAGACAATGGCTTGAACTACTCAAGGATTATGATTTCATGATACACTATCACCTGAGGAAGTCAAATAAGGTGGTAGATTCTTTGAGTAGAAAATATCATGGATTTTTGAACAAGATGAGAGTTTAAAGGGATCCTATTTTCATAGATCTAGTAAAGATGGATATGGGAATGACCACGGAAGGTGAAACATCAATTCTTTTTGAAATGGTTGAAAAAACAACTTTATTATAAAGGATAAAAAATTCTCAAACTGATGATGAGGAGTTTCAAAAGAAGATTAAAGTTGTGAATAATGAGATATTGAGTGACTTATTATATGAAGATGAAATTTTGAAATTTGGGAAGAGACTTTGTGTTACCAATATACCTGATCAGAAAAGGGAATTGTTGGATGATGCTCATAGTTCCAATTTCTCTATACACCTTAGTAGCACCAAAATGTATAGAGATTTGAAGGAAAATTTTTTGCGGGACAACATGAAGAGGGAGATTGCGGATTTTGTGTCAAGATGTATGGTTTGTCAACAATTAAAAGCTGGAAGGCAACAACCTAGAGGAGTATTGCAACCTCTTCCCATACCGAAGTGGAAATGGGACAATATTATGATGGACTTTGTCATTGGACTACCAATGACTCCTAGAAGGAATGATGCAATATGGGTCATTGTTGATCATCTTACCAAGTCAGCACATTTTCTTACTATAAAAGAAGATTTACCACTTGAACGATTAGAAAGACTATATACTAATGAAGTTGTAAGACTTCACAGTTTACCATTATCTATTGTTTCTAATCGTGATCCCCATTTTACATCAAGATTCTGGAATAGTCTTCAGCAAGCCCTAGATACTGAATTTCATTTGAGCACTGTCTACCACCCTCAAACTGAGGGACTATCTGAACGGACTATTCAAACCTTATGAAGACCTGTTGATATCTTTCTCACATGACTTTCAAGGTATGTGGGATCAATATTTACCTCTGGTAGAATTTTTCTATAACAATAACTTCTATTCAAGTAGTCAGATGACACCATATGAAGCATTATATGGAAAGAGATGTCACAAAACAACCTGTTGGGATGATTTTAGTGAAAGAAAACTCATAGGCCCAAAACTTGTGGAGGAAACGATGGAAAAGGTGAAGGTAATACAAACCCACATTAAAGCAGCTCAAAGTAGGAAGAAGATCTATGCTAATAACTGAAGGAAGGATTTGGAATTTCAGGAAGGAGATCATGTTTTCTTGAAGATATCTCCATGGAAGGGTGTTATACGTTTCGGTAAGAAGGGAAAATTGAGTCCCAGGTACATAGACCTTTCAAAATTCTTAAACGAATTGGGGCTATAGCTTACCATTTGGAAATGCCGCCAAGTCTCTTCAAAGTTCACGATGTATTCCACGTATCACTATTGAGAAAATACATGCTTGGACCAACGCATGTACTGACCTATGAGGAATTATAACTGGAACCTAATCTGTCATATTGCAAAAATCCTATCAAGATTCTTGATACAAGAGAACAAGTGTTGAGAAACCGTACGACTCTTCTGGTAAAAGTTCAAGGGAGAAACCATAAGATAGAAGATGCAACATGGGAACCTGAGCAACCTATGATGAAGAACCACCCGAGTCTTTTTATGCAGTAATATTTAAGAAATTTGGAGGACAAAATTAATTGAAGGAGGGGAGAATGTAACACCCCAAGCTTCCACGACACGCTTCTCTTTGAATAATACAATTGCATGTGTTGTACGCAACTTTAAGTTATAACACACCACAACCAATAAAACCAGCCGTTATGAATAGTAATACCCACTTTTTAAAATTTTATAAATTTTATCTTTCAAAATGGACTTCATTTTTGGATTCGGAATATCGAAATTAGCCTCGGGTGAATTTTTGGTATTTTTCTGAAAACATTCAATTTTTGATGTACAGTGAAGAACACTGAGTTATAGTTTAAAACCGAATTTTTATTTTAATAATTATTTATTTTATTTAAAGTTATTTTAGGTCAAAACAGATACATAATACCTATATAGGTTCAAATTAATTCATTGGAGTGAGTTTATAATGACATTAGATATATAAAAATTTTATTGAACTTTTTACCATCTTTCTCCCACCTACTAGGAGCATTTTCAAATTCACATAAAACATAATTTTACCACTTCTGTGAGTTGAATTTCAAAAATCCGAGAGACACGGTTGATATCAGTAAGTAAAATGTGATTCAATAAGATGAAAATAATTTTTGGTGAATAGTAACTTTTTACTTTTATTTAACACAGTTAATAGTAAATAGGGTAATTAAGGGTAAAAATGATATTATTATTACCCTAACACATGTCCTAATTCCACTGGTTAAGTATAAATCGACCAAAAACAACCTTAGGACTAAAATATGATTCTATAGGTCCACTTGGATTAGATTAGGATATTTATTATTATTTAAATCAAAGAAGAGTTAAAAGTGTTAAATTCAAAGTTTAATAACTAAAACATTTTTAATATAGAGTTACACATAAGATAAATTTGACTATAAATATTCATTATAATGATAAAACGATTTCATACATAATGATATTTTATTTATATTTTTTAGACATTAAATAATTTAATTTATTTATGACACAATGATGATGCAATAATTACCCAATTAATATTAAAATAATTGATATTATAAGTATCCAAATAAATGTAAATTGAGACTTTTTATGAATTCCACTAATTTTATATGTTAATATTACATGTTAGGGTTGGTTAGATGAATTTTTTTCGAAGTAATAACGTATTTTTTAATTTAGAAAAAACAAAATACCAAATAGTGTCAAAATTGACATGAAAGAGTTTTTAAAACAAATATTATGTTATTAATTGATATTCTATTCCTAAAAATATAAGGTTAGGACAAAAGACTTATATAATGATAGGTGTATCATTAATTAACCACTTGGGGTTCTCTAGGATGTATATAGTATGTTTATTAACCATATAATAAAAAAATACAAAGAGACATGGTAAATGTCAAACTATTTAACTAAGAGTTAAATATAAAAGATAAAGTTAATATAGTGACCCAAACCTGTCTAAAACCTACTGGTTGAGTTTTTTACCAATCCCCACCGTATAATTTAAATAATTCATTTTTGATCTATTAGAAACCGAAAATGATTTTATTATAAAATAATATTTCTAGATTTTCCTAAGGTGCCCCTCACCCCTATTATAAAAGGGAACTCCCCCTTCTCTCTAATTCAAACCTTTAAAGCCATTTGTATCGGCCAAAACCTTCCCAAATACCCTTTAAATAGTCCTCCATTCATCCTAGAGGCCTCCTTTAGTCTGAAAGCCAACCTAAGGAGCCCTTTTGATCAAATCAAAAAGAAGAACCTGAAGAAGAGGTAAATATTTCATCACCCCTTTCAAGTTGCTTTCTTCTTCCACTTCCTATTTCTTTGTTGTTTCCATTCTAAAATAATAACTCCAATATCTTCTATAAATTTTTATGTTATTATAAATATGGTACAACCATATTCATTATTCTATCCATATTTTGAATGACATGTCACCATACGTGCATACGTAAGGCTTACCGTCTCCTTGTCGTGGTGTAATTGTTATTCAATACATTATTATTTGGATGGGTATAATAATGATGTGTAATTGATGTAAATAATAAATATAACATGATAATGATTCTGTATATAAGATATAACATCCAATTATATATTATTTTAATATCAAAAGAATGATATTGTCGCTAATGCGTATGTATGGATTACAGTCTCCACGAACACGATGAGATTCATTCCTCATCGTATCCATTCAAGAATAATTTTCATTAGATGATTAAAAATAATGTTTAAAGACTTAATATCATTCTGAATAATAATAAGATACATCATACACATAAGAAACATTACTTATGTGACAAATCATATAAAAGAAAAACGAATCATTTAACACCTGAAACGACGATAATACTAATATATTATTAACAAAGAAATGTAAAAAGATCATATATGATATAGTATTAATGTATATGATTCTTGAATAATTTAATAACAATTATTTTACCATTATATAGGATTTTTACCTACCCTTTACCAAGGAAAATTACAAGTTAAGGGTTAATTCTACTATCTCTTCATTATCTGAGGTTGTTTATACGCAATTATCTACTGGGACCTCTTTATCATCCACATCCATGTTTTCTAAAAAATGTATTTCAAAACATTCTTACTATTTTATAGACTATGGTTTAAAGTCATTTATACCCTTGTTTGACTTTTATAACATTTTTATAAAGGAATCTTTCCAATGTTTTCCAAACAAGGTCCTTTATAACCTTTTCGACAAAATTAAGGTAAGAATGTCTTTTTTTTTAACTTATACGATGGGTGCGGCTATTTTCAGCCATTATAACATCGTTGAAGCTCCCCTTATAAGGATATAAGAATATTTACAAAATAAATGTTTTGCTTAAATTATTTCAAAATAGAAAGATATATTCCTCTAAAAAAGGTTTTGATTTCATCTATGTCAACATCCTTTGATGGATTTTAAGCTTGTTTGAAGTTAATTTATTATGATACAAAACCTCTATATTGTATTGAATGTTTTGTGATATGTTTGACTGTGGATGTGTTATTTTTACACCATTCATGGTTTATGGATAACATATTGACATATCTTATTCTATTTTTAATACAAATATTTATATTATGTTTAATAATTTTCATATGAGGAGTCCATTGAACTTAATAAGGGACGAGTGGAGCCCGCTATAGCTCATCGATGCATCGGTAGGTCTCATGAGACAAACTAGTGTCTTGAGACAAGGCCTTGACAAAATCTTATTTGTTTTCTTGGCATAAGGCCTTAACTATGTGGTTTTGAAGCATGAAATTATGCATTCCATCATTATGAAAGTGGCAATTGATATTTCATGTGATTATTAGACTAGTAGAACATCCGTGCGAATAAGTAAATGGAATTATTTGATTTTATCTTTTCCATATTATGCTTAAGTTCATGTTTAAAAGGATTTTTTTTAGTCTTATAAATATCCTTAAATGTTTATCCTTATTGATGAAAGTTTTCCCTATATTGTTATCCTTACTAAGCATCTGAGATCACCCCTTTCTATGTTTTATTTTTTCCAGGATACGAAAAAGTATATCATGAATGACCTGCAGGGATAGTCTATGGGATATCAGTATTGTCTATGGAAACAATTTTGTTATAGTTTTCCTTTTTATGATGTAATGTAAACCTTATGACAGTATCTAGTACTTACAAGGCTACTAAACTAATAAATCTTTTGAGACTTGATCTTTTGTGATCATGCCAACGATACGTAAAAATGCACCGATTCTGGGTAACTAGGGTCAGGGTGTTACATTCTTGGGAAAAGCATGTGCTACAAAAACTTAAAGATCAACCTACATTCCCCATTCGGCTCTGATGTGACAGGACTTTTGATTGTACTATCTCATGGAAACATAAAAATTTCATCCTCATATAAAAACAAATCACTAGCTTCTAGAATGATTCCTTGATAGTCATCATTAATTCCATCATTAGGAACACCTAAACATTTAACCCATTTATTTGATGAAAAACCAAAATCATGTCCTTTCACATAACTTTTGACCTAATCAGCACCATAATCATTAAATAAAAAATCTATATACTGATAAAACTCATAAAAAATATTAGGTTAGAAAGGTATTTGTTTGAATAAAACCACTCTAACCATCCCTGATTCTGGAGTACTTTGAGTACTAGAGACTTAATATACAACAACCACTTTGATTGAACTTCCTTTCCTGGTACAAAAAACATATTGGCAAGCTCCCAATTAACTGGTGTAACTAGAGCATCTATAGAAGGTGTACTCGAATCATTCTTATGCTTGTTAGATGATCTAGACTTAAAATAAGAAATCTCAAAATCATGCTTCATTCTAAACATACAGACTAGGTTGAACAATCTCAAGTGAGAGTAAATAGAAGGTTTGAAAATTTGGAGGCAAAGGGTTGCACTAGGATTAAGAGATAAAGATAAATGATCATCATGTATAGCTCCAGATATATTAGGAATAAACATTATACCATTTTATTATAATTTTGGGATATTAGGTATTCCTGGAATCAAATTAAAACCTCGAATAGAATTCAAATCTAGTAAAAACATGCATCAAGTTACAGGAAATAAGATAAAACAAAAAATCAAACGATGGTTCAAAATATTGAGAAATAGATAAAATTTGAAAAGGAATGAAAATCAAGGACATGGCTAAGAAGTTGTGTGAAAAATAATGGAATGACAAGCCAATGACAAGACATTCCAATAACACGACAAGCCAATGGCATGACAAGATAATAGAATGAAAATTCAACAACATGACTAGCCAATGACGCGAAAATCCAACGGCACGACAAACAAAATGGTATGTCATAGAGAAATTAAACTTAACCATAATTTATCATTATTAATTCTTGTTTGATATAATTCATTCTCTCAGAATTGAAAGGCTTAGAAAATATATCAGCTAACTGATGTTCTATGCCCAAAAATTCAAGAGTGATATCCCATTTATGAAAATGTTTTCTCAAAAAGTGATGTCTTTTATCAATATTTTTTCACCTGGAATGAGGAATAGGATTCTTAGAAATGATAATAGAATTTTTATTGTCACAGTTTATGGGGACATTTGAGAATTGATATCCATAGTCCAGTATAGTGTGTTTCATCCACAAAATTTGTGCACAGAAACTACATGCAGCTATGTGATCATCTTCATTAGTAGAAAATGCTATAGAATTTTTATTTTCACTACACCATGAAACTAGTAACTTTTCTAAAATGTGACATGTTTTAGAGGTTATTTTTCTATATAACATACATCCATAAAAATAAGTATCAGAATAACTTACTAAATCAAATTTTTTTCCTATAGGGTAAAACAATCCAAAATTGGAAGTATAACCGAGGTATTTGAAAATTATTTTGACAATAACTAGGTGTTAATATTTTGGTTTTCCTTGAAAATGATCACACATACATACACTAAACATAATACCTTGTCACCTAATAGTCAAGTAGAGAAGACTACCAATCATACCTCTGTAACTAGTTTGATTAACTAGTTTAATATCTTTATCATGATCCAATTTATAGGTGTCACTCATAAGAGTGTCACTACACTTAGTTATATCCAAGTTAAAATGTTTTAGAAGATATTTAGTATACTTTTATTTAAAATAATTTTTTTTTGAGAAATCTGAAATCCAAGAAATAATTTGATTTCACCCATTAAACTCATTTCAAAATAATTTTTCTTCATTTTAGAAAAATCAATATATAAAAAATTATATAAAGATTAAAAAAAATATCATCAACATATATTTTTAAAACTAATGAATCTTTTTAAATTCTCTTTCTAAAAATGGTACGATCAACAATTCCTTTTGAAAATATTTTTAAAGTCAGAAAATTGTTGAGTCTATCATACCAGGATCCAAGAGATTATTTTAAACCATATAAATCATTAGATAATTTAAAAACGTGATTTGGAAAATGAGGGTTTTGAAAACTAGGGGGTTATTAAAAAAACATCCTCAACCATAAACTATTTACGAATTCACTCTTTCCATCCACTTTATAAATATTTAAGTCTAGATGTGATGTAAAAGCAAGAAGGATTATTATAGATTCAAATTTGGGCATAGGTGAAAAGGTTTCCTCATTGTCGATTCCTTTTTCTTGACTATAAACTTCTGAAAAAAGTCTAGCATTGTTTCTAACAATAGTTCCTAACTCATAAACTTTATTACTAAACACCCATTTTGTTCTAATAGTCAAGGTTTCCTTGAGTCTATTTAAAATCTCCCACAGTTTGTTTATTTCAAAATGATTTAATTTGTCTTTCATTACTATTACCCATAATTCATTATTAATATATTCATTGATGTAGTTAGGTTCATGATGATACAATAAATACTGATTTTCAACAATATTTCTAACATGATATCTAGTTTGTGTTCCTCTATTTAGATCACCTAAAACCGCATCTAATGTGTGGTACTTAAAGGTTATAACAGTTCTAGAGAAAGAGGGATTGGTTACTTCTGAATTTTCTAGTCAATATTCTGGATGTTTTGGTAAATCAATAGAACTAGATGATTTTTTTCTTATTTCACAGAAGATTCTAAATGTTTAGAATTTAAATTCAGAGAAGATAAATCATCCTCGAGGTTTTATAAATAGGTCTTAGGCTCATGTGGATCAATTTAATCAAAATCTTAAAAGGACTAATTTTTATATAATTTTAGACACATTATTGAAAATTATATTTGATTTTATAGATATTTAATAACCAAGGAAAATTCCATCATCACTCATAGAAGAAACTTTGTCAAGATTATTATCAGTTTTAAGAATAAAGAGTTTATAAAAAAAACTCTAAAGTAATTAACCTTAGGTTTCTTATTTTTCTACAGATCATGAGGGGTCTCCTTAAGGATATGTCTTATAAAAACTCTATTGATGATACAATAGGCTGTATTGAAAACTTCTTCCAAAAAATAGATAGGTAGATCATACTCATTTTCTAAAGTACTGAATATCTCTTGTAAGGTTATATTTCTCCTTTCAACAGCTCCATTATACTACTGGGTCCTAAGAGTAGAGAAGTTATGAGTGTATCCATTTTGTGAGAAAAATGATTCAAAATATTTATTTTTAGACTCATGAACATGGTCACTTCTTAAGGTCTTAATCCTATGTCTACCAAGATTTTCTACAGACTTAGAATACTTGGTAAAGTTAGAGTATGCTTATCTTTTTTGAGTTAGAAAGTATACCCATGTAAACCTAGAATAGTCATATATTAGAGAATTAACATAGTGCTTACCATTAAGACTTTAAATTCTGTAAGGTATAAACAAATCCATGTGAACTAACTCAAGAGGTTCAGAAGTTGACACTTATTTCTTTATTTTAAGAGAAACTTTGTGTTGTTTCCTTTTTTGATAGGGGTGACATACTTTATCAGATAGGAACTCAAGCTTAGGTAGATCCCTAAATAACACTTTCCTAGTATGATTCCTTAGTGAGTGAATGTTTCAGTGGCCTAGTCTCTTATTCTAAATCCACAACTATTTGTGAAAGGCACTTAATCATGAAACATTTTGATAAACTAAAGAATTAAAATCTACAACATAAACATTGTCATTTCTCAAAGAAGAAAAAACTAAAATATTTTTAGACTAAAATAGATTATAAGAATCATTCTCAAACATAACATAAAATCCATCATCACAAAATTGATAAATTTATAGAATATTATAATTTAAACCATAAACATAAACAACATTAGAAATTAAAACCGATTTTTTTATCAATCTAGCCTATTCCGAGGATCCTTCCCTTAGAATTATCACCTAAGGTGACATGTCCAACATAAACCATTATGAGGCTCATGAAGTATGAATAATCTATTTACATATGTCTTGAAATCCCACTATCTAAGTACCATAGAATTCTATTGGAGGTCTTCAAGTATTTTTACTATAAAAAGTTTTTTAAACAAGAAATGATTTTGGTACCCAAATCTATTTGAGTCTAGAAATGTTAGAAAATAGAGATTTTGGAACCCACAACTTCCTCATAGGTTTAATATAAAAAAATTCAATATTTTTTGAAATAAAAACTTTTTTAAGTCCTTTTGAATAATGATTATCAGTAGAACATTCATATCTGGATTGAGGAATAAATGTTTTGTAGATATTCTTCTTTATCCGGACTCATATCCTTTTCCAGTAACATATTTAGGTGCAACTTGATTTCACAAAATTTGTGTGAGTGTATCTCTATCATTTGTAAATTTTTCTAGATCTTTCTTCAATTTCTTATTTAACTGTTTAAGTTCAGTGTTTTTATTGATAAGTTGATCATTTTTCTCCTTTTTTATAGAAAGTTTGGATTTTATATTTACAGTTAGAGCATGCTGCCTTTTAAAAAATTTTTTACTTATCTTTTAATTCATTAAAGGTATCTTCTATCATACTTTAGTTTTAAAATAATTCTTTATTTGACATATTATCATCTTCATGTTGTCCATTTTCAGAATCATCAGAATTATGCACAGATAAAATATTAGTAATAGTAGGTAAATCAAGTACCTAACTAACTTTAGTTAGGAAACACATATTAGCTTTGTATAGATTCTCTTCAGGTGATGCATCAGAGTCAATGGAGCTATCCTTTAAAGTACTCCATGGTTTCTTTATGGATTTTTTTGGATATCTTGTCTTTAACCTCATATTTTTTTTGTACTTGAGCTTTGGATAGTAAGATTTTATGCGTCTTTTCCTCTTACATTCACAACAAACAACTTCTCTTGAATCATCATACTTATTCCAATATTTCTTATAATTTCCTCAATTATGATACATGCCTTTTTAATATAACTTTTTGAAGAACTTATTCTTCCTATTTATCTTCATAAATATTCTGGCTAGGTGAGTCATCTCCTCATAACTATCAGGAGGAGATTCACTATAACTGAAACTATATGCTTGTACTTTTTCTTCCTCTTTTTTACATTTTTAGTCTAGGGGAAGTAGTCATGAATGCTACTGACATTTGTTTAGGCTCCTAATCTTCTTCATAGTTTAATTTCAATTCCTCTTCTATATCATAAGTTTTCCAATCATCTCTTTCATAGGCAATCTACTTATATAGCACAATTCTATGATTAATACTGATGTGCCTCTCTATCTTTCTAATAGGAATATAAGTAATCACATTATATTATCCTTATCATATACTGGTTTTCCATGTGAGCTCATTGTGTTTAAAATATCATTGAACCTATGATACAAGTCAAAAATGGGTTCATCGGTCTTTATTTTAAAATTATAATATTTAATAGTATAAGTATTAAGCCTCATCCCTTTAACATTTGAAGTTACCTCATTAGAAATAGACAAAGTGTCCCAAATTTCAATTGCTATTTTAAAAGAAGAAATTTAATTAATGTACTCATCTCTTAAAGAATAGTAAAGGGAATTCGTAGCTTTATAAATGTTATTGTATGCTAATTTTGTTGGATAATCGAAAGTGATTCTAGTAGTATCAGGTATAACATATTGATCTTCTATAGAAGACCAAATATTAAAACCCATGGTCTTTATATGCATTTTCATTTTAATCATCCATTGAGCATAATTTGTACCATTAAAGAAAAGAGGTCTGTTGGTAGGAGAACATTCTTGTTGATTATCCATTTAAAGAACTAAATTATGAAATGATAGAAATTATGATCTTTAAAGTACATCTAAAATCACAGTTTAATAGAATTTGAAAACATTAATACCAAAGAATGAAAATCCTATAATACCAAGTATTGATCGGAGTATCTCAAGAGGGGGTGAATTGAGTATCAAATAAAAATTTATGTCTAAAATCGATTGACTCCTAATCCCCCAAATATTTAAATTCGACCCAGTTTATTAAAATAAGTAGTATGATACATATCTCAATCTTCATAAATATTTCTCTAAAGATTGATTACGTATGGGATGAATAATATACAATATTACTGGATCCTTTCATTACAAGAAATGTGGGTATTTGGGATGGGACACTAACCTATTGCAAATAGTCCATCAGAATGGTTTTTTTGCGACGGGAGCACCGACCCATCACAAATAATAAGGTTTTTTCGACGGGATGATAGTTCCCATAGCCAAAGGTTTGGCACAACTTTTGTGTCTGTTGATGCTCCTTTTCATCACATTTTCTAAAATAATGGAAAGGGAAATGACTTAGCACAAATTGATTCATCCTTTGAAGAAATCATCAAAAATCGACAAAGGCATGAACAAGGCTTCAAAAGCACAAGGGTCGCGCAAGTTCCCTCACTTCCGTGCAAGTATACTTGCATGCCACCTAATGGTTGTGCAAGTGACTTGCACGACCTAAAGAATAACCACTCGGGGTCTTCTCCAGCCTATAAATACCCCCAGTGGGCCCCCCCATTTCGGGAGGAATTGTTTCCAGAATTCACAGATAGAGCTCTGAACGTCGAAGTCTCTTCTTCAGGTCTTCCAAACTCTTATAATGTAATTATTTACCTAGAATGGAAGGTCTAAACAAGAGAAGTAAGTTCTATGGTTTAGAATTCACTAACACTTGCATGCCTAAGTGGTTTTACCCTTAAGGGAAATGAACACACTTGCATGCCGCCCTGCTTCTTCATCTGAACTTGCGTGCCATCTTCTGGAAAGACTCTAGGGATAATACCAAGGGTTTGAGCCAAGTATCACCCAAGTATTACTCAAGGATTGAAAGTTGCACAAGTACCCATGTGCCGCGCAGGTATACCTGCGCGGCTAGGACTTGCGCGCCCACGTAGCACCTGCGCGCCTGCCTGGACTTGCGCGCCCCTCCCTTTTTGGGTGCCTTTCCTGCCCATTTCACCCCTATTATGTCATTCCACCTATCATATTCAAGATTCAGTCCTCAAGAAACTCTTCAAATTCATTTATGGAATGATTTCTTAATTTGGATTCCTTATCTGAAAGGAACTCCGTGGAACTTCTCTCAAAATCTAGTGATTTATACATCTTTATGTCACTAAATATTGAGATTTCATTCATTCAACCTCGTCCTTTAAGATGAGAGAATCTTTAACATGGGCCTCCTTTTCAAGAGTAATCCCTAGATCCCCTAACCTGGGATTCCTTTTTAGGAGTAATCCCCAGTCATAATTCCCCAAATTATGGGCATCCTCCTCAGGAGTAAGCCCCAACCATAATTCCCTTAACCTGGGCCTCCTTTTCAGGAGTAATCCCCAGTCCAAATTCTCATTAATATGGGCATCCTCCTTAAGAGTAATCCCCAACCATATTTCCCTTAACTAGGGCTTCCTTTTTAGGAATGAGCCCCAGTCTCAAATATGGGCATCCTCTTTGGGAGTAAGCCCCAAGTCCTTTAATTTTCAAATCCCTTTAATCTGGGCCTCCTCCTTAGGGATAATATCCAGCCTTAATTTCTCTTAACCAGTCATAATTCCCTTTAATCTGGGCCTCCTTTTCAGGAGTAAGCCCCAGTCATAAGTCCCCTCCTAACATGGGAATCTTCTTTAGGATTAAGTACTAAGAATAGAGTATCCAAATCTATATAAAGTACATATACCTTTATGGACCCTGTTCCTGGATTTCTTCCCTGAAGTAAATATTAATCCTCATCTATTTTGGGTATTCATACATACATAAGCCCCACATCATTTCTTATGATTGCATATTTCATGGCACAATTGTCTGGTTTTACCAATACCTCTTGTTTCTCACACCGAGCATGACTCACATGAGCTTAGAGTGTAAAAGTAATTATGACATCTTTCTTTGAGCCATAAATCATAAACATCATACTCCCTTACTCGAACTACGTGGGTTCTGATTCCTTTTCCAAAACAAAGGATACGTAGGTAGCCCATCAGTGGGTACAATCCCAACTCTGAAATAATCCATGTCCTCCTGAATGAAAATAAACTTCAAGTTCCCCACTGAGTGGCTTTAAAACCAGTATGGTCATCATAATGACCAAGATACTTTTATGTATTTTTAAGGATACCATCAACTAAGAATCTATAACAAATACAAATGATTCTTCATCGATGAAGAACCTCGAATACATATAAAATATTCTCTGAATTTCTTAAGTACCAATCATTGATTGTCAGACTAAAGGAAAGATTATTTTATACTTGGTAATGTAATAAGGATTCACGAACATAACTTAAATCTATAAAGAGAGTCTTGGAGTAGAAAATAATTCCCCTAAAAAGGTGTGATGAGTCTGCCCTCCCATCCTCTCGACCAATGCAAATTCCTAAGTCTCATCAGTCCACAACTAATGAGCACCTACCTTTGGAAAGTAGGTCTAAATGGATATGGAATCATTGGATGTTTCTCGTTCTACGAACAAACCCGTTAGAAAACAATTGGAATTTTTGAACCTTCAATCAATGAGGTCATCCCCGATTCCATAGGGAAACAAAAAATGGTGAAACTGACGTGAATCCTTAACCAAGTTAAAATGATGTTTTACTTATTTGTTAGGCCCCTATTTAAAACTCAATGAGAGGGCCAACAAAAAACAATCATTGACATATGTGCTCATCCAAAAGATGTTGTGGCTGAATTTATCTTGATTACGTATGTTATATCAAACAGGCACTCTTTTCCAAGATGTTCTTCATTCTAAGAAATGGCTGCTCTCAAGTTCACACTTGTGAATACATCTGCTGTGAAAAACTTTGTTGTGAATGCCACTGTTGCTACTTCTGTTAGATCGTCGTCTGCTATGAGGACGACATCACCTACTTAGCATCTTCAATGCTGGGTATCAAATGCACTGGTTAAGGAGTATCGTCAAAATGGTACTATTACAACTCTGGAGGCTGCTCGACAAGCCCTCCAAGTGAACAATTCACCCTGGTCGTCCGGACAGCGATGACTAGTGATCAAGAAGCAGGCGGTGCTAACCACTGTCTCCAACCTTTTTGGGTTGTTATCCCCAGAATGCAATCATCATTCACTCCCATATTCTGCAGAGGTGAATGAGCAGGTCCCTCAGGGCCTTAATTCAAAGAAGCAGGAGTCCTTCCTGAGGGATCCTATCAACAATCACCTCTAGACTCGTGCAGCAGTACGCCCTCAACATGATGAGGGTACCTACTCCAGGCGTTCGTCTCAGGTTCCTCAAACCCGAGCAGGCAAGACGAATCGCCAGAGGTGAAATCTGGTCAACATTGAGTAGGTTCTCATCTCTGCCATCTCCGAAGAAGTCCACCAACCTAACTTGGTGGAAAGAAACGAGCAGGCTCATACACCTGCCCGTTTTAATTCCGTTGTCCAGCAGACTCGTCTGGCAGCATCACACCAATCCCACCAGGCAATTTTGGTAGAGTACTATAGGTAGGAACATACACCTGTTTATACATCATCAGCTAGTCAGAAGGCTCGTCTGACTACATATGATGGAGCTCATCAACCACATTCGGATAAGTTCATTCAGAAGGCACATACACCTGCTAGTATTAATCAAGCCTACCAATAGTCTCACTTGGTAGCACACAGAGAAGTCAGTCGGAAATCTCCGACGACAAACTGGAGGCAATCTCAACTATCTTCCCCCACACTTGAGTACTGTCAGGATTCACTAACCGGAAAATGAGGACAGGAGCAGGCACATACACCAAATCCAAGCAGGGAATGGAAATATATCCCCATTCCAGCAGCTGAAGTCACCAAGCATATTTTATCAATGGTGAAAGAGCAGAAGCAAATCCCTGCTCATATTCTGGATGCTTTCCAAGATATTATAACAGCTTCTGTAGCATCTCAGGAAAAGACACATAAATCTATCCCTACCAGTGGAGTGACACATCAACAGTTCACTCTGGAATAGACACACACATCTATTCCAGTCCAAGAGGGTTGTGGGGCATACTCCCCCATATCATACGAACAACCAAGTCAGGAACATACACCTGATTTGAGTAGATATAGTCAGCCTAACCTGGCCATATATCCTGGTCAGGAACATAATCCTGCTCAAAGAAGCCACTTTCTTCAACAAGTGGTTTCCAAGGCGAGTAAGAAGGCGTCTAAGAAGAAGACTCACCCAGCACAGTCAGGAGATCAAGATCCAATCTGTAACAAGGCCTTGCTCGATGCTGGAGTTCTTGAAGCCCTCAGACAGTTATTTGTTGGAATTCAAGATTCTACAACCTCATTTCCCGATAGTGGGAACATTAATTCCAAAGGTCTTCAACAGAGACTTCCTCACGAAGGCTTGCTTCATGAAAATTCGGTCGATCTTGAAGTTTCATCTTCATATGAGATCCATAGGAACCCTCTGTGTGGTCAAAAGTCCAAGGAGCAAGAGAACTTATCTTTTACTGTAAGCCACCATGGTGGTCCTCCCCATGAAGATGAATTTCGCTGCGAAAGTCCTCTCCACAGTAGTGATTCACATTGCATAGAAAATGATCCAGTGGACAATGTAGTGCCGAGAAAGCCCTCTTATCTTGAGGCACTTGAAAATGAGAAACCAGTCATGTCTGATGCTTCATCTCCAGCAGGTGAAATACTTTCTGAATCAGAAGATAGCCCAGGGTGTAGGTCATTCTCCAAACCACCCCTAAGTCATGCATCTTCTAGTTTGATCAGTGATTTCTCTACCAATATTAATGAATCCGATGAAGAAATAAGGAAGCACCAACTCTGGTCAAATCAGGTAGAAGAATCTTCATTGAATGATAAAGAGGAAATGCTGAACATGAGAAAACAACTGGTGAAGGGTGAAGTGTCAGTCATGTTTTGGCCTCTGGCTGACTCTCAGTATGACATTCCAGAGATGTTGTTGGAATATGGGATTCATGATATTAATCTCAACATATGGAAAAATCTTTTTAAGTTGAAAAATAAAGTATTATCTTATGATGAATATGAAAATCATCTTAAGATAATATAAGGGTTACAATGTTAGATTGATTTTGCATCTCTATCAGTCTCTCGATATCTGAAGGCTGAAAAGCAGCAGATAGCCCTTCAGCGTTCATGCCTTGGAGCACTAAGAAGATTTCTCCAGTTAATTTCAAATGCCCCATCTGGTATTTATGTCAGAGGATGGGGTGTTCGTGGAGCACTACATTTCACGGTGCTCTCTAGTTAGCAAAGCCCACCGAAAATGGTCTCATGCAATGTTATTGCCCATGGCCGACCACAGTAAATATGTTTTGTTTGTAATCAAAAGATTTCTCAAGAATAGGACTCAACTAGTTCTTCTAAAAATCAAGAATACAGGGAAATATTTGTTGAATTACTCCTGCATCAAGCAAACAAGAATATTGAACAGGCCTCTCGTATCGAGCAAGCACATCATCAAGTGACAGAAGTGTCAGAAATCATCCAACAGTCTTTCGAGCTTGGTGATAAAAGTGGAAACAGGTTGATGCATCTAGCTAATTGCCGGACTAAGGTCCACAAGATCAGGATAGATTTTAACAAAGTCTCAAAATAGCATGTCAAGAGCCACCCCAGCTTGCCAGACTGGGGACTCTTTTAAACCAACCCTCGAAATCAACAAATAGGATTCGAGGAGTTGAGAAAAGACAACAAGAACAACCCCAGTCCACCGAACTGGGGACTTTTTCAAATCATCAATCCCCTCCTAAGAGAAATTCGGTCTTTTCTCGATTGGGGAAAAGGCCTCAAGAGGAATGAAGAGCCAAATTATCAAGAGATTCTCTCCAAATTATGGTTCGTCAAGAAGTTCCTGAGGGATTGAGTCAATAAAAGGCAATGTCTCATCAATGACATGGACGAAGACAATATCATAGAAATGATGATATAAGGGATGCGATGTGTTATCCATCAATCAATGTCATTAATTCCGTTGTTTTTGATCCACCGGATGAGGCTCACTCAAGGGACTCAGATGAAGAGGTTCCTGCTTAGGAAGTTGTACGCACATACACAAATGAAGAAGGTGTGCGTACACGGAATCAAAGGTTTACCCAGAATCTGGGTGTTCCTTCAAATAACCCACTTCCACCTCTCCAAAAGGGATCAAACAATGGGAAGGGAGATAATTAGGTTAAATATCCTTCCTATGGAGAAGGACAATCGCTCTTACTAAAGCAAAGATTTGCGCAATAGGAGGAAGAAATGAAGAAATTGAGGAGGATGAATGCAGAACTACTTCAGGGTAGTCTTCCTCCTAAGTGTGCTGGAGTCAATCAACCAAGGGAGTTTTTTGCAGCTACTGAGATGGATCAAGAATATCCTCCTTTATTAGTACACCCTTACAGGTTTAATCCTACGGGTCAAATGCAACAACAATTGGCAGTGCTACCATCAGTTGTAGTACCAGCTTCCATACATGTTCCAACTCCAGTCATTGCACCTTCCCAAGTCCAAGTTCAACCGGATGTTTCTCAAAAGTTAATAACTACCATTGAGTTATTAATAGCTCGGTTAGAGTCAATGGAAGGGAAGCGTGCACAGGTTCAACCAGAAAAGAAAGCCTACCCTGAATGGGTAGATTCAATCTCTCCCCCATCAAGTTTTGGGAACCCTGTATTCCCTATTTTGAATGGATTAGGTGACCCTGAACAGTATTTGACGCATTACGTGTCTTGTTGCGATCCTATGATGGGAAGTCTGGAGCAGAAGTAAGTAGTGAAACTCAGATTCTTCATGCGAACCTTGTATGGACCAGCCTTTGTCTGGTACACAAGCTTGAAATCCTGGTCAATTACCAGAAGGGAGATCTCTGTCAATGATTTCTTCTTCAATTCAGCTCAACTTTTCAAAAGACAATAGTTTTCAATCTTACAAAATTTAAGCAAATGGAGAATTAAAGAATCTCTGATTTCATTGCTCACTGGAAGGGATTAATATATTCCCTAATATTATCCCTCTATCAAGAGTAACTATTACCAATCTGTGTGGAAAATTTACGGGAAAAATTACGCACGCCGCTGATCCCTTTGAAATACACAGGAGGGTTTCGAGACCTTACTTCAATCACTCAACAGATTGAAGATTCTCTTATACAGAGTAAGGCTAAATCTCGTATAATTCCATCAGCTCCAGGTAGGAGAATGGGTAAAGCAAAAATAGCTATAGTTATGCTTAAACAAGCACCTGTACCTGCTTCTACATAAAAACCTTCATCTACTCGAAGGGATACACCTCCTAAGCATCAAAAACAAAGGCCGTTTCATCAAGACGATCAAAGAGATCAACGACAGAAACAATTTGAGTATCTGAAGAGAAAAACATACTCTTTCCAAAATGAACAAGTTCCTGGTTACTTCATTTCGGACCTGGAGAATAATTTGGTTCAGCTGCCAAGGCCCAAGAGGCTAAACAAGGAAAGAGATGAAGACCGTCCCAATTATTTCCCCTTTCATCAAATGTTGGGGCATCCCATCCAGGAGTGTTTTGTCTTAAAAAAACTCCTGCAAAAGATGGTTGACTTAGGACAAGTCAAACTGAAAGGCTCTTCAGCCCAGTTAGCATGTGTTACTACTACAGTTCTAGAGGAGGAAGGCGAGTGGTAAGAAGTCAAAAGAAAAAATTCCCAAAAATATGATGATTGGATGGTCAGAAAGTCGATCAACTGAACTCTTGATATTTTGCGAATGCAATTGAAGAAACCAATTGTAGATTCTGCCATGAATGCCGCAGTAAAACCCTCTTCATCAAAGGGAAAATCCTCAAAGAAATGACATGATTCAAAGAAAGAAAAAGAATCAGAAGAAGATGAGTACGTTTCAAATCCTAAGTTGTCTTTGACCCTGGAATACTTCATGCCATCTACTTCAAATCAACGGGCACTGCCCCACCAAATAGCACAACCTAAATTGGCTAGTCAGGTAGAGTCTTCATCGGATGAAGTGTTTATTTTCGGTTCTATTAATATAATTCAATTAACAGATACCTCTGATAGTTGCAGTTTCGATTTCGATGAGCCTGAATTACCTGTATCAAATAGAGGAATTAGAGGAAGTTACAGAGGGTCAGGATACCAGGGAAGACGTGGATCTTTCAGAAGCCAGTATTCCAATTTTAGCCCTACTAGAACTGTGTACGCAGCAGAAACTCGTGGTAGAGCCCTTAAGCGAGCTCAGTAAGAACAATAAAGTTCTTCTACCAATAGAAAATTCAGTCCTAGAACAATTATTCTGGAAGACCATTTGATGGTTCCATATTCTTCCTCTCAGCAACTGAATGGATCTAATCAGTCTAATTTTCCAAAACCAGAAATATTGTCAACTCCTATCCCAATACAAGATGCATCAACTTCCAAAGCATATTCTTTCAAGTCACCTGCTAAACCACATGTTCTTATTGGGAAACACAAACCTCTAGATTAAAAGTATGATGTATTGAAAAACTTGGACCAAGTACCAGCCAATTTATCAGTTCTGGATGCTTTGAATTTGTCAAAAGATCTTCGAGAGGCACTCATCGAGGCTTTGTCAAGTCCTCATGAGTTTGAAAGTGAAATTTCTGCAGCTGAAGTCTATCACATAGAGAATAATCCTGCGAAATGCCATGCAGTTATATCTTTCACTGATGAAGATGAAGATGATGTTGGGCATGGGCATATTAGACCTTTGTACTTATCTGTCAAGGTCAATGGCGTAGACGTCCGAAGAGCTTTCATTGACAATGGTTCTGGAGTCAACCTCATGCCCATTCGTACACTTCATCGATTGGGCCTCACAGAATCTGATTTATCTGCTTCTACCATGATGTTACAAGGATATGATAAAAATGAACAAGAACCACTGGGCGAGATTACACTCAAAACTCAGTTTGGAGATCTTGTGTCCAATTCAGATTTCATGGTTGTTGATCAAGACTCATCCTTCAACATCCTGCTTGGAAGACCCTGACTACATCAACATGCGGCTATCCCTTCATCATACCATCAATGTCTCAAATATTGTTTCGATGGTCAAGTTGGGACATTGTATGGTGATAAGTCCTCGTTCAATACATGTGAGTCTCAATACATTGATGCGGAATTCTATCACATGAAGGAAAGGGAGAAATCCACAACAAAAGAGATTATCAAAGTTAATGCTCCATTTGGTTTGGAGAAGATTCCAGTAAATCCATTTGCGCATGTGAGTACAGATTACGTATTGCCTATCAGTAAAATTGAAAAGATAGACCCAAATCAAAATACTCTTATGGAAATATCCATAATGTCAATTACGGCAATCGAGCCAGACAACATGGGAGAAATTGGTGATCCTCCAGGCAATGATGAAAGTCCAAATGGTGACTTCTTCATTTCATATTCTGAAATCCAACAAGTCTATACTTCACCAACCAGGCTAGAAGAAGTTATAGAAACATCAGTGGTGAACAATAATGTCGATTCTCAATCCATCATCTCCTCTTTATTACCCAAATAAGACCCTTCATCATCAATCGGGTCAAAAATGGAATCTTCTTCTTCAAGATGTGAAAATTTTGACATCTATTATGATCATGAAAATTCTGCTTCATCATCTACTATACAAGTAGAAATGGAAGAAATAAAACATGTTGAAGAAGAAGAGAAAGATATCAGAGATTTTCCTCCAGCATTTGAAGAGGGCATCTCTACCACCGTGGATGAACTCATAGAAATAAATCTGGGTACAAAAGAAGATCCACGCCCCACTTTAATCAGTGCGACCATGAATCTTGAAGAACAAGAGAAGTATATTTCCTTTTTAAAGAAAAATCGAGACATATTTGCTTGGAACTATACATAAATGCCCGGGCTTGATCCTGATGATTCTACTCATCATTTGGGTTTACCAGAAGAACATCGAGGATTTAAGAAAGCCGCGGGAAGAACACACCCAAATTATTCTTCCAAAATTGAAGCTAAAGTGGATAGTCTTATCAAAGCTAACTTCATCATATAAGTTCAATATCCCAAGTGGTTGGATAATATTGTCCTTGTAAAGAAGAAGAACGGACAAATTAGAGTTTGCATCGAGTTCAGAGATCTTAATCGGCATTTTCCTAAGGATGATTTTCCAGTTCCGATTAAAGAACTTTTAATTGATGCAACAGCTGTATATGAAGCACTTTCCTTCATGGATTCATATTCCGGATATAATCAGATCCTAATGGCCCCATAAGACGAGGAATCCACAGCCTTCAGAGCCCCTCAAGGTGTGTTTTGCTACCGGGTAATGCCCTTTGGCTTAAAGAATGTGGGTGCTACATATCAGCGTGCCATGCATCGTATCTTCAAACCCTTTCTAGGGAAGTTTGTTGAATGCTATGTAGATGATTTGGTGGTTAAATCCAAACAACATTATAATCACTTGGCTGATTTGGAAGTCATATTCCACAAGCTTTGACAACATAATTTGAAGATGAACCCCTTAAAATGTGCTTTTGGGGTAACCTCAGGAAAACTTCTCGGCTTTGTTGTACGCCATCATGGTATTGAAGTCGATCCTGAGAAGACAAAGTAAATCCTTGGTATGTCACATCCTCACAATTTGAAATAATTAAGAGGACTTCAAGGACACTTAGCCTATATTCGGTGTTTCATCGCCAATTTGGAAGACAAAAGTTTACCCTTCACCAAATTGATGAAGAAGGGATTCACTTACCAATGGACTGAAGAATGTCAAGAAGCATTTGATATTCTCAAGAAATACCTCTTGAGTCTGCCGGAACTCATGCCACCTGTTGAAGGAAGACCACTTATCCTCTATGTGAAAGCTTTAGAGCGATCATTGGGTGCCTTTCTTTCTCAGAAGAATGATACTGGGAATGAGAACAACCACTACTACCTAAGTCAGACTATGCTTGAAGCAGAAACCTGGTATTCAAGTATTGAGAAGTGCTGCCTGGCATTAATCTTTGCAGTTCAGATGTTGAGACACTACCTGCAACATCACGAGGTCCAATTGGTATCTCGCAATAACTCGCTCAAATTCATCCTTAGTCGTGCAATGCTTATAGGGCGTCTGGAAAGGTGGGCAGTTATTTTGTAGCAATTTGATATTCAGTATGTGTCTCAAAAGGCAATAAAGGGCCAAAATCTTGGATGATTTCCTGGTGGAACACCCTTCAGTGGAAGAGACATCTTCAGATATTGAACTCCCTGATGAGGAAGTCTTATATATTCAAGAAAGTCCTCAGGCATGGGAAATGTATTTTGATGGTGCTTCCAGAAGTCCAACAGGGTGGAAAATTGAAAATCCTAAGTTCAACAAAGTTGGCTTAGGAATTATGGTCATTTATCTAGAAAAGCATTGTTACCTTATTCCTTATTATTGTGGGAAGGTGGTACCAATAATGAAGCAGAATACCAAGCTCTCATCACAGGCTTGGAATTGGCGCTTCAAGCACAAGTGAATCACTTAAAGGTGAAAGGTGATTCAGACCTGGTAATAAAGCAAGTCAATGGGGATTATGCCCTCAAAAAATAAGAACTAATCCCTTTATATGATTACGTCAGAGAGTTAATGGCGGAATTCCCTTCGGAACCGACATTTTCTTATGTCCCGCGATCACAGAATTTTCAAGCTGATGCACTGGCTAATATAGCCACAACTTTAGAAAATCCAAATTAGGATGAGACAACCATCAGTATTGCCCACCGTCGTGCAATTTCATCTTATGTTCGAATCAGAATAGAGGAAATTAATGAAATTAGTCCCATTCTTGAACCGTATGGTCATACTACAGGATGGATGTCACCTATCAGGGAATACCTTCAAAATGGAACACTTCCACCTGATAGAGCCGAGAAAGAACAAATCTGGCGATGTATGGTCAATTTTACTCTTTATGATAGTCCAAATCACCTAGAGAAAATTCTCTACAAGTGTGGTTTTGATGGAATTCTCTTCAGATGCATTGATGGTGAAGAGACAATGGCTGTCATGAAAGAAGTTCATGCAGGAGTTTGTGGTGCCCACCAGTCTGGACATAGACTGTCTGATTAGATTTGAATTCTTGGATACTTTTGGCCTTCAATGATACAAGATTTTGTTGATTTCACAAAGAAGTGTCATTCATTCCCAGTACATGACAACTTCATTCAAAAACCTCCAGAGTTGCTTCATACAGCTAAATACTCATGGACATTTGCCACATGGGGAATGGATGTGGTGGGACCTTACCCTTCAGCTACGGCCAAGCAGTTTAAGTATATTCTTACTGCTACTCATTTCATATCCAAATGGGCAGAGGCAATACCTCTCAAGGAAGTCAGTGCTAAATGCATTGTTAGCTTCATCAAGTCTAACATCATTACCATATTTGGTGTCCCTCATACCATATTGATGGACACTGGCACCAACTTCTGTTCATCTGAGGTGAAGAAGTTGTATCAAGAATACAACATCAAATCCAACCATTCATCTCTGTATCATGCAATGGCCAATGGACAGATAGAATCTTTCAATAAGACTCTTTCAAATATACTACAAAAGATTCTGGATAAAGATAAGAAATCATGTCCTGATAAACTCTACCATGCTTTATGGGATTATTGGACTACCACCCGCACTACAACGCAATCAACTCCATATTCATTGGTATATGGAACAGAAGCAGTCTTGACAATTGAAGTTATACTACCCCCACTCAGAGCTTTCATTTGTGATCAATCATCTACATATGAACAATCTCAAAAGCGATTGAATGAATTGGAATGGTTAGATGAGAAAATATTGTGCACTTTTCACCACTTGGAAGTCTATCAGAATTGAATAGCATGATCTTTTAACAAAAAAGTTTGTCTTCGTTCATTCACTCAGGGAGAATTGCTATTAGTTCTCAGAACTCCAATGATACCAGGAAAGAAACCTCCCAAGCTTGAGCCAAAATGGGAAGGTCCTTACTCAATACATAGGGTCTACTCTAATGGAGCTTATTCATTAATCTCGATGGATGGAGAACTCATCATTACTCCAACCAATGCCATATTTTTGAAGAAATATTATGTATAAACACAAAATATATCATCACTGGTTCGGTATGACTGTAAACTGCACCACCATCCAGCAAGATGTTAAACTGCATCATCCACTGTCTATACATATGACCTTAAACTATTTGTGTTACTTTCATCCCAAACGACGTTAAACAGTGAAAAAGTTCCCTAATACATCCAACATGACGTTAAATTGTTTCCCCCTTCATCGTCCTTTCTATATGATGTTAAACTGTATAGAAGTCCCTTTCTTCCAGCAAGATGTTAAACAACATCATCAACGGTCCATGCATATGACTCTAAACTATTTGCAAGTCCCTTACGTCTAGAAACAAGTTGAACTGTGAAACAAAATTCCCTAATTTTTCCTCACTGCATGACATTAAACTGTACAGTCCCCCTTCCATCCAGCATGATGTTAAACTGCACCATTCACGGTCCTTCCATATGACCTTAAACTATTCGCTCTTTCATCCAACATGACGCTAAACTGTATCATCCCTTTTTCGTCCAACATGACGTTAAACTATGAAAAAAATCATTAATACGTCCAACATGACATTAAAATGTGTTCTCTTTTGTCCTTACTGCATGACATTAAACTGCACAGTCCTCTTTTTGTCCAACATGACATTAAACTGTGTTTTCCCCATTGTCCTAACTACATGACGCTAAACTATACAGAAAGTCCTTTGATACGTCCTACATGACATTAAACTGTACTTTTTCCCTGCTACATGACACTAAACTGTGCAGCACCAATAGTCCTAACTGGCAAGACTTTAAATTGCATAGTCCCTTTATATGTCTTACATGACATTAAACTATGCATCGTTAGGGTTGTTGCTACCTATTATTTCTCACACCGAGTATGACTCACGTGAGTTTAGAGAAAACTTCAACCATAACTCTCTCTCTGGGATACTAACCATGTGTAAGTCCCAACAACATCATTTTTTAGGTCGTTGTCCCCAAGAATAACTTGATCATTAAATCATTCTTTAATTGAACTATGAAAACTTTGATCCTTTCCTTCCAGGTTGGTTACGTAGGAAACCTCACAAGGTTCAATCCCAAAATTGATCTCTTCACATTGGTTCACCTCCATATCATACGATGTTGATTCGTGAAACCATCCCCAGAATCAATATCTTTACATTGGTTCACTTTCGTCCATGCTATACGACGTTAAACTATACAACATTGTTTTGTCCAGTATGACAATAAACTACAAATATTCTTTGATACCCTCACCTGAGAGGGAACCATTATTTACATTTATTTTTCAATCATATTTTATTTCAAAGACTACGTGCATACATGGAAATGCCCAAACCTTTTATCTTGGGTTAAACCATCATTGTACTAAAGTACCTTTTCACCCTTCACGTGTACGAACCAAATTTGTACAGAGGGTAGTTCTAGAACTACTTGGGCTTGATTCCCATCCTTATGGGATACGTAGGAACTTTCGAGTGTCCCTCGAATCCAGCCCCAAGTCTTTGGGCCTAACCCCAAATTCCACTTTCAGTCTCTTGGCTGAAAAGTCCCCATGAAAGCACACACTGTGTATTTCTTATAATGGTCCAAGCTCTATGACCCTAAACTAAGATCTCTAATCCTTTTGTCCCACATGACGTTAAAATGTAGTTTAAGAACTATGTATGGATTGATTACCATCCTTATGAGATACGTAGTGAAGTCCAACATTTCAATTCAGGACCCAGCCACAACATGATTATGGTTAGCATTGATCTGTGTATCTCTGTATACATTTGACAATACCCATATTTACGTGTCATAATCTAAACCTTAAATATTTTCAGATCTTCATAAACCTTTTCTTGACTTTTAATCACAAAAATGTAAAATTTATGAGAGTTATTTTACCTGACTATGCAGTACGTGCCCTTAGGCGGCCTTGCATAAACAGTCTCCATAACAAATTTTTCAGCCAAAAGATACTATTATTTGACTATGCATCCAATGCCCTTAGGTGACCCTGCATAATTCAACCCCCTAACGGGTTTGTCGGATACTGGTAACTTCATTCTTGGGAAGAAACCTTCTTTTTACCTTATTGGTCTTAAATGACAGTATGTAGGGATCCGCAAAAAATAGCCATCCTTAACATATTTGTACCATATCCTTTTTCATGATCTGAAAGTATTCAAGTCTATGGTTTATATTCTCCTTCCCTACGTTTGGGTCAAAACTTCATAGGAGTGATATCCATCCAGTTCTTCGATAATCTTGTTTGGAAATATGTTCTCCATATTCCAGTACCTCTTTCTATACAGCAAACTCTATACTTTGGAAAATTTGAATCTCCATAAACATTCACTGGCTTTTTAGCACTTGGAAAGTAAAATTCTGAGAGTTCTTTTTCCTGACTATGTAGCATGTTCCCTTAGGCAGCCTTGCATAAACAGTCTACATAACAGACTTATTAGACAAAAGATGCTATTTATTTGACTATGCAGCCAATGCCCTTAGGTGGCCCTACAAAATTCAACCCCCTAATAGGTTTGTTAAATAATGGTAACTTCATTATTGGAAACTACTTATTCTAATTCCTTTTAGCTATTTTTTCATATCATTCCTCAAATTCAAATATTCTTAAGCCATAGTTTACATATTTTCCCTCATACTTGAGTATGGTAATATGTTTTCATATAAATTGTCAAAGAATTGAGTCAATTCTAATTCATTCGGTCAAAGTTATTTCAACCTTAAACATTAGCCTCTTTATGTCCGATGTGCATGACTTTAAACTGCCCAAAAAAGAGAAAGGAACTCTGAGTAAAAGTCAAGTTTCATCTCACTAAACATTCATTTTGTATGATTTAGGTAATATTGAGCAAATTAAAAGATTCAAAGTTTATAGGGTTATATATAATAATCCTAGTAAAAATCAAACTATGCTTACTAGGCCCATTGGCTTGGGTAAAATTTAAAGAAGGTACAAATTATTGAATATGAAAGTGTTTTTCATTGATACACAGGAGATAGAAGGACATCCACAGACTGGAGTCTCTTCTCTTTTTCAAGAATTATAAGAGGCTTTCGACATAACTCTTTTTTTTATTTATGGAATCCCAAGCTTCATCAGCAACCACCTGGAATTCATTCATTCAACTGGATACAATAAGAGATGCAGTGATACCAGCTCTTCTTGGAACAATTGTAAAAGGATGTTCTTGAGTGCGGTTTGAGAAAATTTTCTACTAATCAAACAGTGAATCTGTTTCTGTCCAAGAGACTTGGAAGATGGATACATGGATTTGAGAATAGAGCATTGGAAGTAAATATCCATTTGGAGAGAGTAATATTTTTAGATATTCCTCTAATGCCATGTTTTTCTTCTCTCCACCAACCTGCAACAGAAAAAATTTCAGCCCATGGGTTTACCATTTTTATATCTGCATGGAAATGACATGGAGGAAAAATTTGAAAGATCACACCAATGTTGTTGCTCTTAATGAACAACATAGCCAAAATAGAGGAGTATCAATGCAGTTGCATCTCAGGCGTATAGTTCATTGAATTTGGAACATTGACTCCTTGCAGATGACCATGACCATACAAAGACAGGTAGATTCTATGTGGGAAATTAAGATGATATTTCTTCAAGTACTTAGCCAAATATGGGAGAGTGTTGTCACAGATATCATAGTAATCATGGAAAACAATGTTCATCATGTCATCAATCCGCTTTCTAGCCAGTTCATCAGCCGTTCCGATTCTCCTGAGAGCCATTGAATCTGCACAAAAGTTGAATAAAATAACTCTTAAATGGGTTTATTTTTCATAAAAGTTGTGAAGGAATTTCAAAAAAATGGCAAAGGAATTAAGGCGCGCAAGTCTAAAACTTGGCGCACAAGTATGGATGTATCGCGCAAGTGTTAATCTGCCGCACAAGTTTTTGGCGCGCAAGTATCACCGCGTAAGTACTATTACCTTAACAACAGTGCGAAAGCGAAGAAACAACGGAAAACTAGCAACTTTCATGGTGAAGGGGACCTACACGGAGAGAGCTCGAAAATCCAGAAATCAGATGCTATGTGCGGCAAATGACCGCATATTTATAGGCCAGGAGGCCCACCTGTGCGCCTACACCCAGCGCACTCCATCTAGCGCGCTCCATCCCTGCGTGACTCGAACCTGTGCGCCAAGTGTTTGCGCACTGAACACTTGCGCGCCACCTTTCCTTTAGTTTTCTTCTTTTCCTCAGAGTCACATCCTCATTTCTTTCAGATCCAACTCTGAGGGGGGACTTTTGTTGATGCTCATTTTCGTCACATTGTCTAAAAGAATGGAAAGGGAAATTACTTAGCACAAATTGATTCATCCTTTGAAAAAATCATCAAAAATCGACAAAGGCATGAACAAGGATTCATAAGCACAAGGGTCGCACAAGTTCCCTCACTTTCGTGCAAGTATACTTGCGCACTACCTAATGGTCAGACAAGTGACTTGAGCACCCTAAAGGATAACCACTCGTGGTTTTCTCTAGCCTATAAATACCCCAGGTGGGCCCCCCATTTCAGGAGGAATTTTTTCCAGAATTCACAGACAGAGCTCTGAATTCCCAAGTCTCTTCTTCAGGTCTTCTGAACTCTTATAAGGTAATTCTGTACCTAGAATGGAAGGTCAAAACAAGAGGAGTAAGGTCTAAGTGTTAGAATTCACTAACACTTGCGCGCCTAAGTGGTTTTACCCTTAAGGGAAATCAACACACTTGCGCGCCGCCCTACTTCTTCATCAGAACTTGCGTTCCATCTTCTAGAAAGCCTCTAGGGATAATACCAAGGGTTTGAGAAAAGTCTTTCCCAAGTATTACTCAAGGACTGAAAATCGCTCAAGTACCCATGTGCCGCGTAGGTATACCTGCGTGACCAGGACTTGCGCGCCCACGCAGTACCAATGCGCCTGCCAGGACTTGCGTGCCCCTACCTTTTTGGGTGCCTTTCCTACCCATTTCACCCCTCTTATGTCATTCCACCTCTCCTATTCAAGATTCAGTCTTGAAGACACTCTTCAAAGTCATTTATGGCATGATTTCTTGATTTGGATTCCTTATCTGAAAGGAACTCTGTGGAACATCTCTCAAAATCTAGTGATTTTATACATCTTTATGTCACTAAATATTGAGATTTCATTCATTCAACCTCATCCTTTAAGATGAGAGAATCCTTAACATGGGCCTCCTTTTCAGGAGCAAGCCCTAGATCCCCTAACCTAGGATTCCTTTTCAGGAGTAAGCCCCAGTCATAATTCCTTAAATTATGGGCATCCTCCTCAGGAGTAAGCCCCAACCATAATTCCCTTATCCTGGGCCTCCTTTTCAGGAGTAAGCCCCAATCCAAATTCTCATTAATATGGGCATCCTCTTCAGGAGTAAGCCCCATCCATAATTCTCTTAACCTGGGCTTCATTTTCATGAATAAGCCCCAGTCTCAAATATGGGCATCCTATTTGGGAGTAAGACCCAAGTCCTTTAATATTCAAATCCCTTTAATCTGGGCCTCCTCCTTAGGGATAAGCCCTAGCCTTAATTTCTCTTAACCAGTCATAATTACCTTTAATCTGGGCCTCCATTTCAAGAGTAAGCCCCAGTCATAAGTCCCCTCCTAACTTGAGCATCTTCCATAGGAGTAAGTCCCAAGATTAGAGTATCCAAATCTCCATAAAGTACATATACCTTCATTGACCCTTTTTCTAGATTTCTTCCCTGAATTAAATCTTAATCCTCATCTATTTTGGGCAGTCATACATACATAAGCCCCACATCATTTCTTATGATTGCATCTTTCATGGCACAATTGTCTGGTTTTACCAATACCTCTTGTTTCTCACACCGAGCATGACTCACGTGAGCTTAGAGTGTAAAAGTAATTATGACATCTTTCTTTGAGCCATCAATCATAAACATCATACTCCCTTACTCGAACTACGTGGGTTCTGATTCCTTTTCCAAAACAAAGGATACGTAGGTAGCCCATCAGCAGGTACGATCCCAACTCTGAAATAATCCATGTCCTCCTGAATGACAATAAACTTCAAGAGCCCCACTGAGTGGCTTTAAAACTAGTATGGTCATCATAATGACCAAGAGACTTTTATGTATTTTTAAGGATACCATCAACTAAGAATATCTAACAAATATAGATAATTCTTCATCGATGAAGAACCTCGAATACATATAAAAGATTCTCTGAATTTCCTAAGTACCAATCATTGATTGTCAGACTAAAGGAAAGCTCATTTTATACTTGGTAATGTAATAAGGATTCATGAACATAACTTAAATCTATAAAGAGAGTCCTGGAGTAGACAATAATTTCCCTAAAAAAGGTGTGATGAGTCCGACCTCCCATCCTCTCGACCAATGCAAATTCATAAGCCCCATCAGTCCACAACTAATGAGCACCTACCTTTGGAAAGTAGGTCCAAATGGATATGGAATCATTGGACATTTGCAGTTCTACGAACAAACCCATTAGAAACCAATTGGAATGTTTGAACCTTCAATCAACGAGGTCATCCCCGATTCCAGAGGGAAATAGTGCCAAACTGCGAGAAAGGGAATTTGTGACGGGCTATAGTAGCCCATCAGAAAAACCCGATGTCTATTTTTGTATTTTTGAAGGGATATAAATCTCGTCACAAATACTATGTTGGCTGGTTGTCTTTTACAATGATCCCAATCACAAAAGACTTTTAACCACCGACCTAATTAATTTGGGTGGTGGACATTTGCAACGGGTAACGACAAAAATTGGGCAATTTGTGACCGTAGTCTCATCGCAAATAATCGAGTCGCAACTAATCTAACCTATTTATACCTCCATCAGTTTTTTTTCCATCTCACTCAATTCTTTACTCCTCTCTTTCTCTCTAGTGGAAAAATTTCTCTCAAAATTTTTCATAGTCCAAAATTTTAATTCGCGTCATTATTCCAAGCTTATATCCTTTGAAAACTTCAGTTTTAATGTATTTATCTATTTATTTTATTTTATACTTAATTCATATTATTTTATTTTAGTTATAATTATTGTTAATTAGTTACAATTAAATTAAATTATAATTAGATAGTTTTATTTATCATTGTATATATTTGTTTTTACAAATAATTACATGTGATTTGTATGAATTAGTATTAATTAATTGTTAGTATAGTAATTATTATTAATGAGTAATAGTTGGTATTAAATTCTAATAATTAGTATTAAATTCTAATAATTAGTATTAAATTATAATAATTAGTAATAATTTGTAATAACTATTAATAAATAGTAATAATTAGTAACAAATTGCAACAATTAGTAATAATTAAGAAGAAATTCTAACTAGGAATAAATTCTAATTATTAGGAATAAATTCTAATAATTAGGAATAAATTATAATTATTAGTAAAAAATTCTAATAATTAGAAATAAATTCTAATAATTAGTTATAATTAATATTAAATGTTAATAATTAGTAATAAATTCTAATAATTTGAAATAAATTCTAATAATTAGTAATAATTAGTAATAAATTCTAATAATTAGTAATAATTAGTAACAATTATTAATAAATTATAATAATTGGTAATAAATTCTAATAATTAGTAAGAAATTGTAATAATTAGTAATAAATTATAGTAATTTTTAATAAATTGCAATAATTAGTAATAAATTGTGATAATTATTAATAAATTTTCATAATTAACAATAAATTTCCATAATTAGTAATTGATTGCAATAATTAGTAATAAATTGTTATAATTATTAATAAATTGCAATAATTAGTAGTAATTAGTAATAAATTCGACTAATTAGTATTAATTAACAATAAATTATAATAATTAGTAATAAACTCTAATAATTTGTAATACGTAATAATAAATTCTAATAATTAGTAATAAATTCTAATAATTAGTAATAAATCCTAATAATTAGTAATAAATTCTAATAATTAGTTATAATTAGTAATATATTCTAATAATTAGTAACAAATTCTAACAATTAGTAATAAATTCTAATAATTAGTTATAATTAGTAATAAATTATAATAATTAGTTATAAATTCTAACAACTAGTAATAAATTCTGGTAATTAGTTATAAATTCCAATAATTAGTTATAAATTCTAATAATCAGTTATAAATTCTAAAAGTTAGTTATAAATTTTAATAACTAATTATAATTAGTAATAAATTCTAATAATTAGTAATAATTAGTAATAAATTCTAATAATTAGTAATAAAATCTAATAATTAGTAATAAATTCTAATAATTAGTTATATTTAGTAATAAAATCTAATAATTAGTAATAAATTTTAATAATTAGTTATAATTAGTAATAAATTCTAATAATTAGTAATAAATTAGTAATAAATTGTAACAATTAGTAATAAATTGTACTAATTAGTAATAAATTATAATAATTAGTAATAATTTGTCATAAATTATAATAATTAGTAACAAATTGTAATTGTTAGTAATAAGTTTTTATAATTAGTAATAAATTGTAAAAATAAGAAAATTTTGTAATAAATTCTAATAATTAGTAATAAATTCTATTAGTTAGTAATAAAATTTAATAATTAGTTATAATTAGTAATAAATTCTAATAATTAGTAATAAATTCTAATAATTAGTAATAAATTTTTATAATTAGTAATAAATTGTAATAAATTCAAATATTTAGCAATAAATTCTAATAATTAGTAATAAATTATAATAATTAGTTATAATTAGTAATGAATTCTAATAATTTGTAATAAAATATTATAATTAGTAATAAATTCTAATAATTAGTTATAATTAGTAATAAATTATAATAATTAGAAGTAAATTCTAATAATTAGTAACAAATTTAAATAATTAGTAACAAATTACAATAATTAGTAATGAATTTCAATAATTATTAATAAATTCTAGTAATTAGTAATAAATTCTAATAATTAGTTATAATTTATAATAAATTCTAATAATTAGCAATTAGTTGCGATAATTAGTAATAAATTGCAATAATCAGTAATAAATTGAAATAATTAGTAAAAAATTGCAATAATTAGTAATAAATTGAAATAATTATTAATAAATTGAAAAAATTAGTAAAAAATAGTAATTAATTGTAATAATTAGTAATTAATTATAATAATTATAAAATTTATTTAAAAATTGTAATAATTATTACTAAATTATAATATTAGCAATAATTAACAATAATTAACCAGAAATTATAATAAATTGTAACTAATTGTAATAAAAGTTCATAATTTCCAGCTGATTGGCGACTCACTTTTTCCCGAGGCCTTATCGCCTAGCAATTTTATCCGACAAAAATCACTATGAAAAATGTATCCTCACGTACGTATATCTATTTTCGTATGCATAAGACTGGAGAGTAGGACGACGAGGACTTCCTGCTCTCGATTTTCGTATATATGAAAATGAATATGCATACATTGGTGCACATTTTTCATACTGATTTTAGTGGGAGAAAGTTGTAAAAAGATGAGTGATCGGGAAAAAGATGATATTTTTTCCAACACCTCATCTCCTTGAAACTTTATTCTATTGAAATCACTATGAAAAATCCCCTCTTACCTAAGGATATCCATTTTAATATTCATGAGAATGGAAAGCAGTGCGTTGAGGCCTCGCAACTCTCCATCCTTGTGTATACAAAATTAGATATCCATACATCAGAGAATATTTATCATAATGATTTCAGTTGGAAATAGTAGAGATGAGTCTTTGGGAAAAAGAGTTGCCACCAATCTGTTGGAAATTGTATCACTGCTAATTAGTAATTATTGGTACAAATTAGCTACAATTAATAAATATTAGTGTAAATTAGTATAAATTATTATATGTTAGTATAGATTAGTATAAAAGTTTAAAAAAACTCTATAAATAAGTATGAAATAATAGAAATTTTTATAATTTTATAGAAAATGGGAATTTTATTGTCTTATATTTTTTGGATAGTGTTTTTATTATATCAAATTATACAAAAAATAAATGTGTTATTTTTTTTAGAGAAACATGGAACAAGGAAGTTGAAAATAATCATTATTATTTTATCGTTCTTGGATAAATCAGTGCAAGAATCTAAATAGTTTTGGTTTAAATACTGTATATATTGAGGGTGTTGAAGCTTTCTAATCATTTTCACTATCAAAACCAGAATTTATTTCAGAAGGGAAAATTAAGTTTCCTTGTAAAAAATGTACTCAGAAGATGTTTGACATATTTGAAAATGTATGGGGTAATTTATTGCATTTTGGTTTTCAACCAGATTATGTTTTTTGGTATAAACATGGTGAACATAGTTCTCGATAAGTTTCAAATTATTTGGTTCCGGTTTTTGTGTGATTTCAAAATTTAATACATGATGTAGAAAGTATGTCTTTTCAATAAGATGAAACTCTGGATGATTTTAATTTAACTTCCTATTTGGAGTCATCTCATTTTATGAGTTGTTTAGGTCTACAGAGAATGCCTTACATCCCGGTTACATGATAAGAAAATTTGAAGTAGTTACTAATTTTATAGATTTTAAATCAGATAATGGAATGTCAAATAGCTTTTTTGATCAGATATTATCATTGGTAAAAACAGTACTACTTGAAAGAAATGTGTTGCCTATAAATTTCTATGAGAGCAAGAGGCTATTTTTTAATCTGGGTCTTGGTTATCAGAAGATTCATGCATGTTCAAATGATTGCAACTTATATTATGGTGAAAATGAGTTGTTGGATAGTTTTCCAACATGTAGAAAACCAATGTTAAAAGAGGCTTAATAAGGGTTGTCGGGATTGAATCCTACAAAACAATTGAGATATTTCCCACTTACACCCAGATTCAAACGTTTATTTATGTTTCAGAACACATTGTGATTGATGTCATGACAGAAAACCAACATTCCAACTAGTAAAACCTTAAATCATCCCTATGAAAGTGATTTATGGAAACATTTTGACCAAGTGCATCTGTATTTTTTTTAGAATCCCAAAACATGAGTTTAAGTCTTTTTTACTAATGGTTTTTTTCCATTTGGTTCTTGCGGTAATCCATATTCATGTTGGTATGTCTTTAAAACTCTGTACAGTTAACCTCCTTGGATGTTGATGAAGGAATAATATATATTATTGACCATATTAATTCCAGGACATCCAAAAAATAATATTGATGTTTATTTGAAACCATTGATTTATGAGTAAAATTCATTGTGGAGTAATGGTGTCAGTATATTTGATGTTGCCGGGAAACGAAATTTCTTACTGAAATCTGCATTAATGTGGAGAATTAGTGACCCCAACATATGCAATGTTATCTCATATAAGTGTACATAGTCCAAAATCCTGTCCACAGTATATGGGAGATAATAAATTATTTATGCTCAGTAATAGAAAAAACCTTTTTTAGACTTTCATCGCATATTCCTTCCAACTAATCATCCTTTTTGGAGGAATAAATATCATTTTAGAAACAGAAAAATTGAAATAGATGAACCTCCAACAATGATCTAAGGTACATAGTTACAATAAATAGACTTTTCATTACCTCTTATCATATTTGGACCAACAATAAACCAATATAAAATTGATGGCTTTAGGAAAGAACACAATTGGAATTAATAGATCATTTTTTGGGATCCTCCATATTGGTAAGATTTTTTGGTACATCACTTGTTGGATTTCATGCATATGGAGATGAAATATTTTGATAATTTATTTGATACCATTTTGGATATACTAGGTAAGACAAAAGATAATGTAAATGCACAATTAGATCTTGTCCATATTTACATGTGACCAGAAATTAAACTGTTTGAAAATGTTAGATCGTAGAATTTAATGAATCCAAAATCATATTATATACTCACTAAAGAGAATTGATTATCATTTTTTAGTGTATTGAGAATTTGAGACTTCCAGATGGGTATGCTTCCAATTTGGGAAGATGGGTAAAAAATGGCTGTATTATCGGATTAAAAAGTCCTGAATGTCATTTTATAATGGAAAGAATTCTATTGATTTGATTAAGAGGATTGATAAATTATATGATTTGGGATGTTCTAATAGAGATATCATATTTTTTTGAGACATTTGTGCAGCGAGAAGAGACTAATATGTATAAATCAGACTAAACAAAGATGTTATTTTATTTTTATGTAAACTGGGAATTTTTTTCCCAAAAAATTTCTTTAACTCAGTAGAACATTTGATATCACATTTTACACATGAAGTAAAATGTGGTAGTTTTTCACTGATCCGATGGGTGCACCCATTTTATAGATACATGAAGAAATTTAATTAAAAAGTACGAAACAAAGAATTGGTTTAAGGTTCAATTATAGAAGCTTATTTGCAAGAGAAAATTTCATTTTTCTAATCTCATTACTTTTAATATAAATATCCTTGAAAAAAAAACTGTATGGGCCGTAACTAGGGAAATTTTTACAATGAAATGTGAAATCAATTATCGGTTTTCAATTAGCCTAAACTTGGCTTCGGTGGAGTTCATGAATGATGGATTTTAGATGATGAACATCAGAGAGCTCATACATATTTTCTACACTATTGTGAATAAATTACACCATTTGTACAATGAGTGTTCCCATCACTCATTCTATAATTTTTTATATTAAATTAATATTATTTTATTTGTATTTTATATGATAATTATATCATGAAACAACTTCCACAAATTACAGTAGCTACTCTTGAATAATGGAAGGAAAAACAAGTTTCCTACTGGTTTCAAAAACTGGTAACAAAATTTACTTTTTGTTTAACATATAAAATAAATTTATTATCTATTATATTGATATTTTTTTAATAAATATTAAGGTATCTCAACATGTTGATACAATTGATAATAGATTGCATGTATTGAGTAACCCATCATAATAAATGGTTAAATCTTATAATGGATATGTGGTGAATGGTTTTAGATTTCATACATGTTCATTTGGGGAATGAAAAAAATGAATATTGGTGTTTTCTTTAGAGGATCACATCATAGAGAAACTAAAGTTGACTTTACAGCTTTTTGGAAAAATTATTGAACTATGTTATATGGGACAACATTACATAATTATGTTTAAATGTTAGCGGATGGATACTAAGAGAGTATTGCATGTTCATACGTCCCATGGATTCATTGATATTAAGTATAAAATTATTCTTGTAGTAAATAAACCATTTTGATTGTCTTACTAGGCCCATCAAATTTATTATTAAAATTATTATTCTACTTCAAGAGAGTTGAGTGATTGGTGAAGCATAATAAAAATTAAATCTCTAGAAAATAAGTTTACTCAAAGTGAATATTGTTCTACTGAAGTAGACAGAATTGATATTTTTTAAGAGAATGCTCCAAATCCATTTTTTTCATGAAGAGACTTGAATATAAATGACGAAACCCCAATGTTAGGGGTAGATGGTGAAAATGATGTTAAGGATGTTTCAAATGAATTTTAAATGAAAGGATATGATGAAACTGAAACTCATATGGAAATTGATGATTTTGAGGAGGAATATGAAGACATTGACATCATCAAATATGAATATGAGGATAAATATGAACATTGACACAGGTAAATGTTGGTAATAATAATATATAATATATATCTATAAATAATATTTGTTTTCAACTATTTTCTAACAATATCCATTTCATGTTTTAGATGGATGAGATTTTGTATGATCTATTACAGGAATCCGATCTACATTTGGATGAGCTGGATATTTGGTCATTTGACCCTCAGACTACTAGCGGTTCAAGGGGGACATGTAGGTGTTGTGGGCTTGTGTGATTGATGATTCCTGACCCTATCCCCAGGCGGCGTCCATGTCTTGGCTTCGATCCTGGTGTGCAGAGGTGTGTTTACCCATGTATTTTAGTTAGTTTTCAATAATTTTTTTATATAATATTTTATTTTGATTATTTGTTCTTTTTTTCATAACTTTACACATATAGATACATGACAGGAGAGTGATATATTGTAAAATTATTTTCTTAAATCACGGTTATCATGGGATCAAATTCCCGTTGATGTGCAGCACCACATGTTTGATCATTGACTGATATGTAAATAAATAATATCTATTTTGAAATTAATTTAATTAATAATTTGACATTATAAATTATTTATAGGGTTTATAGTATCTCATCGATCCTAGCATGTGTGACTCTATCTAGAAATCATGGTAGGGGGCTATCCGTTAACGCTATATTCAGTTTTTACACAATTTGAGAAGGGAAGAAATAAAGAAAGCCAGAGTGATAGAGTTTGATGAGTCTTATCGTGCCCACCGAATTGATTATATTTCATCTCATGTTTGGGATGAATTATATTCACACTAGTTGGGTGGTCGTTTTGGGATGATATCATGGGTAGGCTGACAAAATAAGGGGATATAGGAGGTGACAAACCAAGTCGGTAGTCGTACATTCAGTACGCATAGGGAGCATATGGTAAGTACATTCTTTAAATATTGTATACAACATTAAATGTAAACAATTTATTTCATCTTCATACAGGCAGTTGTACAACCAGATATTACAGAGTTCTATATTTATAAGAGGATGTGAAGTGATCTAACCACTGGAGATATTAGAGGTTCTTTTCAGCGTTAGATTGTGGTCAATATATTTTCTTTTTGAGTTTAAGATTTAACTACAAATAATATTATAATTATTTTAACATTAAATTGCAATTGAATGAGTCATATGGGACCACAATGTCTCAGACACAGACTGAGAGTCAGGCTGAGACCGATACTCAGACTAGTACCCACCGATTTGACGAGACAACATGAACGTAGGCAACCTAGTATGCCTTAGAGAAAGAATATGTCTTTGGTATCAACACATGATCGATGCATGTGGATTATTATGACACCACTGTGATTTAGGTTTCTAACTTGAGAGGAGATCATGAGGATTCATCATCATCCGTTTCACAGTATATGATGTAGATATGAGCTCATAGTGAGCTTAGAGAGTGTATGCATAGGGAGCAGAAGCAGATGCGTCAATGGAAGTAGCAGTAGCAGGAATAGCTCATATGACAGCAACAACAATGGTAGCAGTAGTAGGAGGATATGTTAGTGGAATTACGTCGATGGCGGTAGTAGAAGGAGCAGGAGCAGTTGGAGTACATGCGATGTCTGACTTGTGGTTTAGGGATGAAGTTCCCTCCACCATCTCTTCCAGACGACCATCCCCTTTAGTGATCTATTTATTTTTTATGATAAAAAATTTGTATATAAATTTTGTTTTTAATATTAACTTTCTACATTTATATATAGTGTGTTTTTATATTATTGAAAATATTACAATTTTTATTATTTATTTAATTTTTAATTATTTTATTACTTTATTTAATTATTTTATTTTTTTATTAATTATTATTTATGAATATTTTCTTTATATTATTTATTTATATTTCCCATGAATATTAATGTTTTTATTATTTTATAATTTTTTATTTTATTAATAATATTAATAATATTATTTTATTGTTATTAATATTCATATTATTATTATATTATCAATATTTTTATTATTATTATATGAATATTATTTGATTATATTATAATGTATTTTATTTAACTAGAATTAATATTATTATTTCATTAATAATAATATTATAATAATATTATAATAATATTATTTTTATTATTATTTGATTCAATTTTATTTTTATTTTTATTTTTTTATAGTATTTGCGATGGGTTCCTTCACAAATAGTATTTGCGATGGGTCGTCGCAAACACGATTTCAAAAACTCGGTAAGACTATTTGCGATAAGCCATCAAAATAAAGTATTTAAAATCAATGATGAAGATATCTGTGATGGATGCACATCCCATTGCAAATAGTTTCTTTTTACGAAAATCAATGACAAAAAAATTATTTGCGAAACCCTTTTCTGCAATGGATCATTTTCGACGGGATCCCATCACAAATGACCTGTCACAAATGTACCATTTTCCATAAGTATTTGAAATCAGTTACATGATCAAAATAATATATAAACACAAATTAAGATAAACTATTAAAGTATAAATTTTGTTTATAGTTAAAAAATTTCCAGTTTTAAAGTGAAAATGCAGTAAAACAAAATGAAAGTACACAATGGAAATAATGAATACAAGAGATTCAGTATCAAGTCGAGAATTAGTCCAACCCACATGGTGATCACCTACCACCAACAAATTTATATAAAATAAACAAGACGACCCAGAACCTGGATTGGGTTTTACTACAGTTTACAACTGTCCTGGTAAAACATGACTGCTTCTTAAGTTATTCATGGGAGAAAAAATAAATCAACCACACAAGGATCTCTACTAAATTTATCTATGGGAAATACAAATATGAAAAGAGTTTGAGAAGATATTGAGTATATTTTAGTTTAGCACACGAGACAATGCGCATGTGATAAAAAGAGTATGCACACACACTACTCAAAATGTAATAAAGATAATCATAAAAGAGAAATCTGAAGGTATAGAGTTTATAAAGACTCGTTTTGTTGCAATGAAACTTGTGACTCGTGATTTGATTATTAAGTGAAACATGAGTTAGTTTCTCATGAAATCTTTCGAAAATCATCGTGTCACAGACTCTTGTTCTTTGACTAAAGGATTGAATTGAATGTGAATGTGTAGTTCATCTTCCCAGTCGAATATTTTTATTAGGTGAGCTCTTCACATTTTCAATTTTGTTCAGCTCTATATATGTTCAAGAATATATAGCTGTCATTTTGATATTATTCTACATCATCCACTATTTCATCTCTAATTTATGAGGGAGTGTGATACACTTTTATCAGTAGTGGCAAAGAGAATATCTAGATCAGCTGATTCCTCGTACATCACATTATGACATTCTCTTCAAATTTTTTTATCGAACATTTAAGAGATAATCATTAAAATAGTAAATAATATTAACTTCAATAAAAATAACAATTATAATAATGTGATTAAAAAATATAAGTTTAAAAAGTGTGGCAATATCTTATACTTCCAGTGTCTCAAGCTTTGGAAGTGTCACACTTTGGTGGTGTCATGCTCTAGTAGTGTCACATTCTAGCGATATCTCATACTTAGCCAAATTTTATGTATGATGATAGTGTATAAAATAGAGATATTTGGTCTGGTGGTGTGTGGTCTGATTGTGTCTTATACTTCACAATAGTTTTGCGTTGGTGGTATGAAATTGACGGTGCCACATTTGGAAGTATCTTATACTTAGCCAAATTTATATTCTGGAGGCCTGACATCCTGATGGTATGTCCACTGACGGTGTCTCATACTTTGTAATATTTTCAATCCAATGGTATGATTTAATGATAGTGTGATATCCTGGTAGTATCTCATACTTAGTGATATTTTTATGCTGGTGGTGAGTCAGAGACAATAGTTTCTCGAGTTGGCGGTGCCAATCTCAATGGTGTCTCATACTTAGACAATTTTATCACTTGTCTCAGAGTAATGGAATACTTACAAAAAACATGAAACTCATTAATAACATTAGAATCATGATTTTGTGATATTTAAAACTAAGAGGTACACAAGACCTTTACATTTTTAAGTATTATTAATAATAAACATGGTAAATTTTTTCACATCAGTAAAGGGAAAATCATGTAATTAAGGTTTAAAGTAATGTGATAAGGCATAAAACTCTCCCTAAAACTTGTATTTATCTTATTAGAATTTTTTTTCTATATTTAATATTAATTATTGAAAAATTTGGAAATCTCTTTCCACTTTCATTTGATTATGACATATATATTATTTTAAGTAAATAGAAAGTCCAAAATGTCACTCTCTTACTTCTAATATCTATAATATTTTGTGACAGAAACAAAAAGAAATAAATATTAAATTAAAAGAAATTATTTGAGGGGAAAATTATTATTTTTATCATACTAATTTATTTTTAATTTTTGTTATGAAATTATTACCTTAAATTCTTATGAAACACCGAAACATTTTTTATTAAATTAGTAGAAAAGTAAAATAATTTATTTTAAAAACTTTAAAAGTAATATTTTTTTAGTGAGTTATAGTGTCACAATAATTACATATATATATATATATGACATATTATATATTTTTAAAATTATATATTCAAATTATGCATTTTTATTGATGTATGTGAAGTGAAATTAAATGAATATTGTCAAAAATGACATTATTGTTATTTTATGAAAAATAATATATAAAAAATTATTTAAAAATAAAAATAATATTTCAAGATGAATAGTATGATTATAAATGGTATATAATTTCATACCTTATCAATTTATGAGAAAGTTAATACCTTATAAGTAAAATTAAAACCCTTTAAGATTTAAAGAATTAGTTATTGTATTTAAGGTTAAAATTGTTTAACAAAGTGGTTAAACCAAAAGATAATGTTTAAAATACCACTTCAAACTACCCATATTTTATTGGTTAAAGTTATTTCAACCATATAATGTATTAGGTTCAAAATTATGGCCACATTGTTCCACTTTCACATAAACATGATGTTATTATATTTAAATATTTTTATTAATTATATGTGTTTCCTTTCGTTCACTATAAAAGGCACCACATCCCCAATATTCTATACACCACCTAGAGCCTCTTGTATTAATCAATACCTTTAAAACCCTCTTCTAAACATCTTTATCTGAGTTTTGGTGTTTTTGGTTATAAGAACCTATCGTTCAACATTACATATTCTGGTGACTTTAGACGAGAAATCACTTTATTTTCCCAATGTTCGTTTAGGTTTAGAGTTTTAGAGAATTAGTTCAAAACTTTTACTTCAAAATAACATATAATAAAATAGGGAGACTTTTGATAATTACCCATTTTCCCCATAATATAATACTTTTCAAATAAAACACATTTTATTTTCAGGAAAAATCTTCATGACTTTAAACTTATCTTCTTCTTTTCCTTTACCCTTTCTTAAAACCTGTGAAACCATTTCAAAAATATTGTATGAGAACAAAAAGATCAGTAAGGGACATAAAAAATAATTTTTTTTATTCCATTGAAAAATATGAAAACCCTTGAAAAATCATTTGTTTAAAATGTAACTTTTTACCTAGAATGGGCATCATATTTTTTTAAAAGATCCTTTTTCTTAACTTTTGATAACAAATGATTTCCATGAAAACTTATTATCAGGAATAGAAAAGTCATGTATGTGACTTGGGAAATCATATTCATAGAACCCTTTCAAATTTGAATATCTATATGACCATCTTAAAATATAATTCTCCAGAGAAAATAATTATTATGAAATACATTACAAAGTTATAACAGGGCTCAACCATCATATCTTGAGCTATAATAGGGATAAAACCATCATATATTGTGCTATAATGGGGCTCAATACATCATATCATGAGCTATAATGGGGAACAACTCATCATATATTGAGCTATAATGGGGTTCATCCCATCGTATAAGTTGTATCAGGCTCAACCATTATCATAAAAAATTTACAAGGACAATATCATGAATGAAACATTTTAATCTTTCACCTTTTCATCATAAAACCTTTGAAAATATATTTTAAAAGTTAATACAAAACTCTTTCAGATATCAAAATAACCTTTTCTTTTAAAACCAATTTTCAATACCAAAATACCCAAAAAAGGGGAAGACGTTCCTTATTTGAATAAAACATGAAATATTTTAAATTAATCAAAAAAAAAAATAACGATTATGATGTTGGGAAAATTGATTATCACCATATATATTAAAAAAGAATGTTCCTTATTTTATTTTGTAAATAAAGTAAAAAATTCCCTAAAAATAATAATTTTTGAATTTTCTTTGAAAGAAAATAAATGAAGACATAAAAATTTAATTTTTAATTATTTTATTTCCATAAAATATTTATTCATAAAATAATTTTAAAATAATATAATTTTAAGAGAAGAACTTATAAAATAAAATTTCAAAACATTTAAAACGATGTTTTAAGTTAAATTAACCCTTAACTTGAGTCAAAATCATCTCATACATTTTTTATCTTCCTGAATAATAAAAAAACATTAATTATTTAATTTTTTTAGATTTTTTTCAAATTTATTATTTATTTATTTTATCTATTACCATGGTATACACAATTAGTTAATCATTTAAATTCACTTATGATGTTTTGACTGTATTTGGCTTATATTTCAAAAAAGGATCCAGTGGGTTGACTATAGTAAATGAGATCATTATTAAATCATCTAAACAATAATAATCATGAAATATTTTTCATATTTATACATTAATTAAACTTTTAAACTCAATAATGAAATATTTTTATGAAAAATTAAGTGTGTTACAATCACGGAGACAGTTGGTTGTGCGTATGCATGAGCAACATTTCCACTTTTCAACGATCATTATGGAGAAAGATTAAATATGATTTTATCTTTAAATAACAATAATAATATCATAAATACCATATTATTTCTTTAAATACACTTATATATATCATCCATTTTACATGTTGATGAAAAAAAATAATCTCATCGTTTTTTGGAGGCAGTAGTCCACATGTACCCATGAACTATGTGATCATTTTTCAGTCAGTGAAAAGGTAAGAAATAAAATGATAAATTATATTTTAATAATTATAAATATGTCATTAATATCATTTATATACACTAAATCAATTATTACCACTAGATATTCGAGGTGATGATCGAAAACAAATTACATCATTTCAAAAGGTTGTAGTCCGTTGTACACATAAATGATGGTTCCATTTCTCATTTTATGGAAGAGGATATGGATTTAGGTTATAGAATTTAAATAGTAACAATAAATTATATAGGAGATTACTTTGTTATTATATCACCATGGATGAAGAATATTTGAAGGATGTGGAAGAAGAAATGAAACAAAAACAGTCGGTTAAGAATGATGCATCTTCTTCTGACCACCACTTTTGAATTATACCTAAAAACTTCCTTAATTTTTATTCTGATCAATAAAATACCTATAAAAAGTGATTATTTAAATAATTAAGGTACTTTTGTAAGTATTGTCATAAAAAAGGATATTATTTCATAAAGAGGATAGGAGAAGGGGTAGCCTTTTATAAGTGGGGGAGAGGACACACTTGGAAGTTTTAAAAAGAAAAAGGTATGTCCACATTTTACACATGAAAAAAGGACCCCAAATAAAATATTTTTTATAATTTGACTATATATGGCCCTAAAATATATTTTATACAAGTTTTTATGTCAAAATAACCTTTATATTTTTATTTTAACACTTCGGTAAATCCATTTTATCCTTAACCTCAGTAAAATATTTTTACTTTTTCACTATTCCTTATGATAAAAAATTAAGTTTAACTTACTATATAATATAAATTATTCTGATTAAAAATATAAAAAACCATTTTAACAAATTAAATTTAATTAATTGGAATAATTTACTAAAAATTAAACTTACATAGGAAAAGAAAAAATAGTTTCTCAAGAAATATATTTTTCAAGCATAAGATGGTTTTATATTAACTTTATAACTAGTAATTATAATTATATGAATTTTAATTAATATTTATATATTTATAATCTATAAATTTCATTTATATAATATCTAGTTATGTGGTTTTTTAATTAATTAAATTGAAGAAACATTTTTTACTTTAAAATATTTTTTAGAAAAATGCATTTTTTATTCTAAAAATAAACTTATACTAAAATAGAGTATAAATATGATTAAAATGTAATTAATTGGATTAAATATAACTAAATAATACTTATATTACTTGAACTAATATTCAAAAGAATATTTGTACTTTTAAATTACTTAATTTATTGAAGATAAAGGACTGTATTTGAAATATCAATATTTTTCACTATTCAACAAAAAATGAATATTTTCTGAAAAATTCCAAATTTTCCCTAATTTAATTTGGTTATACTGATTTCAAAAATAATTTTATATTTATAAAATTCATTTTTTAAATTTCTATAAATTTAATTATAATGTTTTCTTTTATAAAAAATAAAAATCATTTTTGAGGATTTTTTTAAATAATAAAATTAGTTTACTACAAGTTGATTGGTTATTTACTAATAATTTATAAATAAATTTATAATGAGTAAGAACATTATATATATATATTTCGTAATGTATTTAATACTATTCACACCCTCCAATTTCATGACTATGCTATAATGGTTATATTTAAATAATAACAATATTTTTTATTTACGTTTGGTGTTGTGTATGTTGTATTCTGTCAAATATAGTTTTAATTTATAAAATATTAGGGTTTTAAATCCTCCCTCATCTAATAAATTTCATCCTCTAAATTTTAACTTGATATTAGTAATCCATGGTTTTACATTTAAAAACCCCTTTCTTGAAATAACTCATCGTAAAAAGGGTTAATCAAACTTCTTATTGATAAGAGAGAAAAGAAAATATAAAGGTCACCTAAAATAAACAATAACTAGGTTTCCAAGTATGAAATATTTAGTGTAAAGTGAAAATATATTTAGAGAGAAAATATTAATTCCAAAATAACAATGGAGAATGATAGAGATCATTGATCACAAGAAAGTGAATGATGATGAGAAATTCAAAAACCAAAAAACCATGAACCAAATAGGTTTGAAAAAAGACTATTGATTTCATTAAAAAATATGGTAATAAATGAAAGTAAGTATTTTTTTATATCATTGTTAACCTCTCTAAAAATTTAAATCCCAAGTATTGTAGTATATCAACAACTATGGTTGTCTCTCTACAAGACTTCCATTATAGAGTTCTCTGTCGGGATACTTAATATTTTCTACTTTTAAATGTTAAATTGTTTTTTAGGGAATTGCTACAAATATAAAATAAAAAAAATAAAAATTCAAAAAAAATCAATTAAAATAGAAATAGATGTTGCGGTGAAACTAGAAATTATGAATTAGTAAAGAGAAGTGGCCAAATCTAGTCGATCTCATAGTTCAATATTTCTTCATCAATTGAGTTTATTCAAACTAAAAGCTATATCAATGCACAAAGAGAAATATAAATTTTCACATCTCATTTGGATAAAAAAGGTAATAAAAAAATTAAAATAGTATTTTTTATTCTCTTTTTCACAGGAGATGATGGATGCACTGCACAATCACTGAGTGAAAAGACACAATCGACTCCCACTTTTCTCACAACAATCACTCAAGGAATGATAATTCTAAACAATGAAGTTTGAGATAAATATCCTTCTTATCCTAACATAACAGACCACCCTCATCATTTTTCACTATCTGATCATAGTAGTGATGATTTCATATTGGAAGGAAAATAATGAACCAAATGATAATAAATGCACTCATCTTTTTTTGATTGAGTTTGAACAAAATAATATAGATATAAATTACATTTTGATGTTCAAGATATTAAATCTTGGAAATAAATAACAATTTAAATCTATAAGATTCATCCATAAGAAATCTATCTAATCATTACCATGAATCACAGAATTGACTTGATATTCATCTTTATCTAGATGATCAGTGGTTCTGTAGATTATTTTCTGCTTCCCCCACATAGATCTTATTTGAAGAAAGTTTGTGAAAAACATCATATAACATAATATCTCAATTATTATTCAATGCAACTCAGTTACAATTTGAGTATTTATTTGTGAAAATATAAAGCCGCTCAGTAGAACTAATTGACCTCAAATCAGATGTTATTCAAGACAAAACATAGAGTATGCACTGCACATACTCCCATAAAACCATAAAAACAACATTTATATAGAATTAGTTCCCATTTTTCTTCCCAAATATACTGGAAAAAAACATTTACATCCATAAAATAAGGATCTCAACATAATACAATTTCAAATCTATGGATTAAGGCCAAATGTGAAGTTCATCAACTGATCTAGATCAGCACAATCTTGGACCCGTTTGACAGACCAAGATCTTGGTTCACACTTGTATTCATCTTCTTCAGCATGATGTTGTCCCCAAAGGTATTCATATATTCATCATGAAGAATCGGCCAGAAGAGACAATCATCAGCATTGAGAATAAATTTGGAATTCATCAGCTTCGACTGGGATTATTCCACATGGAACCTGGCTCTTCACGAATGGATTAGGTCATCTCAGACTCTAGATCAATAATGGAATAGTAGGATCTATATAACAATGGTGGCCTCATAGGGATCACAATTTAGTAGTAGTTTTCATGAAGCAAGTCAATGTTTCTTAAAAGTGGGTTCTACGGGTTATAATTGTAGTGAATCCGGTTCATATCCTTCTTACAAGGAGCCTAGATGAAATCAATTTAAAATCGGACTAATGCATTGACATATCTAATAAAATGGATATGTAAATGAAATAAGATACGAGGATAACTCTTCAAATCAGCTATGTTGAAAATCTCCTACGTGGTTTCTTTCAGATTTGGAATAAAATATCCACATAGCAAATTGACTTTGTGATCTATATAAAAAATAAGGTACATGGTCTCTCAAAATAATTTTCAACTTCCAGAACCTAACTGCTACTGTAAATTGAAAACATAATAAAATTAATGAATAAATAATTCATTAAAAATAAAGTAACATTTCATTTCCAAAATAATTATTAGCAAAACTTCATATTTAAATAAAATAAAATCAAAACAAATAATTTTTTTAAATGAATAAATTTTTAAAAATCAATGTGTAAAATATAAAAATAAATAAATAAATAAATATTAAAATAAGGAAATTATAAAATTTATTAATGAAATTAATTATAATTCAATGATTCAAATTATTTTTTTATTTAAAAAAAGAAATTAAATTATATGCATCAATTAATTAATTACTTACATAAAACAAGGAAACGATAAATTGAATTATCATAATAAAAATTAAAAAAAACATGAAAATAAATATTTTAAATGAATCATCAAAATTAAATAATAAACATAAGGGTTTAAGAAAATTTATAATTAAAACATAATATAAATTAATCAAACATAATTAAAATCATAAATACTCTAACACTAAATTGACAACCAATGTAAATTACTAATTAAAAAATTTATTATAGTATTTAAAATATAATTAAATTAAAGAGATTATGTGGAGAATTAGTATCCAAATTAATCCACATAAAAGTACAACATAATAAGATTTTTCTTTTCCTCTAGAAAAAAATAACCCAACATCAGTGGAATGAAATGGATCTCAAACATGAATTATTGTATGGCAAGAAAAAAATATGTTTTGAAAAAGATTTCCTCCCTATAATTTTCATCAAGTAGTGAAATATTTTACCATTAAGAAATTAATTATTTTCATGGGAAAAACTAATTCTTATTTTATAAATATAATTTAAATTAATGATTTCAAAACCTATTTTACCCACTTTAATTTTCATTCAACTAAAAGTCCAAGCTTCTCTTTACATCAAGGATAACAAAATCACATAATTAGAGAAAAAACTAGTCACTCAATTTAGATTACCAAACTAAATGAATTAAAAGATAGTATAATTAACTCATCCATCAGCTTAAATAATAAAATAATTAGTTCAAATTGGATTATAATTTTAATATCTTAATTAATTTTAATTCATACGTTACATGTTTGGACCCAATTTCAAAAATTTAAAGGCAATGATAATTTATAACATTCACACAATTCTTTTTGAAAATTTTATCTTTTTTCAAGAGGGAGACGAAAAATGAATGGTATTAGTGAATTAGCATTATTAAAGTGGCTACACAATATCCAAACATCAAAAAAATTTAGAATCACACAAAATAATTCATCAAATCTTGAAAAAAATAAAATTTAAATTTTCTAGGGGTTTTCAATGGATTCAAATTGTGATATAGTTTAACAAATTAAAAGATCCTCCCCACACTAAAACTCAACATTGTACCTAATATTGAATCCAATATATAGAAATCTATATATTCGGTTTAAATTTCATAGTAGATTTGGAAATTCAGAAAAAATGAATCATGTTCAAAGGGTTACGAGAAAGCTCAATGTATTTTTTTCTACACAAAAAAAAATTATTATAACAATGAACAACATGTGAAAATGTTAAATACTAGTTACCAATTCAAAAATTCATCCCAAAAATATGTTTTATGCTATTTAATGTTTAAATAAGTGTGAAAAATTTACAGAAAATACAAATATATATGGTACTAGTAAACAATCAAAATCATCTAAAATAATAGAAATAACCAAAAAATTTCATCACAAAATTCAGCATGAAAAAATAATCCATTTCAATATTTTTCAATCAATTAATGTTTAAATTAGTTAAATCAAGAAAGAAGAATTTATAATAATGAAAATTAGGAGAATTGAAGTGTGATAACTTCCTTGAATTAAAATATCTATACTTCATTAGTTACACTCAAATATACCCATTATTCACTTTGAAAAAGTATCTATGGTTAGCTAAAAGACCCTAAATATGAAAAATAAATAAACATTGATGTCCAAAAAAACTCATAACATTTAAAATAAAACTAGAGTTTTTAAATTAGTGGGGATGATTTAGTATAAATTATATACTCTATAAAGAGGAGAGCTTCCCCAACTTCATTACCCATGATTAAAACTAGAAACACCATATTCTCATCAAGCTCATTTTTTTCTCTAAAAAGAAACACTTAAAAAAAAGAAAATAAAAAACACTATGAAAGGTTAGTACCTTCCCCCACACTTATTCCAAAAGAAAATAAAAGTAAGGGATGATACAACCTGAATTATTAATGGTACCCTTCTTCCAATAAAAACAACTCCTTCTCGAGAGTTTCCTTGTTACCTTAAGAATTGTTTTATTCGATTTCTATTTAACGTAAATGAAACATCCTTCCCTATTTCTTGAATTTGTACAACACCAAAAGAGAAAAAGTGAGTTACAATAAATGGATCATCCCTTTTGGAATGAATTTTACCTAGGAAAATCTTCATCCTAGAGATTTTTTAGAATAAATTTATCTCGAAAATGAAATTATTTATTCAAGGTAATCTTATCATGAATATCTTTTGTTTTATAAATAAAACTAACATTTTCATAACAATTGTTTGTTATTTCTTCTAAATCCTTTAAAAGAAGCTTCCTCTTTTTTCGGATTAAAAAAGATCTATATTGAAAGATTTAAAAGACCAAAAATATTTATTCTATACCTTAATGGTAGAATAAGAAAGATCTTATAAAATATTTTGGGTTAATAGTTTTCTCAAGAATATTCTTGATCTGACTATTTAAAAATTCATACACCCCATTTATTTGAGGGTTATAGGGTGTAGCCAATTTATGACTAACCCTATATCTGTTCAATAATGGATCCAAATTCCTATTACAAAAATGTGTTCATTGGTATGTAAGAATGAATCTTCGCATCCCAAATCTAAAAAATTGATTTCTCTTAACAAATTGGTACACCACTCTAGAATCCTATATTTTAGTTGGAACATCTTTAATCCACTTTTGAACATAATCAACTGAAATAAGTATATAGAAATATCCAAAGGAATTTGGGAAAGGAACCATGAAATCCATTCCCATAGATTGAAAACATCATAAAACAAGAATGTTTTTTTGTGGCATATCATGTCTTTGAGAAATGTTTCCTTGGAATTGAAAAGATTTACAAGTCCTAAAAAACTAATGATAATTATTGAAAATAATGGGCCAAAGTAGACCAAAATCCATCACTTTCCTAGAAATATTAAGTGCTCAAAAGTGGCCACTACAGTTTAGAATATGATTTTTTGAGAACTGAATAAATTTATGAGTTTGGGATGTATCTTCTAACAATTTGATCACACCCCATGTTCCATATGTCACACCCCGACCCATGTGTTTAATTTATTAAATTATTTTCTACCTTAAATATTTTTTTGGGTTTCGGATGAGTCCCGGACGAATTATTTCTTTGAGCATGTTAAAAAAATGAACTTTTGGTGTCGACGTCGTTGGATGCACATGCATAGCACGATTTGGAAGCCGCGCGACTTCGCCCTGGCAACTGCACGACCATCCATTCTCAAAAAATGAAAATAAATAGTTTTTTTAATTAAAAAAAACATTAATTGCATCATTTAAAATTTTATTTTAAAAAAATTTATTATTATAAAAATGATACGAATACCTTGAGGATTTTTATTTTATCATTATGATTATGATTATTTTTATTATTAATAATAATATTGTTATTATAATTATTACTTTCATTACCATTATTATTATTATTATGATATTAAAATTATTTTTAGTTTTTATTTTATTTTATTTTAGATTAGTTTTTATTACTTTTTTAGGGTTCTTAGGCCGCTACCTCACACCACCATTTTTTTCTAGGTGGGCAGCGCGAGTAGGGCCATCCCCTCTCCCTTCCAGTGCACTCGGATGAGGCCTCCAATGCCTCCGCCCTCCCTTGATGTTTGTGAGTAGGCCAACTGCCAACCTCCTCCATCCCTATCACAAGATGAGGTGCTCTGTCCCAGTATCTTTCCCTTTTAGCGAGCAGCAGCCCCAGACACCGTCTCATCATCGCGCTCCCAACCGCAGGCACAACCAGACGCTGCCTCCCTTATGTGCGGCGCAACCCAGCTTGCCCAAACCTTCTTCCCCAACCCCTAGATATACCACCTCCTCCTTTGAAACACTTCTACTCCTCGTACCTTAATGAAACTCCCACTCCATCCCGATGCCTTCTCCCAGTCGCCGTGCCTCCAGCCTTCCCGGCTTGCAGCCGCTGTCCAACCAGCCTCCCATGTCCTCGTCGTGAACCTGCCGCCGCGCAGACTCCCTCTGGTGACCAATCCTGACCATCACATCCTTTGCACCTTCGGTATCACCTTCTCCATTTATTTTTATTGTTTGTGATGATTTTTTTGATTTCTTAAGATATTATTTTCATAAAGTTAGCATTTTGAAACCACACAGGGCGATTTCGAGTGGGTATTGTCATTTCTCTTTGGATTTGAGGTGAGGGTTTCTCCCCACCACTTGGTTTCACATACTATAATTAAGGTTTTTTGTATTTTTTTGAGTACTTGATATTTAATATATAGGGAGTTGGACCTTACCATGTGGTTTCTAACCCACGTTTTTTCGTCGTTCCTTGGTTTCGAGGTAGGTTCTTCCATGCACTTCCCCTTTTAAATTAAGAACCATTAATTTCATACATTTCTCACCATCCTTGAATAATAATTAGTGGTATTTTATCTTCAAAATATTTCTCGTTGGTGTGAAAATGATGTTTTGAGCACTACTTTTCGATAACTATAATTGATATCTTAAAATTATGCACACCGTGTGTCTGGAAATATGTTTTGATGGTCTTCGCGCGCAAGTTACGTCATTTAAAACATGGTTTGACAATTTAAATGAACTTATAGAATTCATACTGGTGTTTATACCCTATTGAATGATAACTTTAAATTGTTTTAATAGATGTTGCATCCATTATGTGTGGTTAGTTTCCCGGTTGGCTTTTTAAGGTTAAATGTGATATAAAATAAGTATTTTGAATTTATAAATGTAGCGGTAGTGTGGGAAACATTGTTTTGAGTTCCTTATGTGGTTTCTCAAGTGTTTTTTATTTCTATATAGATATGAGTACCAATTTATAAAGGATTTTGGAATCTTATAAAAAAGTTTTGGTTGGGTAAATGGGTAATGGTATATGAAACGATGGTTTCCATTTCATGAATAAGTTTTTCATGTGGTTTGAAGTGGAAGGAAGAGTGAATTTGTATTTTGGAAATGGTTTGAAATATGTTGAAATGTGTAGCCTGTTTGGAAATTTAAAAAAAGTGGTTTTGGTTTGAAAATGTGGTGTGAATTCCCAAATGAGATTTTATAAACGTTTGTTGAATATAAAATTATGTTTTGTCCTTTTTGTGGAAGTAAATTTGGTTCTTTTAAGGATGGAATTTTGTGAGGTTTGTTTGAGGCCCATTTGGAACCCTTATGAAATTGGTGAAAATTGTTGTTGTGAAAACTATCATTGGATTACTATCTTGGCTTCATTGCGATTATTTGTTTGTAAAGTGTGATTCTTTTTGTTATTTATTTATTATATGTATATATATTCGTGATTGGATGCTTGGATGGCATCAGTTGGCTCACCCCTGTTATATACATGAGACATAGAAACATGGAATATTGAGAGAATATTTTGAGATTGATTATCACATTGGTAGGTCATGGTACGAAACAGTGTCCCATAGTAGGCAGATATGTTTGGGTTTATTTCTTTTGGATTTTCCCTCGACCTTCCTGAGAAAGGATGGTCAATAATTTTGAGCGTTTTGATTTCATCGTGTGTTACATGTCAATAAGGACGAGGTCTCATGTATTGGTGTCTTTTGATTATTCTTGATCTCCTAGGTTCACCAATGTCTACTCATTCTTAGGGCTTGTAGTGTTAAATGTGTTTCTTGTATATATATATCCTTTCCATTTCCCTTGTTGTGTAACTACTATAACGATTTCATGTGTAGTATTTTTACTAGAAAGTGATGTGTGGTTTTAATGTGGCTTATGAAAATTGTTTTCAAAGAAAATTGTTTTATCCTTTTTTCATAAATTGAAAATTTAATCATCACTTTAACCTTTTAAAATGCTAATGTCTCACTAAAATAATGACTTGAGTTTTTGAGAAATTAATGAAGGAAACAGCTCGTACGTTTTTTGAGTAACATGTAGAAAAACATACTTTTATACATTTTACTTCAAACTTGAAAATGGATGTTTCTTTTATTTTAAAAGAAGTGCATTGGGAATAGATATCGGGTTATCCTACCATGTTTTAATATGCACAGCTATAGTTCCTTTCTATTTTTAGTCTTGTGAAGGCTCCATCTTGGGTGTGCTAGTCTTGGGCGATACCTGATCATTGTGTCGGGGAGTGACCCGTGGGGTCACACGAAGATAGTGTTTTTCTCATTCAGTTAGTTTTTATTTCCTTTAGACACTGTTTAGTCATTTTCTTAGAATTATTTATTCTTTGATACTATTTATTATTTCTTCTTCTTTTATGTATTTATATTGGGTGAAATCATTCCTATAATCTCTATTGATGCCATGGAGCTTGTCGCCAGCCTGGGAGGATCGAGATCTCCTCTTGGGCATTTTCGCGGATCGACCTGGGTGACTACCTTAGGGTCGACCCAGGTTGGTTTATGGAAAAATGGTATTAGAGGAGGTCGGTGGTTAGGGGACCTCACTTTTTAGATCACCCTATTTTATTTGGGATGTCAAGGTTGAAGGAGTAGGATTGTCGGGACTCGAGGGATAGGTGCAGGAAAAGCGTCGTGAACACTTGCTCGTTCTAATCCTCAAGTATCCATGGGAATTCCATTTTTATTAGTTTCTTTGGGTTATGGAATGTTTTTTGATTGGGATAGGACAAGAGGAGTTGGTGTAATAGTCTTTTTGATCCCACAAATCCTGGAAAGCCATGTGGAACTAGGGGCATAGTTGAAAAAGGCTCATTGTGTCAGTGATGTGTTTGGCATATGGTCTCCGACCATATGGTCAATTCACCCACCTACACTAGTTCCTGGTTTAAGTTGTTTTGGGTTTCCTATGACTTCTGGAGGTGGTTTGAATCAGAAAAGAAAACTAGTTTTGAAAAATGATTGTTTCAAATAGCATGTTAAATTTGAGGATTGTTTTAAATAAAATGGGATGAATGATTTGTATTTGGAAAATGAAGATTTTTTTTTGTTTTTTCCTTGGTGTTCCTAGGGGTTATCACATGAAAATTGGTATGTTGGAATATGATCGGATGTCTGGTATGGCAGATGGATGCCCGAGGTGGCACATAAACATGCATAAAAGTGAGACTCTAAAGAATACCAATGGCAAGGGTTTGACCCACCAAGATTGTTTTAAATTGAATATGTTGTCAAAAGGAATGTTTTGATGTTATGATATCTTGTTTTATTTTTTTAGGGCTTTTCACCTATGTGGTGTTTGATCTTGAGGATTTTATATATTGAGTTGGCCTTGATTGGGTTCTTGACTTTTCTTGTCGATTCATTATCCCCTTGAAGCTTCGATAGGTGATCGTAGTATGGTTGATCAACTAAAGGATTTTATGATTCAGTTTTAAAAGATAGATCCACCTCTATTTTATGGTCAAGCATCCCTTTCCACAGCGGAGTGGATGTGAAATATTGAAAGGGACTTTAACCTCATTGGGTTTCCTGAGTTGTTGAAGGAGAAGTTTTCAACCATTATTCTTGAAGGTTCACTATGGATATGGTGGAAGTCAGTGTCTCGGGACAAGCACTGTCAAGAGCTTACGTAGGAGTTTTTCATGGATTTGTTCATTCATCATTTTTTCTCTGAGGAAGAAAGGGTGATAAAGAGGATGGAGATGTGTTATCTACACCAGGGAGACATATTCGTGTTTTAATATTTCCAATTCTTTGTGGAGCTAGTACCTTATGATTCATGGTATTTTATAGATGACTCCTTGAAGGCTCAGTGTTTCAAGGCGGGGCCTCGTCCCGATCTACAATCGAAGGGGTTAGTTTCCAACCTAACATCTTTTTCTGATGTGGAGAGAGAATATTTTCTTGTTGAAGTCATGACGGCGGGAGTGCATGAAGTAGACCTCCCCCCTTCAATCCCTATGAGCAGTGGTGAAGATCCTGGGAAGGAGATGAGAAAGAAATTGAAAGTGGTTAGAGAAATTCATGTAATCGAAAGGCCTCAGAATCATTCATCAACCTCTTGGGAGTGAGAGATCCTCATGTGTTAGTAGTGTGGCAAGTTGGGTCACAAGAGGCCATCCTTCCCAAGTACTTCTAAGTAGTGAATAAATTTTTTCAATAAGTGAATATATTTCAACCAAAAAATAAATTTCATATTCATGTTCACATACATGAGTTGAATTTTTAGAAATATTTTGATATGATTTTTTTTCTCAAAAAAAGAATTCATAAGAAACATTTTCAATGAAAAAAATAGTTATCCAGAGTTCTATCATTTTTAGAAGATTCTAAATCAATTTCAACAATCCCAATTTCAATTTCACATAGAAATACAGTATTTTGAGTATCATTACATGATCTAGAAGTTTAAAAAAATAAAATATTATTTTACTATCACTTTTATCCAAAAATTCATCATTTTCATGCTCATAAATTCAAACATATAATGTAATTCTTTCAAAAATAGATTCCATTTTAAATTCATCACTACAAAAAATTAGTAATTTATAGTTTCATTATGTTCATTTTTATTTAAGTGTTATTTCCCTTATTAATATATAGGTTTGTTTTCTTGATTTAAATCAGGAAAAAATTCTATGAAAAACTTATCATGCATGTAAACTTGATGTCACAAATGGTCTTTCATAGGGTGTTTCATTGATTCAAAGATTCATAAATTAACCATATTACCCCTAAACTCTAAAGGAAGAGTCCCTTAATTTACATTTAGTATTTCCTTTAAAGTTTTCAAGAATAGTCTTCCAATAATCAATGGTTCAAGTGCACTAAATATACTATACTTCATATCTAAAACAAAAAAAAACTCAATAGGGAATACAAGGTATTTAACCCTTACCAAATTATATTCTATGAATCCAGCTAGCTAAACTAAACTCTTATTCGCTATTTATATAACAATCATATATTTCTTATGATCTCCCACTAGTATTTATGAAAAGAAACAAAAAGGTATAACATTAAAGGATACTCCTAAATCTAACATAGCATTTTAAACTGATTATTACCAATGACATAAGAATATAAATCATATCTATATCTTTTCATTTAACATGAATGGAATGTTGGATCATATAATAAATGTTTCTTCCCAAATGAATAGTCTCCCCTTCCTTTAACTTCCTTTTTTGAGTGCATATCTCCAAAAGAAATTTATCATAACGAGGGATTAGTTTAAAAACATCTAAAAATGATATATTAACATGGAATTTCTTTAAAGTTTCAAGTACTTATTCATTCATGTATTTTAAACATTATTCTTGACCGGAGGGATGCTTAAATGATATGATGGATGGTACCTATACCTTTTCATTTCATCATCATCTTTTTCTTTCATTTTTTAAGAGACCATTCAGTTTTTAAAATATCTATAGGTTCTTTCAAGATGTATTCTTTTATTCTTATTTGTTTTTTATTTTTCAAATGGTGTATGGAAATCAAGTTTTTTAATTGGTTCAGTAGGTGGTTCAACATTATCAATAGGTTCAAAAATAGTTTTAACTGGGGGTTTTTTCACTTATTAATGTGATTTTCCCTTAGTTTTAGATGTATAACTATCTTTTTTGGGTGATTATTTGTTATATTCCTCTCGAGGGTTATAAATTTCAGTTCCACTTCTCAAAATTATTATATTTATGTTCTCTCTTACTATTGGATTAACTTTAGATTGTGTTAGATTATTTCCACTCCTTTGATTCCTCAAACCACTGATTCTCATTTCCAGTTGTCCCATTTGAGTCACCATATTTTTTAGAAACAGTTACTATTTTTGGTAAGTATCTTGTTTATTTTTAACAATTTGTTCAAGGTGTAATTCATTTCTCTTATTAATTTTTTTTGGGTTTTCGTGATTCAATTTTTTTTTTCAATTTCCCACCATATTGATTTCTATATCTATTTTGAATGTAATGAGGATACTAATCAAAATTTTGGTGCTGGAAATTCTTATTTGGATGATCATTAAGACAAAACCTATTATTCTTTTGGGTTTCCCAGCCCTGGATGAAATTTTGATTTCATTGAGAAGGTATATATTAGAAATTATGGTGAGGAAATTGGTTGTTTGTGTTTTTCTAGAATGGTTTTATAGGAATTATTCAACTACATGATTCAGGTCCTTATTGAAGTTGTTAAAATTTAAAATTAAAATGATCAATAAAAAATAGATTCCACAATGCATCTGAATGGGACAAACTAGTTCTAGTTAGAGTTGTGAAGCAGTAGAGTTAGTCAATATCTATTTCATAATTCGTGAAAGTTACTAAACTAATCTTGAATTCGACGATTATCAAAATTTAAAGTAGACACTTCCATATCCAATTTAACATGGATCAATCCCCTTGTACCAAACTGCTATGAATTTTTGGTCATATTAAAAATGAAATTTCTAGCATCTACAAGAGTCTTATCAATAAAAACTCATACTATCGAAACATATATCATGATCCTATCCATTAAAACTATTCCATCATATAAGTATTGTATAATGATGTTTCTATAAATCTTGAGATGATGGTATCTAGAGAAAAACTACTAAATCATCTCCCAATACTTTTGAAGAGTTTCCCCTTGGAACTTCATAATCCCACACATATCTTTTATCAACGAGGCGAGCATAGAGACTATTAAAAATCTATCTCAAATGATCTTCTATAGTTGATACTAACTCCCTATTGAAGTGTATTGTAAGTAATAAAACCACTCCTTGGAAAATCCATCTATAGAAAATGGGTACACTTTCATCTTTATTTGATCCTCATTTACTCCTTGGGGTTTCATGGTGATACACACCATATGGAATTCTTGTAAGTGATTATGAGGATCCTCTCTTGGAAAATCATGGAATTTTAGTTAATAGTGAATCACTCCTGGTCTAATATTGAAATCAAGAGAGATATTAGGATAGACCAAGAAATTTTTATGGTTCTTGAAATCAATATTAGCAAGCTCCCTTAGTGTTCTATGGTAAGCCATGTTTTCTAAATTTTGAATGTTTACAATTTTAAAAGATTTTTTTGGTGTTTTATTTTTTATCAATTAAAGTTTCTCTAGTTTCTAAAATTCTATGACTTTTAATTTTTTTCTCTTATTCTTTTTTCAAATTATAAGAATTTTCTATTTTTGAATATTCAAATTTATTGGACAAGCATAATAGTTTTTTACTAAGATTTTTTTTTTAGTTTTTTTAACAAGCATAGAATGTTTTTTTAATTTATTTTTAACCCCTTGGATTCCTCCTTGAAAATGGAACTAATTGAAAATGAAGTTTTTAATTTCATTTTTAATATCCTTTAAAAATGAAACCTAAGTACTTTATTATAGCATCAACTATGGTCATCTCCCAGTGATACTCACCTTAATGATTTTTCTATCATGATATTTAATATTTACTAGTTTTAAATTTTTAATTGTTTTAGAGGGAATTAATACTACTATAAAATAAAAAAAAATCTAATTTCCACAAAAAGTGATTAAAAAAAGCATAAGTTGCAGTGAAACTATAAATTTTGAAATAGTGAAGAGAAGTGGCCAAATCTAGTAGATCTTTGGGTTAAATAATTCTTACTCACTTGAATTTATTCAAATTGAAATTATCTCATTGAAAAAATTTAAATGTCAATGTTTTCATCTCATTCAACTCAAAAAGATAAGAACAAAAATTTAAATATTAGTTAATATTTTTCTTTTGGTAAGATTCAATCGATTCACTCCACAATCACCGAGTTAAAAGTCATAATTGACTCCTATTATTCTCATATCACTCAATCAAGGAATGATAATTTTAAATAGTGATGGTTGAGATCAATCTCTTTCTTATCCTAACATAACAGAACACACATGTCAATTTACAATCTCTTATCAGAGTAGTGACAGTTTTAAAATGGGAGGAAAATAAATAACCATGTTATAGGAAATATATTTATTATTTTTTTATTGAATTTGAACACACATAAATCCAAATAAAAATTGTGATTTGATGTTAATGATATTATTATCACAACATGGACCACTGAGGTCCAAACCCTGACTACCCCAAGCATGCCTCCAATAGGAAAAGGGATCAAGACCGGTGCTGAGTAGGCATGTCCCACTAATGTGAGCTATTAGCCTAAAGTAAATGTACACACATGCACATATACAAGACCACACAATGATGAAATATAAAACAAATAAAACCAATGAATTCATATATCTAATATCTTATAACATAGTACAAAATTAAATTACTGAAAGTGGAAAAAGGGTCTAAATACAAGCGAGACCAAAAAACTATGGAGTCCAACCTACTCCAAGGGAGAGGAATAAAGTCAAATTCAAGCTCCTGATAAACCCCTTAGTATAAAAATATCCAGCTATTCTACACCCACTCCCTATCCTCCCAGGACACCATCAAATAGGTCATCATCTGTATAAGACATGACACGTGTAGGAAAATACCATTCAAGGGTGAGTATAAAAATACCCAATTGGACAACCTGAAAACAATAAACAAGAACCACTAAGTGTAGTCATATCAACACAAGATATAGTAATAAATGTATAATAGAAACACGCAGATATACTAAAGAAATAAATATTCCACTAAGCATTTATAACCAACTTCTTGCAATATGATTCTAATTGAAGTAATACTTGTTCCATGATAATCCACACAACAATCCATACTATCAATGGAGACACTCGATGAAGTGGTCTAGATCATTTGGGCCCACCCATGAAAGCTCACTGGTCTAAGACTACCCTGATTCTCAGATAGGGGGTCACACCTTGAACCATTGGGGGAAACAATGAACCCAATCTAGATCAAATGCTACGTATGAGATCATTTTATAACGAAACTAAAAACCATACCGATATGCTATAATAGATGTAGGATCAACGGCTTTCTTAGGGGGGTCACACCAATTCCAAAAATCTCACCTAGGTAACAAAGATGATAGAGGATCACACTCCAGTCTCATGGAGGGACACCATAACATTATCTAAGAATATACCCCTAATAGAGATCACAATCCAGTGATGTGGATGTAATGATGCAATGTTCCCTTGGGGGAAAGGACCAATGGAACACATTCAACCAAGACTAGTCCAAAACAAGGAAATATAGAGCTATAAAAACTCTTGAAGGGGTACATGGTGTGCACTAGGGGTACATGGCCTGTCCAGCTATCACTAAATCTAACCATGTGGTAAATCCTTACAAGTCAAATAATTATAAAAAATACATGGTGTGTATATAAATACAACACCTTTCCCATGTCATCTTCCATATTCATGTACTTGGATTTTTCCATGTTCCAATTCATGTACAGGTGTCCATATTCGTGTATGAGTACACAGTGATCCAATGATTATGTACTCTTTCCCAAGTCCATGTATCCTATGAAGCACACGTTGATCCATCATAGATGGGTCACATGGAGTGTCACCGAGTCTCACAATGTTTGATACTAAACACCATCCTAAAACCCTAGACGCCATTGAGAGAGCCCCACAAGGTGTGTTATTTGGAAATACACATCATCTTTTCTTAGGATATTCTAGATCTATTGAGATATCTCCACGTAATCACATACATCACCGGCGATGCTTCCCTTTATAGAACATATATATAGGATGTCATAAAATCTTTTCCAACATTGCCAACTGGAATCCATGTTCAAATCTTCTTAGAAAATGATTCATTGTGAAAATAAGTCACCATGCATCAAAACCGAAAAGAATGTGAAATGAAAATCCACCGGTTAGACTCCCAGGGAACCTATTTTATTATCACATATTCACCAGACCATCAATCATGAACCTCACCTACAGTATCGATCTGTTTCACTGAATAAAGGTTGTGCAACGATCGAATACTACTAGTCCATCGATCTGTGGGACAAAATAAACATCCATGATGAACATGCGAATAACAGGGGGGACCACAATTCATAAAACATGATAAACGAACCCCAATAATTTTTTTATTTCCATAATTAATTTTTATAGATGAATAAAAATGAAGAGTGATAAATTAAAATGAAAAATTAAATACTTCCATTAATATACTTATTCCTATGACTCATGTATCAATTCTGTTTGTGGAATTTATTCACATTCATCTAGGATTAATGAACGGGATATAAAGCACAAAATAAAACATCCTACCTATAGTTTGGATTGATTATTGATGATGACTAGTTGTGTTTTTGTTGTTAATGGGATCTAAACCTCTATTCGTGCAACAATCCATGATTTTTTCATGATCCATCGTTGTTCACCAATAATGCTTTCCACTAATGAATTCTTTCTATCCAGGGTTTAGAGGCTATCCCTAAGACAAAATCCATAGACAAAATTTTAAAGAGGGAGCTAGTCTCTCATCAAAATAAACCAAAAAAATTAATGAATTATTTTATTTATTTATTTACACCTGTGATGAATTTTCACAAATTGTCTGCGCTGAAAAATATTATGTTCATTCCCAGGGTAAAAAATGATTTATAAACTCAATGGTGCAATCAGATTTATGATCTGGGCACCCATTTTGGATTTATTCCACTCTTTCCATAAAACCGTATGCATGTGGAATTTAATATATTTAATATATTTCAAATATTTATTCTTGGAACACTAGGCCTCAAAATCACATGTCGTCTTAGTTTTTGGTCTTGAAAAAAATTCATATAATATCTAAGAATAATACAAGGAAAATCCATGTTATTACATTATCTCAACCTTAGGGATTTTCATCCGAAAAAGGCAAAAACCTAATAAAAAAATGAGGGCACTAGATTTTTATCCGGTTCCCCCATTCCCAGGTGCTCTTTGGATGATTCTTGTTCCACTACTAGCACATAAAATAGAAATCAATTACACAAGAAAGAACCTCTCCTACTGGTTCTCAATCTTTACCTAGTAGTCTATAAAGTTATTTCCATACTCGATGCATAGATTTCCCTAGATGATAACATGAGATAGTTCATTCACGTACTTCCTTAGCCACGACATGTGGAAGGAACCATGTACCTAGTCCAACTATGACAGTTGAGCTAGGTTGCATGCCACCTCACAATCTCTACACAGTATCTATAATGGATGAATGAATATTAGATATAACTTTCCACTTCGGCTAAATCTCTTCAATCCATGTCAAGGTGTGACCCTCAGAAACACACGATCTCCCTATTAAAACTCTAGAGGTATCCATTATCCGTTCAAAAAAGACTTATGATGGATATATGTAGTCCTCATCCACTTCTGGATGATCAAAACCTTTTCTATAGTATCTTGCACCAACTTTGGGCCCATGAGTGCTGACTTGTATAGATCAGTCCAACAAAGTGGTGACCTGCAGGGTCGCCCATACAAAGCATCTAATGGTTCCATACCAATGTTCGAATGTTAGTTATTGTTGTGTGAAAACTCCACCAAGGGTAGGTGATCCTCCCAACTACAGCCAAAGTCTAACATGGAATCCCACAACATGTCCTCCAACACCTGAATGGCCTGTTATGTCTAGAAATTATTTTGGGGGTGAAACACTATGCTAAAGTATAACTGAGTCCCAAAGACTCGTGTAATCCTCTCCATAATCGATATTTGAATAGAGAATCACAGTTAGAGACTATTATCAAGGGGACTCCATGGAGTCAGATGATCTTCTTCACATAGAGGTGTCCCAAGATCTTTACTGAACCCTTCTCTTGAATAGCTTGGAAGTCGGATGACTTGGTGAGTTTTTCTACAATCACATTGATATAATCATGTCCCTTGGACGTACATGTTAAATCATCCATCATGTTGACATATATCCCATCCCACTTCTACGATTCTCCTCAATGGGTTGAGCTAAACCCACTAGAACCTGGTGCTCAACCTTCACCTTCTGAAAAGTGAGGCATCAAGAGATATAATCTGCAACTCCCTTCTTCATTTCTGGAAACCAAAACTGATATTTGAGGTCTTCGTATATCATTACCATTCATATATATACCACTAAATGGGATGTATAAAACTCCCTCATCAACTACACCCATAACATCAAAGGCAGCATAATCTGTCCCATGAAAAGGATAGAATCCATCTGACCTTCATAATATCAATCAGGAGCATGTACAGTGGATATCTGAGTATGTAAGGTCTCACTGTCAGCATATCCACCCTGATAATCCCTAACATGATGTAAAATTAGTGGGGGTAACAACCATAGACTGATTATATGATTCACAATACTTTTCCACTAAGGATAACTACAATGAAGTTAACTGCTCTAACGCCTCAGCCAACAACAGAGAACAAAATCTAATGTTGAGAGAAACTACCACCACGTTTCCCTTCCTAGAATTATAGATGATATTGAATTCATAGGATAGGAGGAACTATATAAATTTACTACATATCATGTTAAGATACTTTTGTGAGAAGCTATACATGAGACTATTGTGTTCAGAGTAAATGATAAACTGATCTCCCATCAGGTAGTGTCACCACATCTTCAGTGAAAAGAAAACTTCTTCTAACTCAAGACTATGGGTGGTGTAATTCTTCTCAAGTGGTATCAACCAAAATGAACCATAGGAAATAACTTCCCACATCTTCCTCATAACACAACCATGTTTGGTCTTTGATGCATCACAAAACACTGCATACACAAAACCCACCCATGGAAATCTCAATATGGGATCACCCACCAACCTCTAACTCATCTCTTGAAAGCACTGCTGAAACCTTTCCATCTAAATGAAAGTATTACCCTTTTAGGTAAAAGATATAAAGGGTGCTACCACTTAGGATAAATCAGGTAAAAACCTCATATAGTACCCTACCAACCCAAGGAAACTATGAACCTTGTTAACACTCTTTTGAGGCTTCGAATCATGGACTACCTCATCTTTTTATGAGTCTAATACTACTCCTACCTCTAAGATGATATTTCCTTGAATGTGTACCTCTTGAATCAAAAACTAAAACTTTGAGAGATTACAATAAAGATGGTTCTTCCAGAGTGTATCCAGGACCATTCTCAAGTGTCTTGTGCACTCCTCTTCATAAGTTGAATAAAATCAGATGTCATTGACGGAGACCACCATGAAATGGTCTAAGAAATGGTGAAATATATAGTTCATGAGTCCCATGAACACTTCTGGGGAGTTATTCGCACCAAAAAATATCACCAACTACTCAAAGTGATTGTAGATACATATAAATGACATATTTTGTATATCGTCATCTCATACTCATAGCCGGTAATAGCCTAATATGAGGTAAATCTTAGAGAACCATCAAACCCCTATCAACTAATTAAATAGGTCTTCGATCATTGTGGGTACTTATTCTTCCCAGTCACCTGATTCAATTTCTAATAATTCAAACATAACCTCAAGATCCTATCCACCTTCTTGGTGAGCAACACTGAGGCTGCCCAGGGGGAAACTCTAGGTCTCACAAATCCCTTCTCCTACAAGTCCACCATCTGCACCCTTATCTCATGAAGCTTTGTAGGATCCATACAATATGCTAGTGTAGATATCAGAGTCATCACATGATATAATTAAATGAAAAATTATTTTTCTTATTGGGGAGGTAAATTGGGTACATCCTCAGGAAATATGCCTTCATACTCCTAAACCATTGTAAGGAACTGATAGACCAAAGTATCCTCTACTCCAAGAGTCATTCTATCCAACTTGTGATTAATCTGATTCACTCTCCTATGCCTGAGCTCATACTTCTCCACCAAGGTTTTCTTTTCACCCACAAAGGAAAACCTTGTATTGTAACTATGGAGACACCACATGCTCGATATAAAATAGTCAATCTGGGCATGAATGGTGGATAACTAGCCCATAACTAAGATGAATTTATAAAGAATCAATAATATTACAAAGAGATCACATATAGATCTCTCAACTCTAAGTGTCATGTCACAGTTTCAGAACTAGTGTGCAATCAAAGAGTAATCTCCTGTAAGAGTCTCCAACCAAAAGGGTTGGGCCAATAGAACAATCAGAATATGTAAGTCTCGAACTAGAGAAGTGGAAAGGAAGGAATGACTCACACATATGTCTATAAATATTTAAAATAAAGTAGAAAATACAAAAATCATACCTCATATCATCCCTAGAGCCTCTGGGTTATAGGCCTCCTTAGCATGCAACTGGACTCTTCCCTAACCACTAGCTCTTTGAGCCTAGTGCAGACCACCTGGGGGTGGTGGTGGTAATAGGTCAAACCAAAGACCACCTCCTATTACTATATCAACCCTTATTCTATGTCCTCCACCATGTGGACCACCCTGATACAACGTCTATCTTTGTCTCAGTGGTCCCTCGACCATCTCATTATTAGTAGTATGATGGTTCAAACAATTCTAAGCCATATTTCCTTGGATATCACAGGTGAAACACCACCCCTCACTTGGCTGATTTGAGCCTCCCTGAGATCCTTGCCCCACAACCATTGTTTCTTGGGATCACCTCCTGAAGCATCTGACATGCTTCGATCCCTGTGAATGCTGTCGGTTTCCTACTTCGAAGGTCTCAGCTACCGGGTTTCCACTACTAGAACCCACTTTTGGCACATGATTTTCTCGACATCTCTCCACTACTAAGGATATCTCAAGCACAAAATCACATGTGGGAATGAAAAGTGATACCAATGAAGCAATGATGTCTTGGAGTAAGCCCTGATCAAAGGTTTGAGCTCTGAAGAAATGATCCCATACCATAACTAAGGAGTAACATGAGATATAAATAAACTTAATTGAGTACTCCTCCATAGTAAAAAATTCTATACTACAGATGCAGAGTCTCTTATATTTGAACTGATCGCAATGTGTCTGGATAGAACTCATCCTTGAAGAGGTTCTCAAATTCTAGACAAGAGAGAGTTGTCTTTTCATGTGATTGAGTCACTAAGCTCGACCATCACCCAGAAGATTCCTGATGAAGTCTCATCATAATGAATATCATTTGATATGAATTTTTCCTCATATGGTAGAAAATGTGAGTGACCACCTATAGCCTGTTATCAACCACCTGATGGTCTAGATAACCTCAAAACCTAATAAGTATCTACCTATGAAACTTGTGAAACATACTCAGTTTGTGTGCATACTCAACTGATAATACCAATCCTTGATACTATTTAAAGGGTGGCGGTATAGTTGGTGATCCACCTGGTGGTTCTATCTTCGATTCATTCCTCTATATCAATGACTCATCACTAGGCTTAACATCCTCATGATAATGTAGTGGAATCATGGATGGCTGGATGTGTGGTGGGATCCTAAAATAAAATAGGATATACCATGGTCAGAAGGGTATATCTATGAAGATGACTCAAGAAGGAAATGGAAAACATAACCCATTACTGTGTTATGTATGTACCAATGTTTTCCATGAAACCAATGTTTAAATGTATTGATTCAAAAGGTAGATGATTAGAGTCCTGGTGTATGGATATTTCCATTGCCACACCAATAATGGATTCCGTGGCCTGAAATCCGAACTTGATACACTAAACACTATTTACACAAACCAAACTATCCAAATATGGTCCTAATGTATTGTTGAAGACTCTGATAACAGAATATCATGACCTGACCTACTGAGGTCTAACCTGTGACTACCCCAAACCCATGTAGGGGTGAGTATAACAATACCCAGTAGGACAGCTTGAAAACTCTACAAAAAGAAAGAACTAAGTATATTCATATAAATATAATATATAGCAATAAATTTATCATAAAAACACTCATATATACTCATAAAAGATACCATGCCACCGGGCGATCATAACTAACATCCAGCCATGATATTCTATTAGAAACAATGCTCATTCCAGAAGAATCCACTACCTGATCCATGATACCTTCAAAGAATGTCAAAAAACGAGGTGTATATCATTGGTCCCCACCTACGTAAGATCACTGGTTTAAGAATATCCTGATACTCAGAGAGAGGGTCACACCCATAACCTATTGGGGAAACCACAAACCCAATCTTGACCAACCCTCTTCATAGGGGATCATATTCCAATGATACCATGAACCCTACTAATACATTCTACTATATGGAGGATCAATTCTCTTATCAAAGAGGTCATGATGATTCCACAAACCACAACTTGGTAATTAATATGATATAAGATTTCACTCTAGTCTCACGGAGCTACCCCACAACTCTATCTGAAACTCAACCTCTTGAAGGGACCATAATCCTATGATGGGGATATAATTTTACACTGTACCCTTGATGGAAAGGAACAAGGGAACAAAATAAACCAAGAATCATTCAAACTATGCAATTGAAGGGGTATAAGAACCCATGAAGGGGGTAAACAATGTGTACTAGGGGTATAGCCTTGACCTTGTGGTAAAACCTCACATGACATGTAAGCCTCAACATAAAAGTATTATAGATGAATTATAGGGTTTATAGAGACACTGACACTGTTATTATGTTGCATATCCATGTCCATGTACTAGGTATTCCCATGTCCCAACTCGTGTACAGGTGGCCATGTTTGTGTCTTAATACATGGTGTGCCACTAGCCATGTAGTCATGCCAGTGTCCATATACCCTATAAGGTATACACTAATATTTCATGGAAGGATCAAAAGGAATCTGACTAGGTCACACAAAATGTGATACTTAACTTCTTTCCCAAACCCAAGATTCCACTGAGAGGGACCCACACAGTGTGTAATCACAAAATACATGTTGTGTTTTTTAGGATTTTCTAGATCCATTAGGATCTCTTCTATGTTATCTTGTGCATCACTGGAGTTAGCACCCTTGATAGAACCTATAGATCAGAGGTCTTCCAAGGCTTTCCATTGACGTCAGCTAGAATCTGAGTTCAAATCTACTCATGAAATTATATATTGAGAAACAAATGTCACTATGAATCAAAAATAGGAAGAATGGGAATTGAAAATCTAAACGTTCCACTCCAGATCACCCACCACCATTGTCAAACCTCAACTACACCATCAATAACAAACCCCACCCATGGTATCGATATTTTGTGCCAAAGAATTGTCATGCAAGGATAGAATACCAGTTATCATTCAAACTATGGGAGAAAAGAAATTCCCCCGATGAATGTGCAAACAATGGTGGGAGAAAACCCAAATATATAGAATATGAGGATTAAACCTAGAGATCTGTTCATTTTTCCTCAAATCATTATCATAGATGTAGAAAAATAAAGAGGGATAAATCAAAATGAAGAATTAATAAATTCCATCAATTTATTTCTACCAATGATGCGTCTATCAATTTTGTTTGTGGAATTGATTTGCATTCATTAGGGATTAAAAAAAAGATGGAAAAGAAAAAATAAAATGTCCAACCTAGAGTTTGTATGGATCGTTGATGAAAGAAATTTATTTTCAATTATTGGCTAGATCCATGAACTTTATTGGCAAGACGGTCTATGATCTGGTCCTGATCCATCACCGTTCACTGAGAATTATATCCTTTGATGGCTTTTAGGTCTCGAGGGTTTATACGCCAAACATGAGATAAAATACATATCCACATAATTTAAGAGAGAGTTGGTCTCTAAATTTAAATAAACAAAATAAATAAAATATTTATTTTATTTATTTATGTTTGTGATGAATTTTTCTAAAATGTCCCACATCAACAAATATTATGTTGTGTCTAAGGTAAAATCCAAGTTCTGAACTCAATGATTCCCTTAGATATCTGATTCGAGCCTCATTCGGGTGTTATTCTACTTTTTCATGAACAATATGTGTACTTGTTATTTATTATGTTTAATTTATTTCAAAAATTAATTCCGGGCCTCAGAATCACACGTTGTCTCATCACCTGGTCTTGAGAAATAATCAACATAATATCAAAATCTAGACATGGAAAATACGAGTCATTACAATTAATTATGGGAATGAAATATCCATTTGAATCTATAGGATTCAACCATAATAAATCTATCATCTCATGACCATAATGTACAAAAGGATTTTATATTCATCTTCCTCTGGATGATAAATAATTTTTCAAAATATATCATGCTTTAGATCTTGTCGGTCTACTTTGGAATAATTTAGTCAGTTCCTTCTCCTATTTTCTTTGAGAATAAACAGAATATCCTCTCCCTCAATTTTAAATAATATTCCATTTTTTTGAAATAAAATCACAATTCCTCATAGTTAGATTTTATAAAGTCATTTATGAGTCCTAACTGCTCTAGCATAAGGTTAAATTTTTGATTACATGCTTCTGTCACATTGCTATATTTTTTCTAAAAATAAAGTTAGAAACTCTATTAACTGGATAAACATTAAATTCCTCCAATAGTCATAGATAGTAATTCCTCCTCAAACAAAATATTTTTTCCAACTGTAGTCGAAATTATCTTGATATCTTCACTATTCGCTCATGTAATCAATCTCCCAAGCATTATAAAGATCATCATCTTATTCAAAAACCTTAATAACATCATATTTCACAAGAAATAAATTCTTCTTCAAATTACCTCAGTTAGAGTCTAGGTTATTTTTGTGAAACTATAAACCCACTAACACCAAAAATTATATTTTCTTAAGGAAAACATGGAGTAAGTAGTGTGTGTACTCTCATAAAACCACAAACGCAACATTCAAGAAGAATGAAGCACCCTTTTTCTTCACAAAAAGACATGAAAAAACATTTATAGATATTAAATAAGGTTATTGACACAATATGAACTCAAATATGGAGATCAAATGCAAAATAAAATCTTTTCAATTGATCTAGATTGACACCAACTTCATCCCATTCAGTAGACCAAGATCTGTTTTCAAACTTTTGTTTATATTATTAACACACTGTTGACCCTAGAATGTATTTAATTTTGGGTCATTAGAGATTCATGGCGATGAAAAACACACAAAATATTAGAGATAAATGAAGAACAAAAAATAATTAATGTGGTTCGGTAGTGTGCCTAAATTAGCAGGAGAAGGGGTCCGTTTCTATTATTACTCTCTCTGAATAAATTCGTATTAGGATTACACAATTAGATTAGAAATCATTTTTTTTCTTATTAAAATTCATGGGATTTTATCCCATTATATAAAAGAATCAAAAAAATAAAATTATCTGGGTATTGGGTAGTTTATCTACCCCTGAATAATTTGTCACCATACAACATCAAAGTCCAAAGTGCCTCCTCTTTTTTTTCATCCAAGGAATATACTTGTACAGAAAAGAACTATTCCTCCACATATTTATCCCCTTGATAGGGAGTGTCCCCCACAAATATCCCCCTTATAAAAAATTTGGGGTAGAAGCTAGACCTGTAGTACTCTTACAAGCGTGCATCTTCTCTTTTAGTAGAACCTTCATCATTATGTTTTCCCCATTATATTTTGTGTGGATTTTCTCAACTTTCAATAAAATTTATTCCAACATATTAAGGATCTTGTGATATCGCGCGTTTATGTGTTTGGACCTAGAATGAATTTTTGGGTTCTTTCTAAGATGAATAACACTTTGACTATCACAATAGAGAACACAATTCTCTTGACTCTATCCCATCTCTTATAAAAAACTCTTCATACACAACATCTATTTATAGCCCTTAGTGAAAGTGATATATTTTTCTTCTTTAGTAGATAAGGAAACACATTTGTGAAGTCATTATTTCCATGAGACTAATCCCCCTACAAATGATATCAGGTTCCCAAATATGGATTTCTAGGTTTCTATATATCTAGCCGTATCTTCATCTGTATATCCTTCTAAAATATCATTACAATTTCAAAAACATATAAAATGAATAGATATACCTTGAAGATACCTCACTATAGATTTGACTATCGTCAAATTTTATTTTATTATATTTGATAAGAATCATCTCAAAATTCCATCAACCTGATAAATATTTGGTCTCATGCACACCATGTCATACCTAAGACTTATAACTACCGACTAATAAGCATTTTTTTCCATTATTTCCTTCTCCACCTTGGTTAATGTAATCTTACTTGTCTTAAGACTAAAGTGACTTGAAAGTGGATTATTAACTGGTTTATCCTTTTTCATGTGGAATCTTTCAAGAACCTTCTCAATGTATCACTCATGAGATAGACAAATCTTGTGATTCCTCCTATCATGAGTAATTTTCATACCATGAATCTAAGTAGCATCTCTTAAGTCCTTCATTTCAAAATACTTGTTCAAATATTTCTTCAACATTTCAATCTTGGTGATATATCTACCAATAATAAACATATTATCAAGATAAATCAATAATATAATGAAATCACCATCATAAAAATGTTTGATGAAAACACAATGATCACCAGTCATGTTCCGGTACTCATTTTTATCTATGAATGAGTCGATTTTTCTATATACCATTGCCTAAGTACCTATTTCAAACAATATAAAATTTTCTTAAGTTTTAATACTAGATTTTATTTTACTTTTACTTGAAGTCCCTCTATTTACTATATATATATATATTCTCTTCAATATCACAATGTAAAAAAGTTGTCTTTATATATAGTTTTTGAACCTTCAGGTTTGAACTATCCACCAATCTAAAAACAACTCTAATAGAAGACCTTTTAAAAACATGATTAAATATTTAATGAATGTCAATACCATTCTTCTAACCAAATCCATTAAAAACCATTTTGGATCTCTACCATGGCTATGATCTTCCATCTTCTCCATTAATTCTTTACACCCACTTGTTCTTGAGTCTCTTCATTCCATATGGCAACTCTACCAAATAAAATTTGTGGTTCTTGTACAAGGATCTCATATCGTCTTACATGACCATATTACATTTCATCTTTTTATGACTCCTGATTGTATCATCATAACTTTCTATCTCTCCTCCATTAGTGAGAATCACATAATCATGTGGTGAGTATTTAAAACTTGGTTGTCATTCTCTGGTTGATCTCCTCAACTTCGCTTCAGGGGTAATATGTTATTTAATATCATAATATGGGGATATATTAGTAGATAGATACATATTTTATGGTGGTGATGTATTATCATTGTCATGTATCTCTCTGAAATTATTTGGTATAGATGATGGTGAAACTGGTTACAGATTGACTGTAATTTCCTCAAACTGCAACTTCTCTGCATTTTTTGGATTCTTAAAATCTTCAATCGTCATATCCTCAAGAAACACCACATCACAACTTATGATGATCCTCCTGCTGATATGATCCCAGAGTCAGTATCCAAACTCTTCATGAGTGTATCAATGAAAGATACACTGCTTTCCTTTTTAATAAAACTTTGTCGGATCATCTTTTTGGATGTGAATAACTTCCCTACATCCAAATACTCCCAAGTGTTTTTATGAGAAATATTTACCTATCCAAAAACTTTATGTAATGTCTTAGTTCAATAGAACTGATGGAGAAAAGGTGACAATATCAACTGTGGTCTTCATTTCCTCCCCCCAAAAAGTGTTTGACAACTTTTCATTTAAGAACATACATCATAATATCTTACAAATTGTTCTACTCATCCTATCAGTAAGACTGTTATACTGATGCATCTTTGGTACTAATTTTTCTAGGCTAATGCTGAAACTCCTGGAGTACTAATCAAACAGAACATGATACTCTCCTCTATTTTCATCACACACACACTCTGTCTATCTCTTTCTGTTTCTACCTTCACATGAAACTAACTGAAAATAGCCAACACGTGATCTTTTATTTTCAAAGAAAAGGCCCAAAATTTTCTATAATGATCATATATGAAGGTAAAAAATACATAAAACCCCTTACCTAATTAGTTCTCATCATGCAGACATCAGTGTGAATCAAATCTATAACATTTTCTTTTCTAGATGGTATATAACCATAAAATGATACTCTGTATTGTTTTCCCATGATTTCATAAACCGGAGTATCCAAATGTGTACATATTATTCCAAGAAAAATATCATTTATAGAGATCATTCTGGTTACTCTCTCATACATGTGACCAAGCCGATTGTGCCATAATTATATAGGAACATATTTTTAGGATGCATTGAATTCTCCTGCACACAATCTGAAATCTTTGAGATGAATAGAAGTACCTTTCCTTCCTTTAGAAATTACCAAGTTACCTTTGGTAAGATTCCATTTCACATCACTAAAGGAACTGACATATCCATCATCATCATGAATTCCATTGGATATCAGATTGAGGAAAATATTAGGAACATACCTCATATCCTTCAATAGTAACCTACATCCAATATTAGTCTCCAGAAAAATATTACCAATTCTAGAAATTTTGGATACACAATCATTTTCCATCTTCACATGTCCAAAACTCCCTAGAGTGTAAGATGAGAAGAAAACTATTCTGGAAATGACATTGTAGAAGGAACTAGAATCAATCACCCATGTCACATTTTGGATTTCAAGACTGACCTGATTATAGTCTTGAAAAATAATGATTTCTTCATTGATAACTGCAACATCATTATTTTGGGTATTAACTTCCCGATTCCTCTTCTCTAATTTCAGACTTCTACACTATCAGATGAAGTGTCCAGTTTTCCATAGTAGTGGAACTTCATGTCATGTCTTAATCCTAATTTTGGATGCTTCCTCAATTGAGGAATTGGGTCATAGGGTTCTCTTATTATACTTATTCCATGAAATTTATGCTTCCCTTTGTATTTAAGTGACAAAAGCCTCTGATTTAGGTGCATATCCCTCATATTTCTTTCGGGACTCTTAATTATTCATTATGTCCTTCACCATATCCATAATGACAGTTCTATCTAGAGTTGGATTGTTGACCGACACAACTAGTGTGTCCCACATATTTGGTGTAGAACTCCACATTAATAGTGTCTATATCTCATCATCAATCAACATTTTCATGGAATTCAACTGATCAACAGTACATTAGAACTCGGTCATGTGCTCCAATAGGTTGGTCCCATATTTTTACTCCAATTTGAAAAGACGGTGTATCAAGTTTGATTTGTTATGCGTGGTTGTCCTCACATATATATTTTCCAATTTTTACTAAATAATTAAAAAATCATGATCCTTGGAAATTTTTTGGAAGATACTCTTGTTGATCCACTATCTGATTTGGGTATCACAATTTCTATTGAGCACAACCCACTCCACATTAACTGGTGGGGTACGAGTTAACATCTTCTCATTAGGTTTACCACTTGTTGATGAATCCTACATTCTCACTTTAATGGGATTAGCAGTCTGCACTATTGGTTTACACAAATCATTAATATATATAAGTTCCGAAATTTTGGGTTCTTAGATTTCATAATTGAAAGTGGTAATATTAATCATATTACTGGTATTTTCTTCCATTTATTCATTCGTAATTTTAAAAATCTAACTATATGTATGTGTTTTGAATGGATTAAATAGCTAGAATAATTTTCTGAATTGCTGAAAATAGACTGTTATTAGATGAGGTATATTCAAAATACTTTCAATAGCCTAGATCGACTAATGTGGTGGTGTTGATGTGGCTCACCAAAACAGTGGCCGGAAAAGTCACCGAAAAGTCACCGCTAGAATGAATAGTGTCGTCTTCTCTGACAAGGGGGTACTATAACAACCTCTTTTTAATAGAAACATTGAATAACTCTAACATATTGGTCTCAACTCTTTTTTTGACACACCTTTCACTGTGGGAATCATCTCACCAATCTCTTCAAGGATCTGGCCTAATTTTTTTTCCAATTGACTTTAATTTTCTGATCATCAAAAAACATCACTGTAGCATCACCATTTCATTCCTAATCCCTTCGATACCACTTTGTTGGGGCATAAGATATTTTGGTGATGAAAAACACACAAAGTATAGGATAGAAAAAAACAACACATAGGAATAAACATGGTTCGGTAGTGTGGCTAAATCTATGGGAGAAGGGGGCTATTTGTATTATTACTCTCTTTGGATAAATTCATAAGAGGATCACACACATGGATTATAAAAGAGATTTTTCAAATTAAAATTCATGAGATTCAATTTCGTTGTATAGATTAATCAACAAAATAAATTTCTACGGTTGTTGGGTAGTTTATCTACCCTCTAATAATCTATCACCCAACTACTTCATTGTCCAAAGGGTTTCTTGGTTTGGTTATCATCTAAGGAATATAAAACTGCCGATAGAAAACTCTTACTCCAAGGGTGCCCCCAAAATTTCTAGATTGTTCTTCAAGATTTGACCATAAGACTTTTTTATTTGCATCAGGAATTGATTCAATATTCATCGGCTTTGGTGAACATTATTCTAGGTGGAAACGAGTTCTTCACGAATGGATCAGGCTGGATTAGACTCTAAATCAATGATGATGGCGACAATTTTGGATCATAGTGTCAGCCTCACAAGGATCTCAATTAGTTTGTCTTATTTGTTAAGAAATTATTGGTTTTCAAGAGTGGAATCCATGGGTTACAGTAGTGGTAAATATTCTTCATATCCATCCAATAGTGAGCCTAGAAAAATTTATGGTGATTCCAAATTCAGATCCATAATGGAGACTTATCAATTAGCTTAGATCTATGTTCAGGTTCAGGTTCATCAATTCTCAAGATCAGTGGAGACTTCTTTAACCTGATTTGTGGAGGACTTCAAAAGAAGGTTGGCGGTGAATGGAAGTGGTTCTAGACAAGATCTTAACTTCATAATAAAATGACGATGCATCGACCAGAATGATTAATTCTTTTAGAAGGTCATTAGTATCTCTTCTAGTCTCGGATTCCTTATATTTGGTTCCATACTCTCAAAAACTCTTATGGATTATCTCAGATTCTCCATCCGTGAAATATTTACTTATATACCCTTAAAATTGATATGTGAATGTAATAAGATACATGGATTCCCCTTAAAATCATCTACGGTGAAAATACACTTTGTGGTTCCTTCATTTTTGGAAGAAAATTTCTACATAGAAAATTTACTATGTGCATTGTATAAAAAATTGAATACATAGTCTCTCAAAACCATTTTGAACTTTCAGAACCTAAATGAATAAATAATTAGTCAAAAATAAAATAGAAATATAATTGAAAAATAAATATTAACTAAACTATATATTTAAATAAAATAAAATTAAAATTAACTATTTTATTAAAATAATAAATTATTAGGAATCAATTTACATTAACTAATTAATTGTCAAAATAAATATATTATAAAATTTATTAAATAAATGAATTATAATTCAATGCTTTAAATTATTATATTGTTTAATGAAAATAAATTAAATACCATGATCTAATAAATGAATTAATTATATAAAAAAATAAATCATAAAATGAATTATTAGAAAACAAAATTAAACTTAAAAAATAAATTTCTTATTTTAAAATAATCATCAAAATTAAATTTTAACAAAATAGATCTATATTTTTTTAATTAAATCATAAAAAGTATTAATTAAACATAAAATTAAAATCTTAATTACACTAACTCCAAATTACCCAAAAAATTAAATTATTAATTAAAAAAATTATTTTAGTCATTAAATAAATAGTAAATTAAAGAAATTATGTGGAAATTTTGTATCCAAATAAATCCAAATTAATAAGAAAACATTTTTGTTTCAATATCATTTTCCAAGATATGAGGAATTAATTTATCATATAGACTAAGAAAGTAAGGAAAAATACTTACTTGATAGGTATAATTTAATCTTATAATCAAATTATACCACAAACTCATCTTTTAATCTAAACAATGATTATTGAAGATGAATTTTTTAGACCTGAAGAACTTATATAAACTTATAAATAATAATAGATTCCAAAAAATAATAACAATATATTCTAAACGTCTTTAAACATTAACCAAAAACAAAATGGTTATCATAAGTTATGATATTTACTAAAATAAATAAAACATCAAATCATTAATCTCCAAAATTGAGTAGTGATACCCAAAGTTCAAACTAAATCATCCCATAAATAACTATCCTTATAATTATTCAAAATATTTATTATTATGATTGAAACATAAAAATATTAACGTTTTTACCACATAGTCATTCTATATTGATTTAAAATTTATCTCCAAATAACACTAGTCACTTTTAATGCCTAATGCCAAAAATGTAAATTATATAATTATATAATCTCTAATATATACAAATAATTTCTGTAAATAACTTGAATTACCACAAATACATTATAAAATATTATATTATTATAAAATATAATACATCCTTTATTCCTCAAATGAAATCCCATATTATTTAGTGTACCTTAATCATATAATGTTCCAAGAATCATGAACTTCTTCTGAAATAAAATTAATCACCAAATCACTTTTCATTCTCATGGTTATCTATTTGACAAATAATATGTTCTAAAAATCATCATAATCATTATCTTTCAATAATTTTATGTAAAAAATTTATGTTATACTTACCAAGACATCTCCTAGTCTAGTGGTAGAAACTGCACCCTTGTCTCCCTTTGGTTCTGAGTTCAATCCCCATAGCCTTGTAGGATGTGACATGATATATTTTTTTCTAAAACTGTACCATATTATTCTTATAACATTCCAATAAATAATATAAAAATCTCAAAAAAATAATCATAATTATCAAATATCATATAAATCCAAAAGGTTATAAATACCTTTATACTTATGTTCACAAAAAAACCAAATTATTCCTAAAATAACATTTTCACATGTTAATCTTAGGTTTACATATATATTAAACCACTATAAAACTTAATAAATGTCTCCAAAAGTACTCCCATCACATAAAACATCAAAATATTATTAATTAATTTAAATTTATGATCATATTTATATATACCACAACATTATAACTCCTGAAACCTTATATAGAGACACTCTCATCTCTCAATGCCCTTTATAACCCATTAACCGTAATTTTAAACCTTAGTCATTAATATTTCCTTCTTAAAAACATAAATATGAATCATAAGATAAGTTTAAAAAAATTTCGAAACATAATCCAAGATAAAATCCATACCTTTCATATGTCCTTTTGTACTTCCTCGTCTTCAACTATAATGACATTAAGCATTGCGAGACATTTATCACCACTGTCTTGCTGATCTAGTTCTTGAGATTTCTCCCCTAGGATATCTATTTTCATAATTTTATATACTACTCACATGAAAAACATTCAATTGATACCTTGGGAATAATTTTATTCTCCTTCATGGAGTTAACTAAACACTTCCTTTAACCACAAAATATTATTGTTTATTATATCCTTTTCCAAAAATAAGATATTATACCATTCTCTTAAGATATTTTCTGTGTGATTATTACCAAATTCTTGGCACAAATGTTGTTGAAAATTTTTTACTTTTAGGATTATCACCTAAACTTCCATGAATATTCATTTCTCTATAATTTTGTGCATTAGAAAACTCACATAGGTTCATGATATCAATCATAACTTATGATGGATGGTTAATAATAACCATAATATTTTTCACTAAAACTTTAATTTCATTTAGTTTATCATTTACAAAACCACTAAATTATACTTCACATCCAATATTAATTTTTTCCACTTGGATCTGACCGTTTACTAAAATAAAAAAATGTTAGTTTTAGTATATAAAATAAAACATAATGAACCATATTATATAGGGGATAATTACTAATATATCCTTAACCATTTCATACCATATTCAACTGTTTCTATTTATCCAAAATAAAATTAATTATCTTTATTATACTAACCTTTGTGTTTATAGATTATTTTTAACTTAAATCAAATAGCATCCTAACCTATAAATTTATCTAAACATTTTCTATGATTCCAACTATAATTGTTAAGACTTATTACCAATGTTCTATAATTTATACCTATCAAATAACTCCATTGGTGGATACACCAACTATCTAGGACTCTTAAAACCTTCCCCAGTGGAAACCCATTCATCATAAATCCCTTTGGCAGAGATCTGTGCTTTGCCAAATGCTTACACATGATAGTTCTCAAGGATTAAATTCGTTCCTTTTCTTTGATACTAACTATAAGGACCCAGCCTTAAACAATACATATTATAGCAACTTTAGACTTGAATTAACATTATTTTACCAAGGATATTATAGGTTTATTTATTTATATTATAGGTTTATTTATTTATTTATATTATAGGTTTATTTTACCAAGGATATTATTAGGTCGTGACTCTTACATAACAATCCTATATTAAACATACTGGACACTTCTGACTAGTATCCATTTTTCCCATAATATAAGACTTTGAAAATATATATATTTTTATTTTTCTAAAAAATATTCATGAATTTAAACTTGACTTATTATTTTCCTTTACTCATAATAAACCCTATGAATTTTTTCTAAATACATGGGATGAGTATACAAATCTTAATAAGGGGCATAAAAAAGAAAAAATCTGTCTGTCCAGTGAAATCCATGAAAACCCATGAAAAAACATTTTTTAAAAACATACCATTTTACCTAGAAAGTTCATCATCTTAATTTTAGAAAAATTATTTTTATTACCTTTTTAAATCAAATTATTTCCATAAAAAATCATTCTCAAGCATAGAAAAGTCATGAAGGTTCCTTGGGATATCATCTTCATAGAACCTATTCAGATTTGAATGATCATACGACCAACATCTAATATTATTGTATATAGAAAATAACCATTACCTAATGAATTAGAGAGCTATAATGGGTCCCAACAATCACATATTGATCAATAATGGGGTACGAAAACTCATATTATGAGTAATAATGGGGAACCACCCGTCATATCTAGAGCAATAATGGAAATCAACCAATAATATCTTGATATATAATAAGGATCAAGCCTTTCAATATTCTATATTGATATAAAACATTATAATAAAGTATTTCCAAGGACCATATCATGAATATTTTTTTTAATCTTTCACCATTTCATCATAAAACCATTGAAAAACTCTTTTAAACCCATATGCAAAATTATTTCAGATATCAAATCAACCTTTTATTTAAAAAACCCATTTTCAAAATTAAAATACCTAGAAAAAGTGAAATGGATTTCTATTTGAATAAATCATGTAATAATGTTAAGTAATCAAAACATTAAATAATGGTTACATGGTTAGAAAATTCATTATTGATGTATACTTTAAAATAGATTTTTTTTATCTTTTGTAATAAAAGTAAAACATTCTGTAAAAATATTAATTTTTTAAAACATTTTAATGAAAATAAATGGAGATATAAAAATATAATTAATAATTATGTTATTTCATGAAAAATTATTCATAAAATAATTTTACAAACACAGACATAGAAAATAAGGATTTAGAAAATATATCATCAAGACATTTAAAATGAGGCGTTAAGTTAAAGTGTACCTTACCTTGATTCCAAATTATCTCATATGTTATTTATCTTCGTAAATAATAAAATTATTTTAATTATTTAATTTCTTAATATTTTTTTCATATTTATTTTTCTTTTTATTATATCTCTTACCCTACTATAAATAATTATGTAATCATTTAAGTTCACTTTGGATGTTTTTATGGTATTTAGCTTATTTGTCAAAAATGAATTCAGTAGGATGAATATGGTAAAAGAGTTTATTATTACATAATATATAGAATAATAATAATGATATACTTATCATATTTATACATGAATAATACTTTTATAATTAATAATGAATGATGGTTTTGGAAAATGAACTACGTTACAATCACAAAGATGGTAGTCTGTACATGCACATAAGTAACATTTCCATTTTTTAACAATCATTTTGGAATGAAAGTAATTATTATTTTTTATTAAATAATTAAAATAATATCATAAATAATATATTATTTATTTAAATATACTTATATATAACATCCATGTTATTTGGTGATGAAAAAAATAATCACATCACTTCGTGGAGGTGGTAGTCTACACATACGCACGAACAACACTTTAATTTTTTATTCAATAGAAAAATAATAAATTAAATGATAATATAAAAATAAAAATTTAATGAAAATAATAAATATACATTAAATCTATCATTAAAAACATCTGCAATATACGATGATTCCAAACAAATTACATTGGTTCACGAGGTGATAGTCTTCCATACACAAGAATAATGGTTTCATTTTCCATTTTATGGAATAGGATATGAATTCAGGTTATTACATTTACATAATAAAATATAATTATATAGTAGATAATAATTTTATAATATCATCATGTTTTAATTATATTTTAAGGAGGTGTAAGAATAAAAAAAGGAAAATGATCGGTTAAGAAGGATACCTCTTCTTCAGACCACCTCTTTATGATTATACTTAAAGTATTCCTAGATTAAATATTTTATAAAACAAATCCCATTTTTTTATTTTTATAGGTAATTAAGAAAAGTACCTTGATAGGTATTTTTATACATAGAACTATTTTAATGTGAAAATAATAGAGGTCAACGTTGGACTTTTGTAAGTGGGGGAGAAGAAACACTTGTTTTTTTGTAAAGAAAATGCTATGCTCACATTTTACTTATTCTTAAAGGATAAAAATGGATTATTAAATAAAATTAGATGATATAGTGTATAAATATTTCCATAAAATTGATTTTAGACAAGTTTTTTGGTCATTTTAACACTTATCATTTTAGTTTAACCCCTGAGTAAACCTGTTTTAACCATAATTACTGTAAATAATTTTTACTATCCACACTATTCATTATAAACAAAAATTAATTTGAAATTTTTTATATAATATAAATTATTATTTTTAAAAATATTAAATCTATATTAACATATTCAATTCAAAGATACGATAGTTTTAAAATTAAAACGAATCTCATAGACGAGACGATAAAATGGGTTTTCTAGAAATATATTTTTCATGCATAAGATGATTTATATAGATACTATGACTTGTAATTATCATTTTATTAATTTAAATTAATATTTATAGATATATAATATATATATTTCATTTAAATCATTCCCCATTATTGGTTTTTTATTTAATTAAAAATGCAGAGACATTATGCACTTTAAAAGACTTTTTCGAAAAATGTGTTTTTATGCATAAAAATATACTTATAGTAAAATATAGTATAATATTATTAAAATGAATGTAATTGGGTTAAATATAACTATATAATAATTATATTAATTTAAATAAAATTGAATGAATAATGTAAATTTTATGTTACTTAGTTTATTTAAAAGAAATGTCGGTATTTGAAAAAATCGGTATTATTTACTATTCATTGAAAAATCAATATGTCCAAAAAATTAAAAAATTTCACCCCATGTTTTTTGATATGATGATTTAAAAAATTAAGGTCATTACATGAAATAAATTTTTTAAATGTTCTGGAAATTTAATTACAATATTTTCTCAAAAAAAAACATTTTTGAGGAAAACATATTTTTTAAGGATAAAATAACTTTACATAAAGTTGATTGATTATTTACTAATAAATTATCAATAAATTTATATTGATTAGGAAATTTATTTATATATATATATCATATTTTTTTAACAATATTCATACCCTCCAATTTAATATCTTGGTTTTAATGTTCATATTTAAATAATAATATTTCATAGTTCATTTAAGTTCGGTGTTCTGTATCTTGTACATTATCTAAAATAATTTTATTTTCTAAAAATGTGTTGTTCTATATCCCCCCTTTAAAAAATTTCATCCACATAATTTTAACTTTATCTTGATAATCAAAGTTTTTACATTTCAAAATCCCTTTCTTGGAATCCCACATCGAAAAAGGGTTGATGAAACTTTCTCTTGATAAGAGAGAAAAGAAAATACGAAGTTAAATGTGAATCACACAAAAATAGGTTTTAAAGTAGGAAAATATTATTGGGAATTGAAAATATAGGCATATAGAAAAGTTTAATTCCAAAATAATTATAGAGGGTGATATATATCATTTTTCACAAGAAAGTTAATTATCATAAGAAAGTCAACAACCACAAAACCATAAACAAATGAGGTGTCAAAAAGTCTATAGATTTCATCAGAAATTGTGGTAATAAGGAATAATTTTTACATTAATATAATTTTACTAGATTTTTGGAATTACATTACCATATTAAATATGAACATAAGTAAATATTCTAACTTGATGATTTTAATTTCATCCTTTAATCAAATTCCATTACAATATCATATTTATGACTAAATAATGAGTATTCAAGTAGAACGTTTTATACCTAAAGTAATAATAGAAACTTATAACATATTATATAATCCAAAGAATGATTCAATATATTCCCCCCATATTTTAACCTTAACCAAAACAAAAACATTTAGCATATTCTAAGATATTTCGAAAAATGGAAAAGCTTTCATATCATTAATCTCCAAAATTCAACAGTGATACAAAAAGTCCAAACTAAATCATTCCAAAAATAACTAAACTTATAATTCTTCAGAATCTTCCTTACTATGATTGAAACCCAAAAATAAAAATGGTTTGATCACATATTCTTCTAAGACTGATTAAATCTTTATCTCCAAATAAAACCTATCACTTTTAAAGTCTCAATCCAAAAAATATTTATCTCTTATTCATAAAATCTACAAGATATACTAATCATTTATATAAATAACATGAATCACCCAAAACTCATTGGAAAAAAATATATTCTTTAAAAATACAATTCAAAATATATTCCTTAAATGAAATCCTATAATTATGTTGGGAAAAAATCCATCAAGGTATCATTGTAGCATTTTTGAGGTAATTGTGTTTGTTGAAAAAGTGGGCCTCCATGTTGTGTTTGTTAACAAAGCAGACCACAATGATCAATTTGTAAAAAAGCGGTTTATATGGTGATTTTTTGAGTTCAAGAGATTTTATATAAAATAAATGATTTAAATAAGAACCTCTATAATGGAACAGATGATCTGGAGGCGGTACAAAAAGAGCAGATACATGGTGGTGCCATTTTTCAGAGCTTACCAAAATTTTGGGCCTCAAAATCGACAATTGGAGAAAAGTGTTTTTGGAAAAAAAGACTTGTGTGCTGGTGTCTTGGGGGCTTGGAAAGTTGTATGCCATATTTTTCTCAAGATTAGAACATCAAAATATAGAAAAGGAAATATGGGCACCCATGTATTGGTATGGGCACGCAAGGTGACTAAGGCAACATAGACTAGGGAAGATGGACTTGCACGTTGAGAGGAGATTTGCGCGCCGACGCTCAGGGTACCCAAAATTCCCATAAATAGAGGGCTAACCCTCTTCATTTTTCACATAGTTCAACACTTAGATAAATTCATATCTCCAATCGCTTAGGTGGTTTGGGCACACAAGTGGTGGTGTGAGCACACAATTATAAGGTTATTCAGAAGTTTTGCGCTAGTAGATAGTTACACGCCAATATTGGTTTAGGAGTAAAATGGTGTGAATCTCCCAAGTTTGGAGTTGGCATAGGGAGTGTCGATCAAGTGGTTGGGTGAAAATTGTGTGCGAGGATTGAATAATCATGCCAGGAATTAAATAAGTGCACCAAGTATAGAGAAGCGTGCCAGTCACTCTAAGACTGTGCAAAAGTTGGAAGATTTTGTGGTACCTTCGGTGCAAAGTGAGATTCATCTTCGGGTGAAAGATGTAATTGAAAATAGATTCTACATACATAGAAATATTCATTCATTTTTTTTATAATGAATGGACCTACAAGTCATTAAAATGTGAGTGATCCTTTCCAGAGCAGTGAGAAAAGGAAGAGGAAGATAGTGATCTTCTCCACCGATAGTGAGCTTGAGAGAGAGAAATAGGGAGTGACTCTTGGGAAAGCTGTGAGATAATAACAAACATTGTAAAGGCAGTGAGACTGGGAAAAGAAGTGATCTATCCCAAACATTGTAAATTAGAAGTGAGCTTTAGTGGATTTGGTACAGCAACACATCACCATTGTATGCTCCTTGGACGTAGCCCAGTGAGGAAAAACCAAGTAAAAAACCTCTTGTCTGCCTTCTTTCTTCCCTACATTTCATCCAAAGAATCATTATTAGGTAAATAAAAGAAAAAGGTAAATTTTAACAACATAAGAGAAAAAAAAGTGACCCTTATAATATAGAGGTCAAGATCTGATGGGACATGAAGAATTTTGAAATAGAATATTCATGCCCTGACTCACCCCCCCTCTTAGGGTATCTAGACCCCTTTTGGTCCTAACAAATTTTCAGTCTACCTTAATCATATAAGGTTCCAAAAATTGTGAAATTCTTATGAAATAACATGAATCACCAAATCAAAAAATCACATTTCAATCCCTTTATTATCTATATAATAAAATATATGTTCTAAAAATAAAATGAATCATTATATTTCAAATTATTTAAGTAAAAAACAATTCCATACTAATCAGGAAATCATATAGGCCAATGGTAGGAATTTTAACTTTGTCGACCTTTGGTTGTGATTTGAATCCCTATGGCCTCTATAGATGTTTCAGGTTATTTTTCTCTAAAATTATACTAATATAATTCATATAAAATTCTTAGAAATATAATAAAAATCCTAAAAAATTATATTAATAATAAAATATTATGTAATCCCTAATGTTTATCAATACCATTAGAATTATTTCTTTAAAATTAATAAACCATTATTCCTAAAATAATATTTTCAAATGTAAAACGTATCATTATATATACCTTAAAAATATATCAAAATATAATAAATTTATCCAAAATTACCATATATCATAAATCATGAAAATGGTACCAATACATTTAAAATTATGATAAAACTTAAATCTAACACAAGATCATAACTATTGAATCACTATACGTAGATACCTTCATCTCTCTATGTTTTTCAAAACACACTAACAAGGATTGATTTCATATTCCTTAATAATTCATTCCTAGAGGAAAAAATATGAAGTGTTTCCCAAGATTCATTAATTGCAAAAAATTATTCAAGATATAATCCATACCATGCATATTTCATTTATAATCTCATATTTAACTATAAATGAATTAGAAATTACTAGGAATTTCTCTACATAGTCTTGATAATCTCTTTATTAAGATTTACCCCTTGGATGTGGATTTTCATAAATCCCATAATCCCCAAATTTAAAACATTCAATTGATACCTAGGGAATACTTTTATTCCTCATCATGGGGTTAACTAAACTCTTTATTTTTACATGGAATATTATTTCTTTACTCCCTCCTTTACCACACATGAAACATTTTCTAATTCTCTCATGAAATTTTTATGGTTCCTTATTCCCACATTATGGACACATATGTCTTTGAATATTTTTAATTTTATGATTATCACCTCAACATACCTAGTTATTCATTTCTATCTTATTTGGTGTCTCAAGAAACTCACCTAGGTTAATGTTGTTAATCATATATTATGATACCTGGTTAATAATAACCATTAGATTATTCACTATAGTTTTTATTTTGATCAGAGAACCACCACATTTTCCTTCAAAACCATTTTTAATTTGGTTCCTTCTGGGTCCAACCATTTACAAAAATAAAAAGGGTTAGTGTGAGTATAAAAAATAAAATATAATAAATGATATTATGTGGAGGATAAATAATAATATATCATTAACCATTCCATATCCTATAAATGAATTCTTATTTATACAAAATAACTGTAATTATCTTTACCATACTTGTATTTTTGGTTATAGTAGATTTTTAACATAATATCAAATATAATCCTTGCCTATAATGTTATATAAACCATTACACTAATACCAACTATAATGGTATCGGATTATTACCATTAGGATATAATTTATAACAATAAGAGCACCCAATGGTAATCTATACCTCTTAAGCATTACTCTTACCATTATACCAAGTGGAAGCCCATTCCTCATGAAGTATTAACCAGAGATCCATGCTTCCCCCATTATTCACATGTGAGAGTTTTAAAGGATAATATTCCTCTCTTTTCTATGATACCAACTATATGAACCTTAACTATAACATTACATATTCAATTGACTTCAGACTAAAACTAACTTTCTTTTCCCAAAGATCTTTTTGTTTTATATTTCTAGAGAATTAGTTCATAAATCTTAGTTAAAAATCCCATATAATACAAATTTTACACTCCCTATTAGTATTCATTTATCCTATAATATAAGTCTTTTAAAATAAAAATATTTTTCTTTCCATGAAAAATATTTATGAGTATCAACTAGGCATAATATTTTTCTTTACCCATACATAAAAACTGTAAAAACCAATTTAAAAACATTGGATGAGAAGAAAAATCATAGTAACTAACATAAAAAGAATAAATCTATTAGTATATTGATAAACATTAAAACCCATGAAAAACATTTTCTTCAAAATATACCTTTTTACCTGAAAATGGAATCATATTTCCTTTAAAAATATTATTTTTCTTATGTTTTATTGAAAAATTTATTTCCATGAAAACTTATTACAAATAATAGAAACATCATTTAGGTTCTTTAAGATATATTCTTTAAAGAACCATTTCATATTTGAATAACCATATAGATGACTTCCAATATAATTCTCTGGATAACATAATCATTACACAATACATTATAGATCTATAATGGGGCTCACCCATCATATCATGAGCTATAATGGGGATTAACCAATTATATCTCGAGTTATAATAGGAATCAACCCATCATATATTGAGCTATAATGGGGCTCAACCCATCATATATTAAGCTATAATTGGGATCAGCCTATCGTATAAGCTGTATTGGGATCACCTATTATCATAAACAGTGCCAAAGGAATAAATCATGAACACAAAATTTTGAATGTGCATTTTTTCATTATAATAGCTTTGAAAAACTCTTTTAAACCTATATGTAAAACTCTTTCGGATATCAAAATACCATTTTATTTTTAAAACCCCATTTTAAATACCAAAATACCCAAAAAAGGAAAGAAGATTTTTCATTGAATAAAACGTGAAATATTATAAAGGAATCCAGACATGAAATAATAGTTATTGTGGATAGAAATTTCATTGTCACCATATAAATTGAAATAGAGCATTATTTTTTTTATTTTTTAAAGAAATTTAAAAATTCTGTAAAAATATTCCTTTTTGAAAAGGTTTGAATGAAAATCAAGGAAGTCATAATTTTTTTAATAATTATTTTATTTTCATAAAAAATATATTCATAAAATAATTTAAAAAAAATGTATATGTAAAATAAGGATTTAGAAAATAAATCTTCTAAACATTTAAAATGAGGTTTTAATTTAAAATGTATTTTACCTTGAGTCCAAATAATCTCCTATGTAATTTATCTTCAATAATAATAAAATTATTTTAATTATCTACTTGTATAATAATTTTTTCAAGTTTATTATTCCTTATATTTTATCTCTTAGCATTGTATACACAATTATTTAACCACTATGTTCAACACAGAAGTTGTGAAGATATCCAGTATATATGTCAAAAATGAATTTGGTAGGTTGACTATAGTCAAAGAGGTCATTATTCCATCATATAAAGATTAATAATCATTAAATAGTTATTATATATATACATAAATAATAATTTTAAAACCAATAATTAAATATTGTTAAAAAAATGAACTAAGTTATAATCATAGAGATAATACGTTGTATGTACACATGGTTAATGTATCAATTTTTCAACGATCATTATAGAAAAAAGGTAACTATTATTTCATATTTATATAATTATAATAATTTCATAAATACCATATTATTTCTATAAATAAAATTATATATATCAACCTTGTGATTTGGTATTGAAAAATGAATCACATCGCTTCATGGAGGCATTATTCCACACGTACGCATGAACGATGTTATCATTATTTAGTGAGTGAAAAGGTAATAAACTAAAATATATTTGATATTTTCTAAGTAATAAAACTTTAATTAAAATCACATATATATATATATATATCCTAAATAAATCATTAAAACCGTTCATAAGAAGTGATTATGGAAAACAAATTACATAAGTTTGCAATGTGGTAGATCGTTGTACACATGAATGATGGTTTCATTTCCAATTTAATGAAAGTGAAGACGAATTTAGGTTATGAAATTTAAATAATAAAGTATAATTATATTAGAGATACTTATTTTTATATATCATCCAGGATGAAGAAGTTTTTATAGAGCTGGAAGAAGTAACAAAACAAAAACACCTAGTTAAGAACGATACCTCGTTTTCGAACTACCTCTTTAGGATTATACCTAAATCCTTATTCCATTATATTTATGATAAAAACGACTCTATGAAGTAGGGATGATAATAAGGAATATATTTTTTTAGGTATTATATTATCCAAAATGATGTTATGTAGTGAACATGAGAGGAGAGGTGGTCGCCTTTTATAAGTCAGGTAGAGGACACACTTTGATGTTTTTGAAATGAAAATGGTATAAATATAATTTACATACATAAAAATAATAAAATATAGGCCATTAATTATAATTATATGATATAAGTTCTAAATATTTCAATAAAATAAATTTTAGACTAGTTTCTAGGTCATTTTAATCCTTATATTTTTATTTTAACCCCTGTAAACCCATTTTAGCCTTAATCGTGGTAAGATATTTTTACTATATTCACTATTCATTATGAAAAAAATTAAGTTGAAGTTATTATATAATATAAATTATTATTATTAAAAATATATAATCCATTTTATTAAATTTAATTCACATAAGTAGAATAATTTAATATAAAATAAAACCTGTAGACACAGTGAAATAACAGTTTTTTAAGGAATGTATTTTTCAAGCACAAGATGATTTTATATTAACTATATAACTATTAATTGTTATTATATGAATTTAAAAACATTTATATATATTTATATTTTATAAATTTCATTTAAATAAATTCTCATTAGTGTTTTTTTAATTAATTAAAATGGAGAAACATTATTCACTTTAAAACAACTTTAAGAAAATACATTTTTAAGCCCAAAAATAAAATAATACTAAAATATAGAATAAAGATGACTAAAATGAAATTAATTGGATTAAATAATAATAGAGAATAATTATTTTTCATTAATTTAAATTAATATAATAATGTTAATTTTAAATTACATTATTAATTGAATATAAATGGTCGTATTTTGGAAAATTAGTATTTTTCACTATTCAATGAAAAATAAATATTTTCTAAAAAATACCAAAATTTCAACATAATTAAATTTTGATACTTGGATTTATGAAATTATTATTATTTTATAAAATAAATTTTCTATGTTTTTTATAAACTTAATATTAATATTTTCTCATAAAAGAAATAAAAGTCATTTTTTTGAAGAAACAAAATTTTTTGAAGAATAAATTTGAGTTACAAAAAGTTGATTGATTAATTACTAGTAATTTATTAATACATTTATATTAAATAAGAATATTTTATGTATATTTTATAAAATGTTTAATACTATTAATACCCACCAATTTAACGTATAGGTTATAACAATCATATTCAAAAATTATTATTTCATGCTTTGTTTAAGTTCAGTGTTAAATATATACTCTAGTATCTAAAAAGGTTTTGTCATATAGAATCTCAATGTGATACATATGTCTTTATAAAATACCATCCCTATGTCTCTTAAGAGAAAATTTAATGGATCTCTTTCAAAGAAGTGGTAATTGTCTTTATCGACACATTCAAATTTTATTCTTCTTTAACTTATTGTAAATATTTTATTAATATCATAAAATAATAACTCCAATAAAATAATTAGACTAATATTTTATTATTATAATTTTAAAACCATTTTCCCTTTCTTTTAAATCCTATTAAAAGTGAAAACATCACTCATGCATACGTATGACTTATCGTATCTATTTAGTGGTGTAATTCATTTTTTCATCACCATTTTACTCAAATAGTTATAAAGATAGAATTAAGGAATATATATGATATTAATGAAATTACTAAACCTATATAATTATAATTATATATATATCTTATTACCTTCCAATCCATTGTAAAATGATAACATCACTCGTGTGTATATGTGGACTACCACCTCCACAAAGCAATGTGGTTAGTTTTTCATTTCCAATTTACATGGAAGGCAATAAGGATATATTTGATGGATATATACAATATTTATATCAAGATTAAAATTATTGATCTTATGAACCATAATTAAAGTACAATGACAAAAAATTCCATGAAAAAAATTGATTGATAAAATGTAGCAGTTAACATAAAAAAACCTGATAATAATGAAATATTATTGGAGATTGGGTAATAAGATGATAATTTATGATATTAAAAAATTTGATATGGTTTTTTAATAAATTAATAACATTTTAAAAACAAATATATAGGATTATAATGAAAATTAATCTAAGGGGAAACATGAGATAAAGAGTTTCTTAACTCAAGATCATTGGATTAAATCAGTTTTTCATTGACTATATTATGCCATGATTATGTGTGAAATGAACATTGTTTGATTTATGTTGTATTTCAGATTTTATTTATGTAGATTTATATATGATAAAAATAATTATTTTATTATTTAATTCTTATTTTAACATTATGATCATTTTAAGGGATTTTTTCTCAATTTCCACTTCATTAAAAAATATTGGGTATTATGCACCCATTTAATTTTATGTGGTGTATATACTCTACTGTTAATGTATTTAACAAGAATATTTATTTATTAGTGAATATTATTGTTTCAATTAATGTTTATTCTTCTAAGGAGTTTCTATATTTTCTTCCAACTATTTATTTCTTTGGAACATGAATCGATCAATGAAATTTTTAAAAGAAAAACTGATCTTATTTCTCTTTTGTTTGGTTATATTTTTATTCCATTTCCATATTTTTCTTCCATTTACATATTTTTTCAAAATTGTTTTAAAAAACTTCTTTGTTATTTAATGAATGTATTTTAAATATTATTTAAATGGTTTGAATGTATTCTTTGTAATTTTTTCCAAAATGGGCCATTTACAACATTCTTTTATAAAAATTTTAAAAGGAATGATTCATTTTAACGTTTATGATGTTAATGGATTTTCCCACCACTAGAATTATATCATAATATTTATCTTATTCTATAATTTTTAAATAGTTTAAAAAATAAATCTCTTTAATGAAATAAATTATAATATTTCACTTAAATTTATCTAAATGGCATGATTTTACTATGAAACCAGTATTTCTGATGAATCGATGGTTATCTCCCATCTCGTGATTATTTTTTTGTTTGTTAACTTACTCTTGAAACATTTAATTTTTTTGATCACTGGAAAATTTATATATATTAAATATCCATATTTTTTGGGTAATGGATATGATTATTTTTGAAACCATATAACCTCTGGACACATCAACAGGTCTCATAAGACAAATCAGTTGTAAAAAATTATTAAATGTGTTTTTGGTGTATGCCTACCCATAGTTTAAACTATATTATCACATGTCTTTTACAGTAGATATATCAAAAATTTTGTGATCATGAAATCCAAAATTAAGAATTTCCTCCATTTATAAGTCAGTTATTATTATCAATGAGATTAATTCATTGATATTATCCACAGATTCATTTCATGATCAAGATATTGATTAAATGGAATGTGTTTCTATTTACTTACCATTACATATTGATTATTAATTATTCACTCGTGATATATATTTTTTATACTAAAACCATACTTATTATTTGAGATCCCCCTTATTTTCTTTTTTTCCCATAGATATGAATAAGAAATATATGAAGGAGTTTCAAGGATTCCAAAAATTTTCTTTTGTTATATTTTATATTTTATTTTCAATGAAAAAAATGGAAATCATGTATATATCTGGTTCTCCAAGACCACTAAAATGATCAGTCATTTAGGATTAGGTCCTCTGTATCTATGCCAATTTAATAAATTATTCACTATCTTTGGGCCATGAGAGTTTGGTTGTTATAGTTTTTATTAGAGGAAGTTTAGTAAAAACCTTCGTAAATAGGTTTAGGAAAATATATATTAGGTAACATAGACTGATGGTTGAATTTAAGGATATTTCTATGTATAGGATAATATCTTAACATTTTGGAAAGGTGGTGATTTCTTTTATTTTACACTATGAGTATTGTTTATCATACTATGATTTTTTTAGTTAATGGTTGGAACTAGGAGGAATTATGTTAATTGTTATCCCAACTAGGTTAAAAACCCTGGGGGGTGAAATAGGGAATGATATAATAAAACTAATTATCCTTTAGATCTTGTTTGATTGTTAAACAAAACACTCTTCTATCACTTTCCTATAGCAACACATGAATAGAAATTAAATCATTCATGAGATACTAAACTTATACTTGGTTCACCCTCACTGGGATATGTCCAATGAACATAAAACAATAATGTGCTAATGTACCAAATAAACTAAAAGAGTATTGTTGTTTATAATTTTTATAGAAAACTCACGGTCCCTCTTGGTTTACATGCAGTCACAATTTTAAATCTCATTACTCTCTCAACTAATTTTTTCTCACTTCTTATTCAGAAGATCCTTCTTTGATTTCGGGAATCAATATCTTTACACCTCATTTAGTGTATCATTGAGTTCTACTTTCATCCACTTGATGAATTCTTCTTTACTACAGATGTACTGGGAAACGTCAAACTATCATACAAACTTATGGTGACTTTTGTGAAAATATATTGCCTAACATTATTTTTTTTCTTTTTTGAAGCAAAAAACTTGTGTGCAACTTACTATTTGCACACAACTCCATTTTTATGCACAACTCACAACTTGTGCACAACTCCCTTCTTACACGTAACTCACTACTTGTGCGCAACTTCCTTCTTGTGAACCACTCACTACTTGCACGATTCATAGATTTGATTTTTTATATGTTTTTAGAGGCTTCAAATGATGGGGGGATCCAACTGTTTATAGTCATTTCCAACACTACACACTACATTTGACATCTCACTGGGCGTGTAAATCACTTTCGCGCAAGCTCATTCATGCAAATCCAACTGTTTTACAAACATATATCTTGTGCGCCCTACATCCCATTTCCATATTTGTAAGTAATGATCTTGAAAAATTATTTACACACAACTTTCCATAACTCCATAACACTTGAACAAAAATTACTTTAACAAAAATGCTTTTCTCCATTCTCAAATTTTTTGAACCAAAAATTTGGAAAACCCTAGGAAACAGTGTAACCTTGTAAACAATCATTTATACAACTTGAAAATAGTACATTCCTTTTTCATGGATATTTTTCAAAAATGTTTTTCTACAATATATCCGGAACTCCACAACTAACCATGGAAACCGTCTTTGTAAACAAATAAAATCAACAAAAAATGCTTCAATGATACCTTGAGGGATTTTTTCCCAACATTAACAGTGAGGGTGATGGGAAATTCAATGATTACATGAAAAGAATTATAATAGAGTGAAATATATTTTGATGATTCCTATTCAGTTATCATGATATATGTTTAAAAAACTTCACCATAACCATCTCTCTAACTCATTAAAGAAGACAATAATAGAGTTTTTTGAGAGTCCGAGTGGTAGAGACCATAGAGGAAAGAAAGAAAAATTTCCCTCAAATCAGAAATATAGAAAGATACACCACATAGAATGTCTTAAAGGAACAAGAAAATGTTTTATGTGTGAAAAAAGGGAATATATCAATGAATTTTATAGAAAACATGAAGAGTTATATGGAGAGGTGTGAATTTTATCCCAAATTACCATTTATAGTTCAATCTATTATGAGTGGGGAATATGGGAACAATCCAAGTCTGTTCCCTAATCTAAGGGTTAACTATTAGACCAAGGAACCACCTATTCTATGAAAATCATTGAAGCCTAAGGATTAAAGTGCTTATGTATTAAGATAAATTTTTTATTTACATTAATGAAGTAAATTGGATAGTATTAGTCACCTTGAAATTTGTTATTGATTTGATGAAAAAGTGACTAAGGTTATCTATGATGAATTTTATTGAATTTATGGATTTATTGAAATAGTCTATGATTTTATTTGGGAATAAGGATTGTGTTAATTTTTGGAATCATTTATGTTTTCATGTTGGGTTAAAATAAAATCTATTGATATCATCGTAGTTTTATAAGTTTAAGATTTCCATAAGTTCAAAGGGATAAATACCAAATTTTAGGTTTTAAGTGATGATAGTTTGAGGATATTTGAAATTTTTTCTGGGTTTTAGGAAGAATAACCTATTGCGATTTAAATACCCATTTTGGGTTATTATATTATTTGTTATAGTCTATTAGATAACGGGATAAATATAATCTTAATAATTAAAAATAGATTCTTTGAAAAGGTGATATTTTGGAGATATTTATGGTTAAGATAAATATTACCTATCAAGTTAATATGTAAATTTGATTCATTATATTCTGGTGACATTCATTAAATTACAATATTATATAGTTATTTGACATTACAATTAATGAAATTTTTGGAATCATTATTGGGTTGAAGTATATGTAACCTTTGTGTTTAACATCTGGTTTAACATGATATATTATTTTTTAAGAATGAAATTAACTTTTGGGAATGTAAGTTAAAAGGAATGAAATAAAAATTTGGGTTAAAATAGTATTTAATGTTGAGGTTATTGAGGTTAATTGGGATGTAGGGGTATTTATTTTTAGAATAATCTAATGAGAGCCTTTGGTAATATTGTTGGCATTTTTATATATATTATTCCTTCATATGAAGTATTATACATTTTGTATATTATCTAAAATTTTTGTAACAATTTTAGTTTTGGTTAATATTTAATGATAGGAGGAATGTACTGTTATCCTTTTATGGATTATGTGATCTGTTATAAGTTGATTTCAGTACTTTGTGCATGAAAAATTCATCCCAAATAGACATCATTTATAGAAATGATGAAATTGTCATAGAAATTTATTAAAGGATGAAATTATATTTTTCAAGTAAGTATATATATATATATTATTAGTCTAGATGGTAAAGGAATTTTATAACTCTAGGAAAATGATCCTGAAAAAAATTTATGCTGTTACAAACATTTTTAATGAATTTATGGTATTTTCACACATTATATATTTATCATATTGTGGTTTTTAACTTTCTCCTAACCTTGTTATATATAACTCTCTATTAGCCATTGGGAATTAGTTTTTACCTCCATGTCAATATTCTTACTTCCAACTAATGTTCTCTTATTTGGAATCCCAGTTTTGTGTTATTCTACATGACCATCATATTTCCCTATCCCTCCATTTAAGAAAATGTTTTACTAAACCATTTTATGACGTGGAATTTAAAAAAAAAGTAATTTTTAATTTAAATACCTTTATTTCTGAGAATAAGATCAAATTAAATGGATGAAATTTATTTAATGGGGAAAATGTCCCATCCTGTGATTTTAACATAATAGTATGTTCAATAGCATATACAACCCACAACATCAGACTTAAACGAACCAAAAAGTAATATTATATAACCATTATAACCTAGTTGTTAAATTAGAGGGTATGAATTGGGTTAATGAAATTTTGAAAATATATATAATAGTTTTATATAATGTATTTATTAATAATATATAAGTAATTATTTTTTAGTAAATTCACTTTATACTTGAAAAATACATTTTCTTCAAAAAAGGTTTAATTTTCCATTTTGTGTGAGAATTATAATTATTTTCTTCCAATTTTATAAATTGTATTTTATAATATCAGTATATTTTTTGAAATCAGAATATCAAAATTAAATTAAGGTAAAATTTTGTGATTTTTCCGAAATGATTGATTTTTCAACGAATAGTGAAAATATAAAATTTTCAAATATCAACATTTCTATTCATCAAATCAAGTAATTTAAAAGTGCCATTATATTTATTATTTATTATTAAATAAACATGTGATTTATTTTATTTAGAATAATCTAATTTTAATAAATAATTTCTATGATTCTTATATAAGTTAATTTTCATTCATAAAAAATACATTCTTCGAAAAAATATTTTTCATTGCAATTTAAAATTTTATATTAAAATTAATTTATTCCAATTTTATAGAATGAATATAGAAAAATGGATAGCATTTTTTTAATTAGGAGATTCAAATTTGATAAATAGGTTCATTTTTTTGGGTATTATGAATAGTAATTGTGGAAAACATTAATCACATTGATAAAGTGTAAATTAGGTAATTAAGGTTAAAACTAATATGAAAAAGCCTATAAATATCCATAAAAATTGTATTTATCTTGTTTGAAAAGTTTTTTTCTACCTTGAATATTTCAGATTAAAAAATGTGGTAATTTCTTGCCACATTCCTTTGATTATAACATTTATATTATTTTATGTAAATAAAAAGTCTAAAATGTCTCTCTCTTACTTTTAATATATATAGTAGTTTATGATATGGATGAAACAAATTTTTTTGATTAAAAATTTTAATTTTAGGGATACATTTTTTTATCATTTTTTTAGTGATGAAATAATTACTTTAAATGTTTATGGAACACCAACAAAAATTTTATTCAATTAATTGAAAAATAAAATAATTTTTTTAAAAACACTAAAAGTAATACTTTTGGAGTTAGTTATAGTGACCCATTAATTTTTTAGATATATATTACATATTATATATGTTTTATAAGTCTATATATTAATTACATACATATCTAGATGGATTTAAAGTTAAATTAAATAAATAATGTCAAAAATGACATTGTTGATGATTTATGGAAAATAATATTTTATTGAATAATATAAAAATATTAAAAATATTTTAAGTTCAAAATAAAGATCATAAATATTAATAAATTTCATAACTTAACATTGATAATCTAGTTACTACGGTTAAGGTTAAAATTGATTAATGAAGGGGTTAAATCAAAATATAAAGCTTAAAATAGAACATAAAACTCTGCAAATTTTATTGGTTGAAGGGATTTAAACCATATCCTATATTATCTTATAAACTATGTATACATTTTTTCACATGAACATGAAAATAAATTTATTATATTTAAATATATTTTTTAATCTGATGTGTGTCTTTTCATTCACTATAAAATGCACCACCTCTCATATCTTCTATAAACCACCTTGGGCCTCTTATACAAAAAAAACTCTTCCAGAAACTCTTCTAAAAATAGTTATCAATTCTTTTAAGGGTTTTTATTACAAATAATACAATCTATATATCCCCTAAGATAAGATCTATAGGATCTCTTTCGAACAAGGGGTAATCATCTTTACCGACTCTTTTAAATTTATTTCTTATTAAACTATATATAATTGTATTTTTACCATCCTAAAATAACAAATACAATGTAATAAATATAATTATATGTAATTGTGATTATGTTAAATCCATTTTCAATTTATTTTCTATCATACTAAATGAAAAAGTATAACTTGTGTGCACATATGGCTGACCGTCTCTAGGTAGTGGTGTAGTTAGTGTTTTCATCACCATTTTAATTTGATGGTTAAAAATATAGAACTAATAAATTTACTTGATATTTATGAAATAAATATTCCTCTAAATTTATAATATCTAATATAACATCTTAACTTCTAATAAATTAGAAAATTATAAGTTCGCTCATGGTACGTGAGAACTATCACCTCCATGAAGAGATGTGGCCAACTTTTCATTTCCACTTTACATGGAAGGTAATAAGGATATATTTAATGGATATATATTATATTTATATCATGACTAAAATTATGGATAATATGGAACTATAATTAATGTATAAGTATAATAACTTCTATGATAAAACATACAAGATAAAATAATTTAGTTGACAACCAAATCAATTATAATAATGAAAGATTATTGGTGAATGATTAATAAGATGTTATAAGAGGTTTATATATGATATCAGAAATATAATTATAGTTCTATAATAAATTAATAACATCTTTATACTAATTATATAGGAGATTAAATAATCTTTATCTTAGTGGAAACATACGGTATGGGGTTTCTTAAATCAATGTTCTTTCATTTAGTTAAATCACTTCTTCATTGACTATATTATGCCAAGAATATGTGTGAAATGAAATAGGTTTTATTTATGATGTATTGAGAATTTTTTCTATGTATTTACATTTTATAAACATAATAACATCATTTATTAATTCTTACTTCAATGTTATGATCATTATAAGGGATTTAGTCTCAATTTCTACTTAATTGAGACATATTTGCTATTATGAACCCATTTTCTTTTAGGTGGTGTATATAATTCCCAAATTATGTATTTAAGACAAATATTTATTTATTCATTATGATTAAAGTTTCAATTAAAGTTTATTATTTTTAATTTTGTTTTTCATATTTTCTTCTAACTATTCTTCCTTCTGGCACTTGAATTATGCAAAGAAATATTTTACTAAAAAGATGAACTTATTTTTCTTTTTATCAGGAATATTTTTATTCATTGCCTATGTTTTGTAAAAAAATTAATTTTTATTTAATAAAATGAATTTTTATGTTAACAAATTTTTTTAAAATAAATATTTACAATGTTTTACAAATATGTTCATTTTCAAATGTTTTACAAAAAATCATAAAGAACGATTCATCTTAATTTATATAGAATTAATAGATTTTACCACCACCATAAATGTTTTCTGATATTTGTCTTATTCTCTAAGTTTTAAATGGTTTTAAAAATAAAAATATTTAATGAAATATATTTTAATATTTCACATCCATTTCCTAAAAGGATAATATTATATTAAGAAAACAATATTTCTAATGAATTGATGGTCATCCATTGATTATTTTTATGCTCATTAACTTCCTATTGAAATATTAAATTTCTTTTGACCATTTAAAATTAAATTTATATTAGATATATCTATTATTTATATCAGGGATATGATTATTATCTAAATTTTACACAATTTCTACATATAATATTTGATTTTTAATGTTATTTGATCTAAATGGGGAAATAATGATATTTTGTAATCCTTATTCAATAATTTTTTTTACTAAGGAATATTAGTCATGAATTTAATTGATCATTCAATATATTTTGAATTCATTAGAAATTAATGGATGGGTGGAGATAGAATTATATATACCCTTAATAAATTAATAGGTCTCGTGAGAAAAACTAGCTGGACAAAATTATTAAATGGGTTTTTGCTGTATGCCATCACATAGTTTAAACTATATTAGAACAAGAATTTGATAGCAGAGATATAATGATATTTAATATTAGGATATCTAATATTATTAATTTTATTTATTGAGAATTTAGTTACTATTATCCTTGAGATTACTGTATTGATATTATCTATATATTCATTTCTTGCTCAAGTTATTGATTAAATTGCATGTGTTTCCAGTTATTTACCATGCCATATTGATTATTCCTTATGTTAACAGGATATATTATACTATAATTAACCCTTACTAAGTATTTTAGTTCACCATTATTTTTTTCCTTTCCCAATAATCTGAATAATAATTCCTTGAATGAGTTTCAAGGATGTTGAAAATTTTATTTCTCCATGATTAATATTATTTTTCCAATCCAAAAATAAAAATATTTTATAAATATATTTCTACAATACTAATAAAATAATAGGTCATTTGGAATTATATAACTTGTTTCTATAATAATTTAATATATTAAACACCAACTCTAGGTTATTGTAGTTGGGGTTGTTACACTAAGAAAGTGCTGATAAAAGTGGTATTTATCAGAGCTTATGTTTTTAACACTAATAAACATACTTTTATTAGTTATTTTCAACAAGAACTACTAAAAAACTTCACCCTATAAAAAATAACCCTAGATTATTACTTCTTCCTCACATCACATTCAAAATCTCACAGAACTAAATCTTTGCTATAGCTGAATTTGATTATTCCATGAAAATTGAACCTAAAAATCAAAGGAATGAAATTCTAAAGTTTTTCTATGGAATATATGTCAATATTTCAGTTTTTTAATTTTTTTGAGTTTATTTTTACTTTATAATTTACATATATTATCCAAAATCTTCCTTTTAAAAACATTATCACGTGAGACTAAAATAGTGATCTTCCCTTTCACATCTTCATGTCACAACCAAAATAATTTATATTCCCTTCCAAGTTGTTATGATTGATTTTATTTGAAATACATGAAGAAACTAACTATTTTTTTAGAAAAAATTGTAAAATAGATTTATATCACAAGAATTGTACAACAAATAACATGTTTTACTTCTTTAGTTTAGTTTTCATACTCTAATATTTTTTGTGATTTTTTTGTCTCATTTCATTTTATTAATAAGGTTTCAATAAAAAATCATATATATTATCATGTTTTAATTTTGATTATGGATTTCAACTAAGGATATCATATACCTAAAAAATTGAATATAAAAGTATGGCCATGAATATTTTATTTTTTATATCAGGTATTTTTTATGAAAGAATGTAAATATATAATGTACTGTTTAAGACAAGGGGAATTGGATTAGCTAGATTAATTTATTTGAGAAGAAAAGGCTCATTGTATATGTATAAAATTTAATGGAGATTGTTAGGAAATCCATTTTCTAAAAAGGTAAATTATGTTTGATTCTTCATAGTGATAGTAAATTTTTAAATATTGTTTCAATATATCACTAAAATAATTATGTTAAAGAAGAGTATAATACATAGTTGTTAACTATTATTAATAAGGAAACAAAAATTTACCCTATAAGAAATAAGAACATGTAGAAAAATATTTTAATGATATAGAAACTCCTATTATATTAGATAAAATAATGTATTAATCCATTCTATTTTACATTATGGTTTTTCTAGATTCATGGTTAGAAATAAATGATAAGCTCCACAAGACATGTTTAATTTAATAATTTTATTTTAAACATATATGCTGATATGTAATTCACTTTTTTACTAGTTTATGTTTTATATGGTTATTTTTCGGGATCTGTATTGATTGAATGCATACAAAGAATTTAAAAATTGAACCCACCATGATATTTGATTTATAATATTAAAATACATTTATATATCTTTTTTGATAGGGGAAAATATAAATAAATTTATGATTTTATATATTTATTTTAATTTTAAATATTATAATATATTTTAATGATGATCACACATGGGGAAATTCATGAAAACAATAGAGATATGATGATATAGTAGTAGAATATACGTGGTCATATAGATTGTAAGATTAGTATAGAATGATATGGAACAAAAAATTTAAATATATAGAACATTAAAAAATTATTATGAATTAATAATTAGAATATTTTACATTTAAATGAAATTAAAATTAAAACACATATATTATTTGAGATGAATACAATGAATAAAATTGTTTTTTTCATTAAATACATCTTCTTCTTAGTTTTTTAATTTGAAAATTTGGTTTATTTTGGTTAAATCATTCATTTTTTCTAATCATCCCAAAATATTGAATATTTTCAAAATTTAATTGTATTTTAAAATTTTTATTTTGATTATTATCAAATGAATTATTTGACTAAGATATCTTTCATAAATTTAAAAATGTAATAACCATAATCAATGTGATTACTTTGTTTTAAACACAATAGAAACATTATGACAAATAAGTATTTTGTTTTGATATATGTTTTCATAGTGAAATATTATTATATAAACCCCAATACTTATCCAGATTTAGAAATCCATAGATTTATTATGAACATTGATAATGACAAGGAGTGAATTATCTCCCTTTATGAATCCATTTCAATAAAATAATTATTTATGACATGTTAATTCTTGTAATAAAAATAAGTTTTATAATACTTTTTATAATTCTTGGTATTTATATGTTCTAAAAAGTTATTGATGAAATAAATTTTTATATCAAACATGATGACTATATGTGTTTATATATAAAGAATATATTTTCAGGGTTCTACGATACTACCTTTTTTGTATTTATTTATTTTGTTAAATATGAATATTAATAAATAATATAGGATGGACATGAGTCAAAAATGTATGGATGTAAATCATATGAAAAATAAGTATAAGGATAGTTTGAAAGAGTTATTCATGTTTGAAAATATCATGTATATGACCCTTCTCAAATCGTTTTTCTATGTTTAAATTGTTTTTATTCAAGACTAATTATTCTAGAGGAGTTGTAAGAACACTTGATCTATCACGAAATAGATCAATGTTATATATTTTGGACTAAACATGGGGAATAACTGAACGTATCTAGTGATTGGTATTACATTTCATTTTATATTCCATCTCATATGATTACAGGTGTGAACAATGATGAAGACCACATCGAGGATATGATTATTGGTGTGAATGATGATGATGACCATATTGAGTAAATGATAATGATAGTGGAAGAAGAACATAGTGATTTTTTAAAATCAATTAAAAAGTTATAGAGTTGTGAAAAGATTCCATTATATATTGGATGTAATAAATATACATAATTTTTATCCATACTGAATCTATTTGATTTAAAAGATGGAAATAAATGGAGTGACTCAAACTTTATTAAACTACTTGTACTCTTGAACGATATGATAACTAATGACAATGAGCTTCTTTACTAAATATATGATGCTAATATAATGATATGTTAAATTGGTACCATCTTTGAAATAATTCATACCTGTCCAAATGGCTCTATTCTGTTTCACAAAGACCATGAATCACTTAAAAATTCAAAAATTGTGGCTTATCTTAATACAATAAAGATGAGTCAAGTCCTTATAAATTTTAATTGTAATTTCCAATCATTCCAATGTTTAGTTACCTATATAGAAGTGAGGATAATTTAATGAAATTAATGTGGCATGTAGTGAAAATAAATCGAAATGGAAAACTTTTTCACCTAGTAGACTCTCTTTGGTAGAAGAAAAATGATTATGAGTATCATGGATTAGAAAACGATCCAAGAAACCTTTTTCTTTTTATATCTATAGATGGATTTAATCCTTTAGGTTGAAAAAGATTCCCACATAGTGTATGGTCAGTTATGTTGGTAAATTTTAACTTGGCACCATGGTTATGTATCAAGAAAAAATATATTATGTTATCTTTGCTTATATCAGTACAAAAACAAATGGGTAATGATATTGAAGTTTATTTGGATCCATTAATGAATGATTTTAATTTAATGTGTATTAAATTGCTAGACTGTATGATGCTTAAATAAATGAAGATTTCTCTTTGATAATCATATTATGTGAGGTGATAAATGCTTTTCCAGCCTGTGGAATTTTTGTAGGATATATCATTAAAGAAACTCAAGGGTTTTGAATTTTTGAAAAAGGTACACACTCAATTAGGTCAAAACATTCATCAAATACTTTTCTTCTATGAAATCACATATTTATTCCCTGGTGAAATAACTATTGATCTTGGATGAAATCATTAAATGGGAATTCAGAAGAATTCACAACACCATATCCACTAAAATTCGAACAAAATTTTGAGAAATTAAAGGATATGACCACCACTTTTGATAAACCTTCATAAAAAAACCTTTTTAAAACCTATTAGGAAAAGTGATATTTATTTTTTGAATTACTATATTAGATATTTTTATGCATCAAACATTTTATTAATTCCCTTAATGAGGAAAAAATTTATGTTATGATTTTATTGAAATTTTAATAAATTCATTTAGAAAAATTGTATATTAAATTAAGTCTATTCCACACATGACTAACATGGGGATATAAGAAGGATTATCCCATGTAAAGGGTGAATGTTATAATTTTATTCCTCTAGTTTCCTATACTCTTTCTAAGAAAGAGAGATATTAGTTTTGTAACTTCCCAAATGATGTAAAGGCTCCAGATGGGTATTCATGAAATATAATGAATGTTGTTTTAATCAAATGATTTAAATTTAATGTGTTTGAAATCCCATGACATTCATGTTTTGATGTAAGATATAATTCATAAGATTTATGTTTTATTTTTCCTAATAATTCCCATAATACATTAACAAATCATTGTTTATTTTTCAAATCTATATGTAGTAATGATATAGACTTGGTGGAACATCCAACTATGGAAAAAGAAAATTGTTGTCTATTATATGAATTTGAGATATTCTTCCAACCTTCATTCTTTGATGTGATTTTTCACTTAGTTAAAGATATATAGTTATGTGGTCCTATACATTTTATATGTACATACACCATTGAAAATTATATAGATATTTTGAAAGGTTATGTCAAAAATAAATTTCTTCCATAAGGTTGTATTGTTCATGGATTTATTTATGAGGATGTCATTGAATTCTGTACCGATTACCTCTCTGATTTGGAAAGTAATGGACAACCAAAATCTCATCACATTGGGTGGATTATGGGTGAATAAATTTCCTAAATAAGAGTTTTTTCAATTAATATTACAAAGAATGGGTAGGATCAACTTTACATTTTACATAATAGTTTAGAGGTTGTGCCATATATTAAAACCAAAAAAATAATTCTTAGGAATTTCAATCTATCAGGAGACAATATTTTTAAGGAATCAACTATAAATCTAAAATGAATTTCATAATGACTTTTACAAATAGAAATAGGAACAAGTGTGCATGTATTATCTTATAATAGTTATGTAATTAATGCTTCTATGTTCTATATAAAAGAAAAATTATGAATGTAGTACCATGAAAAATTGTGGAGTTTACTTGCGGTTTAAGTGATGATTGTATCCATAACCAAGGGACACAATCCAATTTATGTGAATATGTCATACTTTGGAATCATCAAATAAATATGGGCACCTTAGTATAAAACATTCCATGTTCCAATTTTTCAATTCAAGTGGGTTGATAATGGGAGTGAAATTAAAATCGATGAATTGGGATTCATGAAAGTGCAATTTAGTAAGGAAGGGTAAAATGATGTACCATTCATAATGGAATCATAAGCAGTACAAGTATTTTATGTCCTAGATCCTGCAAACAAATTTTTTTCAATTATTATGTTTTTGACCAAAATAATTAAAGGGTAATATGTTAATTTCAACAAGGGATTAACCCTTCATTGTGGTGTTACAATAATTTCACAATGGTCCCAATGTATATGTGACCTTGTATGTCAAAGGAGACCAAAATGAAGGGATTTGGATACTCGATAAAGGGTTCAAATCCCTTTAACCTTTAAAGAAAAAAATAGAGTTCAATAATCAGGTTATAATTTTTATAATATATATTATGTTACCTAATATTATTGTCTATTCACTACTATGTTTCATATTATCTAAATTAAATGTTCATCCATTTTTTCAATAATGGATTATACATATGTTGATACTCTTAACCCTGAGGAACATCATGATTCTCAATATGTTGATGCACCCAATACAAAGGAATAACAAGTTTATCCACATGTAAATGATTCAAAACATTATGACCAATATATTTATGATTTTTAATTTGGTGAAATGGTAGAAGGTTAATGACTTATTTCCCCGAAAAAATAGATGCATTATAGTGCAATGATGTTAAAAAATTATTAAGGTGATAAGTAGATGAATAAAATTGGAGGATGGATGGAATGAACATGGCTAGACTATTAACCCCAATAATCCCATATTCATTAGTTATATTGGGATCACTATTAAAATTCATTTGTGTATGGATATTTAAACATGACACAATATTGTTCTTGGGGTTAAGGAACAAATTTTGGAAGATATTTGGGTAACATTAAGTGATAATTTCATTGTTTTACTAAAAAATAAAATAGTAAAACATTGATTTACTCTTCATTATCCCTTCTAGAGTGAATTTATACAATATTAATTTTGAATAAAATTTTAATTAAATATAACTAAAAAGGAACATTGTATCTTTTAGATAATTATTAAAAAGCATAATATCAGGAATGTTGATGGGAAAGTAAACCTTCACCCACTATAGATGTTTTCACATATGATAAACCAAGATACATGGAATGCATTTATTGGTCATAATGAGGGGGAATATTTTCAAGTATATTGTGATTGGAAATACACTATTTTATAATTCATGAATTGATCACTTTGAATAAGAATTGTTAATTTATGGAAAAAATTAGTACTGAAAATAAGCATCATGCATCAAAAACAATGTACCCCTACTATAAAGTAGGGATGGGGTATACTTAATTAGAAAAAATGGTATCTATTTTAAATCTATAATAATAATTTTATGTCCAATAAAACATTAGAAAATTTATGTTCCTTTTTTATATAAAAATTTATGACCCAAAATTCAAATCCACATCCATCTCACACCCCATGTTATAGAAGGCATCTTTTGTAAATAAGGATTGAATATTAATACATGAATAATAAAAATAAGTTTGGAAAGAATTTATAAGTATGAAATAATTAAAAAAATTCTAATTTAAATATTCATTATAAAAAATTGATTACTTAGTTTCATATATTTTCTTTCCATTTTAGACACAATAATCTTCATTGATTGTACTTATTGAATAGATACTTTCTGTGGACTTGAAATAGCTAGAATAATATAACTATGTTAGAGCTGTAGGTTTTTGAGTGTTACCCAAATGTTTTTTATAAAATAAATAAACAAGGGGATAAAGATAAAGAAAATAGTTGAGATGCATATATTAATAAATACTCTAGATGAAAACCTTAATTGAAATTATGGGTTTTTAGATAATGTTATGTGAAGGTGTTAAAAAGAAGAAACAATAAAAAAAACCACTACATGAATACCCCCTCAGCTATGAGCTGATCAATTCCCCTCCAATGTATACCTTACTATAGGAAATAAATTTTGTTATAATTTTTTCTATGAAATGTGAATCGGGTATACAATAACACCTTTCCTACATTAATGTTATACAAGATGAAAATGTGTGTAATTTATATCTATTAGTACCTACCCATAAACTTATTATGAGGGGTTTAGTGTATAATATATAGGGAGATATTTTACACAATAAAATACTCCCAAATGGTCATGTGATAGTGGGGATTTAGATATATACCAATTTGAGTGTCAATATACCTATTCCCCTTGATGATATTTGATATTCACACAGTTGAACTTTCAATTGGGACTTTCACAGCATGGCCATTTGATATTGTACAAATATTTGTTGACAAGTAGGTATTCCTTTAAATTTATTTTTTATGAAAACCAGTGATAATTAATTAAATAAAGTAAAAAATTGCAGACTGTAATTAGATATAGAGAAAAGGATGGAGAAACAGAATATCAAATCAAAATAATCTAAATAACTAACTAATCAATCATAATAACCTTCAGAATGTATCCTAAACCTGCAATTTCGACTTCCACATTTACTAATATTTCATGTTTATATGGTTATAATGTAAAAAGAAGGTTATATGACCATAACTAATTTTTAATAAAAATGTTTAGAGAGGCCATTAATGATTTTATTGTTCTTGATAATGTATATGAAATCTTCAAGAATTTATGTCTTCGAGTCTCAATTATAAATGTATAAATGAGGTGTGTTTTCATAGTTTTTTAATTGCAAATATAATATGTTAATTATAGTTAAATACTATTCAAATTTTTTACAAGCATATATATTAGTACGATTTAAAATAAATTCCTTTGAACAAAATATTTTACTCATTAATACTTACATAACTTATATAAAATGCTATTTGATGGAGAGGAATATTTAGTAATAGTGGAAAAAACCTGCCATAATATTTAAGAAACTAAAAAAAGTTGATAGACCCTTCTTTCTAACCATGATAAAAGAGTAAAAATATTCAAATTAATCATATAAAATATATTTTCATTCCTTTATCAATTATTTTTTATTTATATGGAGAATTAGTTTCTCATCATAATCAATTTGGGTTCTACAGAGTTTTATTTTTTGGATTAAATGCATGGATACACACCAAGTACACCACAAATAATGATGTTTATCAATTTTTAATACACTACACACAACATTTTACAAATAAACTTCATGTTATGAAATTTGTGCTATGTTTTAATGGAATTTTTATTATGTTAGGGCACCATATAAATATCATAAAAATCAGGGAATGAGGACATACCTTGAGCAATAGAATCCTATCAAATTATACAAGTTAATACATATTAGGGTATATATATTAATATTTCACTATAAAAACATATATGAAAACAAATTACTTATTTTTCTCAATATTTTTATAGTGTCTAAAAAAACTAATGGAATTTATTGTGGTTATTCTATTTGTAAATTTATGAACGGTATCATATTTCATCAATAAATTAGTATCTATGAAGATGATTTTCTGATGAAAATTGTAATTTGATTTAAAATATTTATTAATACTTTATTTATTTATATTTACTAAAATAATAATTATACTTTTACTAATAAAAATATTCTAAATATGAAATATATTTTCTTAAAAATTAATGGGTAGAGTAAAATGTGTCATAATGTTTAAAGACATCATGAAGAGGTGAATTTCTACTACTTATTTAGTTAATTTTCTCATCATTTTATATAATTTTGTATTCAATTTTCTTATCATTTTCATTTAATACTTTTTTACTTAATTTTCATGGATATCATAAAGAAATTAGTTTCTCTATAATTGATTTTTCTTCGATCATTTTGTGCTCTTTATAGAGAAAAAATGGTACATAATTTTTTTCCTCACAATGTCTTCAATAAGGATGATGCACATATGAATTATATGTTTTCTTCTTAGAGATATAATTTTTATATGTTTATGTTCATAAGTGTGTCATTTTAGATTATAAATGACATGAAGTGCATGTTTTCAGTTTAAATTTACATATTAGTTAACAATATGTCCAACTAACTAAAAAAAACAAACTCATACCATCTTGAAACTTTAGTAAAATTATCCATAAGTAATTTTGGATGTTTAGGAACCATCCTCTCATCAATCTGACACACGATGGAACCAGTATGAATGAAAGTGTATGATTTTATTTAAAATTTACATATAAGTTAAAAACATGCATCACATACTCAAAACCCAGAAAATGTGATGATATTGTATTAATACTTTATATAAATGATCCATAAATCATTTTTGACATATAAGAATCAACCACACATCAATATGATGCATGATGTGCCTGGTATGACTTAATGTGACTATTTTATTTATGATTTAAATGTTAATTAAAAATCCATATGACATACCTAAAACTGAGAAAACACATTAAAATTGTGTTGATACTTTGGATAAAATATCCATAAGTCATTTTTAGTTGGAATTATCCACACCTCAATCCGAAATATAGTGTGACCGGTTTGACTCAAAGTGCATGTTTTTAGTTTAAAATGACATTATAGCTAAAAAAATGTGTCTCTCACTAAAAACAAAGAAAACACCCACATATTATTACAATACTTTAAGAAAATTATCCACAATCTATTTATGATGTGTTTCAATCAACCACACATCATTTTGTCACACATTTGACCGATATGACTCAAAGTTCCTTTTTTTCAATTTGAAAATGACATTTTAGTTAAAAACATTTATCACTCACTAAAAATAAAGTATAAACACTCATATTGTATTGATAATTTTTAAAAATGATCCATAAATAATTTTTTGCATGTAGGAATCATCCACACATAAATATAACACATGGTGTGACTAGTATGACTTAAAGTGAGTGTTTTTTGTTTAAAAATGATGTTATATTTAAAAAATTGTGTAACCCATTGAAATTATTGCAAAAATGATTTTATTATGTTGATTCTTCTGAAAAATGGTCCATAATTTATTTTTGATGTTTAGGAATCATTATTATTTAAATATGAAACATGGTGTGACAGATATGACTCAAAATACCTGTTTTCGGTTTAAAAATTGAATTTTAGTTAAAAAAATGTGTCACTCAATGAAAATGGAGAAAAAAAAACTAGGAATGTATTAATAATTAATAAAAAACATCAATATATTATTTTTATTTAGTGAGAATAATACGCAGATCAAAATGACACATGGTGCAACCGTTATTACTCAAAGCATGTCATGTCCCGTCCTCAGGACCCGTGTCGTGACTACCTCAAGCCCGCCTCCCATAGGCCAGGGGCTGGCGACAAGCACCAAAGGCATAAATCCCTATAACTAGGAAGGCATTTCCTTTATGAAATGTAAACACACACACAACCAGAGTACAAACGGAAGCAAACACTAAGTAAAGAAATATAACAAGTGTGCTGAAAGTACAAAGATGGCCGGAAATACAAGCCCAACAGTAAAGTACAAGAAAAAGACAAAACAACAGGAATGTGTCAAGCTGCTCCTGGATCGTCCTCCGAAGTCCCTACCTGAAGGGTAGGTACAGATCGCCACCTCAGCTCTCAACATCCCCCTGTCACCTCTGGGTACCGTCTCGTCGTGGAGTCCACTTCCGGGTACCCTCTCTTCGTCACGTACACCTCCGGGTACCGTCTCATCATGAAGTCCACCTCCGGGTACCATCTCTTCATCACATCTACCTCCAGGTACCGTCTAGCTCTACAAGCCACAACCTTGATCAGTGATGTCCGTCATCTGCATCCAACACAATGTAGTGCGGGCAAAGCCCGTGCAGGGGTGAGTATACGATACTCAGTAGGGACCCCGAGACCCCCAAAGGTCTCCCTGAATCCACAAAGGACAAACCACAAAGAAAATATACAATCACAAAGTAACATCCAACACTACTTAGGTATATGCCCATACATATACATAAGTCATCAATTCCAGTTCGGCTCCAACATCTGAGCCCATGTTCGATCACGTCCACACTGGATAATACAACCTAATCCACACATGAAATCACAACACAATCCATATAGGAAGCAAGTAAATTATATTGAATATAATGATTGAAAGTCAAGACTTCTCTCACACATGTATATTTCTTTGTAATGTGATAGAGATGATCAGATGTAGCAACTGATTCATCTAAGCTAGGACCCATGTAGGATATAAGATCAGCTAAGCTGTCAGACCCACGTAGGATAAAATTACTGTTGTCGTCACCGCTGAAACCACGGAGGATTCTAGTACGGTTGTCGTCATCGTCGAACCCACAGAGGATTCCAGTATGATAGTCTTCATCATCGAACCCACAGAGGATTCCAGTACAGTTGTCATTGTCATCGAACCCATGGAGGATTCCAGTACAAAAGTCTTCACCGTCGAACCCATAACTGCTAGGGGACTCCTCCTCTATCGAGTACAGTGGGCATGTCGCTACAACCAAACGCTTCCCACTAACCTTGGACTGCTGTAGTACTCCGCCTTTCGAGTACTGTGGGCCTGCTGCTACAACCAAGCGCTTCCCACCATGGTTCTGCCGCTACAACCAAGCGCTCCTCCGTCGTGGGTCTGCCACTACAACCAAGAGCTCCCCACTGGGCTATCGAAACACTCCGAGTCGATCGATCAGTAGTCGTCAAGTCCCAGCCAGCTCTAGGGTTGCCGCACACAGCACGCTCGTTCCAGGAGGGTCTGCTCCACGAGTGAACAGGTCGATACATCAACTATCACGTAGACCATATTTGATGTATCGCAATGTTCCGTCATGTCAATAAGAACACAATGCGACAGACGACGCGTCAATCAGGCGCCCAGTCTGAGAGTTATTGGCGTTTTCGTCCCAGGGGCCCGGTTGGTTTTTAAGGTAAAACCAACCCGAACATACTCCAGCTATGTACAAACCTCATGTAGAGTAATCTAAAAGGTCTATCTCACTAAGATAAATCCAACAACGTCGACGACACTTCAATCAGACGTCCGGAGCTCAATTTATATGCATTTCCGCTCCGAGGCCCCGGTTAGTTTCGTGTTCGAACCAACCCGGCCATACAAAAAGTACTTTGAAACCTTGAGTGTAATATACCGAAATGACTATCTCGATCCAAGGATCCCAATTCAACTGACTGTGCATTGATCGGAGGTCTGAAGCTCAAGATATGGGCAAATGATTGAAAATAGTTCGAAATGGGGGTTTGGGCCCGGTCCGTCCCGGCCCAACCCCCACCTAGGCCGGTCCGGACCGGGTCGACCCAACCCGAGTCCGATTCGGGCCCGGCCCAGTGTGGCCCGGCCCGGCCTGGCCATGCACGACCCGCCCCGGCCCGGCCGGGGGGGCGCACTGGCTCAACCAGCGGGCCGAGCTGGGGGGGGGGGGGGGGGGGGGGGGGGGCGGACGCGGCCCCCCCTTTGCCAGCGGACGCGACGATGGTAACCGCGTCTTCCCCAGATCCCGTGCAGCCAGGGGATCCAGTCTTCTCGCCGCCGCCGTGGTGCGCTGTCGCCTCCAGGCGGCCCACGGGGCGCGTCGACAGCGCCATCCGCGGACCACCGGACGTGCTCCGGCGGTCCGTTTTGCCCGCCGTCTGCGCCTGCGGATCCCCCGGGACCCGCAGATTACTGCGAAGGGTTCAAAACACCTTTGTGGCCCGCTTCTTCGTCGCCTGTAGATCCTTACACCAATAAACAAACTGCGGAGGGTTGTCGGGCCGTGTTTGTTCGGCCCACACCCTCTGCGTTAGGTGTTTTTCAAATGGTAAGCTTTAAAAGAAATGCTTTAGACGATTGTATAATTTATTCAAGTTAAATTATTAAAACACCCTAAAATTTAAATACGGATGCACGAGGGGATAATTCACATATACACTTAATACGAAAACCCCCTACTTGAAAGAAGTCGTCGATCGAGGTTCGTTGCGGGAAAAAGATGTCGCAGAAGTCGGCGTCGTGGGACGAGGATCCATAAGCGTCGTCAGTGTTCGCCCGGTGAAGGATGTGGCGTCTCGCTTCCTTCGACATGGAAAGAAGATACAAAGATGAGACAAAGTTCTTTTTTTAAGCTTCGGTGTTCTTTTCATTCTTCAAGAAGGAAGAAGAAAATTTTCGATGGTTCTCTTCTCCACACAGCGAATCACCACCAATAAAATAAGACGTTGTCTTATTTAATTTACAAACTCACAAGACATCATTAATTTGAAATTTAAAATGAATTCATCAAATTAATTGACGCGCATTATCCAATTAATTAGGCATTTTATTAGCATGTATTTAAATGTGGAAGAAAAACTTCTTGAGTTGACTTGACATTAAAACGGGGGAGGTGCGGGTGTGTTACACAAATAAATGAACAAGGGAGGTTTTAAGGGGTTTGAAGGGGTGGGGCTCGTGTGGGGCCCACCTCACTATTATCCTTCCATATGGAGTTAGGATGGAGTGGGTCCCACCTCAACTTCCATGCATAGGTTGTAACTGCTTAGAATAGAAATAAAATTTGTAGCACAAATTTTTATTTCATTCCTCAGTTAAACCATTTATTTAATAACCTCACCCGAGAAAACGAAACTCTAGAAAAGGTGTTCCTAAGAAAATAACAGCGCTGCAATTTTATCAGTACCCTGAGATTTCGATTCCGAGCACCGGTTCAAAAGTTAGGAAAACCTGCTCATTCGTCCACTGAACGTACCCGAGCTAAACTTTGGAAAATGATTCCGGGCACACCGGGCCTCAGAATCAGGTGCCGTCATAAACTGCGTACTCGTAAAATCTCAAGGAAAAAAAATTCCTTGAAATTTATGGGACTTTACATTACTCCCACCTCAGGGCTTTACTTCCCCGTAAAGATACATCACAAAATAGGGAAACAAATGAGGGTACTGAGAACGCATCTGAGCCTCCCGCTCCCAAGTGCTCTCCTGGAGGTCCTCGTGCTGCCATCTGATGCACACTAGAGGAATAGACTGCCCACGTAGGACCCGCTCATGTCGATCCTCGATCTCCACCAGGACCTCTGCAAAAGTCACCCCATTGTCAATGTCCAACTCCCCAAGGTCGATGATATGTGTCGGGTCGTTCACGTATCTCCTCAGCTGAGATACGTGGAATACGTCATGCACCTGGTGTAACTGAGGTGGTAGAGCTAGGCGGTATTCCACCTCGCCTATCCTACTAAGAACCTGGAATGGTCTGATGAAGCGCATAGATAACTTGCCTCCCCGGCCAAATCTCCGTAATCCACATCGAGGTGAGACCCGCAAGAAGACATGGTCGCCATCCTCGAACTCTGGTGGTCTCTGCCTCCTGTCAGCATAAGCCTTTTGTTGGCTCTGAGATGTCCTCATCCAATCCTTGATAACTTGGACCTTCTCTGGTCCTACAAGAGTTGCTAAGATTTCTTCTTTGCCGATAAGAGAAATCTGGTCTCATCCCCTGGATGAACCACGTTCTTTGCCTAATATAGTCAATCCCAACATGGATGATACTAATCCATACCAAGGATGACGTCGTAAGGCATCGACGATACTACCAAGAGATCCAACCGTTACTCTCACCTCTAAGGGTTGAGTCACACTGTCGGCATCAGTGTGTGGTCACTGGGTATCCTCCAGTAGGTATATCAAAAGTGAGGGTCAAGTAAATGGTTTTTAAACTGGAACCTATTACTAACAACATAAAGAGATGATAGGAAAGTAAAATCCACAAGAAAGGTGTCTTTTATTACTGCAACTCAAAGTACAATGACACCTATAACCACAACATCAACAAAAAGAAAGCTAGAAGCACCAAAAACAAAGTCCTCCATGCCTAGAACTAGTTTCGCTCATGTCCGCCAGCTTCTGAAGCTCCATAGTCAAATGCCTCAGCTGCCCGAAGCTGAGCTCTCCCATGTCCACATGTTCCTTGCGGTCGGGGTGGAACTCCTAGTGGTGGTGGTCACAACACCTCGAAGCGTCGTCCACCTCCAGCTGCATGGCCAGCTCCCCTACCTCGGTCTCCTGCTCCTTGCAATCTACCCCGATCGAACCTATGCCTCTGCCTGGGAGGTCCTTCGTTTATCTTCTGGTCATCTATATGGTGGGTCGGACAGTCACGAGCCATGTGACCAACCCCGCCGTCGGAGTAACACCGTCCGCTCCTGGTAAGTCGTTCACCACCTCAGGTGCCTCGCACACACGATCTTGTGTCATGCAGTCGATCACCTGTAGGTCTGGTCCTCTTGGAACTTTGCGTCATCTGTCTACTGCCTGCTGTAGAGGACTCGACTGCATGCTGGCTAGTGGTGGGTCCTGCTGCTGGAGACTGATCAGCAAGGAAACTCTCAACTATGAGGGCTCTCTCCAACACCCTTGTCTACGTCGTGATGCTGTGAGAAACAAATGAAGCTATAATCTCTCGCTTGAGCCCCTACACGAAGGTTCAGGCCCTGAAGAACGGGTCCCGTACCATGTCCGTCGAATAGCACGAGAGATCGGTAAATCTCACCGAGTACTGGGCTACTGTCATGCTACCCTGCCGCAGCTGTAGTAGCTCTCGGATACGCACTGCACAGAGGGTGGCTGGGACGAACTCTAAACGGAAGATGCTCTCAAAGTCTATCCAGAGAAGAGATTCCTCTTCGTTCACCTGGAGCATCAAGCTCCACCATCTGCCTGCTTCCTCGTGTAGGAGGCTCGCTGCAAGGATCACCATGAGGTCCACTGGTGTCCCCAGTAGCCTGAAAACTCGAACTACAGCCTTCATCCAATCCTCGGCGGCCTGAGGGTCCGTCTCCCCACAGAACATAGTCGGTCTCTGACGCTGAAACTCATGCAGTGCACTAAGGTGACGTGCACTCTCAGCGGCTGGGGCTGGGGGCATCGGTGGATCGGTGGGTAGACGTACCACCAGTGCCTCCGCTATAAGAGGGCCATACACCGAGGCCTCATCGCTCGGTGGGATATCCTCTCGCAAAAAGCTTTGAACCCTAGATGGATGCCGTCATGGGGACATCCTGAAAAGAAATAGGTGTGCCAAGTTCAAAACAGTATACATGGTAAGCTGACATAAATTAATCACAAAGAAAACTTTTAAAACACACATGAGATCAATGCTTTCATGCACTGAGTCGGAAATCAGAAGTCAGGGTCCTGGTGTACGGATACGTCGGCCGCCGCACCAACACTAGAATTCCTGGACTGATAACCACACTCAATACCCTTAACACTATTGCTTCACATAGAAGAAAGATCAGAGTCCTGAGTTCTGCGGTAGAACCGAAATCCTCTGATACAAATTTGTCACGTCCCATCCTCGGGACCCGTGCCGTGACCCAAGCCCGCCTCCCATAGGCCAGGGGCTGGAAACTAGCACCAAAGGCATAAATCCCTATAACTGGGAAGTAATTGCCTTTATGAAACGTAAACACACACACAACCAGAGTAAAAGCGGAAGAAAATACTAAGTAATGCAATATAACAAGTGTGCTGAAAGTACAAAGGCGGCCATAAATACAATCCCAATAGTAAAGTACAAGAAAAAGACAAAACAAAAGAAAGGTGTCAAGCTGCTCCTGGATCGTCCTCCGGAGTCCCTACCTGAAGGGTAGGTACAGATGGACACCTTAGCTCTCAACATCCGTCTGTCACCTCTGGGTACCGTCTCGTCGCGGAGTCCACCTCTGGGTACCCTCTCGTCATCACGTCCACCTCCGGGTACCATCTCGTCCTGAATTCCACCTCTGGGTACCGTCTCGTCGTCACGTCCACCTCCGGGTACCGTCTAGATCAACAAGCCGCAACCTCGATCAGTGATTTCTGTCGTCTGCATCCAACACAATGTAGTGCGGGTGAAGCCCGTGCAGGGGTGATTATAAGATACTCAGTAGGGACCCCAAGACCCCCGATGGTCTCCCTGAATCCACAAAGGATACACCACAAAGAAAATATAAAATCACAAAGTAACATCCAACACTACTTAGGTATATTCCGATGCATATACCTAAGTCATCAATTCCAGTTAGGCTCCAACATCCGAGCCCAAGTTCGATCACGACCACACAAGATAGTACAACCTAATCCACACAAGAAAGAACAACACAATCCACATAGGAAGCAAGTCAATCATATCAAAGATAATGATTGAAAGTCAAGAATTATCTCACACAGGTATATTTCTTCATAAGGTGATAGAGATGATCAGATGTAGCCACTGATTCATTTAAGCTGAGACCCACATAGGAAACAAGATCAACTAAGCTGTCAGACCCATGTAGGATACTACAACAGAGGTCAATACTGTCGGACCCACGTAGGATAAAAGTACTGTAGTCGTCACCGCCGAACCCATGGAGGATTCCAGTATGTTTGTCTTCATCATCAAACTCATGGAGGATACCAGTACGATAGTCTTCATCGTCGAACCCACGGAGGATTCCAGTACGGTTGTCATCGGCGTCGAACCCACGGAGGATTCCAGTACGAAAGTCTTCACCGTCGAACCCATAGCTTTTGGGGGACTCCTCCTCTATCGAGTACAGTGGGCATTCTGCTACAACCAAGCGCTTCCCACTAACCTTGGAATGCTCTAGTACTCCACCTGTCGAGTATTGTGGGCCTCATACTACAACCAAGTGCTTTATACCATGGGTCTGCCGCTACAACCAAGTGCACCCCCTCATAGCCTATAGAGGTACTACTTTGGTTGAGTACCGCGGGTCTTCGGCTACAACCAAGAGCTCCTCCACCGTGGGTCTGCCGCTATAACCAAGCGCTCCCCACTGGGCTATCGAAACACCTCGAGTCGATCGATCAACAGTCGTCAAGTCCCAGCCTGCTCTAGGGTTTTCGCACACATCACACTCGTTCCGGGAGGGTCCACTCCATGAGCCAAGAGGTTGATACATCAACTGTCACGTAGACCAGAGTTTATGTATCACAAAGTTCCATCATGTCAATAGGAACACAATTCGACAAAGGGCGCGTCAATCGGACGCTCGGTCTGAGAGTTATTAGCTTTTTTGTCCCAGGGGCCCGGTTGGTTTTTAAGCTAAAATGAACCCGACCATACTCCATCTACGTCCAAACCTCGTGTAGAGTAAGACAAAAGGTCTGTCTCATTAAGAGGAATCCAAAAAAGTCAACGACACGTCAATCAGACGTCCAGAGCTCAAGTTATATGCGTTTCCGCTCTGAGGGCCTAGTTGGTTTCGTGTTCGAACCAACATGGCCATACACAAAGTTCTCCGAAACCTTGAGTGTAATATGCCGAAACGACCGTCTTGATCCAAGGATCGCAACGCAACAGACGGAGAGTTGATCAGAGGTCCAAAGCTCAAGATATGAGAAAATTACTGAAAACAGTCTGAAATGGGGGTTTGGGGTCGGTCCGTCTCGGCCCAACCCCCTCCTGGGCCGGTCCGGACCGGGTCGACCCGAATGGGGTCCGGGTCCGCGCGGCCCACCCCGGCCCAGCCAGGGGGGCGCGCTGGCTTGGCCAGCGGGCCGAGCTGGGGGGGAGGACGTGGTCACCCCCTTTGCCAGCGGACGTGACGCTGGTCACTGCCTCTTCCCCGGATCCCGCGCGGCCGCAGGATCCGGTCTTCCCGCCGCCACCGTGGCTTTAGCCGCGACGGCTCCTGCTGGCGGTGCAAAGGGGCACCACTGCCTCCTGGCGGCGGGCCGGGGCCGGCCGCCGCCTCCAACCCCCGGCGCCGTCGCGCCAGCGCGGCGCGCTTCCATCGCCTTCCGCGGACCACCAGATGCTCTCCGGTGGTTCGTTTTGCCTGCTGTCTACGCCTTCGAATCCCCCGGGACCCATAGATTACTGCGAAGGGTTCAAAACGCCTTTGCGGACCGCTTCGTCATCACCCGTCGATCCGCACACCAATAAACAAACTGCGGAGGGTTGTCAGGCCGTGTCTGTTCGGCCCACACCCTCCGTGTTTGGTGTTTTTCAAATGGAAACCTTTAAAATACATGTTTTAGATGATGGAATATTTTATTCAAGGTAAATTATTCAGACACCCTGAAATTAAAATACGAATGCATGATGGGATAATTCACATATACACTTAATACGAAAACCCCCTACTTGGAAGAAGTCGTCGATCGAGGTTCGTTGAGGGAAAAAGACGTCGTGGAAGTCGGCGTCGCGAGACGAGGCTCCGTAAGAGTCGTCAGTGTTTTCCCGATAAAGGATGAGGCGTCTCGCTTCCTTCGACGTGGAAATAATATTCAAAGATGAGACAGCGTTCTTTGTTGAAGCTTTGGTGTTCTTTGCGTTCTTCAAGAAGGAAGAAGAAAATCTTCTAGGGTTCTCTCCTCCACACAGCGAATCACAACCAATAAAATAAGACGTTGTCTTATTTAATTTACACACACACAAGCCATCATTAATTTCAAATTCAAAATGAATTCATAAAATTAATTAACACGCGTTATCCAATTAATTAGGTGTTTTATTGGCATGTATTTAATGTGGAAGAAAAACTGCTTGAGTTGACTTGACATTAAAACGAGGTGGTGCAGGTGTGTTACACAAATAAATGCATGAGGGAGGTTTTAACGGGTTTGAAGTGGTGGGGATCGTGTGGGCCCTACCTCACTATTATCCTACCATATGGTGTTAGGATGGAGTGTTTCTCACCTCAACTTCCATGCATAGGTTGTAACTGCTTAGAATAGAAATAAGATTTGTAGCACAAATTTTTATTTCACTCCTCAGTTAACCCATTTATTTAATAACTTCATCCGAGAAAACGCAACTCTAGAAAAGGTGTTCCTAAGAAAATATCGGCGATGCGGTTTCATCGGTGCCCTCAGATTTCGATTCCGAGCATCGGTTAAAAAGTTAGGAAAACCCGCTCGTTCGTTCACTGAACGTACCCGAGCTAAACTTCAGAAAATGATTCCAGGCACACCGGGCCTCAGAATCAGGTGCCGTCAGAAACTGCATACTCGTAAAATCCCAAAGAAAATTAAAAAAAATTTCCTTGAAATTTACAGGTCTTTACATATTATAACACCCCTAAATGATAAAGGGTTAAATGACTAAAAGATGTGACTCATGTTAACAAGGTGCACTTTCCTTTTCAGGAGCCTGTTTGATTAGAACTCTACAGTTAAGCGTGCTTGGCCTGGAGTAGTGATCAGGATGGGTGACCTCCTGGGAAGTTTCTCAGGGTGTGTGTGAGTGAGGAAAAAGCACACTGGAAAGGAAAAGTATTGGCCTGTGTGGACTATCATTAGTCAGATGACCCGTTCAGGCATGTGGGTGGACCCTAGGGTGGGCCCCACGTGTCTGTGGGGGCAACTGGTGGTACGTGGTGGACCAGGACCCGACAGCCATGTTAAGACAGGGTGTCTGTGCTGTCACATGGACTTGGTTGTCACATCTGGTATTAAAGGGTGGTACCGAGCCTTAAGTGCGGTGCACTGCCTGGGTTGAGATTTAGGGCCCACAATGAGGACGTTGTCCTCTAGGGGGGGGGTGATTATAACACCTCAAAATGATAAAGGGTTAAATGACTAAATGATATGACTGATATCAACAAGGTGCACCGTCCTTTTTGGGAGCCTATCTGATTAGAACTCCACAGTTAAGCGTTCTTGGCCTGGAGTAGTGATCAGGATGGGTGACCTTATGGGATGTTTCTTAGGGTGTGTGTGAGTGAGGACAAAACACACTGGAAAGGACAGTAGTGATCAGGATGGGTGACCTTCTGGGATGTTTTCAGGGTGTGTGTGAGTGAGGACAAAGCACACTAGAAAGGACAAGTGTTGGCATGTGAGGACTATCATTAGTCAGATGTCCCATTCAGGCATGTGGGTGGACCCTAGGGTGGGCCCCATGTGTCTGCAGGGTAAACTGGTGGTACCTGGTGGGCCAGGACCCGACGACCATGTTAAGGCGGGGTGTCTATGCTGTCACAGGGACTTGGTTGTCACAAAGCTCATGTTTTTATTTATAATTGAAATTTTAGTGCAAAACATGCTTCACATACTCAAAATGAAGAAAATTCAACAGGATTTTCTCCATACTTTAGGAAATTTATCCCAAATTATTATTTACATGTACGAATCAACCACATGAAAATCCAATAGGTAGTTCATCTGACATGATTCAAAGTGTGTGATTTTATTTAAAATTGATATTTTGGTTCAAAAGAAATATTACATACTAAAAACCAAGAAAACACATTCAGATTGTTTTGATACTACTTAAAAATGATCCATAAGTCATTTGGGACATAGAAGAATCAATATCATCACAATATGATATACGGTATAACTGGAATGACTCCGAATGACTATTTTCAATATAAAAATTTCATTTCAGTTAAAAACATATATCACTCACTAAAATGAACAAAAAAAACTTGTATTATCTTAAAATATTAATTATGTAATCCATAAATTATTTATTGAATATATGAATCATCAACACAAAAATCTGACACACGGTGTGACCGGTATGACTAAGAGTACTTATTTTCAATTTAAAATTGACATTTTAGTTAAAAATGTGTCTCAATCACTAAAAACTAATAAAATGTGTATGAATTATCTTGATAATTTTTTAAAATGATCCATATATAATTTATGATATGTTGGAATCATCCACGCGTAAATATGACACACGATGTGACTGGTATGACTCGAATTCCTGTTTTTTTTTATTTAAAAATGACATTTTTGTCAAAAATATTAATCACTCACTAAAAAGAAAGAAAACAAAATTATATTGTCTTGATAATTTAGTGAAATGATTCATAAGTTATTTTTAACATGAAATAATCAATTGTACATCAATCTAACACACTGTGTGACTATTATAACTCAAAGTGCATATTTTTATTTAAAATTGGAATTTTAGATCCAATCACACATCACATGCTCAAAACCAAGAAAATGTGCTCATATTTTCTTAATACCAGAATGTTTAGTCAGAGGTAAACCTCCAACCATTTATTTAAAATAAAAGAAGATGAAAAGTACATCAGACAGGCACAACAAGGTGAGAACAACAATTACATATCATAAAAGTCAGACCCATCGCCACATCCCTGATACACCATTTCCTCCGCAGTAGCCGATTCCCACTCCGAACTTCCATAATGTTTCAGAATCTTAGCATACTTCCTTCTAAGATTGAGCTTCTCCAAAGAAAGCATCTCCTTAGAAGAAATCTGTCCAACCTTCCCACTAGAATCTCTCGTAGTCATAGGCATTGGCAAGTGAGAATAGTCCTTCCGCGGCCTTCTTCATGGTGGGTCAGTCTTCACTTTCTCCTCCACAGACACTCTATTTTTGCAACCCACAACCATATCACTATAGGATGGCTGAACCATACCACCATCATTTTCTTTCTCGCTATCAGAGCAGTCCCCCCATTTACCAGAAATGTGCACCACCCTATACCCGCCCTTCACACATTGGTCCTGTTGAGATTGAATGTTGGAATCCATCAGATTATGGCAGGGGGGGCTGTCGACAGAATCACAGCCACCATGAATACCATTTTTCACATTGCAATCTTCTACTAAGATGTCCAGCATTGAACCATTGTCCATATCTGCTTCAGAGCCCTTCTCAGCAATATATGTCCTCACAGCCCCCAAATCTTGATCACAAGTGCCAACACTAGCTCCCCTTGACTCAGCATCAGCACCTAAAGAAACAGAATATTGGTCCTCATGAGTCCTTTCAGCATCCTGCTCTTGATCCAGGACCAAATCTGCAGCCATAAGGCATTCAAACCGATTGCCAAGCTCAACATTGGTCGCCTGCCTCCCAGGTGGTGCCTACATCCCATCTGCTGTCATCAAGGCACAAATGGCATTAGCAGTTTCCTTGACAGGGGTTTCTTGATTCCCAGCCATCTTCACAATCCCAAGCTGCATGTGTTGATAGTGCCTCTCAATCCCCTCTTGGGATGGGGCATTAGGATCTGCAGCAGCGACTTTCTCATCCTGGACCGTGACAACTGCTGCAGGTGCACTCACAGTTTCCCAGCAGAGAGAGTCCACACCACCATTTTTCCCACCCATATCCACATCTTCCTCCACAGAAGCACAACTTCGTCCAATAGACTCATCTCTTTCATCCCTATCACCCACTTCCCTTCGGGGGCTTGCCATCAAGGATGGAACCTCAGTCATTGGATTTCCAGCAATGCCTCTTTCATCCTTAACATTAGAAGAAGGCTCACCACTACCTTTCAGGAGATCAACTTTCCCCAAGTCCTGCTTCAACCTGTTAAAAATATCACTGACCTTCGGTCCAGGAGGCTCTACACCAGGCTTCTTCATTTCATCCCTAGTGCCCAGAGCCCCACTATCCACTAATTTGACCATCTCATGTCGAGGAAGCATGGTTTGTTCTTCATTCACCCCACCATCAACCGAATCCTTACCTTGTGTCCTTAAACTTCCCACAGCAGCAACTTCCTGAGAAACCACACCATCTCTCACCCGCCCGCACACCCTCCTGTTCTGAGAGCCATTTCTACAGGCAGAGGCACCACGACCCAGCCGATGGCACACGCTGCAATAATTAGTCCATGATTCAAACTTAACCTCCTGCTTCCATCGGAGTTCTTTCCCATCAGTAATCCACACCCAGTCCACCGGCATCTTGGAGACATTAATCTCCACACATATTCGAGGGAAAATGGGATGACACACGGTTTCAGTTTTGATGTCTGAGCACAGGTAGCGTCCGACCATGTTCCCAAGCATAGATTGAATGGAAGGGTTCTGGAACGGGAGAGGAAGGCCCGGGAAACGTACCCAAATCGCTATACTCGTATTATCCCACTGCATATGGAATTCAAAATTCCACCGAAGAAGAAAGAAAGGCATACCTCCACACCGTCAAGGGGCCTTAGACCATGCCATGATGAGATCATCCATAGATCCAAATCGAATCATTATATGTCGTCGATCGAGAAGACCAATCACCGCCCGATCTTGCAAGTTCCAGGCTTCAAAGACAAATTGATCAAAAGCATCAACTGAGGGACGACTTTGATGAAATCGTGCCACCAGAGTCAACTTAAAAAGATCTGTGGAAGAGTTGAGTTCTGAAGGCACTAAACGGAGTTGAGGCACTCCACGAAACAAATCTGGAACTTTAGGGAAAATTGAGATCCGCGGGAAAGAGGGAAAAAATTCCGGATTAGAGAAGGGGATGAAAGTAAGCAGGGGCCTCCGTGACGAAGAACGAGGAAAAACTCCCCCCTCCGTTGGGGAGGGGGGAGGGAGGAACTCCATCGCCGGATCTAGGTCATCGTCGGCGGTCTCGCCAGATCTAGGTCATCGTCCCATGTATCTGATACATTACACGCCCTATCACTCATATTTTCTTAATAATTTATAATAATTATACATATGTATTTTATGATGTATAGGAACCAACCAAATGTCAATCTGAAACATGGCGCAACTAGTATGACTCAGAATGTGTGTTTTTATTTAAAATTAAAATTTATGTTAAAAAATATGTGAAATACTCTCAACTTAAAAAACACATTATTATTTGATTGATACTTTTATTAAATGATCGATAAGTAATTTGTGACATATAAAAACAATCCACACCTCAATATAATACATGGAATGATTGGAATGAATCAAAATGTGTGTTTTGTGTTTATAAATGAAATTTTTGTTAAAAATTTATGTTACTCACTGAAAACTAAGAAATCACACTCTTATGGACTTGATACATTAGTAAAATGAACCATATGTTATTTGTGATGTTTAGGAATCATTTTCACATAAATTTGACCCATTCAATAGTATAAAATTCATTTTGCAACATGTTTTTAATGTTCGGTATCTATAATCAATGTGGAAAATACAAATTTAAATAATTTCAGGCCGGTTCATGAATTACCAAGTAAAAAACCAATTTTTGACATCAGTTATTGATAAAACGATGTGAAAATTAAAATAAAATAATTTTTTATATCATTTCTTCAATAATTAATGTTATAATATTTATATTTCACATTAATTATTGAATAATAGATGTTGAAGATGACAAAATGTATATTTTAACATTAGTTATGGAATAAATGATATAAAAATTTCATGTATTCAAATTGGTCCATCAGTAATCGACATGAGAAGAAAAAAAAGGTTTTTACATTGGTTCTCCAATAAACTAGGTGAAAAAACATCTTTTCCACATCAGTTATAGAATACCTGATGTGGAAATCCTTTACAAATTTTATTGAGTGTCAGGATCTATTATTATTTTTTAATTCTATCACATGACTAACTTCAATTATCTATCATGTGGTGAACTGTAACCTTTCCTATTTTTGAAACATGGACTCAAATATCTTCACACTTTGATCATTGTCCTTAAATCTCTTGTTTATTTGATATGTGGCCTTGAATATATATCATTTTTCATCCACCACTGCACGCCGTCAACCGTCACCTGTCATCTTCCATCACTTACATGTTATTATCATTTGTTTCACCTTCTCAATCACTTTTATTACTACTTCCATTTATGATTTTTATTATTTCAATTTTCCTTTCATTCAAGGTATTTTCATTTGTGTTTGTAGTTCCAATTATATGTTGATATCAACTTCTCTTTGAGTTGGCCTCCACCATCGCATGCTATCCACCATCACCCATCATCGACCACTTCATGTGCATTATTCTCCCTGGTGATGCCTTACCAATCATCCCAATTCCAATTCCAATTTATAATTTGTGTTTATTGTTTCCATTTTCCACGTATCCAAGTTATTTTTATTTATATTTTTTGTTCCAGTATTTCAATGATATCATGATTTCTTTTAGTCAGAATCCCCCACTTTATTCCATCATAACCCAATATTGTACACTACTTGCACATTATTCCCATTAGTGTAACCTTCTTAAATACCTCAATTATGATATCAATTTATGGTTTGTGTTTATTGTTTCAATTTTATATTCATTTAAAGTATTTTGATTTTAATTTTCTCCTCCAATTTACCGTTAATACTGCTTTATATTCATTATTTATATTTTATGTTCCAATTATTATCACATATTATGTATTTAAAATTGGTAAATGATTGTTTTTAGTATAAGGTTTCTAATTTTTTATTAGATAATGATAATTTAATATTTTCAAAGTTATATTTTCTTATTAGATATTATTTATTTATTTATTTTTTGAAATAGTTTATAAAATAGTTTATTGTTATTTATAAATGTATATTTGACATTAAATTTAAAAATATAATAACTTACTTTCAATATTCAATATTTTTTATAGATAATAACGATTCAATGTTGGATTAATTCATTTTGAATAAATTATGAATTTGATGAGGGTTTCATTTTTTTTTGATATTTATTGAATGAAATTTTCTAATCAATGACATCTATTTCTATCCATGACATAAATATTTTAATTTGAAGATGTTGAAATATAGGGAGATGAAAGATCATTTAATTTTACATGGTTTTAATTGAAGTTATATCCCTTAAATTTGGCATTGTGAAAATGGGTATAATTCTAGATCTATTAATTATGGTGATTTATAGGGTGATAAGTTTGATCAAATTGAATAAATTATTCATGATATTAAAGTAGAGGTAATTGAGAATGAACCAATCATTGAGAATTTTTACGGTGATATCGAAAACTCATTGTATCCAGGATGTACTAAATTTATGGATTTATCAATGGTGATAAGATTGATTAAATTGAAGTTGAATAATGGATTGAGTGATAATAGTTTTATAGAATTTATATAACTATTTAAAAACATACTTTATAAAGACAACGAACTTTCATATTCACATTATAATGAAATTAAAATATTAAGTATGATGGGTTTGGGGTATAAGAAAATGAAAGCCTACTCAAACGATTGAGTGATATATAGGATGGAATATGTATTTCTATCAGAGTGTCCTAAATGTGGGATGTCATGGTATATGTTAAAAGAAAACTCAGAGTCTTATTTAGTAGTTATAGAGGCTTTTGCAAAGGTAATTTGGTATCTTCATATAATTACTCATTTGAAACATTAATTTGAAAATTAAAATGATGAAAAATGTAAATATGGAATGAAGATGAGTGGAAATGTGATGGAAAATTACCTAATCTATTTGATAGTCCATAATGGAAGAACATTGATCAACATTTTCTAATATTCGAAAATATATTAGAAATCTCAGACATGGACTGTGCACAGATGGAATGGGTCTATATCGAAGCCTTTGTATCACACATAATTTATAGACTATTATATTGGTAATTTAGAACTTATCTATTAAATAGTTTATGATGTGAAAATACATCATGCTGAGTTTAATGATGTATGGAGAAAAACATATCAGAAGTGATATTTATGTTCCCTTTTCATCGTTAATTTATGATTTTAAACTTTTATAGGAGGAAGGTATTTGGGTGTATGATTATTATAAAACAAGACATTTAAAACTACATGAAATGAATATGTTCACTATAAATGACTTCCCAGAACATGTAATTTTTTTGGAGTATAATGTTATGGGACATAGATCTTGTATACCTTTTGAATAGGAGACATCAAATTATCAACTGAAATATGGGAGAAAAATAGTATACATGGTTCATGAGAGGATTTTGTATATGGATCACTCTTATTGAATGTTAGGAAAGGAATTAAATGGATCACATGAATTTTATATATCTCAAAAATCATTGTTAAATGATCATTATTTTGCGAGGGTGAAAAACATTGATGTCACATTAGAAAAGATAGAAAAACACAGCAATGATAGAAATATTTAGAGGAAATAATAAATATTTTTTGAGTTGTTGTATTTGAGATTTCATGAGGTAAAAAATAACATTGATTTTATGCATTTAGAGAAGAATATCTATGTCAATTTTATTGAAAAATTGTTAGATATAAAATACAATAATAAATATTGGTTGAATATAAGATTAAAATTACTCTCAATGGGAATAAGTTTAGAGTTATCCCCCATTCTTGATGGAAGGAAAAAATACATACGAATATCTTTTCATACATTATACAAGATGGAGAAAATTAGTTTTTGTTAGTGTATCCATGGTATCAAAGTTTTCTAAGGTTATTTATCAAATATAATTTTTTTCCATTAAATGATTTAAAGTTTATAGGAATGAAATATCATGATTCTATGGTCATGATACAAAAACTCCTACCAGTTGAATTGAAAGGTATATTTCCCATCTGTTTTATAGTGGATTTCATTAAGGTCTATTAATTTTTCAATTCAATTAATAAAAAAGTGATTGATTTTAATTCATTGAAAAATTTGGATATTGATGTAGTTTCTATAATTTTTCAACTGGAAATTTATTTTTCTCCATCTTTTTTTAATATCAGGTGGCATCTAATGGTACATTGGGTTCGAGAAATAATGGTTTGAAGAAATTTATATCTATGTTTTATGTATAATTTTTAATGATATATGAAAATATTTAAGGGATATGTTAAAAATCCATATTGACATGTAGCATCCATTGTTGAGAAATCTATTTTCTAGGTGGTTGTAGTGTTTTCTAGAAGATATTTATCCAAAGTGAAGCAAATCAGTTTCAATATGTATCACCATGAACGATCTAGTTATGGGGGAAATGGGACTCATCGATTGAAAGAAAAACCATTAACATATTAATAAGTAAATAAGGTAGATTTATATATCAAGAATAATATAGATGATTCACACTCATATATGACATTTCATATTAATTTTTTAAAATAATGTTATCCAAAAAATAATGTTTTTTGGATTTTGAATTATCCTAACAAAAAATTTTGTATATGGTTTAATGTGACTATTTATGGTAGATTTTATGCATGAGAAACATTGAGATAGTTGGTGGGAAGTCCATGTTTAAATTTGATAACATTGTCTGAATATAACATTAATGGATATAAATTTCATATGAAAGATTAGGATGATATAAGTGCATCTCAAAATAGTAGTGTATTTGTGTTCACAGAAGAAATACATTCTTGAAGTGCCAAAGAAAAAACCAAATCACCACATCAAGGGAATATTTATGATTCCCTAAATAAATATGGGATGTTAATTATATTAAATTTCAATTTCAAGTGTTTAATTTTAAAATAAAATATAAATGTTCTAGATCTATCCAATATGCAGTGGTCTATCATTTTTTATGGAAAACAAATATGTTGGTGATAAAAAACTTCATTAAGATACTGATTTATGTGAGATCCATACTTTTGTGTAAATATTTAATGATAATATTGATGAGCACATTGTAGACATGGTCTATTCCACAAGGAACGGTCATGAGGAAGGAATTTGGGAAAATAATCCTTTAGTAATTTTCTAATATTTCAAGTAAAATATATTTATTTCTTGTTTAATTTTTATAATTTCATAAAATTTTAGAAATATTAGTTTTATTTTCTTTATTAAAACGCATATTATTACTAATTATTTAAATTTTTTGTTTATATTAATTTAGTTTTGTTTATTTTACCATGTTTAGACTTAACTTATGTAATTATTGATTTTATGGAAAATAATTAATTATATTCAAATATGTTGTATAAAAATAAAAAAAAATAAAAAATATTATATTCCAAAAACATTTTTTTGGGTGTAAAAATGGGGTTATAATTTTGAGCATTTTTACTATTCACACATCATTTTTGGATTTTTTTGTCATTCATTTATTTCATTTCAAATCTAATTAATGTTAGTTGCATTTTAGTTAACTATTTTATAACATAATAATAATAATGTGTTTTGTTTAGTATAATTTTTTATTTTATCAGTCTTCCTTTTTTATTTACATTAATATAGAATATTTTTACTTGTATATATTTTTACTAATTTTTATTACTTTGATGTGTAGGATAATGGTAGAATAAAAATATGATACACCACATACTTTTGGGGATGACCATACAAATATATCTTGGGAGAACCATACTCATACTCTTGTTATGGTGCCTCCTCAAACTTCTTCACCTGGGAAAACAACTTCTATAGGGGAAATAGTTTGAGGGTTGGTAAATGTGGCTTTACATGTTTACCAAAATTAACAGTTACCCATATCCAGGACCAGATGATACAATTAGATTTTGATGATAATTATATTTCTAGGGTTCCATAAGAAAAATAATTTAGTAATTTTATTACAATAAAATCTTGAGAAAATTTTATAATTTTGGTTTCAGATTGGATAAGTATTTAGAAAGTGACAATATATCATTTATAGGATACAATTTTGGTAAGATCGTTTATTAAGAATTTACTTATCATTATTTTTTACCAATATAGGTATTTTCCTTCTTATTATATGAAATGTGATATACCTGATACTAGAGGATTCGAGAAGAAATGTTTAGATTTGGATGCTAGAATATGGAGTGATTTTAAATCAAACCTCAAATCATAATTCATTTTTTGGGATAAATTACATCAAAATACATGTGATATATATCCATTTATTGATGAAGATACATGGAAGAAGTTTGTTTAAAGTAGATAACAAGATGTGTTTTTTGTAAGGGTTTTTATCCTTTAGAAGTTTTTTATATAATTGATCATATTAATGAATTAATTGTTGTAAAGTTTTTTAAAAAAATAAGGAGACATCATTAGGTGAACCAATCCAAAATACTATAACCTCATAATTTATCATATAGATGGTATACTTTATTGGAAGAACAAACGATAAATAGAAATATTAAAAAACTAAGAGTTTATTCTTTAGGCTCAACAAAGGTTGACCCTCTATCCCCCAACTAGATATTCCAAATGGAAGAGGGATTAGATGATCAAAACAAGACAATGTCTTATGAAAGGATAAAGGATTGTATCTGAGGGAATTGTAAGAATTCATTTAATTTATTTATGTGGTTTAAGATAATCAAATATTTATATATTGTGATTCACTATTTAATTTTTTAAATTTTCTATACTGGATTACCTTTAGGAGCAAAGAAAACATGGGACCTTCATTCTTGATGGTTGGAAGAATACTTTAGCTATAGAATTGAGAAATTATGAAAATGTGGGCCATGTATGTGAATACCTGATAGGTGTATCATAAAGAAACGTTTTTGGTAATTTTGGATGATCTTTAAAGAAGTATTTTTATAAAAGAAAATTAGAATCCATGGAACCTATTGTTAAGGATTTGGGTGAGATGATGGAGGATAAGATCAGAGCTTTTGTATAGTCAATTTTTGACGACATGAAAAGAAAATTTCACGATGTTGATCTAACTACTCCACCTCTACTTGTAGTTTCCACACATCCAACTTTAACTACAGATCTCACTCCACCTCTTACTTATCATAAACCTACAACACCTCCTCTATATCTTCCCATTTATGGTGACTTATTTGTTGAGGATATCCAACATTATATTTTTGCATATGAGATTACATATTATATTGGAAATATAATTCATCATGAATAGATAAAGATATAAAATCACAGGGTTAGTATGCATAATATTATAGATAGATCCTTAAAAAAAATTCTTATATATGAGGATAGTACAGCTAGATAAAGTATTATCCATTTTTTAGTTTTTAATCTTGAATTATTTTAAAAATTATCATTAAAGTATTTGTAGATTATATCATTTATTTCATATTGCTGTTAATTTTTTTAATATTTTAAATTTATATATTTATATATATTTTTATAGTATTTCTTTAAAGGTGAATATATACTGTATAGATAGAAACGAATACAGGCTGTTATGACTTCATATATAACTTCTTTGGCTCCTGATAAATTATCAACATATTAAATTTTTTTGTTGGATACTTATGAAATTCCAATTAAAGAGTACATTTTTGTTCATTAAATGAAAATGAAACTTTAAAAAAAAATTAATGAAGTTTGTAACTGGGTATTAGTTGGGTATAAAAATGAAGAAAATATTTTCCATGTTAGTTGATTATCACACAACTTTCAGTTATTTTAATTTATTCAAAATATATTCTTATGTTTGTTTGGTATTAGGTATATCTATACAATTTTTATGAAGCATGATATGATATTATAATATATATTTGTGCACCTGCTAATTATTTCACATATAGTGAAGAAAACGACAGATGTAGAAATAAAATTTTATATTACTAAAAGATCTTAAAAGAATTAATTTATTTAGTATTGGTTGTTTCTTTATCTTTAAGAGTATAAAAAATATATCTCATAATGCTTTATATATCATAAATGAGTAATCATTCACATTAACATTTTTTCATATTAGTGTCTATTGGATTTTTAGTGTTTTTTAAGAGAGAATACACTTTACTAGCAATTTTCCATCCGTGGTGAAGTGTGTGGTCATTTTCAGAAAGTATTTTACATGGAAGTTTTTATATTTCAATACTTTTATATATTATAATGGAATTTAATTTTATTTAATACATATTATTTTTAAATAGGGCATGGAATTTATTTATAGATACAATAATAAAGTAAATCACAAAGATCAAATATGTTAATTAAAAGGTTACCTTTCATTTAGAATTACGTTATTTTGGTTATAATTACTTAAAATGTTATTATGAATTGAAAAATTATTTTCAAAAAGAAGTTTAATAAAAAATGACTAAAGGGATTCAGAAACCATGTTATGATTTATGTTTGAAATAAATTCAGTTAGGATAGTTACAAATTTCAATAAGTTTAGATTCTGTTATAAATATTTCCTTTAAATTTTCATTTGCTTAATTCAGAATACAAGTTATATTCTTTATTTTCAATTTGTATTTACTTATGGATATTGAACTTATACTGAATACGCGTTAATACACTTAAAAATTGAATGGTATGATTTTTTATAGGGCTGATTGGGTTTTAGTTTATTTGTTCTATGAATTGTAATGTATAAAGTTCAAAATGTAATTATTTTTTATACATCTACTATTGTTTTTATTTGTTGGTATGTTGTTGTATTATGTTAATTTCGGGTGATAAAATTTAATTAATTTTATCAATAAATTATTTTTTATTTCATAATTGAGGCTTATCAAATCAGTTTTTTAAAACCAATGTGATAAATTATTTTCTACATTGGTTTGTATAAAAACGACATGGAAAAAATTTTAGTTCAATTTTTCATGTCAAAATTTTCATAACTGAAAAAAATAAAAACAAGCTTTATCACATTGGTTTTTTATTAAAACTGATGTGTTAAAAACATTTAAATTTATGTTTTTGGAGATGGTTAATGTTAGTTTTTTGAAAAATGATGTTAAAATACAATATAATATACTTTATCACATCAGACATAGAAAAACTAAAATTAGAAATTATTTATCATGTTAGTTTCCTAAAACGGACATGATAAACCATCTTAATATTTTTTATTTATAATGTTAGTTGTTTTTAATAGACATTAAAAACATATTTATAACATCTCTTACAATAACATCATGGGGTAATCGATGTTAAAAACAAGAAAAAGCATGACTTGAAAACCTTTTTTCACTAGTGACAGTGTGACCTGTATGACTCAATGTATATATTTTTAGTTTAAAAATGGTATTTTAGTTACAAACATTTTTCAATCACTTAAAACCTAGAAAACGTAAATGGATTGTCTCGGTTTTTAGGACAATGATCCACATATCGTTTTTATTGTGTAGGAATAAACCACATGTTAATCTGAGACATAGTGTGGTCGATATGTCTCAATGTGAATGTTTTTATTTAAAATAGACATTTTATTTGAAAACACATATCGCATACTTAAAACTAAGAAAACAAAAACATATTATCTTGATACATTAGGAAATTGATCTATAAATCATATGTGATGTGTAGTAATCAACCACACTATAATCTAGCACATTGTGTGTATAATGTGACTCGAAGTGTATGTTTTTTAGTTTAAAATTGACATTTTATTATGTAATTATTTTATAGTTATGTTCAATTTATTTACTTATCATATTACAAACATGTCACTTATTTTTTATAGAGGTAAACCATTTTTCTGGAGGTGGGGTGGTTTGTTTGGAGACAAGTAACATGATCAGACTCTTTTGAGAGGGGGTCAGGGTCCAAAGACATTCAAATATTAATGTTTTTGAATTTTTTCATTTTTTTATAATTTTAATACCAATGTAATTATAAAAAAAATGTTTGAGAAGTTTTTATTATAGTATTTCATTATTACAGAATTCTCTTTTAAAAGTTCTAGAAATTGGATTTATCAGTGCTAAAAAATAATAGTTAAGCTAAGAATAAAGACTAAAAAAGTGTTGATAAAGGTTTCCTTTACAAGCGCTAAAACAGAATCACTAATAAAGGTCCCCTTTATCAGGAATTATTTTTTCACTAATAAAGACCCCATTTAGTAGCCCTTTTTTTGCACTTATAAAATTTGAAAAAAAAATTAAGCAGTCGACACCCACTCCACTTGCTCCCACTCTCATGCATGAACCTTTTCTAGTTCTCACAATACCCCATTGTCATCACTTTTCCACTTCCCATCTTTCTGTCCCCTTGGGTCTGGAATCAAACTCGTGACCTCCCATATGGAATTGTAATAGCTTTACGATTAGCTAGATATTGTTTTATTGTATATTTTTTTGATATTTCTATTTATTTATATATATTTACACAAATATTTTTTATTCATTTATTTATATATATTTATATAATTATTTTTAAATACATTTATAAAATATATGTTTTAGTGTCTGTGTTTGTGATATATACACACTTACATTTATTTAAATATATTATATATTAACATTCATTTATATATATTATAATATATATATATAAATATATATCTATTTTTTAATACACAAAAAAAATGTATATATAAACATTATATATACATTTGTTTAATTATATATAATCATATATTTTTTAATGTAAAAAATGGTTAGAAATTATTTTAAATAAAATAAAAAATAGAATATCCATATGATTTATAGAATTATTTTAAAATACATTTTAAAAATATTTCTATATATTGTATATTTGGATATAAATAATTTAAATTAAATATATATTTATATGATTATAAGTTTACATGTATAATTATACATATCTTCATATAATTGTATATTTAGATATAATTTTTTTATAATGTACTTATAAATATTTATTTTAAATACATATTTATCTTATATTTAATGATAATGATGTATTTATAAAAATAAATTTATATATGATGTATTTATACAATATTGAAACACACACAAAGACACAAACATATGCACATATTTACACACACACACAGAGACATTTATATTTTTCACATACATAAAAAAATATTTATGTATAAGTATTTTCTTACATAAATTAGTATATACACATAAAAATATATTTGTTTATTTTTTTGACAATCAGAGGGAAATATAATTACATGATCAATGGTCAATAAGTACAAGGGAAATCATCCATGAAGAAAAATTATCCATCCAAATGAGGGACTTTCTAGAAAGATGCTGGGTCATCAACAAATGAACTACCCTATTCCCCTCTCTTTTAATAAAGTACAAAGAGAAAGCCAAGAAGTGATGACGTAATGAAAAAATACTCAGAATCAACAGATTAAAAGATTATAAGATGCTTTTAATCACATAAATAACATTGAAAACAATGAGACAACCCAACTCAATGTGAATAGATTTACAACCTCTCTCTATATAAAAGATAATTTCAGAAAATATTGCATGGGATTCGACCACCACTGGATATCAGAAAGAATTATATGAAACATGGATAACAGTGATAATATATCACAAGGATTTAAAGACCATAACTATAATACTAATAAGGTCATCCTTGGGGAGTCACGTATCCATGTAGATATTTAAGTCACCTATTGGAGGGGCTTCCATGTGCATATAAGTGGGAGGGAACCTAAGGAATCATTATTTACTTCCTTATGTATCCATTTTTTCAACCAATAACTAGACCATTCCACCAAGAATGATCTTGGTCTTGAAATATGGTTGAAAATGTCATTTATTATTCTTGTCCAGATGATCCATGCAACAATTTATAATGAAACTGCCTTTTTGGAGGGAAGATAGGAAGACAAGATCACTAGTAGTGATAAGAGATCATGTGACAAGTTAACAAATCAATATTCAATTGAGCAACATGATTTACACAAATCCTGTAACCCATTTAAATTTATTAACGCATTCATGTGGGATTTTGGTACAGTCAAGAATAGAGATCAAAATGGATAATTAACAGTATGGCGGTGCGGGAGGAATTCCATAGAGGGGAGGGGGGTTCTGCTACAAACTTGCCACCAAAAATATTAAAACATTGGAGGGACCTCTACCAAAGTAAATTCTAGAGAAACTCATCCTATGGTTAATGTAATTATCATTCCAAATAATAACTATATCTAACAAAATAAAAAATGAGATTTCATTCCACCAAAATTTTTACATTGCCCCATATCCTTCATACAGGGAATAATCTGGATGATATTTCATTCTCTATAATTAAATTAATTTTAAATATTCTCAGTGAACCGTTATTAATTTGTATCATTCAAGATAGAAAAAATAGAGGGACCCTCAAAAATAGGAACCATTCGGGTGGATTACATCAAACCTTTCTCATCAGTAAGCCAAATATCTTTATATATCTTAACTATAGAACCATTATTTATCCATTATCTCATACCATTACATAATAGAGTCAAATAAAACCATATAAATCTCTATAATAAATTAGGACAATGTCCCAAGGCCAAAACTCAAAAACCTGAATGGGGGTAATATTTGTATTTGAGGATATGAGCATAAAGGGTGTCTTGTTAGAGGTTATTCCACAAACCTTACTTGGCCAACATGGCATCATTTAAATTATTAAGGTCATAAAAGCCCATCCCCCTCCTAGTTTGGGAGTACATAGTTTATCCTAATAAATCAAATGAATTTTATTTATCCCATTATTGTGTACCCACCAAACATTAGCAATGAGAGAAGGAATATAGCCAATTACTGAGATTGGGTGTTTGAATAGGGTCATGAAAAAGATCAAGATGGATTATATCATATCAATTATGAGCCTTTCCTATCTTGCTATAGATATCCTATTAATTTTCTATCCCTGAAACTTTTTAGACACTCTTTCAAGAATAATAAAAAATACCTCTTTTTGGATCAAACAATGATTATGGGGATCCCGTCATATTTGTTGTGTTTTTAACCACCTAAATACCTAAGAGTATGTTGAGATCATCCTTCTTAACTAGATAGAATCCATACCTAAATGAAATTTTATATTTTTCCAGATTGACTGATTTCCTAGATTCCCTCTAATAGTGCTAAATAAGGTGGAATATTAAGACACCTTCTTAGTGAGGAGATATTGAAAAGAGAAGGCTATCATTAGAAAAAAGTAGATGAGAGATGGGATGAATTCGTCAAAAGACTTTCACTATGTAAATAATATTATTCCTAGATGTATTTTAAATAATTTTAATGAAAAAATAATATATAAAGGTAATGTTTAACTGGGAGAGGGGATCCCCTTGGCTAAGAATCCTTGAGGGGATAAAACTCTAAGAAATACCCCATTAATTTTGATTTTAAATGAAACCTATGTGACACAATGCATGACAATATTAATCTATTTAGTGAATAAAAACATTTTATTCATGAAAAACTAGATAAAAGGCCATTTCACTCTATCATAAGCCTTTTTCATGTTATGTTTACATTCCATAATACGTCTATTCAAAACAGAGTGAGTTTTCATGGAGTGAAAACCTCAGGTATGATAATGGCATTGTCAGAAATAAGAATTTTAAAAATGAAAGCACATTACTTTTTAGAGATGATAGATAGTAGCCAATAATGCAAGTATTTCACCAGTATTTTCGAGAAAATATTATATGACACATTGCATAAACTAATGGGCCTAAAGTTTGCTACTGGGAGGGTTTTTTGATTTTTGGTATGAGATAGAAACTAGTTTCATTCAAACATAAAATATCACTTTTACCTTCCCAAAGATCCTTCATTAGGGTTAAAATATTGAGTCTAACATGATTCAAGAATTTTTTAGAAGAGAGAGTGAAATCCATCTTAAAATGGTGCTTTGGTAGAGTGATTTTTTGTTGAAATTCCTTGGGATTTCCTCATTAGTAAAATCATGAATGAGATGATGATTTATAGTCTTAGTGATCATAGGTTTTATATATGATGATATATCAATTAGAATAGTAGAATCTCCCACCATGTAAAACTTTTGGAAAAAAATGTTTGATAACATCATTGATATCCATATAGGTGGTTATAGACCTTCTTTCCTAGTTCATAAGACAAGTGATAGAATTATTCCATCACCTCATGGAAGCTTTTGAGTGAATATATAAGTTTTTGGTGTCACATTAATTAAATTGAGTTCCAAGGGAACCCATGTCCCAAAAACATTATTTAGTGATAAGGGAAAAATCCAAACCAGGTTTAAGGATTCTGATTTTGAAGATAGTTTCAGAATTGGAGGGATGTGAGTAAATAGAATTCAACTCACCTTAAATAGTGTTGCAAAGGTTGTTTGTTTGGTGAAACTTTTAGTTGCTCTATTTTTTCAAACCAGATACCACCTAGTGAATATTATTCCCTATTTCAAAATATCACACCTTCTAGAAATACAGAACAAACTCTTCACAATATTTATTCTTGACCTATAATATTTTAGATCTAAAAATTCCCTCATAAAATAGTTTGGTATGGATATACATGATATCTACGTGGATCAAATAATAGTCCTAAGTGGTGGGATCCATGTGAGAAACTTGGATGTACTTTATAATATTGGTCTATTCAACTAAACAAAAAAATATATCTAAATATTCCTTAATAAGATTTTTTTATAGTTTCCTTGAAACCAAGTAAACGAACAATTAGTATACCCAAAATCTGGGAGATTTTATATCTTTATTGCTAAATGGAATTCCATAATTTGAGTGAAGGGTCTATTAGCACACCCTTTTTTCTCGTTCTAAGAAAAAATATCATTAAATTCTCCCCAAAAGGAGTGGGTCAGGTAAGTTATCACACATGGTTTTAATAAGATTCCATGTTATCAATTTATCTCATAGATAATTTCATCCATAAAAACCAAAAATGGACCAGTTCATTGTGTATGGTTGGTGAATGAAGGCAACAATGCGGTTTTATGTGAAAGGTGTAACCCCTATATCCATGTCATCCCTACATATAATAAAATGACTAACTAAATTTTTATAGAAAGAGACTGATAAACACCCATAAAAGCTAGATTTTTTGTGATACCATCTATGTCCTTACATTACAACATATTGTCAGAGAAAAAAACATATCCGGGTGACTTTTAGCACATAGGTTCCGGAGCATCCAAACTGATCATGGGTTTACAAGTCTAGGAAAATTGTATCTTAAAATAACCTTTGGGGTACATGGGGTATGCTAAATCCATCTACTTACTTTAAAATTTCTAGAGAATGGCCATTATTAATCACTCTCTAGCTTTTGGGATATCTATCACTAGCTAATGGTTCATACAAGCATCTATTAAAGACTCTAGCTTCCACTACCATATTTTCAATGATAAAATAACCTCTAAATTTACGCTTACAAATCTGTAGTTTTTTTGGGACAGAAACTAAGGTTACATTAGATTCCTTTCATAAGACTTGGAAGAGTTATGGATCATGAATAGACAGGGTAAGAACCTTGTTCAAGGTATTTGAGAATATTTGATGCGGGATTGTGGGGAGTTTAATTTTTTTTTCATTTAGAGATTTAAACCCTATGAGGGGTATTATATGATACCACACATATATTATTAATGTGAACTTCATGTAAATTCCCAAAATCAAATAAGGTGTAATTATAGCCCTGTACATACCCATATTTTTATTGGGAGTGATATTGTTTTTCAATTGTAAAAGCAGAGGCCCCCAACATGATAGTTTTATTTTTGGCTAAAACTAATTGTGAAAAAAATTCTTTGGAAATTATTTGTATATCCTCCCTTTTTAAGATTCTAGAATAAAGAAACACCATGGATTTTTTGGGAATAACCATAGGACATACTACAACATAATGTTTCCATCTCCATACACCAACTTCAAGATACAGTTTTTTTCCTAATTCCCCATATGGTGATAAAATAAGTAGGAAACATGTAATTGTTAATACTCAAATGAGATCCATGTATTAAATTACTCCATGGATAGAAACATTACTTTTATAAGAGGTTTTCTAACATTCATTGTCACCCTAATCCACACCACTAGTACCCAATGAATGGTACACAAATGGTTTATTCAACATATTCATCAATTTTTTCACCTATATCATGTCAAATATGTTTTGATCTTCTATATAATGGGATTACCATAAGCTGTATCCATAACGGTGATTTGGAAAAATTGAAAATCCAGATATCTTCTCATTTACTATATCCTTTATTATGATAAGTCTGTTATCAAATGACCAAGGCCACCATTTAATAACCTTAAGTTTGTCTCTCTCATTGAAGAATTCAATAATCTGGTGGTTTCCTCTGATTTCTCTAATTTTCCATTCCCTCATATAAGCACCATATACTCTACAAGGTTTTCTTTAGATCACATATATTGATGTTTATTTTAGATAATAACATTCTCATAGTATGAAGGGATATTTTATATAGTAGTAATATATCCTCATCTTTCTTATCCATGACCATTCATTTATCCTTACATGTCATGGAAATTGTTTGCCATCAGTTTTCCATATCAGATTCAATTTGACCATGATTTAGGTGGGGTGGGTATAGAAGAATAAATGGAGAAGATATCATTATTGAAACACACAGTTGCTAACAATGTCGCTCACTTAGAATAGGATTATCCTACATTGATGAATAAAATACATAGATGAAATGCTAAAAAAGTGACACCAATAATGATATGCCAAACCTACCAAGAAACCAGGAAGATACAAACCCTAGGAAGACTTAAAAGAGAGCTATCACTAACTTGAGTGATAATTTATATTTTTTCATTGACACGAACATATTTATATATAAACTTTACTAATATAATTATATATATTAATGAATTTTTATAAGGTAAATAAATGAATAATTATTTATTATAAATAAAATGAATAATAAATATTAATTTTCATTTGGTTTATATATTTTAAAATACATTTTTAGGTAAATATATTTAAATAAATAAGTTTATATTTTTTTATTATATGTAAAAATACCTAAATGTGCATATATTTAATTATAAATAAATATAAAATATAAAAAATGATAAAATTTCAAAACCATAATATCTATATGAATGTAAGACCAAAGAATAAATCCATTCTCTACTAAAACTAGTCAAGAAATCCCTCTTAAACAAATTTTAAATCCCATCACTCAACCAAAAACATAGTTTTAGAGGTATTTCAGGACTTTTGTACCTCAAAAAGAATAATGATTGGGATCCCTCAGGTCAACAAGACATATATCTTTTCGTATACTTTGATTTTATATATTTTAGAGCCCAAAAATACACTTGGATCAAATGTAATGGTCATTTGAAGTTCAAGTCATGATTTTTAGTTTTATGTTTAACATCAGTTTTTTTTGAAAAAATTATGTTAAAGTGAAATATAATATACGTTCAAATTGGTTATTGGGAAACTAGTGTGTTAGTATTTATAATGTTATATTTCTAAAAATACTAAAGTTATAAATTATTTATCACATCGGTTTTTCATAACCGATATGATAAACCTCCTCAATATTTTGTATTTATAATTCTATGTAGCTTTAACCAATTATAAAACAATATTTACAATGTCTTCTAAAATAATGTTGTGGGGTCACCAAAGTTAAAAACAAAAAAACAGATATGAGAACCCCTTCTTTACATTAGTGATTGTTTGAACAGTATGAAATAAATATTTTGGTTTCATTTGAAAAATGATAATTTATTTAAAAATGTGTGTCCCTAAATAAAAACCTATAAAAGAAAATGGATTATCTTTACATTTAAGAAAAGATTATCCATAAATAATTTATGATTATTAGGAATTAGTCTCAGGTAAATGTGACACATGGTGTGGCTGGTATGAATTAAAGTGCATGTTTTCATTTAAAATTTACATTTTATTTTAAAACACACATTTCATACATAAAACTATAAAAATGCCTTTTAATTTCATTGATACTTTAGGATAATGATTCAAAAATCATTTGTGATGTACAAGAGTCAACCACATAATAATTTGACATGTAGTGTGCCCAATACGAATCAATGTGTATGTTTTAGTATAAATTAGACATTATATTAATGCATTTTTTGATATTTATGTTTAATTTAATTTTTATAGAATTAATAAGATGTGGTTTTTATATAGGTATACTCTTTTTCTTGAGATGATGTTTTTTCTTCAGAAACTAATAACATGACCAGGTTTTTTTGAGATGAGGTTGGTGTCCAAAGAAAAAAAACAATATTGTTTTTAAAACTTTTAATGTATTTTAAAAATTCAATATACCAATTTAAATGTAAAAACACATGTTTAAAATGTTCTTAATACAATTTATTTTCATGTATTTATAGTGAAAATTTCATTGAAATTAAATTTTGTACTTGCTGCTGTAGTGTGCTATAATTTTAAGAGTGCACTAGTGCAACATGGCTTTATAGGTGTTTTACTATAAGTTGATGTATTTTCATTTATTATGATTCAGGAAATACATATTAATTATAATTATTGTATATCGAGTTTATTTCAACCATCATAATATGGTTTTAAATGAAATAATTTTTTAATAATGTTATTACATTTTAAAAAGGTGTATTTAATATTTAAATAAATAGATAGGTCTTGAATATAATAAATAATAATAATAAATTTATAATTAAAATAAAATATATTTAATTTTATTAAATCTTACTAAAAAAATATTATTTATTCTTTATATAAATATTTAGGCCGATTATTTTATAAATTTCATGATTGAGTAAACATGGAAGAGGGAGAGATTTTTTATTAATTTTTAAAACTATTTCTTAATGATAATGTTTCATAAATTTTTCCCCACCAATTCAATAAATATGATGGAATCATGCATCTCAGAAGGCATTCCAAACACTTAGGATAATTCTATGATGATTGATAAGGGAATTGACTATCTCATCAGAGTTTGATCGAACAATGGATATAGAATATGGTTTTAATGTTTACCCACTTTCCTTGGAATAAATATATGGGAATAACCCATTGAAGATCATCATCATCAACAAAATAAGATAGTGGACTTTGAGTTCCACCGCTTCCTCCTCCAATAATGGTACCATGTTCAAACCAATGTTGTCGTAGAGGAAACTGCCTCTCTCTTTCTCACCCAACTGGACATTGGTATCCTTACAATACGGGATAGCTCTAACAGTCATCACGTTCTTATAGATTCTTCCACCACTAGTAAAGGGTTTTATACCATGGTAACCAAACTGGATCCAGACATGGACCCCACTTTAATAGAGGCCATCACATAGATATTGTTTGTAGGGTTCCAAATCCTTGATTTCCGGAACACCATGGTACTCATGTATAAAATGGAGATGAAGTATCATGTGCCATATGAGGGGGGGGGGGTGGTACTCGGTGCAGCAAAAGAGTCATCATCAATAGTAGTAGTGGTAGAGAAGGTTGTGGTAGGAGAGTTTGAGTTGTGTGTGGGTTGTTTAGAAAATATGGTATATGGTTATGTAGTAGTGGTCATACCCATCTCATACACATTCCATTGTGACTTTATATACAAGTGGCTAAAAACCTAGCGCAGTTACCCCATTTGTGTCTTTAGGGTTCCAGTGATGATTTGTTGGGTTTTTTTAGTAAGTGTATTTTCAAATTTTTAATTTTACTACAAAATAAAATAATGAATTATTTATATCATTTTTATGGTTTCTTCACTTTGATTAACGTGTTTAACAAAAATGGGGACCATTTTAGGAGTTATATTTTGAATGTCATTTACATAACATCTAGTGAACAAGGATATGTGAATGAAAAATTTAAGATTTACAACCAAAGTAGATAGTTAATTCCAGTTTGGGATCAAAACATCAAAAAATTAAAATGGATGAAAAAACAATATTATTATTTTTGAAAATAAATTAGATCTTACTTTGGTCTAAAAAGGAGAACGTCTTTAACTAGAATTAATGAGTCATTTTAATTCTCAAATGTCATTTCTCCTATGATAATTAAAGGATTATATGGGAAGTGTTATTAGTTTTTATTCTAATTCTGTGATATTACAGTAGAGTAATGGAAAAGAAAAAATTGACTTAAAATTGGGGGTTTATTTCAAAAAGGGAAATGGTTAGAATAATTATCCCACAATTTCTAGATTCTAATATATTCAACACTAAATAAATAATTACAATAGGGTTCCACTACAAAGAATATTTATAAAAAAAATTCTTATAGAGAGTGACACTTTGTAAAATCTTTTTCTTACAATAAAACCAATGTTTATTTTACAAATAGTTTAGAAAAAAATAAAAAGAAATTATAATTTTAAAGACCATATATTAAACCACCCATTGGGTGCTTTTCTAAATTGAATAAAACTACCATCAGTGTCCTATGAGTTTGATCCACCTTTTTATGGGTGTTATTTTACCCTGTTATTATGGGATTTAAAATAAAATCATTTAAGTGTAAATTGAATTAAATGAAATAGAGAATGGAAGACCATGCCCCTATGAATTTTTCCATTATATATTTCTCTTTATCTTGAGATATTCATTAAATTAAAATGCCTAATTAAGGTGAATTGGTGGATTAATGGAAGGATAATCCATATAATAATAGCCTACAATTTAATCCACCTTAGGAGGTGAGTTAAACACTTATATAAATGTGATGTCTCGTTTAATTAAAAGATAAAATAAATTGTATGGTTAAATATTGGGTAGATGAACATTCATGTTTTCATTTCGAGAGTGACACATGGGTTCTTATAGGAATTATTTGATTGGAATCATTCCCCTTGCATCAAAACAGCTCCCAAACAGATGCCCGATGTGTCATAATAAACTATGTGGCCTCTTTAGAGATTAGAAAAATTAGGATTGTGGATGAGGTTAACCTTATTTTAAAATATTGAAAGGAATTATCATTAGATTTAAACCATGTGAACTTTATACCCTTCTTGGTCAAGCTAGTGTGTATTGCTGAAGGGCTTGATTTTATTTGGGATAAAATATTAATGGTAAGTAGATAGTCCCAATAAGCTTATAATATCAAAAACATTCATAGACCATTCCCATGAAAAAATGGAATTCACCTTCTCTGGATCCATAGATACCCCTTCTTCTAAAATAATGTGACTTAGGAAGTGTACCTAGTTGATCCAAAAGTGTCTGTTATTGAGATTCTCACATAGATGGTGCTATCTCAGTGTACCTATTATGATGTTATGTTGTTTGGCATGATCATGTCTAGTCTAATGGAATTATAAGATATCATTTAGAAAAACTACCAAAATAGAATATAGGTATGGGTGGACAACTTGATTCATCAATGCCTTGAAGACAACATATGTGTTCATTAGACCATGTGATAATATACTTTCTACATCAGTTATTTCTTAACCAACATGGTAAACCACCCCCAAAAATTGATTTTTTGTTTTGTGTTTAACATTAGTTTTTGGAAAAAACTACATTAAAATAAAATATAATATACTTTATCAAATCAGTTATAGTAAAAATGATGTGATAAAGTCTTTATAGAATCATTTTTCTAAAAAAACTGATCTTATATATTATTTATCATGTTAGTTTTTCATAACTGACATGATAATCTTCCTCAATATTTTTTATTTATAATATTGGTTATTTTTAAGTGATGATAATAACATATTTACAATGTCACCTATTCTAACATCTTGTGTAACTGGTGATCAAAAAGAATGATGTCAAAACACCTTTTGTGAACTAATGATGGTGTGACCGATTTGGCTCAATGTATATTTTTCATTTCAAAATTGAGATTTAAGTTAGAAACATGTTCCACTCACTAAAAACCTATAAAACACAGCCATATTATCATGATATTTTATAAAAACAATCTATATATCATTTTTGATGTGTAGAAATCTTCCACATGTCAATCGGACACACAATGTCAGTGATATGTCTCAATGCCTTTGTTTTATTTCAAAATTGAAATTTTATTTCAAAACACATGTTGATTACTTGAAACCAATAAAGAACACTCATATTATCCAGATAATTTAAGAAAATGACAAATAACTCATTTTTCACATGTTATAATCAATCACAAATTAATCAAACACATAGTGTTTCATGTATGTATCAAAGTGTATGTTTTCAGTTTAAAATTTTAATTTTATTGAGGAATTATATTTATATTTATATTCAATTTATTTATTTATATCATTACAAACATAAAGACAACCCATGAGCACAATAAATCTACCACATGTGATGAAATTTATCAATTTATAATACACTACATGATACATTTAACTACTAAACTCCAAGTTATATAATTTATATTATATTATAATGAAAATACTATTATTATAGGGTGGTGATTAAATATCAACAAAATAATTTCATGAGGATAGTCTATAAGCATAAGAAGCTTATTGAATTCTATAAGTTGATATGTATTAGGGTATGTATACTAACATTCCACTATCAAAACATATATAAGAACAAATAACTTATTTTTATTAATGTTTATGGAGTGTCTAAAACAAATTAATGATAATGAATTTGGTTATTATATTTGAAAATTCAAGAAATATATCATATACCATCAAAAAAATAAGATACCAGATGAGATATTTTTGAAGATAATTACAATTTCATTTAAACTATTTATTAATCTTTTGTTTATTCATATTTTTCTAGTATTACTAAGACTAATGATATTTCACATATTCACAAGAGTAAATATATTTTAAAAAAATTAATAGTATGTATACTTGGTGTCAGATTATATACATAAATCAGTAAGAGGTGATTTCTAACAACTTATTTAGTGAATTTTGTCTTCAGTTTATCTATTTTTAGTGAAATTTCTTATCATTTTATCTAATACTTTATGACAATAATATATAAGTGATTTTTGACATGTAGGAATCAAATGAACCTCAATCTGATACATGGTGTTTCTGGTGTGATTCAAAGTGTGTGTTTTCAGTTAAAAATTGACATTTTAGTTCAAAAACACACACCATATATGAAGACTTGAGAAAAAAACAAATTATTTGGATAATTTAGGAAAATAATCCATATGCCATTTTCGATATGTAGGAATCAACCCGACCTCAATCCGATAAACGGTGTTCCCATTATGAATCAAAGTTATTGTTTTCAGTTTAAAAATGAAAATTTAGTTAAAAACCCATCTCACTCACTATAAAATAAAAAAACATGCTCATATTTTCATGATACGTTAAGAAAATGATTCATATGTTATTTTTTACATGTAGGAATCATTATCACTTCCTGTTGACATAGTATGTGACTGATATGACTCAAAGGGAGTGTTTTTAGTTTAAATTGACATTTTAATTGAATAGACACATGACATACTCAAAAATAAGAAAAAAATTATATTATATTTATACATTAATATTTTGATCCATATGTTATTTTTTAAGTTTATAGATCAACCTAAAGCCAATTATATGTATAGTGTTACCAGTATTACTCAAAGTGGGTGCTTCTAGTTTAAAATGAAATATAAGTAAAAGCCACAAGTGACATACCCAAAACCAAGAAATACATACAAATTGTTTTTATACTTTATAAAAACAATTAATAATTCATTGTTGACATGTACTAATCAACCGCACCAAAATCCGATACACGATGTGAGCAGTATGACTCCATGAGTCTTTTTATTTAATAGTTAAATTTTAGTAAAAAAGATAAGTGACATAATAAAAACCAGGAAATATCGTTAGGATTATTTTGATATATTAGGGATAAATGGAAAAGTCATTTTTTGATGTGTAGTAATGAGTTTAACGTCAATATGATATACAATGTTCCCAATATGACTTAAAGTGTCCACTATGAGTTAAAAATTGACTCTTTAGTGAAAAACGTGTATCAATAACTAAAAATTGAGCTAAAATACCCATATTGTCTTGATAATTTGGGACAATTATTATTAAGTCATTATTTATGTGTAAAAATTATTCTTACATTAAACTGACATGAAAACTGATCGATATGACTCAATTTTCATGTTTTTAGTTTAAAATGACATCTTAGTAAAAATATGAATGTGACATAATCATAACTGAGAAAAAAAATTCATATTATATTTATAATTTATAAAAAATATCCATAATTCATCTGTAATGCTTAGGAATCAGTTACACCTCAATCTAACACACGGTGCGACTGATATGACTCAAAGTGCGCGTTTTCAGTTTAAATTTTTTTTAGTAAAAAATACAACTGACATACCAAAAATTGGAAAAATGTATTAAGATTTTTTTGATACATAAAAAATGATCCATTGGTAATTTTTTATGTGTAGGAATAACTCGAACCTCAATATGACGTATGGTGTGATTGGTATGACTCCAAGTGTGTCTTTTTTTTAAATTGAAATTTTAGTAAAAAATAAAAGTGAGATACTCAAAGATAGAAAAAAACATTTGTATTGTATTAATAAAACATGAAAATGATACATAAGATATTTTTGATGTATAGGAATTAGCTCTACCTCAATCTGATACACGGTGTTCCTAGTGTGACTCAAAGTGTCCATTGTCAGTTTAAAATTGACATTTTAGTTCAAAACACATGTCACTCACTGAAATCCAATCAAATGAACTCAGATTGTTTTGATAATTTTTGAAAATGATTTATAATTCATTTGTGACATGTAGTAATTAGTCTCTTGTTAAACTAACACATGATTTGATCAGCGTGACTTAAAGTGTGTGTTTTTATTTTAAAATTACATTTTTCTAAAAAAAATTCATACACAAAATTGAGTAAACACATTTAGAATATTTGATAATTCAGGATAATGATCCATAAGTCATTTGTGATCTGTAGGAATCAACTGAAGGACAATCAACACACGATGTGACCAGAATTACTCAAAATGTGTAGTTTTAGTTTTAAAAAAATATTTTATTATTTTATTATTTTATATTTATGTTTAATTTAATTTTTTATAGAATTAATAATATAAGATTTATTTTCATGTACATGTGGATTCATTTTCTTTATTTGGGGTGTTTTTTCAACAACTAATACCATGATCGGCCTTTTTTAGAGAGGATTGGGTGGAAAATATAATGAAACCATTGATGTTTTTGAATTTTTGTGATAGATTACAGTTTCTAATATAATTAAAAAAACAATGTTTGAAATATATAAAATACTATATTTCTTCTTTTATTTAGGATGTAATTTTAATTTGAATTAAATTATTAATTTTTCATATCCTGTATTTTCTTGTATTTTTTATTACAGTGTGCTATAATTTTAATAGATTTCTACAACACTAGGGGATTTACCAGTGCTACTTTTAGGGATGATAAAGTGGGATATTTAACAATGATAGAAATATCACTAATAAAGGGGCACCTTTATCATGTCCAGAAATAGTAATGAAAAGACCCACCCTTATCATCACTTTTTTAGAGATGATAAAGGATCCACTTTATTAGTGATTTTATAGAACTGATATAAGTGTCCCCCCTTTTAATGGTTCTTCAATCATCCTTTAATTTTAGAATTTTTGATGGTTGTTTCTAGCACTGTTTTAAGCCTATTTTATTATATTGAAAGAGAAATTTTATTGGTGTATTTTTAGATATTTATGATTAATTTATTTCTTAATAGTATTACTAATATAAGAACTGTTTTTATATAGGTACACTCTATTTCTCAAGCTGAGGTGGTTTGTTCGAAAATTGGTAGCATAATAAATTTCTTTTTTAGAAGGGTTTGTGGTTTAAAGAAAAAAATATTAATTTTTTTAAATTTTTTGATGAATTTGAATAATTATACATAACAATTTAAATATACAAACGAGTGTTGAAAATATTTGTAATATAGTGTTTTTCATGTATTTAAGATCTAAATTTAATTGAAATTAAATTTTTTATTTTCTAATTTAGTGTTCTGTAATTTTAAGAGCACACTACTACAAAATGGATTTGTGGCTATTCTATCACAAGTGGATGTAATTTCATTTATGATGTTTCTTGAAATATATATTAATTATAACTATTGTAGATAGAGGTTATTTAAACCTTTATAAGATGGGTTCAGAATATGTTTTTTTATGACAGAGTTGTTACATTAAAAAATGGTATACTTAAGATTTTAATAAATTTATATATTTTGAATATAAAAAATAATAATAATAAATTGATAATTAATATAAAATATATTTTATTTTATTAAAGCATCCTCAAAAAGTATTTTTTAATTTTTATAAAAAAAATTGGACAATTTTTTTTATAATTTTCATTAGTGAGAAAACATGGAATATGGAGATATATATTTTACAATTTTCCAAAAAAAATTCAAATATGAATCTTTCCTTAATGGTTTTAATAACCAATCCTAAAATTATGATCAATGAATGCATTTTAGAAGTCATTCTAAACACTTGGAATACTTTTATGACACTTGATAAGAGATTTGACAATCCTGTCTGAGTTCGATCTATCCATGGAGATAGAATATGGGTTTCAAAATTTACCCAAATTCCCTGACCTTGATATTTAAGAATACCTAGTCACAAATCATCATCATCAAAAGCCCCAAATGAAAGACATCAAGTTCTGCCAACTCCACCTCCAACAATAATACAATGCCGCACCCAACATTGTGGGATATGAAACTATCTCCCACTTTCACACCCAACTAAACATCAAAATCTGTATAATATGGGGCATATTTGATTCTTGGTGGGTTCTTAGGGATCCCACCACCACCAAGAAGGTACTCACTACCATGGTCACCAAAACAGATCCATACTTGTAACCTACTTTCATTGAGGTAACCCCATGGTGAGGGGTCCATAGACCAAATTTCTGGAACACTAGGATTCTCATGGACATCATGGAGATAATGGATATTGTCATATATGTGTGGAATGTGGTTCTTGATACAAAAGAGGATTCATCATTGATGGAGATGAGGACGAAGGTGGTGTTGGAAGAGAAGGCGTGGGTGAGAGAGTCAAAGTTGTGGAGGGTGTGTCTAGAGGATATGGCAGAAGGTTTTTTGGTAGTGTTCATGCCCTACTCCCACACCTTCCATTGATGATGCATATAGAAGTGGCTCAATTTCCATCATAGTTTCCCCATCTATTGATTTAGGGTGCCCATGAAGATTTGTGGGATTTATGGAGTTGGTGAATTTTTAAATTTTGAACAAGACTACCCATTATGTCAAAAAATGATTTATTGTTATAATTATGACGGTTTGGGTGCTTTGATTAATATCTCATGATTAAATGGGAACCATGTGAAGTGATATATTTTGAATATCCTTGAAATCACATCTAGAGAAAAAGGATATTGGAATGTAAAAATAAAAACTCAAAAAACAAAATATACAACCAATTGTAGTTTGGAATAAAATAATAAAAAAATTCCAATTTATGGTAAAAAATATTATAAATTTTAAAATTAAAGGAGATCTTGATATAGTATAAGAAGGAGTTGGTCCTTAAATGGAATTATGGAGCTGTTTTAGTCCTTATATGTCATTTCTCTTATGGGATTTAAGTTATCATATAGGGACTGTGGTTTTTTTTTGTGATTCAATGATATCACATTAAAAGCATTTAAAGAGAAACAATGAAACAAAATCGGGGTTTTATTTCACAAAGGATAGTGGTTAAAATAATTCTACCAACACTATTAGATTCTACTATATTCATTGCTAAAAAATGATGATAGTAGGGGTCCACAAACTAGAACGTTTGTCAACAAAAAACACTTAAAAATAGTGAAACTTTAAAAAATCTAGTTATTATAGTAAAAAAATGTATAATTTAGTAATATTACATAAAATAATTAAAAAAAATTATAATTTTAAGGACCTTTAATTGAACGAGCCATTGCATGTGTCACTAAATTGAAGAAAACCACCATATGTGGCCTATGAGTTTAATCCAACTTCTATGGGGTTTTATTTTACCCCTTTAATAGGGGGTGTTAAATGAAATCATAGAATAGTAAATTTAATTAAATGAAATAGGGAATGGGATACCATGTCCCTACACATTTGGCTACTGACTACTCTCACTTAGGTTTGAGATGTTCTTCAAATTAAAATTCTCAAGTAAGATGAATTGGAGGAATAATGGAAGGATATGCATTATAATAATAGCTTATTATTCGAACCAACTTATGAGGTGATTTAGTTTATTATATAAATGTGATGTCAAATTGAATTATGTGAACTGAAATGGTATTTTTAGACTCTCGGCCCATCATCATTCATGTTGTCATGTTGAGAGTGGACCATGGGTTCTTATAAGAACACAATAAATGGTCTCATTTCCATTTGAATCAAAATAGATCCCAAACCAATTTCTGATGCCTCATAATAAACTTTTTGGCCTCTTCAAGGATTAGTAAATATAAAGAATAGTGATGAGGTTAACCTTATTTGAAACTCCTAAATGGATGTTTCCCCGTATTTAGACCATGTGAACTTTATACCCTTCGTGGTCAAGATTTTATGTAGTTTTTAAAGTTTGGAAATGTTTAGGATGAAACAATGATTATAACTGGATAGTCTTAATAAGCTTCTAATATTGAAAAAATTCTTGTGTTATTCTCAAAAAACAAATACTTTCACCTCCTCTAGATCTATAAATAACCCTTCTTTTAAGATAATGCGACTTAGGAAGTGAACTTTTTTTATCCAAAAGTTGATCTTGTTTAACTTTTCATATAATCTATTATCCCTAATTATTCCTAGTATTATGTCAAGGTGTTTTGAATGATCATGTCTAGTATAAGAGTATACTAAGATATATTCAAAAAAACTACCACAAAAGAATCCAAGTACAAGTGGAAAACTTAATTCCTCAATCCCATGAAGACAATATGTGTGTTTATTATTCCACTTGATAATACATTTTCCACATCGGTTATAAAATAACTGATGTGGTAAACCATATCCAAAAAAAATTATTTTTATCTAGATGTTTAACATTGGTTTTTTGAAAACTAACCTCAAAATACTATATGTTATACTTTATCATGTAAGTTATATGAAAATCAATGTGATAAACCTCATCATTATTTTTTATTTATAATGTTTGTTATTTGTAAACAAAATAAAAAATTTATTTATAAAGTCACCTATAATAACATCATGGGGCAACTGATGTTAAAAAAAACGAGGTAAAAACCCCTTTTTTCTAGTAGTAACGTAGTGACCGAAATGAATCAAAGTAAGTGTTTTCAGTTTAAAATTGAAATTTTAGTTAAAAATGTGAACCACACACTAAAAACATTTAAAACAAAGTCTGATTATCATGATATTTTATAAAAATTATCTATATATCATTTTTGATGTGAAGGAAGCAGCCACATCTCAATTAGATGCATAGTTTTTCCAGTATGTATCAATGTGCATGTTTTTATTTAAAATTGACATTTTATTTCAAAACATGTCGAATATATAAACCATGAAAACAGAATTGGATTTTTTTTACTTTAGGTAAATTATCTATAAATTATTTTTAATGTGGATTCACATGTTTACAAAAATTAACAGTTTCCCATAGCCAAGACCAGAGGATAGAAGTTGATTTTGATGATAATTTAACCAAGGGTTTAAATGAAAAACAATTTAGTGCTTTTATTGAAATGTAGGATCCAGATAAATTTTGTATTTTGATTCCTAATAGGATAAGTGTTGATTAAGTGACTATATCTCAATTATGGGATACAATTTTGGTAAGTTCATTTGTTATTATTTTAATTACTTTATTTTTTAACTAATATATGGTTTTCCCTTATTATAAATTGAAATATGATATACTAAATAATGGAGGAGTGATGGAGAATTTTTTTGGTTTGGATGCTAGGATATGGAAAGATTTTAAATCAACCCTCTTATCATAAATCATTTTTTGGGATAGGTAACATCAAAATCCATTTTATATATTTCCATTTATTGATGAATATACATGTAATATTTTTTTTTGAAAATAGAAAAAAAGAAGTTTTTTTGATAAGTGATGTTAGCTTTTAGAGGGTTTTTTATATTAATTATCACAATAACGATCTATTTATTCTTAATTTAAAAAAATGATGAGACCTTATCCAGAGACATAATCCAAAAACGTATAACCTCAAAATTTATCTTATTGAGGGTATATTTTATTATAATAACAAATTATAATTGAAAATTTCAAAAAAAAATGATAGTTGAGTCTTAAAGTTCAGTGGTGGTTAACCCTCCACCCCAAATAGAAATTCCAAATAGAAGATCTTCCAAATTATGAAAACAAATATCTTACGGAAGAGCCAAGGGTTGTAGCTGAGATGATTATAAGAATTTAGTTATTTTATTCATGTTATTTAAGTTTAATCAAATATTCATATATTGGGACTCAATATTAAAATATTAAATTTTATATATAGGATTACCTTGAGCAGAATAAAACACATGAGAACTTCATGGATGAGGGTCAAAAAGATATTTTAGTTTCAGAATTGGGAAGGCTTGAACATGGGGGTCGTGTATGTGGATACCTGAAAGGTGTATCGATAAGAAAAGTGTTCGGTCATTTTAAAAATTCATCAGTGGAGGATGTTTATAAAATAAAAGTAAAATAATTATAAGCTAAAATTAATGATATGGGTGAGATGATGGAGGATAGGATTAGATCTTCAATACAATAAGTTCTTGGATATAAGAAAAAAATGTTTCAAGTTGTTGATCCCACTCCTCCACCTTTTCCTATAGTTCTCAATCCTCTACCTCCAACCGTCGATCTTGCTTTTCCACCTCCTAGTAATCATACTTCTACACATCCTACTCTACAAAATCCCATTTATTTTGAATTATATGTTAAGGATCCCCAACATCATATTGTTTCATATGGGATTATAATTTATATTGGAAATCTCATTCATCGCCAACAAATATATATTCATAATATTAGGGTTATTGTATAAGATATTATAGATAGGACATAAAAACTCCAATTCATATTGATGAGTTCAGTACAATTTGATAAATTATTGACCATTTTTTTACTTTGGTCATCAAGACTTGTTTGACAAATTACCATTGAGGTACAAGTAGACTATATCATTTATTTTATCTTGGTGTTAAATTTTGTTTAACATATTAATGCTTATATATTTATCTTCTTTTTTATCGCAATACATTAATGGTAATGTCAAACTCTATTGAGAACAACAAATATAGTCTACCATGACATCATATATAACTTGTCATGCTCTTAATAGAATATCAACATATTCAAATTTGTTGTTATAATTTTATAAAATTTCAATGTAATTTGAGATTTTTGGTAATGAAATTACTGTGATGTATTTTAAAAAATATATCATGGATTATGCAAGTAGATATGAGTCTGAAATCAACATGGTGCCACTATGTTCCATGTCATTTGATTATCATACATCTTTTAGTTATTTTAATTTATTGAAACATTATACTTCTATTTGTTTTGTAATAGGTATATTTATAAAATTTTAGGATGCATTAAATGACATTAGTAAATGTATTTATGGACCCCCAATTTTTTTACCTATAGTGAGGAAAATGAATGATATAGAAAGAACAGTCTATATTTTTAAAATAATTCAAAATAATGCAGTTATTCAGTGTTCTTTTCTTGCTTGTCTTTAAGAGTACAAAATACAAAACTCAAAATATTTTATATCTATTAAAATAAATTAAACTCACATTATATATTTTTTATATATGTGGCCATTTTATGTTGCGTAATTTTATCAAGAGATAAGACACTTTACAAGTCGTGCTCTATCTACAGTGAAGTGCGTGATAATTTTAAGAATATATTAAACACATAAGTTTTAATATTTTAATACTTATATATATTATTATGGAATTTAAATTTATTTCATACATATTATTTTCAAATATGAAATGTAATTTTTAGATAGAAAATAAGAAATAAGAGAGGAAAGATCAAATATGTTAAAGAAAAAGTGACTTTTTATTTATAATTACTATATTTTGGATATATGTTCTTAAAATTTTATTTTTAATTGAAATATTATTTTAAAATATAATTTTCATATATAGGAAGCAGTAAATGGATGAGGATACAATGTTTAATGATTTATGTTTGAAATAATTTCAACCGGGACAGTTAAAAAGTTCCAGAAGGTTAGATTTTATAATAAACATTTCCATTCATTTTTCATTAATTTTATTTAGAATACATGTTCAATTATTTAATTTCAATTTTTAGATTTTTATGACCCTTAGCCTTATACTCTATAAGATATAACTCAATAAAAAATTTAATGGGTGAATTATTACATATGTATGATTGAGGTTTAATTTATTGGTTCTATACATTGTAAAGTTTTAAGTTCAAAACGTAAATGTTTGTTATAATACTACTGCTATTTTTCATTTTATGGTATATTATTGTACTGTAGTTCTTCTTGGGGATTTTATTTTATTTTTATTTTATTTAAAAAATTATCTTTCATGTTGGCTATTTTATAACCGAAATTTATGACATCGTTTTTTAAAACAACGAGATAAATTGTTTTCCACATCAGTTTGTATATAATCATTGTGGAAAACATTTTAGTCCAATTTTTCATGTTGGTTTTTACATAAATGAAATGAAAAAAATAAAAATATGATTTTTCACATTGGTTTTTTATAAAAAACCACAGGATACATGGTTTACTATGTCTGTTATAAAATTACTGATGTCGTAAACACTATCTACATTTATATTTGTTTGATATGGTTAACATCTCTTTTTTGAAAAAAAATGATGTTAAAATCCAATATTATTTACTTTATTATATTAGTGATAGGAAAAAATGTTGAAAATTATTTATCACATTATTTATTCAAAGCCTACTTGACAATCCTTCTCAAGATTTTGTAATTATAATGTCTTTTACTTTTAACATACATTAAAAATATATTTAAAAAATCACCTATAATAAATTTATGGGGGTAACCGAAATCAAAAACAAGAAAACCATTGAAAAAACCTTTTTTACTGTTTAAGGTGTGACCGGTTTGACTCAAAGTACGTGTTTTTAGTTTAAAAATGTAATTTTACATTTAAATATGTGTCACTCACTGAAAACCAAGAAAACATAGTTGGATTATCTTGATATTTCAGGGCAATGATCCATATATCATTGTTTATGAGTAGGAATCAAACACATGTCTGTCAACACACGATGTGGCTAGTATGTATCGATGTGTATGTTTTTATTTAAAATATACATTTTATTTAATTTTTTTTCATACATAAAACTAAGAAAATGCACATGGATTTTACTAAAAGTTTAGGAAAATTATCTATAAGTCATTATTTATGTTTAGGAATCTACCACGTTATAACCCGACACATAGGGTGTCTGCTACGACTTGAATTGCATGTTTTCAGTTTAAAAGTGATGTTTTATTCATGAATTGTTTTATATTTTTTTTCAATTTATTTTATTATAAATTTGAAAACATATGACTTTTTTTAGATATGTACACTCTTTTTCCCGATATGGGGTGTTTTTTTGCAACTGGTAGCATGGTGAGACTCTTTTGAGAGGTGGTCATGGTTCAATGATAGTGAGAAATTAATGTTTTTGAATTTATTGATGTTTGTGATTAAATGTTTATACAAATGTAATTTTACAAAACAAGGTTTGAAATGTTTGTAGTATAGTATTATACTATTACATATTGCTATTTTGAAAGTGCTGGAAATTAGCTTGGTCATCATTAAAAAACATTTTTATGTTAAGAATTTTTAAAGGGCTTGACTTTTATCCATCCAACCTTACCATTTTTATTAAAAAGGGAATTAAAACAGAGAGAGAACCAGTGTCTAGGGGGGTCTATAGTAAGGAAGACCAAGGGAATCACCCCATATCAAGTTCACCCCCTCCGGTTTAAAATGGGATACATGAGTATGATAATTGACCATGCTACCAGGGGTTTCCATTGAGGCCAACTGATCCGCCACCTTTTTTCCCTCCCTCTATGTGTGAGTGACTCTGGTGCTACTTTCCAAGAGAGCTTTGCATTTTCGAATAGTGTATGAAATGGACCAGGGGCAGATACCTTTCCCATGCAGAGCATCGTGAATAACCATAGAGTCAGTCTCGACATGGGAGATGGCAAGCGCCCACTTCCTGCACATTGTGATACATGTGAGCACCACTTTTTCCTCCGCCTGCATAGAATACCCATTACCAAAGTGTGCTGAGAAATCCAATGCCACACTACCCCTAGTATCACAGACCACACCGCCACCACACATCTCTCCCAGCACGCAAGAGCCGTTAGTATTCAGTTTGAATCCAGCTTCAAGAGGATTCCACCAGACCCAGTGTCCTTACTATCTAGGTTCTAGCTGCTAGACTACGCTGTGAGGCACAAACAGTTTGCAAAGGTAGAGGTACTGCTTCCATACAACATCGATGCCACAATTCCTCCAGAATACAACGCAGTCTTGCTGTAAAGGATCTCCCTGTAGATGCGAGCCCCTCGAACCTGGCTCGGTTCCTTGCTTGCCATACACACCAACATACAACGTTGAAGATGATGGATCTCGCCCTCCCTTCATTGTCGGCTTTGTCCGTCCCCTGGAACCAGTTCTCCACAAAGGAGTTGAAGTTCAGCGCATGGTGGGAGTATCATGTGAGTCCACCGTAGACTCCCCAAGCCTAGCATGCCCAGTCTCCCTAGAAGAAAATGTGTGATAAACTCTCCTCGTATTTTTTAACACATCACTGACAGCAAGAGGCCATACTGACGCTGAGACTCTTGATGATATCATCAGACGGTAAAGCTCGGTTCTGGATCCTCCATGTCCGAAAGTTAAATTTCGTAGGGATACTCTTAAACCACACCCGACCGTACCCCCTGACTACTGGCCCTGCAACAAGATGGTCCTGAAAAAATCATTCACCTTGAACCTACCCAAGGTGGAGGGGGTGTGGACGCACCGGTCCCTATCCGAAATCAAAACAATATAGTCAAAAACCTCATGCTGGTCCACGTCTAGAATGGATATGAAGAAATGAGGGTACTGAATCCCCTCCTTGTATGGGATCAAAGGAGCCGAGAACCCTGGATATCCAAGAGTCCTTCCCAACCAGTTGTGGTAGCAGAACTATATATTCCCCTCCCCAATAATCCACTGCGAGTTCTGGAGGATGGACGGAATAAAACTGCTAACAGAGGACCAGATCGGAGACCCACTACCCACAGATTCATCAGTGGTGGCCCGGTTTCTGCAGGACATCATCTTACCCCACAGAGATCCCTCTTCAATTTCCTCCCACGCCAACTTCGAGTGTAGGTACTGAATAGTGTTCGCCAGACTTTTAACATTGATCCCTCCCTCCGAGATTGGCCGATCCATCTTCCCCCAAGAGATCCAATTCCTCTTCCCCTCCGAAGATTCATCCCATATGAAATGAGCCAAAAGTCTATCAATGGCCTTGATAACCCCCTTCAGCACATTGGTGGCTGAGAGAGAATGAACCGGGATGGCCGAGAGGATGTTGTTCACAAGAGTAATATGGCCTCCAAAAGAAAAAAGTGGTTCTTCCAATTATGAATGCGTCCCATAATCCTGCTGACCACACGGTCAATGTCCCTGATACGCATTCTGCCTGGGGACACGGGGGTGCCGAGATATTCCATGGGAAACACACCGGGCCTCATACCCAATCTTCGACCCATATCAATCACCCTACTCGAAGTGCAAGCCTGGGCCACATAAAAGCCACTCTTCTCCTTATTAATTTTTTTACCACTCCAGTGGAAATATTACTCAAGGATCACAATAGTCCCCTTCATCGATCGCCTCCCCGCATTGATGAAGATGAGGGTATCGTCTACAAACATCAGATGAGAAACAAGAGGCATCCTCAACCTCCTTCGGTGAGTAAGAACATACCTGTTATAGATGCCAATGTTAATTAGACTGCTTAAGGTATCCTGCATAAGAATGAAAATACTCTAGGATAGTGGATCACCTTGAATAAGGCCTCGAACTGTCTTGAGAAAACTGTGAGTTCTCCCCATAAAGGACACAACCATCGAGGCTGAACTGAGGCACCTGAACATAATATTACAAGACCATCTTGAGAACCCCATCTTGCTCAGGACCCTGTTAATAAATCCCTACTCGATCATGTCATATTCATTATTCATATCAAGTTTGATAGCCATATTAGAACCACGAACCTTGTTATTGATATCTCTCAGCATCTCCTGGGCCAACGCTATAGCTCACTGAATAGAGCGGTCTTTCACGAAACCATGTTGCTCCTTGGAGATCCACCGAGGAATATTGACAGATAACATTCTATTGATGATACTCACCAGAATTTTATATGTAATGTTACACATACTCACCGACCGATAATGGAGGAGGGAGGAAGGATCTTTGATTTTTGGTAAAAGAACAAGAGTCTTGGCGGACACAATCCGTGGTAGGCTTCCCCCTCTAAAGAAATCCTGGATAGCATTGATGATATCCCCCTTCACCACCTCCCTGGACCTCCTATAGAAACCACCTAGAAAACCATCAGGGCTTTCGGCACTCTCGTGATTGATACTCACCATAGTCGTAAAGATCTCCTCCTCCTCTGGGATCCCCTCCATCAACTCATTCTCCTGCGGGGACACAAAGTGTGGAATCCCCTCCCAGAACTCATCCCCCCATAGGGTAGCCCTGTAGAATGTTTTGGATTGGGTCCTACAAGGATATCCTTGAAGAATGAAAATGCCAATCCACCAACAAATTCCCTATCATTAGTGAAAGATCCATCTTCTAAAGCCCGGTTCAGTTTTATCACACACCGCCTCTCCCTTACACAAGCATGGAAGAACACAGTATTCTTATTTCCCTCCTTAATCCATTTGATTCTTAAATACTCCCTATCCCTTTTTTCATGATCAAGAATCATAATGGAAAAGGACACATTTTTCTCAGAGAGCTCCCCAAATACAACGTCATCCCAGTCTTCCTCAAGACCAGCCACAAGCTATTCAATATCCTATCTGAGCACCTCCAGCTTCTGATCCAAGGGAATGATGCTTCTAGCCCATGAAAGAGGGACTGATTGAGTTGCCTCAACTTTCCGTGCAACACATTCCAGGAGTTCCCCTAGATTGGTTCCTCCAAACTTCTCATCACTGTCTGATGATAACTCGGAATACCCGACCAGTGGCTCATGTACCTGAAGCCCGACTGTGGAGCCTCCCTCCTTATTAGAGAAAGCAGAAGTGGAGAATGGTCAGAGATGCTGTGAGTCAGATGCTCAACCTTCGCCTCTGGAAACATAGAGATTTCTTTAATATTGTCTAAGAACTGGTCGAGCCGGCTCCAGCAATGACTACATCCCCTCCAGTTGTTACACCAAGGGAAGGGGTCACCTGAATACCCCAGATCGAGGAGACCCTTGCCAGCCATGAACTGGCTGAATGCCCTGTTAGCCCTCCTATGAAGGTAACCTCTTCCATTATTCTTATCTAAGTTAGCTACAATATTGAAATCACCACCCACCACCCAAGGATGACCCCCTGGATCAAAATAACTCAGCTCGCTCCATAACTCCTCCCTTTTCCGTGCATCACAACTACCATAAACGAAAGAAAAAAACAAGGAGCCTCCACTGCAGGACACCCTCGTCATAACATGCTTCTCACCTGCTTGAATTAACACCACTTTAGCCTCCCTGTGCCAGAAAATTTAGAGGAACTTATTGATAGGCTCCACATGCAAAGATGCGTGAAGTTTCAGCTTGCACGTGAACTCATTGATCTTCGCAGATTTCTTCTTGTGGTCGAGGATCGCCACCACCTTGACGTTATGTTTCTTGACATCCGAGACAATAAAATCCAACTTAACTCTTTCCCCGACACCCCGTGCATTCCATATAAAGATTGGATTCATGGAAATAATGAATGACCATCTTTGGCCCCAGGCAACTCGGTCTCTTTCACAAGGGAAACAAAGCACTCCCTATTCTGTAGCCTCTTTGTCGAAGACCTAGTGAACAATCCTGTACCCGAACCAATTTTTATTATAGGGGAGTGTATGAGCCTCGACACACTCTTATAAGCCTTCCCCTTCAACTCCATAGGAGGCGATCAAACCTCCTCTTCCGACGTCGCGAGAACCTGCACATGCGGAGAGGGTGCACCAGCAGCAAGAGCACTTTTGACCAACCAACCATCCTCAGCGGGGAGCCGATATTCATGGAAGCCTGCCACATCAAGGCAACCAGCTCGGTCCAGCCCCCTGTGAGCCTGGAGAAGATCCACTCTAGGGAGAACAACTCCCTATCCAGATGCCTTCTTTGGCAGCTGCTCATCACAAGAGAGAGGAGCTGGAAACGCTGGAGGGTGAACTCGAGAAAAGAAAACCATCATGCTCGGAGCAACCTCCCAAAGTGCATCCCATAAAGCACCTTCTCAGATCATCCGGGGTTGCGGCCAAGACCAAGACGAGGGAACCAATGTATCCATACGAAAATCACTCTGCCCATAGGAACCCAGAGCCGCATCAGGAAAGGCCTCAGGCCTAGGGAAGTAGGTAACGAGCTCTTTGCATACTGGGGACACAGGGGAGATGCCGCATGGGCCAGAATAAGAGAAAAACTCTGAAACCGCAAGCATAGTCGAGACTGAGCTAGGATCGCCATCCACAGAGAATGACGGTCCTCTTGTCATGGGAGCACAACCCTCACGAGGCCTCCCTCCAGGGCGCCATTTTCTACAGATCTGCCCCGAATTCCCCTGTAGAAGACACTCAGAACAAAACCTTGGGAAAATTGGATAAACCAATTCCTGAGACGAGATGGAGGAATCCTGCACCTTCAGGGAAAATCTCTCCGGGATAGACACTGATAGATCCAATTCCTCACAGATCCGAGGGGCCAACATCTCTTCACCTCTACGAGTGCGCGCATCCACCCAAAGAAAGCCCCCCCAGCGAGTCGCCAATGGCCCTGAGAAAAGTACTATTTTGAAAATGAAGCGGTAGGCTGGGGATACTTACCCAAACAGTAGCACGAGGATCTTCCTTTCCCTTATGAGCCTCTATCGACCACCGAGAGAGGTTGAAGCACCAGCGGCCCAAGACACGAGGAGCAAAGCACCACACCTTAATGAAATCCTCCTCCGAAGCTAACACCAAATAGAACGAGAACCTATGGATCACCAAAATGCGAGCCTCTTACTTCTAACCCCAAGATGTCACAAAACGTTGGAATATAAGAAGCGAAGGTTTTGTAGCTTCGAATCATGCCACCAGCATCCATTTGAGTCCAGCAATCGCCTCATTGACCGCCGCTGAGGGAACCGACAACATGATATGCGAGCCTTCCCAGACCACCGAGTGAGGGAACAGATCGATGCCCAAGAAGCACAGATCCAAAACCCCAGAGCTCGGACTGCAAAGCGCATCTCTGAAGGATAGCACCCGACGTCTCGGCAGGGAATCCAGAACGGGAGACCCCCCCCCCCCCCCCTCGTGAGGAGACGATCCGCCGGATAGAGCCACATCCTCAGAGGCAATCGTTGATGGGGACGGATCCACCGCCGTAGAGCGAGACGCCGGGACCGAAACGGGTAGAAGAATTTGAAAATCCTCGGGCGCTTGCGGCGCATTCTTTTCCATCTCTATCCTCTATGATTGACTTTTATCATCGCTAAAAAAGTGATGATAAAGGGTTCTTTTACGAGCAATAAAATAATCTCTGATAAAGGAATCATTTATCATCATTTTTTCACTGATAAGTAACCTATTCAAATTTTTTTTAGCTCTTATAAAACCTGAAAAAATAAATTTAAATTCTCTCTACGCCCTCGACCCACTCCAACACTCCCACAAACCCCATTTTCAGCACTCACAATGCCCCTTTTTCAGCACTTTTCCATTATCACCCCCATACATGACTGTAATCAATCATGTGACGTATCATATGAAATTGAAATACCTTTACCACTGCATTTAGTTTTTATTATATATTTTATGATAATTTTATTTATTTATATTTATTTATATAATTTTTTATTCATATATTTATATATATTTATAAAATTATTTTTAAATAAATTTATAAAATATATGCTTCTGTGTGGACCTGTATGATATATATATATATAATTATATTTATTTAAATATATTATATATTATCATTCATTTATATATACTAGAGTATAATTATAAATATATATCTATTTATTAGTACACACACATACGAATATAATTATAAATATATATCTGTTTATTAATACACACACATACGTATATATAAAAATTATATATGCATTTGTATATGTATATATATATATTTAAATATTTTTTAATGTAAAAAATGGTTTGATATTATTTTAAATAAATAGGATAATAATTATTTCCATATGATTTATATAGTTTTTTTAGATGCATTTTTAAAATATTTCTATATACTGTATATTAAGATATAAATTCTTTACATTACATATTTATTTTTAGGTTTATATTTTTACATGTATATTTATTCATAATTAAATATAATTATATATTTATACATAATTTTTTTTGTAATTTATTTATAAATATTTATTGTAAATATATTTATATACCATATTTAATGATAATGATGTTTTTATAAAAATAGACTTTTATATGATGTGTTTATAAAATATTGAAACACACACACACACAAATACATGTGAACATATTTATGCACACACACACACATTTATATTTCACACACACACACACACACAAAGTCCTCACATATATATATACATATATGAAAATAAATGCATAAATAAATATTTGTTTTTTTAAAAAATCATATGGGAATTTAATTAAAATATATAAGTTTTGGAAGTACAGGGGAAATCATCCATGAAGGGAAATTATCCATCCAAATTATGGACTCACCCGAACGACCTCGGGTCACCAAAAAATGAGCTATTCAATTACCCACTCTTTTAATAATGGATAAATGCCCAGCCACGTAGTGATGATGTAATAGATGACTATTCATAATTTATGGACCAAATTATTGTAATACCCTTTCTATAATGTGGATTTCATTGAAAATAGTGAGATATTCTGACTCAATGTTAATAGATTTCCAACCGATCTCCATAGAAAATATCATTCTAAAGCATATTTCATGGGCTTCGACCACCACTAGATCCCATAAAGCAATGTGTGAAACTTGGATAGCCATGATAATCTATCCCATGAAGTTACAGACCATAAATAAAGTAGAAATAAGGTCATACCCAGGGAGTGAATCATCCACATTTATCTTTAAGACACCAATTTGAGGGGGGTTTGACATGAATATGCATGGGATGAAACCTCATGAATCATTCTGCATTTCCTATAGTTTCTATATTTTCAACCAATAACTAGATCGTTCCATCCAAAAAGAGTTTGGACATGAAATATGATTGAAAATATGATCATTTCTTCTAGTCTAGATTATCCATGCAATGATTCAAAATGAAACCTTTATCTTCACATAAATAAAGGAAGAATAGATCACTTAAGTGTTGGGAGTTCTGGTACAGCACTATGATTTCCACACTTCCCATCCCTTGGGGTAGTTTATGGTCACATGAATGGTGGGGTATGGTGAAGTCATGCACAAAGATCAAAAGGGATCATCAACAACATGGCGGTGCGAGAGGATTTATTTGGAGGGGAGATTATGATACATGCTTTCCACCAGAAATATAGAAACATGAGAGGGATGTATTACCAAAAAAGTGATTTCTAGAGAAACTCATCATCTAGGTAATGTAATTAAATTTCAAAATAATAGTTGGATCTAACATAATAAACACCAAAAACATATTTTCAACAGTAAATTATATCTTCCACATATCCTTATTGTAGGGAATACTCTGAATAATATTTCTATCTCTATCATTGATATAATTTTCAATCTTCTCAGTGCACCATCCATAACCTCTATCATTGAAGAGAGAGCAACAAACTGTTGATGTCTGTCATCTAAGGGTCTTTCCAAATCTTAACCATGGATCCATTAATGATAAACTAGTAATACTACTGCATAATAGACTGTGATAACCTTGATGGATTTTCTATAGAAAATTGGGGATGATGCCCCTAGGTCAAACCTAAAAAATCCAAAAGGGGTAATATTTATCCTTGAGGATCTGAGTGAAAAAGGTGTCTGGGAGGAGCATATGCCTCTAGCATTTCTTGTCCAAGAGGGTGTCCTTTAATTGGTTAATGTCCTTGAATCCCATTCCCCTACCTGATTTGGGAGTACATAGTTTATCCTAATAAACAAAATTACTTTTATTTCTCCCATAATTGTGTCCCCAATAAAAGTAGGAAATGAAGAATGAATATATACAAAAAATCAAGACTAGGAGTTTGAATAGTGACATGAAAAATCTTGGGATCAATTATATCACTACATTTATGAGATTTTCCTTCCCCTCTTTAGAGATCCTCTTAATTTTCTATCCCTAAAACTTTTTATCCACTCTATCAAGAATACTATAAAATACCAATTTTGGATAAACCATTGATTATGGATATCCCATTGTATTTTTTATATTCTTTAACCAACTGAATACTAAAGAGACAACAAAGATCATCTTCCTCCCTGGATAGACTCCACAGCTAAAGAATATTTCAGATTTTTTCAGATTGATAGATTTCCCTAATGCCTTCTCAAAGTGGTTAATATGGTGGAATAATGAGATATATTCTTCATGAGTAGATCTTGAAAATATAGGGATATCATCAGTGAAAATGAATGGAAATATAATAGGACATAATCAGTAGACCTTGAACCCATGAAAAGTGTTATTCCAAGATGACTCTAAATAAAGATTAGTGAAAACATCAGACATAATGTTTAAAAGGAATGAGAAGAGGTTCATACCCTTGATGTAGACCCTAAGTGGGGGTAAAAATTTGGTAAATACCTCCATTAATTTTGATACTAAAAGATACCAAATTGACACATTTCAGGCTAATCATAATCTATTTAGAGTATAAACTAATTTTAATCATGAAAAAACTAGAATAAGTCCATTCCACTAATTCATAATCCTTTTTCATATAAATTTTACAAACCATGATACCTATCTTCACAATAGAATGAGTTTTCATGGAGTGAAAAAGATCACGCTCATTAATGGTTTTTTCAGTAATAAGCCTTTTAGGAACAAAATAACATTGGTTTTTAGAGATGATAGATGGTATCCATGAATGTAGAAAATTCACGAGTATCTTCGAGAAAATATTATGTGACATTTTGAATTACCTAATGGGAGTACATCTGTAGCCATGAGGGGTTTATTGATTTTGGAATGAGGGATATGGTGGCATCATTCAGAGAGAAAATATTAGTTTTACCTTACAAATGATCCTTTACAAGGGTTGAAATATCTTGACTAATAATATGACATATTTTTTTTTTGAAAATTACAGCCTACAAGTTGTCTAAACCTAGTGCATTGGTAGAGTGAATTTGTTTAAAAGACCTCAATATTTACCCATCAGTGAATTCACACACGAGGTAATGATTTATAGTCTCAATGAAAAATTGATTTATATATGATTCTATATCAGCTAAAATGGCAGAGTCTTCCTCTATATACAACCTCTGAAGAATTTCTGTGATAATTGCTTGGATTTCCATTTATTTGGTTATTGACCTCCCATCATAATTTATAAGATTATTGATAGAACTATTCTATCACCTATTAGATACTTTCTGGTCAAAATTAGAAGTGTTGGAATCACCTTCATTAATGTGAGTTTCAAAAGTGTGAAAGGCCCAAAATCTTTCCTCAGTTCAAAGTGTCGTGTCTATACCCACTTTAATGATTTTAATTTTGGAGATAGTTTAATCATAGGATATATGTGATTAAAGACCATTTATATTCCTTTCAATCATGTTGCAAAATATTTATGGTTGAAAAAACTTATAGTCACTCCATTTTTTCAAACCAAACGCCACATGGTGAAGATTAATCCCCATGTAAAGATCTACCACATTCATCAAGAGGCAACAACCACTTAAAAGTATTTATCATTAACCTAGAGGCTTTCAAATCTTAAAATTCTCTCCTAAACAGTTATCTATGGCCATGCGTGATATCAAAGAGGATCATATAGTGGTCAAAAGTGGTGGGAGCCATTGGAGAAACTAGAAAGTACCTAAATCTATTAGTCCATGAAAACATATCCAAAAATCTTTCCAAAAGTTCCTAAATATGAGTTCTTTTAGAGTTTCCTCAAATCCAAGTAAAATAACTATCAATATTTCCCAAATCAGTGAGATTTACCATCTGTATTATTTTTTTGGAATTCCAGCATTTGAGTGAAGGATCTATTGGAACTCCCTTTATTCTCATTTTGGAACATAATCTCATTGACCCACTAATGGATAAGTATGGTTATGTTATAATGAAAGGTTTAAAGAAGATTATAAGTTTTCCTTTTATACCTATGATAGAGACATCTATAAAAACCAACAAAGACCCAGGTTGTTATGTTTAATTGGTTAGAGAAGGCAGAAATGTGTTTTGAAGAGAAATATGTAATGCTCACATCTATGTCATCCCACAAGATAAGGGAAATACCACCTACATAGAGATGATTGTAAACCAAGAAACATCCATGAAATGTGTTTTTTGTGATACCATACATGTCCTTGCGTTCCAATATGGTTTCAGACAAAAAAACTATATCAGGGTGATTTTTAGCACAGTGGTGATAGAGCATCTGAACTGATTATGGGTTTCCAAGCCGTTGATAGTTCCGACATAGAATAATAATTGGGGTTTTCAAGGATGTATCAATCCATCCTTTTTTCCAATGAATATTCTATAAAGTTCCATCCTTTGTCACTCTCCATATTTTAGGATGTCTCTTACTAGCTAGCGGTTCGTCCAATCATCTCTTAGAGCCACTATTTTCAACTGTATTTATGTTGGTGGTAATATATCCACTCAACTTACTCTTCTAAATTGACTGTTCTTTTTTAGGTTGTACACTATGGTTACATTATATTAAAAAATTAAGATTTAGAAGAGTGAGGGATAAAAATGGGATGGGTAAGAACATTATCTATGGGATATGAGTATAATTTCTTCATGATTTTTGAGATCATAGTTTTTTTCATTTGGAGATTGAAATCCTTTTAGGAGGATAGGTTGATACCACCTCACAAGTATTAATATGTACATCATTTATATTCCCAACATCATTTATGTTGGCACTATGGACTTGTAATTCCTTATCTTTGGATTGGGAATAATCTCATGTTTCCAATGTAAATGTTGGAATCCCAAAAATGAAAATATTTTTTTTCAGTAATTGATTATACACATAAATCATTGGATATTTTTTCTCTATCCTTCTTATTTTCATCTTACGAAATAAAATACCTATGATAACTTTTGTGAATAACCATGATCCATACAACAATATAATGTCTCCATCTCCATCCAAAATCTTTGAGATATAGTTTTTTCCCACATACCCTAGGTGGCCACAAAATAAGTAGAAAATGGTTAATTTTTTATAATCAAACGAGGTCCATGTATTGGATTCATACATGGATATAAACATTCCATACAGAAGAGGCTTCCCAACATTCACCATTATTGTAATCCGCACCACTAGTCCCCAATGAATGTAATATGAAGGGTACCATTAAGAAAATTCTCCAATTTTTCCACTTATATCATGTGAAATACATTTTGATATTCCATAGAACAGGATTCCCATAAGTTGTATTCAGAAGGGGAATTTGGAAAAAAAATGAAATTTTGGACATTCTACCCATTATCTAGATCCTCCATTAAGATATGTTTGTTATCAAATGACTAAGGCCTCCCCTTAAGAACCTTATGTTTATCTCTCTCATAGAAGAATTCAAATTTTAGGTAGTTTCCTCCAATTTCTATAATGGACACACCTTCGTCTAAGCACTATAAATTATATAAGATGTACATTAATCCACTGAGATTGAAGTTTCATTCATAGAATAACATTCCGATGCTAAGAAGGGACTTTTGATGCAGTAAGAACATGTCATCATCTTTCTTAGCCACAATATTCTTTTTAGCATTATATATAATGGATTTTTTTCATTGGTTTAACAGATCAAAATCTATTTCACCATGATTCAGTTGGCAGAGGGGGGGGGGGAATTATCAGAGAAGAGGATGAAATAAAAAATCATGGTTACTGATAATGTCATTCAGTTGGATGATAGTCAGCTGGTGCCGATAAATAAAATCCACAGATGAAACACCCTCAAATAGTGATAACAATGCCGATATGATAAACCTAGAAAGAACCTTGGAAGATTCAAACCCTTGGAAGACCTATTAGAGATCCATCACTAACAAGAGAGATAATTTATATTTGTTCATTAACACACACATATTTATATAAAAACATTACTTTGATAGATATATATATATATATAATGCATTTTTATAGGGTAAAGAAATGGATATTTATTTATTTTAAATAAAATTAATAGTATATATTTATTTCCATGTGGTTTATATATTTAAAAATAAATTTTAGGTAAATATTTTTAAATATCAATTTGTACAATTGATTTATTATATGTAAATATAAAATAATATGAATATATTTAATTTTAAATAAAACTAAAATATGAAAAATGATAATATTTCAAAAACATAATATCTATTTGAATGTAAGATATGAGAATAAATAAAGTATTAATTAAAAAATGACAAGAAAACACTGTTAAATGAAGCTAAAATCCCATAGAATATTAAAAAATTAAGGTATCTAAACTAAAAAGTCTATTTTAGAGTTCTTGTAAGACATTTTTAACCTAAAAAACAATGAATGGGATCCCCATATCAACATGGATTAGATATTTTCACAGGTTTCAATTTGATATGTTTTTAAAGCATAAACAGACACTAGGATCAAAATTTTTGGTCATTTTAAGTTCATGTCATGTTTTTTAGTTTCATGTTTAATGTCAGTTTTTTGAAAAAGGGCATTAAAATACAATATAATATACATTATCATGTTTTTTTATTATCGACTTGATAAACCTCACACTCCCACAAATAATCCCTTTAACAGCATGAAAAATGGGCTTTAACAGTGCTAACAAGCATTGTTTTCCATTGTGTCATTAAAGGGGGGACCCCATTATCATCGCTTTTGTTAGTGCTAATAAAGGGGGGCCATTATTAGTGCTAGAAATAGCACTGATAATGGCCCTGCAGCTATAGTGTGCTATTTCAATTATAGAACACTGTTGACAACCTGTATATAACAATAATCTGTATATATAGAAAATTCATAATTTAATTTAAATAAATATTACATCATACATACATAAAAACACTATATTATAGGTATTTCAAAGGATTTTTTTACAATTACATTAGTACGTACTATCACAAAAATTCATATACATCAATGGTTTCTTGTCTTGGGAACTTGACCCCATCCTAAAAAAGCATGATCATGGTATTAGTTTCCAAAAAACATCCACAACTCAAGAAAAAGAATCCACAACTATATAAGAAACTAATTATTATGTTGTTAATACTATAAATAGTGAAATTAAACATAAATATGAAACAATAAATTAATAAAATGACAAATTTTAATCCAAACCGCACAGTTTTAGTTATGCCGAGCACACCATGTATTTGATTGAGGTGTGTATGATTCTAATACATAAAAAATTAATTATAGATCATTTTTTGAATGAATTAGAACTATACTAACGTGTTTTCATTTTTTATTATGTCATTTTTCATTTTTTACTAAAATTTCATTTTAAAATGAAAACACTAACTTTGAGTCATACCAGTCACATCATGTGTCAATTTTACATGAGACTAATTCCTATAGATCCAAAATAACTTATGAATCATTTTCATAAATTATCAATAAAATACAAGCATGTTTTCTCAATTTTCAGTTCATGACATGTTTTGATTAAAATGATAATTTTAGACTGATGGCGTCCACTTCGTGTCATATCGACCACACAATGTATCGAATTGAGGTGAGACTGATTACTACATGTCCAAATTGACTTAAGGATCATTATCCAAATATACCAAAATAGTAAAAAAAAATTGGCTCAGTTGTGAGTATGTCACTTATCGTTTTTACTAAAATTAATGTCAATTTTAAATAAAAAGAGACACTTATAGTCATAATGGTCACATCATGAATTAGATTTATGTGATGATCTTTCCTAGACATAAAAAATGACATATGGATAATTTTTATAAAGTATCCAGACAATCCTAAAGTGTTTTATCATTTTTGAGTATGTCACTTTTCATTTTACTAAAATGTCAATTTTAAATAAAAAGACAAATTTGGAGTCATAATGATCACACCATGCCACAGATTGAGGTGTGAAATATTCCTACACATTACAAAGGATTTATGAATCATTATACTAAAGTATCAAAACAATATGAATGTGTTTTCTCAGTTTTTGGTATATCAATTTTCTTCTTTTCTAAAATTTCATTTTAAACTCGTAACACACTCTTTGAGTCATATTTGTCACATCATGTGTCAGTTTAATGTGAGACTAATTCCTACACATTAAAATGAATTATGAATAAATTTTATAAATTATGAATAAAATTTTAGAATTGTTTCTCTATTTTTGGTGAGTAACAAACGTTTTTAACTAAAATATGCATTTTAAACTAATAATAGCAACTTTGATTCATAACAACAACACTGTGTACCATATTGAGGCGTGGATAATTCCTACACATCGAAACTGACTTATGGACCATTTTCCCCAAGTATCAATAACAATACAAATATGTTTATTAATACTTGAATATGTCACATTTAGTTTTTACTAAAATGCCAATTCTAAATAAAAAAGGAACTCATTGAGTCATATTGGTCACACCAAGCATCAGATTGAGGTTTGTTTTATTCCTACACATCACAAATGACTTATAGAAAGTTTTTCTGCTATACCCAAACAATATGAATGTTTTATCTCTGTTTTGAGTATGTTACATTATTTTTTTTACTAAAATATCACTTTAAACTAAAAACATGTACTTTGGGTTATACCTATCACATCAGGTTTTGGTTTGAAATGAGAATGATTTTTAAATGTCACAAATGAAATATTAATCATTTTACTAATTTATCAAGACTTTTGGAATTTTTTTCTTGGTTTTTAGTGAGTGGCACATATTTTTAACTAAAATTTCAATTTTCAACTAATAAAAGACACTTTGATTCATACTAGGCACACCGTGTATTATATTAAGGTTTAGTTGATTCATATACATCACAAATGACTTATGAATAATTTTTTTAAGTATCATAACAATCATAATGTGTTTTATTGTTTTTGAGTATGTCAGTTGTGTTTTTTACTAACATAAATTTCAATTTTAAATAAAAATATCCCCTTGGAGTCATACTAGTGCCACCGTGTGTCAGATTGAGGTGTGTTTTATTCTTAAATTCCACAAATTATTTATTCATTTTTTCAAAAGTATCAAAAAATATGAATTTTTTCTTTGTTTTTAGTATGTTAAATGTGTTTGGAACTAAAATATAAGTTATAAACAAAATACATACAGTTAGTGTCATACCGAGCACACTTTGTATCATATTGAGGAGCTTATAATTGATCACATGGTGTGTATATTTTTTTCAACTATTAGAAGGAATGAATAAAATATAGAAAAAAATATGGTCTCTCTTTTCTATCATATTTTAGACAGTTGAAAGAAAAATTTCACTTCCAAAAAATATATGAAAAAATAAGTATAAGATAAAAATGATAAGGATATTTACTTAAATGTAATAGATAAAATTAAAAATAAATTAACTAAATAATTCATAGGAATTCACCTTTTCATAATTTATATAAACATTCTTGATCCATTTCCTTGTTTCCATTTTATTAGTTGTAACCTCAAAGTCCAATATCTCACAAGCATGAGTGGATTCGAACAAAGCACCTCTACTCATGCCAAAGAACCCACTTGTATAAGAAAACAATTCTTAAGATAGTAACACTATAAAGAAGTAAACTAAACATAAATATGAAATAATATATTAATAAAATTTCAATTTTAAACTGAAACCACATAATTTGAGTCATACCGGGTACATTGTGTACAAAATTTAGGTATGTTTGATTCCACGGTGTCTTTTTATTCTAAAATTAATTTGACACTAGTTTATCTAAAAATATTAAAGTTTTATAAACTATAATGTTGAAATCATTTGAGAGTAAAAAATACAATTGCGTCATCATGAGTGAATCATCCTTATTGAGTGCATAACCATTGTACATGAGTGAATCATCCTTGTTGATGATGTCATTTCTACATGATCCTTGATAAAATTAACACAAATAAGTACCAGATAAAAATAATTAGGAAGTTAACTAATAAAATTAGATTAAATGATGACAATTTCACCTATATAAGTAGTAGGAAGTCACATCTTCATGATATATCTATACATTATGACACCAGGTATGAGACCCATCCATTTATAAACAAATCTATTTTGTCTTGTGAATATGAGTAAATTTCAAATTCATGATATTACTAAACAAATATGAATACATAAATAATTATTAAATATTTTAAGTGAAATTTTAATTATCTTCAATGATACCTCTTTGGTGATGCTGCTTTGTTGATGGAATATGATATCTCTCATAAATTTTCAAACATAATAGCCATAATATTTTCTGTGGTTGGTTTTAGATGGAGCAGAAACATAGAAAAACTATGAAATTTGTCTTCATATATATTTTTATAGTGAAAATATTTATATATACAACAAAACTTATCTATATGTAGAAGTCGATAAGATTCTTGTGCACATGGTCTATCCTCATGACAAGATTTTCATGATATTTAAACACCAACCTATAATAACATAATTACCATTAAAACATAATATGAAATATGTAAATTGAAGTATAGTTTTTAAACGTTGGATGTAGTGTATTAAAAATTGACAAACATCATGATGTGGTCAGTTTCTTAGGTATCCATGTAGTGAATCTAGAAAATAAATATTTTGAGTAACTAAATTTCCATATTGAGTACCCAATGATTCTTAAAAAAGAAATATGTAATGAAAGGAATGAAAATATACTTAATATGATTATGTTATAGAGTTTTACCCCTACCTTTTTGGTAATAATAAAAGTGTGTCATCCGTATGTTTTCTTTCAAATGTTGCGGCCATTTTTTCCATTATTTCCTTAATTTTATTTGACTCAATTTTCATTTGATCTGTAGATGTTACATGGCGAATAATGAGTACATATTTATTTTTGTAGTGTTTTCCCTTAAAATATTAATGATATATACACCTTTAACAAATATTAATTATATTTAGTCATAATTAACATAGTAGATCAGCTTTTGGAAAAACAAATCAAGAAAACATACCTCATGTATATATTTACAACCGAGGATCCTAGCCATTCATACATGAGGAATTCATTTACATTATCAATTGAAATGAAGTCTTTAATAGACTCTAAGTACATTTTTGATTAAAAAATAACTATGTGATTACTTCTATTTTGTAACCTTGCATAATCATGAACCTCCAATGTTAGTAAATATAGATATTGAATGGATGAGGAAAAGGTGATTTGTGAAGATATTTTTAATTTGTTGGTTTATATTTAAATCATTTTGATTTAACCATTTGTTTCACTCCATTCCCATTGTCTTTCTATAATAATATTCATCAGTTCAGACCTTTTTCCATTTATTTTTAAAGGTTTCACATGAAAAATAAATTTTGAATGAATACATCCTTATCGACATGTTTTTTCAGAATATATGGTGGCCATGATAAAAATGATAAAATATCTTGCTCAACCATATGAATATTTGTATCATTAAATGTAACTGGTCACTCGGTACTCAACTCATGATGTATAGTAATCCACATTCTCACGTGACCAATTAGAAGTTGTCTTTTGTGTACAGTAACTTCTTGGATATTGTACATGGTATCCATCATAATAAGGTGATGGGTGAGTGTTTATAGATGTAAATAATAATAATCTTATTCCCATGTACTATTAGTACAGGAAAGGTATCAATGTCTTCTTAATTAAAATTTGAAATAAAAAATTATAAGAATATTGATTACCTCATCTAATAAATATCTTTGAGGGGCATGGATTTCATTAAAGCTGATGGGGGGGGGGGGTCATACTGTGGTTGTTCTAATATTGTTTCTTCTATTTTATCCCCCCATAACGTTTTCTAGAAAGTGATAATTCTAGTTAAATTATTCTTCAATTGAAGTTAATTCTGTCCACATCTCTTCCATTTGTTTATATTTATCCCCCTAATTTTTTTTTCTAAAAACATGTTCGGGGTGTCACACCAAAACCTTCACCTCTAACATGAGTACACTATTTTGGCCTCTTCAAGTCCACTAATAGAAGTTGTTTATCCATTATAGCTGATGACAATTCCTATGTGAAAGTTAGATAAAATATATAAGAAATAAGTAATCATTATTATATAATATCAATTTAAAGAAAAACAATTTTTTATTATTTCATAATTACACATGATTCCAACACCTTTTCAATGTTTATATCTATTAGTATCCCATATTATTTTACACATGCCTCCTAAAAAACATGATGTGATACAGAAGTGGATTTGGATTTGGATTCATTAATCTGAATATAAAGAGAGTAACAAATTTCTTTTGTTTGTTTTAGATATCATAAAATTATTACAGTAGATATAAAATACATACTAATCTTTTTTCAAGTGAATCGTACACTATACTCGCTTTACAGTAGGGGTATGTTGGGTTTTTTGACTATTTATTATTTTCATCACTTAGTTACTAATTCATAAATTAACAATTCTCAATCCAACTGATTAATACATGTATTGTAAAATAATATATGACTAGTCAAAATTTTCTTGAAATGACGTCTCCTCATAATGGCCAGTAAATGCATCCCATGCTGGTAAGATTATTAGGTGTGCATACGTCTATAATGGGTGTAGTTTTATTTTCCCATCGTAATATTAGAGATGAAAGTTTATATGAATTGTAATAAATCCTCTGTGATACATTTCATCAATAATTAATACAAATTTAATTTGGGATTTATCAACTATAAATGCACTCTACATGGAATAAAGTGTGAGGAAATGTTTCATTATTTTATTTTTAGTAAAATAAAGAAAGTATATCATAATTTTACCCTAATATCTTCCCAAATAATAATCATAAGAACATAAAAAACATTTTTATAGGAATCTATATGAATCATCATTAATTTTTGAGTGATAAGCCTAATGAAACTACTAAACATGTACTTGTTGGGGTAAACAATATGGTTATGTGAATTTGATCCAACCATGAATTTGATGCCTTTTCTTATTAACTTAATAATATTTTCTAACACTATCATGATACAATGCTCTTTTTTTCTGGGACACTATTTTTTCACTGTTTAACATTTCCTTGGGCTCAACTTTTTCAATATTTTGTTCCTCTAGATTGGTAGCATCGACATGTGAATATGGTTTTTGTTCCCCTATATTGGGAGCACCATTAGGTTGAAAAAACTGTTATTGCTAGAGATTAAGAGCATAAAATCATGAAGAAGTAATTATATACAACAGTAGTTGAATATTTAATTTATTTTACAAAAATGAAGTTGTAAACGAATAATAATATGAGGCAACACAAAGTTTATTACAAAAAAATAACCAAATTACTGAAAAATCTTTTTTAAAAGGTTGAAGGGATTTAACCCCTATATCGAGAATTAAAATACCATCATTATTGTCTCCTCTGACATAAAAGACCCTGTATACATTGACATCACTGCAAAATTATAGCAAATTTCCAATTTAATGGAAATCTGTAGTTGAATTTTCATCTTACCTTTTAGTTGTTTTGGTCGATAACAGTACAATTGGACAATTTATGTTTCTGAGACCTAGAATATAAAATACTTTCACTATATATGATTCCATTACAAATATTTCATCTTTATACCCTTACTTACCTAAATCCACATTCATGAATCATAATTCATCTATTTTAACAACACTATTATTATCAACCATGTTGCATTGAAAAATAGGGACTTGGAATATTGTATAATCTAGATCCTATATTTTTTTATGATTCCCAAGTATGAAATATTCACATAAATAGTTTAAATATTCTTGGTACTAGATACATGCATTGATTCAGCAATAAGTGTAACTCCACTATTTTTCAAAGTACCAAATTCATCATGTTCATTTGTATAGAATGTATAACCATTAATTACATAACCATTATAAGATACAAAATTCACAATTGGTCCTATTTCTATCCATAATAAGTCTTTTTAAAATTTAATCTAGTTTTTCAGTTGAATCTATAAAAATAATGTCTCAAAACCATACTATAAACTGTTTATTATGTGTATTTGATATCCAAATTTCATTTTTTGGAAGATTCAAATGCATAATAATATCTTTTGGGGTTTCAAAAGATAAGGAGACCACTAAATTTTCATAAAAAATGTAAAGGAGTCTCTTTTCCAAAGATATAACTATGATTGTGATAATATATATTCTATAAATTCCTTCACCCAAAATCATATAATTTAAAACAAAGATAAATATAAATCAAGAAGAAAACACCCTTACTTTCCTCATGGATCGTCTCTAAAATTTATCAACATGGAAAAACTTCATCAAATAAACCCCATCCAATTATATAAATTCTCACCACTTCTCTTTTTAAATAAAATAAAACTTAATACTATAGAGCAAGTCACATTTAAAAGTTATTCCTCATTTTATAAAAATAACATCTCTTTATCGACACATTTATCCATATTATGTTTCCATTCATTTACACATCAATAGTTATGAGAATACATTTCATAGGTATTGAATTGTTTAAAAATTGACTTTTACCCATTTTAACATAATTATACCTTTAACATATTCAAAATCTCTCTCCATAGAAAAATGTACCATTTGACTAGTTAACTGTAACATTATACTCTTTAAATAATAGATTTAATAAAAAAACAACCCTAATCTATATATCACATCAATACTTGAATTATTACATAAAATTACACATAGTAAATCCATTATGTTTGATAATTCTAGTGTCTTTGGGAATTACGTACATTAAATAAAAATTTAAATAGTAAATAAATTATCTTTATTAAAAACTTATTTAACATGATCGCACTTAAAAAAACACGGGGTAACCTGAGAATAATAATAAGAAAGGGGTGAGCTATAAATACCGATAAGGGAACAATCATGGAATAAGAAGATACGTTATATAAAATAGGAATTTAAATGGTTAATTAAAGGTGTGAGAATAATAAACATAAATAATAAGGCATGACATTGCCTGATAATCATATCATGGGAAATGTGGCAACAACTTAAAACACTACATCAGAAACAAGGGTCAAGGCTAACTATCAACAAATCATGATAGAAAAAGTACCATAATGGAATTAGGTTAAATTACTATCCCATCATTAAATCTCATGAGACTATACAATACACAATGCATTGGAGTGCTATATAATTTTGGGGGCACCCATCACATTCATTTCATTCTCATGCATAAGTGTGACACATAGATCACACAACATGGATTCATTCATCATAATATTTTATTCCATGATCATATTGTGTGAAATAAATACATTTAAGTCCCATGTAAAAGAATTATAAGTGTATAAAGGTAAAAACAATGATGGAAAATAGTTACGATAGTCACTATATCGTGGTTTCAACATGGAAAATCATTGTGAAATTTCCACAGCATAACAATGTCACATTAAAATTCATAATTTACGGTAGTGATATTGAAATGTTTATATAAAAATTTGGACATAAATTTGGCAGTAATAGGTATATTAAAATAGATATCTGAAAATTAAGAATACAAAATTGAAGGCATAAGATAATAAATAAACTTTAATAAAGGGTATATGAGAGGATCCCTTACTTGATTGTGTGACTCCAAATGCTTGGTAAGAGATTCTAGAGAGATTTATGGAACCATGGGAGGACTATATAGTGGTAAGGTAAGATCAATTACATTATACAAGTATTTTTAGTGAAGATATATGGGATATTGGGTGGGTTTATTTAGGAAATGAGTGGGGATTTATTTAATATTTCCCAAAATTAAGTTTTGGACTCTATATAATAGAATAACCAAATCCAAAAAAATATCCCTTGGTTTTTTCTCATGATTTCTTCAAAATGTAATTTTTTTTCATTATTTTATATGTACAAGGGACTAACATAATAGAATAATTCCCTTTATTATGTGAATCCAAGTCATGCTCTAAAATAAATGATTTTAGAACCTCAAAATATATTGATGGTTTTGGGGGATTAATAATGGATTTATAAAATTTTAAAAAATAAACAAAAAATAAAATTAATTTAATTAGAAAATATATAGTTTTTCATGGATATATTTTATATTATTTATTTCATAATATTTGTGTCAATATGATTTCATAATAAATATATATATTTATATGGTATTTAATTTTCACCCGAAAATTCGAGTGTCTCAAAAAATTATGAAAACTTCACAATTGGATAATTTTGACATTATGATTACAAAAATGATATACATTTTATATAATTATTTTTCCATATATGTGAAGTTTCTCTTTTAAAATAAAATATACATTTATTAATAAATGTTGAGTTTTTTACAAAAATAGTTTTCAAACCCTTATGAAAAATTAACATTTGACGGAATAAAAAATATATGATCATATATATTTAATAAATATTATTTATAATAATATTTTTTTAAAATATTATTTATTTAAAGAACCCATTAATTTATTAAAATAAATTTTTACAAATAATTTTAATATTACCCAAAAATACTATTTGAGTTTTATTGCATCAAAATAAAAATCATTTATAAAGTAGTAATAATAAGATGAAAATATATCCATTATTCAATAAAAAATAATATACATACTCTTATTTCTAGGGTCTTGAAACATATCCCTTTAATACACCTATAAATACCATAGGATTAAGGTGTGTGATATTGAGACTTTTATGGGGTGGTTCAACGTACATGGTTTGGGCCATGCTCTCGATGAGCTTGAACTTCTCCCAAAAACATTTTCATTGTTTCTTAATTTGTTGTATATAGCTGGGGATTGGTCAAGGGAAAATCCTAGTTATTCTATCTCCCTCACAATCTATGATAAATGGACTTAATAGGGTATGATCCTTTTGGTTGAGGCAATCAATTACTTTTTCCATGTCAATTGGAATTGTTAAAACCCTATATTTATACTAATCATGTGATCACTATTCAACGACTATTTTATCATTGGTAAAGATAATTATTGGTCATTTAAATCCAATAGGATATAACAAAACTAAAGAAGTGCATTTGTTTTCTATAACCATATTACATAATAAAACATTTGTTAAATTCATAAGGAAAATATTATTTTTAACCATTTGGGCTGTTACAATCTTCTCCTCTTAATAATTTTCACCCTTGAACTTTTCATTTCCTACACTAAAATATATTAGGTTAACTCTATTTCATCATCGCCGTGAGTTCCCACACTGATTCTTAAAACTTGTTGTTTCTCTAAAACACTTGAACTAGGTGTATTGTCTTATTCCATAGAAATTTGTCTCTATTATCCAATATCTTCATCGGTTCCTCTTCATAAGAAAGATCAATCACCAACGGTACCACCTCTAGATTGAGTACATGTGAGGGGTCTAGTATGAAATTTCTTAATAGGGATACATGGGATACATAATTTTCCTGAGATAGGTTAGGTGGGATTGTAAGTGGGTAGTCCATTTCTCTAATACAGTCAAGAATATCAAAGGTGTCTATATAGCCTGGACTAAGCCATACCTTCTTCCCAAATATCAATAGTTAAGTCCATGTAGATTTGTGAAGTAATACCATGTCACCAATATGAAACTCTAGGACTCGTCGATGATTGTCAACATGGCTCTTATATGTACTCTGAGCAGCCTTTATGCACTGTTGAATGGTCTTAACCATTTCCACCATTTCCTTGACCATTTCAAGACCTAGAAATTTTAATTCCCCAATATCATCCCAACATGTAGGTGTTCTACACCTCTTCCCATGAAGGGATTTATAGGGAGCCATTTGGATGCTTTAGTGGAAGCTATTATTGTAAGATAACTCCACCAGAGGAAGATGTTGGTCTCATATTTAATTGAAGTCAATTGAGAATGATCTCAAAATTTCCTAAAGTGTATAGATATTCTATATGGATTGGCGATCAATTTGAGGGTGATATGTCTTGCTAAAGTTCATCTCATTTTTAAGGCATGATAGAGAATTTTCCATAACTTAGAGGAACATATTATATATTGTTTAGATACAATCTATTGTGGTACTCCATGCAGCCTCACCAATTCTTTGATGTATATCCATTCATGTTGGTTGAGTGTGAAGTCCTATAAAATTATGATAAAGTGATATTTCTTTGTAATATGATTCCAAAATAGCCATATAGATTTTTTGGCTTTGAATGTCTTTAAAAGTGCGGTGAAAAACACCATGGTGATATTTTTCCATTTCCTTGTTGGTATGTGTCATGGTTACATCATCCCCTTAAAGATTTTCCTTTCATCCTTCACTTACTAACATACCATACTCATTGATGTATATTCAGTGATCTCCTTTTTATTGTCCCAATAATAGTTCTCTAAAATATCTCGATAAATCTTTTTGGTCCCAGGGTAAATAGAGAAGGTTGAACTATGTGAATAATTTAGAGGCTATCAATTTATCACTTTATTAGTTGGTACACATAGTCATGGCCCAAATCTCCGAACTCATCCTTCATTAACACTTAACTATGAGGTTTTCAATTTTTTATAGTTTTCACTCTCTTTTAAATTCCCACATCATTTATTTTATAATCCTTTATCTTGTCTAGAAGGGGATGTTGAGAAATAATTTGTGAATGTATTGATTATGTTCCTACATTTATGATTTCCATGTACATATTTTTCAAATATAATAAGATCACATCCCACTAAATTCTCATCAATGATAGAATTTCTAAATTATTTCTACTAAGATCATCCTCCAATTTATTTACATTACTAAGATGATAGTGGATTGAACATCCATAGTCTTTGATCATCTCTAACCATGTTCATTGGTGCATATTCATCTCTTTCTGTGTGAATATATATTTGGGACTTTTTTTATCTGTATATATCTCACACTTCTCCACAAATAGGTAATGATGCCATGTTTTCAATAAAAATATCACTATACCTAACTAAAACTCATGTGTTGGGTATTTTTGTTCATGAACATTTTACTTACTTTAAGCATAGGCTATGACCTTTTAATTATTAATTAACACAAATGCGAATCCCTTATTCGAAGCATCACTGAATACCTCAAAAATTTCTCCACTTGTAGTTAGTGTGATCACAAGGGTAGTCATAGGCCTCCTTTTAAGCTCTTTGAAGCTATCTTAACATTCATAATTCTAATAAAACATGACTCCCTTCTGATTTATCTTGGTTAAGGGGTTTTAAAATCATGATAAATTTCTCAAAAACCATATCTAGTAGCCTTATAATCCAAGGAAACTATGAATATCTATCATAGATGTTGGAATCAACCATCCTTAAATTACTCTTATCTTTTAAGGGTCCATATATATCCCATTTAATGTGATGATATATCCCATGAATGAGACTTCCTTCAACCATAACTCACATTTTTTGTAATTTTGATAAATCTTATCCTTTCACAATGTCTTTAGCACAATTATTAGATGCTTCTCATGGCCCTCCTTGGTTTTGGAGTATATTAGAATATAATCCATAATTAATAAAAAAAATTGTTGAGGTAATATCGAAAGACTCTATTTTTAGGTCCATGAATAATTTTGGATAATTAGTGAGTCTTAATGGATTTACATTGAACTCATAGTGCTCGTACCTTGTAAAAAAAATTCTTGAATATATCCTCATTATTCACCCTAACTTGGTAGTATCCGAACCATATATCCACCTTGTAGAAGTATTTTTCTTTACATAGATGATCAAACAAGTCATCAATATGTGGAATAGGATACCTGTTCTTTATTACGATCATGTTGATCTCATGATAATTAATGAAATGGTACATTGACCAATCCTTCTTGATGAAGAAAAATTGTTCACCCCATTGTGAAGCACCAAAGTGTATGAATCCTTTATCCAGATTCTACCATATTTTCTTCTTCATCTCCTCAAGTTCTAAAATATCCATTCCATATGGAGTCTTAGATAATGGTAGTTCCCCATGAATAAGATCGATTGAAAACTCAACCTCTTGGATAAGAGGAAGACAATGAAATTCTTCGAGAAACACATCAGTTTATTCCCCCACAATGGACATGTCTTCAATGATGATTATTTTACTAGACTGAATTATTTATGAAATATATGCTTACCACTACTGGAAAAAATACATATACCCACGGTTCAAAACCGTGGGTATAGCCCCCAAAACCGTGGGTATAGGCTATACCCACGGTTTTGGGAACCGTGGGCTGGAATGGCGTCGGTATAGGGGTCTCAGCCTATACCCACGGTTTTGGAGAACCGTGGGTATAGAGGGGTCAAAGTGTGACACACCCTTGTTCCAGCGTGGCACACAACAGACCCCACGGTTTTTCAAACCGTGGGGTAATTGAATTCCAAAAAATGTGCTGGAAGGGAATCGATCCCGCAACCGCACAGCACCCAAATCCCGCGCCGCACTGAGTGACCAACTGATCTAACGCCGCTATTGATATATAATGATAATTTTATTTTAATATGTTAATATATTAGTTATAATCAAAAATAAAAGACCAGCGGGTTTCGATCCCGCGCCTCCCGTTCGCTGCCCAGTCACAGCGACCAACCGAGGCAACAATCCAATTGTTATATAATTATACTTTTTTATTCTTATATTAATATATCTGCAATAATCAAAATATATAACCCGCCGTTTTTCGAACCCGTGACCTATGCTGAGACATGTGAGGGACTGACCAACTAACCTAAACAAATTATATGATTTAATATTTCGTATCTATAAATTTATATTATTTAAGATCGTCTTTTCATAAATAAAAAATTCCGTCCCGCGGAATTTTTTGTTCCCGCCATAACGCGGGAACTCTATACCCACGGTTTTGAAAAACCGTGGGTATAGGTCTTTGAAAAATATACCACCTATACCCACGGTTTTCAAAAACCGTGGGTATAGGTCTTCCAAACAACACCTATACCCACGGTTCTCCAAAACCGTGGGTATAGGTCTCGATACTATCCCTATACCCACGGTTTCCCAAACCGTGGGTATAGGGGGGGCCTATACCCACGGTTTTACACAAAACCGTGGGTATAGACCCATTTTCCAGTAGTGTACTCATGGAGAAGTAATATCCATTCATGAGATGATGGTGCTAAAGAATATTAATCCTCATTATTTCCCTTATACAAAATCATAGGGCGATTCATAACACAGAGAGTTATTTCCATGTCGCCAATCCATGACCAGAATCGCATAAAATTAAGAAAAAGGGTGTTTTATAAGCTTCTATAAAAATTTCCTCACAAAATTTTTGATAGGAGATGAGTTATATACTTTAAATGAAATAATTTCGCCATTTTCCATTTTTATCGATAGATTTAATTCTATTTTCTTTGGTGGTGTTTGAATAGTTCTAATAAAATTTCACGATATTTAGGAATGAATAGAACCAAAATCAAAAAGTATGTTCACTATCCTTGAATTAATAACTAGTCTTCAAATAAAAAATTCATTTTTGGGATACCCCTCAGTGGTTGTGATCTAAAAAGATCTCCCTTACTACCTCAGAGATGGTTGGTTGTCTCTAAAAGACCATGGCTTAGTGCATTGGGTTTCAAAGTTCCATGGTTCCTTGTAGTTCAAGTAATGAACAATGTGATGAGGGTTGAATAGATAATTCCTTTCCTATTTAAAATTATCTGGTTTCTCTGATCGACAATCACTAGTTATCTATCCTTCCTTCCCACTCCAAAAGAATTTCCTCATCCCCCTTAGGAATTTTTTAGGGTCCATCTTTATGCACCTTTTACAAGTGGGATTTGATTTTTTTGGAACTATTAGAATTATATATAGGACTTCTATAATTTAATTCCACTTTATTATTCTTACCCTCATGACCCATTGATATTTTTAGATCTCTATTTTGAATTTGAGGGCACATTTGGAAAATTTCCTCATAGATATCAATGTCAGAGATCAATATGGCTTTTTTTGGACTAGGTTTTAGCCCACAAAAGAAGCAGTCAACCTTGAATTCAAGGGTAACAAAAAATATAGAGGCATATCATGAAAGTATTGTAAAGTTTTACTCATATTACTAGATTGATTCAACTAATTTTTTCTTTAGATCAAGAAAATTACTTTCCATTTTAAGTTGGAGGGTGTGAGGAAAATATTTATCGATAGAAGGTTACCAAAATTCCATCCACCCCATTTCTTCACTAACTCCCTCAGGAATTGTATTCCTGATCAGTTTCAATCATTGATCAACTTATAAGTCCATATGATAAATAGACAATATATCCTTCTCTTTTTTAGAACATTTAAGGATTTAGAATATATTCTCAATGCATTTGATCTGTTGTTCTTTGATTAAGGGATCAGATGATCCACTAAAATTCAGAGGCCTTTGTCGCATAAAGGGTCAAACTAAATATTGTGCCTTTTTAGGGGGAATTAGTAGATCCTCATAATCTAGATTTGTATTCCGAACCTGATTCATTTGATATAGTATCATCACAAAGTTCGAGATTCCTACTCCCATCGGGTTGGGAATCTCATTGGGGGAAGGTATCACATCACCCATTATAATGATTTTTTACATGATTTCTCCTATATACATCCATTGGTTAGATTAAAGGGAAAATTATGGATGTGTATTTTTAAAATATTTAATACATAAAAGGATTCCAATGAAATTAAAGAGATAACTTCTAAATTATACGTCTTTCCTTAAATTATGAATTTCTAGGATTCAATCTTCATTATCCGTGATATATTTCCTAACATATATTTTTATAGGAATTTTTTGTTCCATTAATATTTATTATTAATGATTTTATGAAACTAGTACTTACCCGTGCATTCGCACGAAAATGCGTTCAATTCTTACTTTCTAGAAGACAAAACTATACTTCAATATTAATAAAGAACATCAATACAGTATTTAATGAAAAAAATAGTGAAACTTAATATTTAACTGTAATTGGAGAAAATATATAGAATTGAAAACATAAGAAAAGAAGAAAAAGAAACCAGGTTACACGTTTCACTTTCAAATGAATCCCAAGAGATTCAATTTAGGGATTCTTACCTTTAGGCATGAAAACACTCATGAAATACCATAAATGAACCCAGATAGAAAGAACTACATTTAGTCATTAAACCAAACACAATCAAACCTAAAAACATACATGAGATAAAAATGTATCCAGGATCACAGTATTACATAGTTAAAAATCACAAAAAGGAAAAGGAAATAACGGCTTTATAAGAAGCGGTTCTTCAAATAGTACTCTGTCTTGCATATGATCATAGATATAAATCAAAGGAATACACATTTATTTGTAATGTTGGGAAATAATATATAAGAAGTAATAAACTTCTTGGTGATCAGAATTGGTCCTAGTGAGACACTCCTTGGCAACTGGAATAATTTCATGTCCATCCTAAATCAATGTTGAAAAGAGTTAATTTGATCATAAATGCAAAATAAATTAACATGATAATGAGAGAAAAAACACATGTTTAAGGCAGTATTAAAGTCCATATTAATGAAATTAAAAATTGGATCATTATTCATTCAATATAATACATTGAGAAACTTCACCAAGAAAATGTGAAAATGATCCTAAAAACAAAATCACGGTAAGTAGAAAAATAGAATTTTCAAAGTAAAAGCTATGAAAAATATTTCAGTGTTGATTATCCCCAATTTCCCCCTAGAATTTTGTTAATAGGACTCATGCTTCCATCTACAAGATTATTTAGTTGGCTTCCCTCTTTAAAAAATGAATTTTCAAAATAAGTACTTCTTCTATCAAGGCCACCAAAAAAGAGAAAATGAATTCCAACTTTAGCTATATATATAATATTCATGAAACAGTACAACCAATTACGAGACAAATAGAAACATCTTAAACAAAACTCAGAAAAAAATAGTAGAATGTCCAGATCATTGCAGTTTTCTATAAAAAACTATTGTATGTAAAAAAAATATGACAGTAATTGTGCATAAAACTGTTGTATGTAAAAAAATATTGGGTGTAATGAAGTAATCAAAAGATCCTAATGACTACATACGCAGGAGCTTACTGTTTGACGATGAGCTGCCTACGTTTACCACCCGAAATTGAAGTGAAAACCAAAATCGTTAATAAAATTGCATTTGGAAGAAGCTTCATCAAATAAATAGTATGTACATAACAGTAAATGAGAAAAGTGTCGGGCATAACCATAATTTCTAAACAATACATGTTGCAATAAGGCATAACAATATAGTTTACAGTAAGGAATAAGAAATTCTGGAACAAAACAGATGTTGGAACATTACATATTGTGGAATTAACCTGTTTGTTCAGCAGTATGAAGTTGAAGTGACTTATCTGCAACATTCAACTTAAAGTTATTTGTTAGTGATGAATATTTAGTAATAGCATGAATAGAGTAAAAGAGTTGAATGTTGAAGGAAATAGTCAATATGTTCAGTTACATTTACCTGTATTGAAAGAGGTGTTGCTGTACTGGAACACTGAAAAATAGGGCCTGAAAAAACAAACATGTCAATAGAAAGTAACTGGTTTATAAATAAATTCTTGACTAAAAAGTGAAAAACATTTCTAACATAAGACAGTGATTATAAAAATAAAAACAACAACTGTGAAAATGAGTGAAATAAATACGATAAGATGAGAAAACCTACAGAACTTAAACTGATGAAAATCAGTCCAGTGATACATAATGCACCTCACGGGCCAATGATACCTAATGCACCTCACGTGCCAAAAGTGCAGACAATAATTAATGCAATGATAGAATCAGATCACAAACATGGACATCTTTATTCTCATTTTTCTGACAGTTAATCAGCTAACATGGCCTACAAATTAAAAGTTGAAGATAAAATTGGTCCCAAATAAATGGTACCTCACGCAAGACAGTCAGAGTTTTGAAAAACCAGTCACACTCCATCAAAGTACACATAGTAATATACTCCTTGCCGAACTGGAACCAATAACATCAGCTTCAAGGGGAGAAACAGAGAAAATGTAAAGGAAAAATCTGAAAAGACCACTTGTTAACAGCACTGTGTAATGTATGTATTTATAGAAATATAGGGCTATATTTATATAAATATGTTTCAAACATGAAAATTACAAAATTTCTGTCCATACAGCACTGTATAAGTAATATATACTACCAGGACACATACAACCGGCTATGTGTACTGTATTCATTTGTGTAAGTTCAATAATTATAAAACTTCACAGTGTATATAGCACTATGTACTGTAAGCAGTGATAGAAATTCATAAAAATCATTTATATAAATCTGTTGCAAACATGAGAAATATAAAAGGTTACTGTGTACAGTATATATGTAATCATTGTTGAGATGAAAACAATTCGAGGAGCACATATTTACATAGGAAATATTCACCATAAGGAAAAAGAAATCAAGGTACTATAATATTAAGTACCAGCAGTCCTATTTTTTTCCTACAAATGAAAACTGGAAGTGCGATTACAGTTTTACGATGCACGACTGACGTTCATAGCACCACCATAAATTGAAGTAGAAGCCAATATGTTAATAGAAACCTAGGAACCTGGACCATATCAAATTGAAGTAACAGGAAACCTATTAGATGAAGAGATTCCACCAGCGTTTGATGATCAAAGATAAATAAATTAAAAAATTGATAAAATACAAGGTTCAATTAGACAAATATCATGAAAATAGAAACCGGGTTACAAGTATCACAATCAAATGAATCCCAACAGATTCAATTTAGGGAAGCTTAACATTAGGCCTGCAAACAGCCATGAAAAACCATAAATGAACCCATATAGAAATAAATACAATGAGTCATGAATCTGAACATAATAAAATCTCAAATATTGACTTCAAACAATGAGCAATATCATATGTAATAATTTGTACCAGAATAGTTGAATATGATCATAACATGCAGTCAACTGTCATGTCAATACTTCCACATGCTGGCAGATTCTAGTGTTGTCCTTCCATAGGGGTTGAATATGTACATAATTAAAACACCCATGAAATACCATATTTTGCTCGTAAAATTATTCATTGATCTAATAAAACACATGAACACTGTTTGAACATAAAACATGATACAATACCCCAAAATAATGCATGATTCACATGCTAAAACAGTGTTAGTCACAGTAAAATGATGATCACTCTTAAAAACTGATCTATTTATTAATCCAATGTACTTTAAACTAAGGAATTCTAAACACTACTGTGTAATTTAAGTATCGAAAACCCCCATCCTTGAATGTTGTTTGGTCCATAATATTTGTGTGCAAAACCAGAAGGTCAGAAGGTTTTATAAGACAATATAAATATAACCAAAGGATAATAAATAATACTGATTTATCAAAGTGAAACAACCATATGTAAACTAAATTTTAATAGTGGTCATAATATTCATGTAGAAAAATGTATGCACTGTCTCCAAAAATATTTGTTAATGGTACCTCAATGCAAAATCCCTATGAAAAATATGCCAAACGACAAGGTATTCAAATGATTTAGTATTCAGAAAACATGTTTTGACCTTAGAAGAATACGATGGAAGGCACCCTGAAAAATAAACCATAATTAATTTTTACTATCATCCAAACAACAATTTAAAACATTAATAGGGAAACATATCCATAAAGATCCTTGAAAACAGATACGATAATGTATATAGAGTACATAACAGTCATGTATCCAAAAAAATACCACAATGTAGTTTTTTAACTTAATATGCTGAACAGAAAGTTCATTGAAGAGGATTTAGGGAGAAGTTGTCTTTGGCATTGGTAGACATCCATATGAAGAGGAAAATACACACTGCAATGCAGACACCTAATTAGTCACCAAAGACAAACATCAAACTTTACAATATAATTAATTAAAGATAGATGGAAATGAAACAAAAGTAATAAAAAATTGACATTCTGCATATCTTAAGAATGAAGAAAACCTTATTCATATAGCAGACAACATGGTACATGAAACAACAATGCTAATGAATGACACTAACTAAACATAAGTAAAGCAATTATATTGTACAGAATACAGTAGTTATTGCACTTTTGAGATATTAAAAATAAAAAAACTAACAAGGAACACTGACTGACAAAAGGTTTACAAACAAAACGTTAATACACTTTAGAGACTTTGCATGAATTTTGTATGGAGTAAAATTTGTAATCTCATTTTCAAAAAATTAGATAGAGTTAGTTTTAAAAATTACGTTTTGTTATGCATAGATACATTTAGTCTATTTTTTCTGTTTTTTTGTTTCCCAGTTGCACTATTTGGAGATAATGTTCATTGGCAAAAGATGATGTAGGTTTTGGGTCTGGAGATAGGGACCCTTCCATAGCAGCTTCAGCATCGAAGTCAGTCATCAATTTTGTCTATATGATAGTTAAATTGTAATGAATGAGAAGAAGCCAATACGTATTAGTAATACCAATGTAACTTGAAATTAATTTTGAACAGATGGAAAGTCACCAACATTAGAGTGTTATAAAGATTATAGGCAATGGGAAAAAAATATGAAGAAAGATACTGAACTATATTGAAGATGTACACCATCAGTGTTACAGAGTTAGAATTTTGAAAATTTATACCTGGGTTAAAGAGAAAGAAGTAGTACTTATATCAATAGCATCACATATGTTCAAGATGAGTCCTGAAGAAGAATCTCTTTGATGTTCCTAATAAAGATGGTTAAAAGAGGTTAGAACATTTCAAGTATGTGATGTATGTTTTCATAAAAAATTGAATTGTAAAAAATTAACTATATAAACATTGTTTTTATGTAATATTCAGCATGCTGCCATGAAATTGGTGTAGAACTTGGAGACAGCGTACCTGGTTGTGTACAAAACTCTGATTATAGTTCATGATTAAATCTTCATTATCACTAAAAAAGAGCACCGTGTACGTGTTCTGTTCAGAACTGCGTTTTCGATTTTGAATGTTGTACTCTGTCACATCAAGTGAGAGCAAAAATTTCTTTGATTTGAAAACATTTAGCTCAGGGGGGAAACCAAACTCATCATGGTCCTGTGTTATAATAAAATGGGAAAGTGAGTTAAATAACATTATTTACATGAAAAAATTACAGAAATCTGAATAAGCTTACTTGTATCATATCATCTCTCAACTGTGTAACTGATTTGTTTATAAACTGCATGACTTTCTTATCAAAGCGAACAACAGATAGCGAGTCTATGTCATCTTTTATCAGCAGTTTTACTCTAAACCTGATATATTTATATATGTGTACTGTATTTACAACTTCTGTAGCATAAGAACCACAGTAATGAATAAATAGTTCGGAAAGAAGGTAGAAAAAAATGAATACCATGGAGTAGTGAAGGATGGTGTTTTCTTACAACTTTGGCACCAAAATTTTCCATCAGATACTTGTATTTTTTTTGTGCATGAGTTTCACGATTCAAAATAACAGTGTTGAGTGCTTTGAAGTTTTACTATTGTTGCATCAATCAGACACCTTGTCAGCTATGAAATAATTAATAATATGAATACAGTTATCAAAGAAGATATTACATGTAGTGCATGATAGTTGACATATTAAAATAATCAGTAATGGATACTATACTGACCTGCAGCAGAAGTTTAACATCAGAAACGCATTTTTTGTTATTCCAATAAGGAATCGTTTTAATGCAATTGTTTGATCTTGTTGATGGAAGACTTTGAAAGAGGGAATGACTTATGAATCTAGTTCTGATTAATTAAGTAAAACAATTATTATGGAACATAAATAATGTTAATTGTATACATATGGAACTTATTTGAAGGTAGAGTAAGTTCACAAATAATGGCAGTTGATAGTTTACCTACTCCTAAACTCATGGACTACTGGGATGTCAAGGTTGAGTAGTATTTTCGAAGCATTAATTTAAGTGGTGATAATAACAGATGCTGGGACATGTAGAACAAAATGTGAAGGAAATGAAGATTTCATAGTAATAAAAATACAGTTCATTAAGATAAACATGTAAAGAATTTTTTTAACACATAGATAGATTTCTTACATGTCAACCTATAACGACCCACACTTTACATACATTGTTAATACTTCAAAATTGAAGCACTCTTATTACAACATATGACAAAACCACAAAGGACCGTATAGGTATAGTGTCTTTAGAAACTGGGGAAACATAAACAACTGGTTCATAAATCTTCTACAATGTCTCCCATTTATTTCATCATATCTAGGGTCCCTTTTAGCATATTCTACTTAATATCCATCTTCCTGACCTGGGGAAAAGAAAACATAAAAGGGTGAGCTCAAATGCTCAGCAAGGGCAAATAAAGGAAATAAAAATCATATCATATCTTTATGAAAATCAAAACCTGCAAAAGAGATCATAATATCTTAACATGGAATAAATCATAGAAGTGAAAATGAGATCCCCATAATCATAACATAAAACTTGAATCTTTGTGGCATGCACACATAATCATGGAAAATCATTTCTTGTTAGTCATGACTCATTGCCAAGACTATCTTAGTGGACAAAGTCCCTTTCTGAACCGAGTTCACTCCTCGTTTCAGTCCTGTATCACTGAACCGAAATAACCTTCCGTTCCAGCCATGTCTATCTCATGAGATATAAAATCATTACCCAATGCATTGGAGGGAGATATAGGTCCCACCCATCTTATAATGAATCCTTTCTTATGTGTGCCACATAATCATAAAACATGCATCATCGCATAACACATGTAACAAAAATGGGATTCTTGAAACATCATGACATCATAAATCAATTCATATATGATAAAGGAATTCATAAACATAATTCCATCACAACATAGTCAAACCAATGTAAAAATATGGATAGAAACAGAACCCTTTATTATCTTAGATGGAAAATAATTTTGATAAAACACTTGAATTGAATTCTTGAGGAAAATATCCTTTCTTCTTCAAAAACATTTTTCCTTTCATAACATGTCATACAACTTTAAAATAAAAGAAGTTGATTAAAAATAAACTTGAAAACTTGTAAAGGAAGCTTCTTTGAAGTAATGTTTTAAAAATCCATTCATGCCGTATAAGTTAAAAAAACATTCTTCGTACTTTTGTCGGAAAAGTCAAAAAGTACCTCGTACGGAAAAACGACAAAAGATTCCTTTCATATTCTTTACTAAAAACTCACCTAAGGGTAAAATTGGATTTAAACTATTTCAAGTGGATGGAAACAATATTACATATTGAGGGAACATGGATGTGGATGATAAAATACACCCCAGTAAATACTTACGAATAAACAATCTCGGATAAAAATGAGATTGTGATATTTCCCTTACCTTAGGTCCGATTTGCTTTGTTCGTGTCCGAAGCTCCTGTATAATGGTTTAAATAATGTTATTGACTTATTCCAGAATCATACATATTGATATGAGATCATATATGGTCATATTATTAGCTTCTTGTTAGTAATATTTCATTGTTACTTGTTACTCGGGTCTTTATAACTTTTTGTTCTTATGCGTGTTTTGTCGAATAAATTCTTATTCTTATCTTTAGGTTATAGATAATTCATTTCCAGAATGGTATTAGTGTATTATATACCATATTCATTCATTCAATTCATTTATACAATCATTATGAAATGAATATCATGTAGAACGAGTCGCATCACATCGTGGAGACGGTATTCCGTACGTACGCACGAGTGATGATATCGTTCCTATGATCGTGGAATTGTATTGGAGTATATATATATATTATTTCAGTATCAATATTACTTTATAATAATCATATATAGTTACTCATTACACCATTATACCCATCCTTGTAAGGTGATGGTGGAAAATAGATTACACCACGGCGTGGAGACGGTATTCCGTACGTACGCACGCGCGGTGATTTCATTTTTCCGTAGGATGGATAGAAGGTGAATTAGGGTTGTTTCATATTTATAATAACATATCAGTATGTAAGTAATACTGATGTTATTACTTTATCATGAAACAACTAAAGAAGAAGAAGTTGAAGAAGAAAGAAATTGAAAAGATCGGTAATGGATATTACCTCTTCTTTGGAACGCCTTTTTGAATCCTCCACTTAAGGAACTAAGATTGGTCTTTGGAGAAGACCAGGACCTCTAGGATTATTCTAGGGAAGTGGAGAAGGGAAAATGGCAGGGGTTGGCCGAGATTGAGTGCTCAAATTGGTGTGAGGAGGAGGGGGAGGAGGTGCCCTTTTATAAGGGAGGAGAGGGGCACCTTAGGAATATCTCAAAATATTATTTTATATTAAAGTCAAAATCGGTTTATAATGGTTCCAAAGGGTCTTATTTCGAAGCTAAAGTGGGGATGGGTCGAAATCCTATCAAACAATAGAATTTAGACAAGTTTAGGATATTATGTTAACCTTATCAATTAAATTTAACTCTAAGTTAAATAATTTAACTTTTACCATGTATTTTTGTTTTCTTTCACTATATGGTTAATACACTTACTATAACATGCCAAACGAACCCCAAATTGTTTATTATTAATATATATATCCTTATCTAAGTCATTTGGCCGAACCGTAGATTTTTAGGAATAAAATAACAATTAATAATATAATATTTGATTTAAAAACTATTTTGTGTCAATTTTGACACTATTTGATATATGATTTTTGTCAAAGTCATAACAGAATTATATGTTCGAACCAAGTTGATTAAATCAATACTAATATATCATAGTAACCTATAAAATTAGTGGAATTCATAAAAAGTCTCAAATTACATTTATTTTGGTATTTATATTATCAATTTTGTCAATATTTCATTAATAAGATAATTACTGCATCATCTTTGTGTCATAAATAAATTAAATTATTTGATGTCTAAAAATTACAAATAAAATACCATCATGTAGGAAATCTTTTTATCTTTCTAATGAATATTTACAATCGAATTTATCTTATGTATAACCCTATATTAAAAATTATTTACTTATTAAACTTTGATTTTAACTATTTTAACCCTTCTTTAAATAAATTAATAATAAATGTCCTAATCTAATCCAAGTGGGCCTAAATGGTCATATTTTATTCCTAAGTTTGTTTTTGGTCGAATTACACTTGTCCAATAGAATTAGGACATGTTTTAGGGTAATATTAATATCATATTTACCCTTAGTTACCCTATTTACTATTAACCGCGGTAAAAATAGTAAAAAGTTACTATTCACCAAAAAATTATTTTCATCTCATTGAACCACATTTTAGTCCTTGATATTAACCGTGTCTCTCGGATTTTTGAAATTCCATTCACAGAAGCGGTAAAATTAAGTTTTATGCAAAATTCAGTTTTTAACCTACCACTTAGTGGTTTCACTATTCATCAAAAATTGAAAGTTTTCAGAAAAATACCAAAATTTCACCCTAGGCTAATTTCGATATTCTGAGTCCAAAAATGAAGTCCATTTTGAAAAATAAAATTTATAAAATTTCAAAAAGTGGTTATTACTATTCATAACGGCTAGTTTTAATAGCATATTGTTGTTTAGTGAAACTCGGTATTGCGTACGACGCAAGCTATCGAGGAAGGTCGCGATTGCGTGTAAAGCAAGCCAAGAAAGTGTTGTGTAGAAAAAGATTCCTTTGATGATTTATATAACATAAAAGTCTCGGGTGTTACATTCTACCCCCCTTAAAAAGAATTTCGCCCTCGAAATTCGTCACTTTGCAACAAACAAATGAGGATACTTCTCCCTCATCATATCCTCAAGCTCCCATGTAGCTTCTTCAAGTTGGTGGTTTCTCCATAAAACTTTCACCAAGCGAGTGGTCTTGTTTCGTAGGACTTTTTCGCTACGATCCAGAATCTCTATCGGCTGTTCTTCATAAGAAAGATCTTGCTCCAGCGGTACAACTTCTGAGCTGAGTACATGTGAAGGATCTGGTATGTACTTTCTCAGGAGAGATACATGGAACACATCGTGAACTTGAGAGAGATTCGGTGGAAGCGCCAATCGGTAAGCTACCTTCCCAACACGATCCAGTATTTCAAAAGGACCGATATATCTAGGGCTCAAGTTCCCCTTCTTTCCAAATCTCATAACCCTCTTCCAGGGAGATATTCGTAAGAACACTTTATCACCCACTTCAAACTCTAGGTCTTTTCTTCGGTTGTCGGCATAACTTTTCTGTCGACTCTGAGCTGCTCTTATGTGTTGTTGAATAGATCTGACCTTTTCTGCCATTTCATCAACGAGATCAGGTCCTAATAGATTTCTTTCCCCAACTTCATCCCAGCAAGTTGGAGTCCTGCATTTCTTTCCATAGAGAGCTTCATAAGGAGCCATCTGAATACTGGAGTGAAAGCTATTATTATAAGAAAATTCCACCAAAGGTAGGTGTTGATCCCAACCTCCTTTGAAATCCATAGAGCAAGCTCTCAACATATCTTCTAGGGTTTGAATTGTTCTCTCAGACTGACCGTCTGTCTGGGGATGATAAGCAGTGCTGAAACTCAACTCTGTATCCAGAGTATGCTGAAGACTTCGCCAGAACTTCGAGGTAAATCTCGGATCCCGATCAGATATAATAGAAAGTGGTACTCCATGCAATCTTACCACTTCCTTTACATATATCCTGGCAAGCTGATCTAGAGAGAAATCCTCTCTAATAGAAATGAAGTGTGCAGACTTTGTAAGACGATCAACTATGACCCAGATAGCATTATTGCCTTTGGATGTTTTAGGAAGTCCTGTGACAAAGTCCATAGTGATGTTTTCCCATTTCCATTCGGGTATGGGTAATGGTTGTAACATCCCCTTAGACTTCTGTCTCTCAGCTTTAACTTGTTGACAAACCAAGCATCGAGAGACATATTCAGCAACATCTCTTTTCATGCCATCCCACCAGAAGTACTCTTTCAGGTCCCTATACATCTTCGTGCTTCCAGGATGAATAGAGAATGAAGAACTATGAGCCTCATCCAGCAGCTCTTTCTTTAATTCGGGGATGGGAGGAACACAAACCCGATTCCTGAACTTTATTATCCCATCACAATCAAGGTTGAATTCAGGAACATTTCTCACCTTCTTTTGTAACTCGACATCTTCTTTCTGTGCCTCTTTAATCTTCACATGTATAGATGGTTGAACATTCATTTGAGAAAGATAAGATTTTTCCCCTTCCATTATAATTCCAAGATCCATCCTTTGTAAATCCATAAATATTGGATCTTTTGTGATCCTCATCATGGATAAACTAGCATGGTCTTGTCGACTTAATGCATCTGCCACCTTGTTTTCTTTCCCAGGGTGGTAATGGATTGAGCAGTCATAATCCTTAATCAGCTCCAACCATCTTCTTTGGCGCATATTCAACTCCTTTTGTGTGAAAATATACTTTAAACTTTTATGATCAGTATAAATATCACACCTTTCACCATAAAGGTAATGCCTCCAAATCTTTAATGCAAAGATTACCGCAGCCAACTCCAAATCATGTGTTGGGTAATTTTGCTCATGGATTTTCAACTGTCGTGAGGCATAAGCTATCACCATATCATTTTGCATAAGAACACACCCCAATCCCTTCTTGGATGCATCACTGTAGATCACAAACCTTTCTCCACTATAAGGCAGTGTGAGCACAGGTGCACTGGATAACCTTCTTTTCAACTCCTTGAAATTCTCTTCACATTCCTCTGTCCAGACAAACTTAACTCCTTTCCGAGTCAACTTGGTGATTGGATTAGATAACCGTGAAAAATCTTTTACAAAACGTCGATAATATCCAGCCAAACCAAGAAAACTTCGGATCTCAGTTACTGTTGTTGGTCTTGACCATCTTTCGATAACCTCTGTTTTTGCTGGATCCACAGATATCCCCTCTTTTGAGATTATATGACCCAAAAATGCAACTTTTTGAAGCCAAAATTCACACTTGGTAAATTTGGCATAAAGCTTCTCTTTTCTCAGGGTATTCAATATAATTCTCAAGTGATCTTCATGCTCTTCCTTGCTCTTTGAATAGACAAGAATATCGTCTATAAAGACTACCACAAATTGATCAAGATAGTCTCTAAAGACTCTATTCATTAGATCCATGAAGATAGCAGGGGTATTAGTAAGACCAAATGGCATCACTATAAATTCATAGTGTCCATACCTTGTACGGAAATCCGTCTTTGGTATATCCTCCCTTTTGACCCTTAATTGATGATACCCTGAACGAAGATCAATCTTGGAAAAGTATTGAGCTCCGCGTAGTTGGTCAAATAAGTCATCAATGCATGGGAGAGGATATTTGTTCTTGATAGTGATCTTGTTAAGTTCTCGATAATCAATGCAGAGTCTCATTGATCCATCTTTCTTCTTAACAAATAGAACAGGTGCTCCCCAAGGTGACGCACTAGGGCGTATGAATCCCTTATCAAGATTCTCTTGGAGTTGCTTCTTCAATTCCTGCAACTCAATTGGGGCCATTCTATAAGGTGTCTTTGAAATAGGCAAAGCACCCGGTACGAGTTCTATTGAAAACTCAACTTCACGATTTGGTGGAAGACCCGGCAATTCCTCCGGAAAGACATCATCAAACTCCTGTACAATGGGCATATTCTTAATCGTGAGTTTCTCACCAACCATTTGAGATAAATAACCTTCATTTAGTGGAATCAATACCCATAAGATGGAAGAAATTTCCACTGGAAGGTTATGTTCATCCTTGCATTGATAGACGATCGTAGGTTGATCTGGAATATGAAATGTGACTTCCCTTCTTTGGCAATTGATATGAGCTCCATGTAGAGAAAGCCAATCCATGCCAAGAATCACATCAAATTCCACTAAAGGAAGGATCACAAGATTTGCAGGAAGCACTTTCCCACAAACTTCGATCGGAGAAGAATTATAAACTTCTGATGCGATTGATGTGCCATTAGGTGTTGTCACAGCTAACTCAACATCTAATTGTTGAGGTAATACGATGATACCCTTAGAAAATTTTTCAGAAATAAAAGAGTGGGTGGATCCAGAATCAAATAAAACATTTGCTACTTTAGAGTGGATGGTAAGTGTACCTTTCACCACATCGTTATCGTACTCCACATCGCTGATAGAAATTGCATGTGACTTTCCTTTGTCTTTATCCTTAAGAGTTTGTTGACGTCGACCATCATCATCAACCCTTGGATTTGGGCATTGATTGGCATAATGCCCCATCTCCTTGCACTTGAAACATTGAAGTGTAGCAGGTTCATTCTGTGTATCCCTTCCTTAGTTTGCATCATTAGACATCTTCTTCCCATTATCACGGAATTCAAATGCCCGATGACCTTCCTTTCCACATTTAAAACATTTACTTGTCCCTTTAAGACAACTCCCTCCATGTTTCTTTCCACACTTTGAGCATAAGGGAAAGTTCATCTTCTTTTCCGTGTGCTCTTTAGATTTTTCTTTGAATTCCATATTCCTCTTCTTATCAAACCCATGTGACTGATGGGTTACTCCAATCTCCATCTCGACTTTGAAAGCACATCGAACGATTTCCTCGTAGCTATTGAAGTCCCTTATGGCTAACGCCCTTCGAAGACTTGGTTTTAAGCCACTAAAGAATCGATTGATCTTACTCTCAGGTTGGATAATAATACCAGAAGCGTACCTTGAAAGTATTGTAAAATTTTCTTCATAGGTACTAACAGATTCATCATCCCTTTGCTTCAGTTCAAGGAACTCTTTCTCCATCTTTGTTCGGAGAATACGAGGGAAGTACTTATTGAAAAATAAGTTCTTGAACTCGTACCATTCCATAGACTCAATTTCATCCCTTTGCCTCATATTCTTAACAAGATTCCACCATTGATCCGCATCTCCTTCCAAACGATACACTGCTAGGATGACTTTATCATGCTCAGAACATTGAAGAACTGAAAATATCTTTTCAGTAGTACTAATCCATTGTTCAGCAACTAATGGATCAGTAGACCCGCTGAAAGATGGTGGACGCTGCCTCATGAAGGATTCAACAGAATGTTGCTCCCTTCTTTGTTCGTTTGGAAATCCTGCATGATTCATAGCTTGAGAAAGTTGTGTGAGCATGGCTACAAGATTTTGCATTCCAGCTCCCATATCGTTTGGTTGCTCAGGGGGACAATCATTGCATTGCCCATCGCATTCCGCATTAACACGGTTCCTTCGGGTTCCAGCCATTGACTAAAACCAAGAAGAATAGTGTGAGCAACACTAATTATAATAGGAAACCACATAATTCAAGAATAAAATTTTCATGCTTAAGGTCTTATCCTAGGTTATTCAAGGCCATTTCTAAAACACTAAGATTTTGTTCTATGCTTAGACTTATCCTTAGGGTTCTTACTAAGGCTTTCACATCCTAGTTTCCAAAGGTTGACTATACCTTTCCTCTGATACCAACTATAACGACCCACACTTTACATACATTGTTAATACTTCAAAATTGAAGCACTCTTATTACAACATATGACAAAACCACAAAGGACCGTATAGGTATAGTGTCTTTAGAAACTGGGGAAACATAAACAACTGGTTCATAAATCTTCTACAGTGTCTCCCATTTATTTCATCATATCTAGGGTCCCTTTTAGCATATTCTACTTAATATCCATCTTCCTGACCTGGGGAAAAGAAAACATAAAAGGGTGAGCTCAAATGCTCAGCAAGGGCAAATAAAGGAAATAAAAATCATATCATATCTTTATGAAAATCAAAACCTGCAAAAGAGATCATAATATCTTAACATGGAATAAATCATAGAAGTGAAAATGAGATCCCCATAATCATAACATAAAACTTGAATCTTTGTGGCATGCACACATAATCATGGAAAATCATTTCTTGTTAGTCATGACTCATTTCCAAGACTATCTTAGTGGACAAAGTCCCTTTCTGAACCGAGTTCACTCCTCGTTTCAGTCCTGTATCACTGAACCGAAATAACCTTCCGTTCCAGCCATGTCTATCTCATGAGATATAAAATCATTACCCAATGCATTGGAGGGAGATATAGGTCCCACCCATCTTATAATGAATCCTTTCTTATGTGTGCCACATAATCATAAAACATGCATCATCGCATAACACATGTAACAAAAATGGGATTCTTGAAACATCATGACATAATAAATCAATTCATATATGATAAAGGAATTCATAAACATAATTCCATCACAACATAGTCAAACCAATGTAAAAATATGGATAGAAACAGAACCCTTTATTATCTTAGATGGAAAATAATTTTGATAAAACACTTGAATTGAATTCTTGAGGAAAATATCCTTTCTTCTTCAAAAACATTTTTCCTTTCATAACATGTCATACAACTTTAAAATAAAAGAAGTTGATTAAAAATAAACTTGAAAACTTTTAAAGGAAGCTTCTTTGAAGTAATGTTTTAAAAATCCATTCATGCCGTATAAGTTAAAAAAAACATTCTTCGTACTTTTGTCGGAAAAGTCAAAAAGTACCTCGTACGAAAAAACGACAAAAGATTCCTTTCATATTCTTTACTAAAAACTCACCTAAGGGTAAAATTGGATTTAAACTATTTCAAGTGGATGGAAACAATATTACATATTGAGGGAACATGGATGTGGATGATAAAATACACCCCAGTAAATACTTACGAATAAACAATCTCGGATAAAAATGAGATTGTGATATTTCCCTTACCTTAGGTCCGATTTGCTTTGTTCGTGTCTGAAGCTCCTGTATAATGGTTTAAATAATGTTATTGACTTATTCCAGAATCATACATATTGATATGAGATCATATATGGTCATATTATTAGCTTCTTGTTAGTAATATTTCATTGTTACTTGTTACTCGGGTCTTTATAACTTTTTGTTCTTATGCGTGTTTTGTCGAATAAATTCTTATTCTTATCTTTAGGTTATAGATAATTCATTTCCAGAATGGTATTAGTGTAGAATATACCATATTCATTCATTCAATTCATTTATACAATCATTATGAAATGAAGATCATGTAGAACGAGTCGCATCACATCGTGGAGACGGTATTCCGTACGTACGCACGAGTGATGATATCGTTCCTATGATCGTGGAATTGTATTGGAGTATATATATATATTATTTCAGTATCAATATTACTTTATAATAATCATATATAGTTACTCATTACACCATTATACCCATCCTTGTAAGGTGATGGTGGAAAATAGATTACACCACGGCGTGGAGACGGTATTCCGTACGTACGCACGCGCGGTGATTTCATTTTTCCGTAGGATGGATAGAAGGTGAATTAGGGTTGTTTCATATTTATAATAACATATCAGTATGTAAGTAATACTGATGTTATTACTTTATCATGAAACAACTAAAGAAGAAGAAGTTGAAGAAGAAAGAAATTGAAAAGATCGGTAATGGATATTACCTCTTCTTTGGAACCACTACTGGAAATCGCACCTATACCCACGGTTTAAAACCGTGGGTATATCCCTTGAAACCGTGGGTATAGGGTATACCCACAGTTTCAGTAACCGCGGGCTGGAGTGCCGTCGCAATAGGCCTATACCCACGGTTTTCAGAGAACCGTGGGTATAGACCCGGAAAATTTTATATTACCCACGGTTCATTGAACCGTAGGTATAGATGTATACTTATGGTTTTATAACCGCAGGTATACTGTTTTGCATCTCCGGATATAGATGTATACCCACGGTTTTATAACCGTGGGTATACTGTTTGCAGGTCCAGAAATTTCCCACGGTTCATTTGAACCGTGGGTATACATGTTTCCAGTGCCAAACATTTCCTACGGTTCATTTGAACTGTGGGTATTGGCAGATCCCCTGCAGCAAAGCAGGCCTGGCTGTACAATTCTGCACCTTAACATTCTGCACCTAAAAACAGAATATAAGATTATAACATGGATGATGAGAAACCTCAGCATGCTATGGTCCGGGCTGTAGACATCAGCCCTGTAAACACAGTACATGGGGATTTTCAGATGAAAGTGCAAACTGCACAGCATGTGGGCTCAACTGTCTATGAATTGGAGGCAGCAGACGCTTGTGCTGAACAGATACAAGGGCGGGCGGATGTTGCTGAAGCAATGCTTATCACGGTTCCCACTAGTAACCGTTTTCTTGAATTGGATGTGGAGACCTCTCATGTAACCCAGCCCTCCCCCCCCCCCCCACTGCCCAGCCCTCCCCCCCCTCCCCCTGCCAGCCCCCCCTGCCCCCTGCTTGCCCCCCTGCCAGCCCCCCCCCCCTTCCCCCTGCCCCTGCCAGCCCCCCCCCCCCCTTCCCCCTGCCCCTGCCAGCCCCCCCCCCCCCTGCCCCCTGCTTGCCCCCCCTGCCAGCCCCCCCCTTCCCCCTACTTGTCCCCCTGCCAGCCCCCCCTGCCAGCCCCCCCCCCTTCCCCCTGCCCCTGCCAGCCCCCCCCCCCTGCCCCCCTGCCAGCCCCCCCCCTTCCCCCTGCTTGTCCCCCTGCCACCCCCCCTTCCCCCTGCTTGTCCCCCTGCCAGCCCCCCCTGCCCCCTGCTTGCCCCCCTGCCATCCCCCCCTTCCCCCTGCCAGCCTCCCCCTGCCCCTGCCAGCCCCCCCCCCCTGCCCCCCTGCCAGCCCCCCCCCCCCCCCCCCCCGCCCCCCTGCCAGCCCCCCCTTCCCCCTGCTTGTCCCCCTGCCAGCCCCCCCTGCCCCCTGCTTGCCCCCTGCCAGCCCCCCCCTTCCCCCTGCCAGCCCCCCCCTTCCCCCTGCCAGCCTCCCCCTGCCCCTGCCAGCCCCCCCCCCTGCCCCCCTGCCAGCCCCCCCCCCCCTTCCCCCTGCTTGTCCCCCTGCCAGCCCCCCCTGCCCCCTGCTTGCCCCCCTGCCACCCCCCCTTCCCCCTGCCAGCCCCCCTGCCCCTGCCAGCCCCCCCCCCCTGCCCACTGCCATCCCCCCCCTGGAAAGACACAAAAAAGGGCTTGGAAGCATGAGAAGAACTCACATGATCCTAAAACTAGAAGGATTCATGTGAAAGGGGTGCCCCAAGGCAAGGTATTCCAGGGACAGTCCAAGCAGCAAGGTGATTTGGAGAAAGAAAAATCAACCTATAGTGAAAAGAAAAATCCTTGGTGGTAAAGCTGTCCAAGGAAAAACAGGTTGTGTTTTGGGTTGTGAAGAAGAGAACAAACCTAAAGAAGGGGAGACACAATCCATGGGGTAAGTGTGCTCACAAAGCATATATTTTAGAGCTGAAAACAGATCTGGTTTAGAGCTAGAAGTTGCATGCAGCAATGGTATCAATTCATGCTAAAAGTGGTATGTCACACACCCTTTGTGCTTTACAGTTTATATACTAACAATTTGGTGTGAGTTTGGTTTAGATCACAAGATTGTTGAGAAAAAGGAAAGGTGAAGCGGCCTTGGAGATCCCTCTTGCACCCCCACTGGACCCCCATGCCCCCCCTGGACAGCCCCCTTGCAACCCCCTGGACAACCCCCTTGAACAGACCCATTGAACACCCCCCCTTCCCCCTGCCAGCCTCCCCCTGCCCCCGAGCCAGCCCCCCCTGCCCCCTGCTTTCCCCCCCTGCCAGCCCCCCCCCCCCTTTCCCCCTGCTTGTCCCCCCTGCCAGCCCCCCCGCCCCCCTGCTTGCCCCCCTGCCAGCCCCCCCCCCTTCCCCCTGCCAGCCTCCCTCTGCCCCTGCCAGCCCCCCCTGCCCCCCCTTCCCCCTGCCAGCCCCCCCTGCCCCCTGCTTGCCCCCCTGCCAGCCCCCCCTGCTTGTCCCCCTGCCAGCCCCCCCCCCCCCTGCTTGCCCCCCCTGCCAGCCCCCCCCTTCCCCTGCCAGCCCCCCCTGCCCCCTGCTTGCCCCCTGCCAGCCCCCCCCCCTTCCCCCTGCTTGTCCCCCCTGCCAGCCCCCCCTGCCCCCCTGCCACCCCCCCCATTCCCCCTGCCAGCCCCCCCTGCCCCTGCCAGCCCCCACCCCCAGCCCCCCCTGCCCCCTGCCAGCCCCCCCAGAAAGACACAAAAAAGGGCTTGGAAGCATGAGAAGAACTCACATGATCCTAAAACTAGAAGGATTCATGTGAAAGGGGTGCCCCAAGGCAAGGTATGTACTGAAAATTCTTGCAGGGACAGTCCAAGCAGCAAGGTGATTTGGAGAAAGAAAAATCAACCTATAGTGAAAAGAAAAATCCTTGGTGGTAAAGCTGTCCAAGGAAAAACAGGTTGTGTTTTGGGTTGTGAAGAAGAGAACAAACCTAAAGAAGGGGAGACAAAATCCATGGGGTAAGTGTGCTCACAAAGCATATATTTTAGAGCTGAAAACAGATCGGGTTTAGAGCTGGAAGTTGCATGCAGCAATGGTATCAGCATCTGGGTGCTTCACTGGGGCAGCCTCAGTATGGGTCTCAGCAGCATGAACCAATGGTTCAACCTTCTCAGATCCAGGAAGAGATCAATCGGCAAATGGAGCTTAATAATATAGGGGGAAGTTGGGCCGGAATAGAAAATGATGATTATGCCCATAGAAGTGATCCATGTAAGGATATTTTAAGCAAGGGAAAGTTTCCTTCAGTTGATAAAGAGGGATTTCAAATTGTCTATTCAAGGAAATCAAGGAAGAAGAAAGACTGCTCTCAATGGAGAACAACGATGGTGACTAGGTATCATAGCTCATCTACCTACAACTTGGAATGGGATGATGATGTCGGGGAGGGGGGTTATGAAAACGAAATGCTTTATTATGAAGGCAGTTTTATCAATGTCTAGCCCCATCTCCTCTCTTATGTCATCTTTTGTTTTTAATAAAATGGATTTAGAGCCTTTCGGCTCGAAGCTTCTTTCTGTTTCGATGGATTTGGGGAGTTTGAACATCTCACATAATCGTTTAATTTAAATGTTAAACGATTACTAATGGGATTGAGCCGTACGCTTCAAATGAGCTGAAACATTTGGGACATTTGTGTAACGTACCATGAATAGGCTGAACATTTTGAGGTTCTCGAAGGCCTATATGAATTGGTTCAATTCCTATGCAAGTGGTTGCACTTGATGGATGAGATCATGTGATCGTTAGAACTCCTCAAAGCCGATTCTCTCTAGCTCTTGTTTCTCTCCCACCTTTAAACAAGGTTCTAATAGACTGTGGTGTTGAGAGAGACCCTACCTAAGCATCGGGTGATTCCCATGAACCTTGGATACCTCAGAAGGAGTCTTTCGGTGACTTCTCGGAGATCTCGATCAAACGCTTGTGAAAACTTCGACAAGCAGGAAGGACTGGTATTGAGAGAGGTCCTACTAAGTGTCGGGTGATTCCATGATTTGTGGATACCTCTGAAGGAGTCTTTCAGCGACTTCTAAGTGATCACAATCAAACACTTGTGAAAAGCTTCGAAAGACTGGATCGAATGGTGTAAGGTACACCATTCTTATTCTTTGTTTAGATTGATTACAAACGTATAGATATATTTCGGCGTGACAGCGGCGTGACCGCGGACACCCCTCCCCCCCGCTGGACACCCCTCCCCCCTGCTGGATGTGGCTGGAGCAGGGCCACATCACGGCGTGACCGCGGCGTGACCGCGGCGTGACCGCGGCGTGACCGCGGCGTGACCGCGGCGTGACCGCGGCGTGACCGCGGCGTGACCGCGGCGTCACCGCGGCGGTGACCGCCGGCGTGACCGCAGCGTGACCGCAGCGTGTTGGCCCGATCCAGCGACATCCGCGGGGCAGCATCTTCCGACCAGGAGCGAAGGGAGCGGGAGGAGGCTGGAATGCGGGTGGAAAGGGGGGGTCCTACTAAGTGTCGGGTGATTCCCATGATTTGTGGATACCTCTGAAGGAGTCTTTCAACGACTTCTAAGTGATCACAATCAAACACTTGTGAAAAGCTTCGAAAGACTGGATCGAATGGTGTAAGGTACACCATTCTTATTCTTTGTTTAGATTGATTACAAACGTATAGATATATTTCGGCGTGACTGCGGCGTGACCGCGGACACCCCTCCCCCCCGCTGGACACCCCTCCCCCCTGCTGGATGTGGCTGGAGCAGGGCCACATCACGGCGTGACCGCGGCGTGACCGCGGCGTGACCGCGGCGTGGCCCGATCCAGCGACATCCGCGGGGGCAGCATCTTCCGACCAGGAGCGAAGGGAGCGGGAGGAGGCTGGAATGCGGGTGAAAGGGGGGTCCTACTAAGTGTCGGGTGATTCCCATGATTTGTAGATACCTCTGAAGGAGTCTTTCAGCGACTTCTAAGTGATCACAATCAAACACTTGTGAAAAGCTTCGAAAGACTGGATCGAATGGTGTAAGGTACACCATTCTTATTCTTTGTTTAGATTGATTAAAAACGTATAGATATATTTCGGCGTGACAGCGGCGTGACCGCGGACACCCCTCCCCCCGCTGGGACACCCCTCCCCCCTGCTGGATGTGGCTAGAGCAGGGCCACATCACGGCGTGACCCCGCGGCGTGACCGCGGCGTGACCGCGGCGTGACCGCGGCGTGACCGCGACGTGACCGCGGCGTGACCGCGGCGTGACCGCGGCGTGACCGCGGCGTGGCCGCGGCGTGGCCGCGGCGTGGCCCGATCCAGCGACATCCGCGGGGCAGCATCTTCCGACCAGGAGCGAAGGGAGCGGGAGGAGGCTGGAATGCGGGTGAAAGGGGGGTCCTACTAAGTGTCGGGTGATTCCATGATTTGTGGATACCTCTGAAGGAGTCTTTCAGCGACTTCTAAGTGATCACAATCAAACACTTGTGAAAAGCTTCGAAATACTGGATCGAATGGTGTAAGGTACACCATTCTTATTCTTTGTTTAGATTGATTACAAACGTATAGATATATTTCGGCGTGACTGCGGCGTGACCGCGGACACCCCTCCCCCCCGCTGGACACCCCTCCCCCCTGCTGGATGTGGCTGGAGCAGGGCCACATCACGACGTGACCGCGGCGTGACCGCGGCGTGACCGCGGCGTGACCGCGGCGTGACCGCGGCGTGACCGCGGCGTGACCGCGGCGTGACCGCAGCGTGTTGGCCCGATCCAGCGACATCTGCGGGGCAGCATCTTCCGACCAGGAGCGAAGGGAGCGGGAGGAGGCTGGAATGCGGGTGAAAGGGGGGTCCTACTAAGTGTCGGGTGATTCCCATGATTTGTGGATACCTCTGAAGGAGTCTTTCAGCGACTTCTAAGTGATCACAATCAAACACTTGTGAAAAGCTTCGAAAGACTGGATCGAATGGTGTAAGGTACACCATTCTTATTCTTTGTTTAGATTGATTACAAACGTATAGATATATTTCGGCGTGACTGCGGCGTGACCGCGGACACCCCTCCCCCCGCTGGACACCCCTCCCCCCTGCTGGATGTGGCTGGAGCAGGGCCACATCACGGCGTGACCGCGGCGTGACCGCGGCGTGACCGCGGCGTGACCGCGGCGTGACCGCGGCGTGACCGCGGCGTGACCGCCGCGTGACCGCCGCGTGTTGGCCCGATCCAGCGACATCCGCGGGGCAGCATCTTCCGACCAGGAGCGAAGGGAGCGGACTGAAAACAAACATGTCGTATTTGAAACATGGAGTTCAAATAAAAATGAATAATCTGGCATTTATATAATACATTCCATGATGGTGTGTATGTACAGTATGCAAACAGAAAACTGTAATGATAGGAGGCAACAAACATGTCGTATTTGTGCAGTATAATAATTCAGGCATTGAAAATTGAACACAATGAAAACGGGATAATGAAATGACTAATTGCTTTCAATTGAGCAACATAAATTTCAAATAACGTTTCAGTACTGTAGATAATGTAATAATTATTTCACATCAAATAGGAATTTGAAAAATAGTACTGAAAACAAATTAAATAGTAAACATGTATGTTTACCATTGGTGTGCGGCATCACATTTTAGTCTGCTTTTTCTATTTTCCTATTTACATTTCCCTTCATTCAGGTGTGTAGTTCATCCTCATTATCACAATCACAGACATCCTGACGACAAATTCCATCACCCTGGATCACAACCAATCTATAGTAAATATATTTAATTGAAATAAGAGCATTGAAATGATACATATAAAATTATCCTTAAGTAGTAGAGTTCACCTAGGTAAGTGCAGTATCAAAGCCGCAATCACAGACATCCTGATGACAAATTCCATCACCCTCGAGCACAACCACACTATAGTAAATATCTTTGATGAAGATTATCCTGGAGGTGAGAAGTACATGTAGAAGAATATCCTGGAGGTGAGAAGTACATGTAGAAGATAAGGGGATAGGATAGACTTGGTCAAACAGAACGTATCGAGACACACCCACATACTACATACAGAACCATTAAAACAGTTTCAACTGTTCAAACAATAGATGGAAAACATATTCAGCACAAAAGTGATGGGAAATGCCAACCAAATGAAAGAAGCTAGATTAAAACCAATGACCGAGCAGGAAAAAAAAAATTGGACATTCAGAATGCATGTGTGTTCAATGATTCCAATATCTAAAGTGCGTTTCAGCTAGACTCATAACTCAAAGAAGAATTCACATTGATGAGTCATGCATGAATAAGCTCAAATGTCGTGTCAGATTGGCACATAGATTTGTCAGCTCACCTTGATAAAGATCGAATGGCAAACCACTGATTGCTAATCATACATTAATTTGCTACAATCTGTACATGCAACAAATAAAACCATGAATTATTATTAATGAATATATAAGACTCATAATCAATGAAATGTCATATAGAACTAAAACAAATGCTGAAAAAGTAGAAAAAATGAAAGAAGAAATTGCATAAAGAAATTTTGTTATTAGTAGCAGTAGATCAAAACATGTATGTATACATCCTTGCACACTAAACTAGTTGAGAATAAATAAGAATGTGATTTGATCGTGGTCAAACAGATCCAGAAATATCACCAGATAAAGTGTGATATTCAAAACAATTAGTGCATTTGGAATTTGAATTTAAAATACTACTAAAAATCATACCTTCTCTTAGAAATATGAATGACTTTATTCATTGATTAAAATTATTTTAATTGGTTATTAAATGACTTATAATGAGATATTTATTACAAAAAACCATTGTTGAAATCTCAAGAAATATCTTGAACTCAAATTCCACAGAGAACTACTTCAAACATCAGGTTGATCTATGTACGTCATTTTTAAACCTATTTTTCCACCTCCCCAGCCCGCCCACTGGCCAGCCCCCCACTGCCCCTCCCCCTCCCCCCCTGCCCAGCCCTCCCACTACCCACCCCCCCCTCCCCCCTGCCCAGCCCTCCCCCCCTCCCCCCCCCCTCCTCCCCTGCCCAGCCCCCCCCCCCCCTCCCCCCCTGCCCAGCCACCCCCTCCCCTCCCCACTGCCCAACACCCCCCCTCCCCCCCTGCCCAGCCACCCCCTCCCCCCTCCCCCTCCCCCCCTGCCCAGCCCTCCCCCCCACTGCCCAGCCCCCCACTGCCCAGCCCCCCACTGCCCCTCCCCCTCCCCCTCCCCTCCCCCCCTGCCCAGCCCTCCCACTGCCCAGCCCCCCTCCCCCTCCCCCCCTGCCCACCCCCCCCCCCACCTCCCCCTGCAGAAAGTTCATGAAAAAACAATTTTATTATTAAATCAATCAAAGCATATTAGTAGCTAGCAAAACATATTTAATGACAAGTATTTAATGACAAGAGGAGTTCATGATTGAATAAGTAGGGAAAAAGAGAAAAAGGTCTTCCATTTAATATGCCATATGGTTCATTCTGATTTTTCATTGATGTGAAAAGCTTTTGAAGACATGAAATCCATTAGTCAAATAATTTATGTCATAATTATTTAGTTAATTCAATGTTTTAAATCAAGAAACCATCTCATTAAAATCCATTTAATAATAAATTTAATGGTCATATAATTTCAAAAGTCAATATTTATGAAATTTCATTTGATTATTGTGATAAGGAAAAAGGTACACCCAACCATTTAAGAGATTTCATATTTAGCTACCTAGTTTTATCCTTTACCTTTAATACCATGACAATTATAGACTAAGAACAAGAAACCACGTGCATTTTATTTAACATAACTAATCTGTTTCATATTAATTTACAATTCATTAATCATCTTCAGGCATTGAACATTGGAGGGTCTAGTGGAAGGTGATGGTAGTGACTTCGCTAATCAATTCATAATTCAATAGGTAGCTTATACATGGAGGCTTATCATTCGAGTTATAAATATAAAACACAATATAATGATGTCTCTATAGTTTCAAAACACTAAAAACCATATATGGCATATAATCCTTCATGAGTTTGTTGTATTTCTAGATGAAACCACCACCAAAAATTTACGTATGTAGAAATTTTCATTTAACACAGTCCTAAGTAATATAATCAAGAAATATTAATTCAATAAATTATACCCTATTAAATCAGCATGACAACACGAAAATTTCCAAAATGATGGAAACCATGAAAATATTTATAAAACGCATACCATAAGGAGATGTTGTTCATATGGAATACAGGGTTTATAAAGAAGATAAATGATGGAATACATAAAAAAATCATGTTTGATGACCCCATGCCCTTCATGCAATCTATCAAGAAAGCTATAGCATAAGGAGATGCTGTTCATATGGACATTTTAGAGTAGACACCACTGTTCCCCTGGGTATGACACTTTAGTTCTAGATTCCCTCCTTCCCAATACTTTTATGTCCTTCAAATAGAACTCATCACTAGTATATCATCCTAAATTAGTAGTCTTTGTCAGTTATATCCAATGAAAAAAATGTAGTAATATAAAACATTGTAAATGAAAACAGATTCTTTCAATAACAATCAGAGGAAGTAAAAATTATCTCTAAGATGAATTTTTTTTGAAGAAGGTGATGGATTGGTAGACCATGAAACCACAAAACCAGGGGTTTAGTCAAACCCAAATCCAGAAGCCAAAATTCAGTCTAGTAAAGCAGGCAGATCGGCTCCCAAATAGGCCAAACAACAGAAATGAATTCAAAAAAATATCCAAAGATTCATACCCAGATTTCCACTTATGATGACTGATTATTGACTAAATAAACAACGCAGAAGATAATTTGTGTAGTGATATAAGAATAAGTGATTAGTTTCAAAAGAATAAAAAATTAAGGAGAAGAAATTCTATACCTATATAGAATGACTTGGCCGGGAAATTGTCTGAGGAGAGGTAGCTGCGAGGGAGAAGCGAGGACGCCGCTGGAGCTTGGGGAAGTGTAGCGAAGGCTAGGATGTTGAGGCGGAGGAGAAGGGCCGGAATTCCAGGTCGGGAGCGGAGGAGAAGGCGGGAGGCGAAAGCTGTAAAGGGGATGAGATGGCCGGGAATCGGTGGTCGGATGTCTGGGAGGCGGAGGTCAGAGAGGGGAGTAGAGGGTTGGGAGGCGAAGGTCGGATAACCGGGAGGCAGTGGTCGGGGAGGGGAGGAGAGGGCCGGAGGCGGAGGTCGGGAACCTAGGGTTCGAGCGGGGAAGCGCGAGAGTGAGGAGGAGAAGTTCCGATTGGGGAGCGCGAGAGTGAGGAGGAGAACCCGATATTCGGGTAAATTTGTGAATTTAATACCCACGGTTTTAATAAAACCGTGGGTATTGATAAACAAAAAAGGCCTATTCCCACGGTTTTTCAAACCGTGGGAATAGATGCGTGGGGATAGACCAGTATTCCAGTAGTGAACGCCTTTTTGAATCCTCCACTTAAGGAACTAAGATTGGTCTTTGGAGAAGACCAAGACCTCTAGGATTATTCTAGGGAAGTGGAGAAGGGAAAATGGCAGGGTTTGGACGAGATTGAGTGCTCAAATTGGTGTGAGGAGGAGGGGGAGGAGGTGCCCTTTTATAAGGGAGGAGAGGGGCACCTTAGGAATATCTCAAAATATTATTTTATATTAAAGTAAAAATCGGTTTATAATGGTTCCAAAGGGTCTTATTTCGAAGCTAAAGTGGGGATGGGTCGAAATCCTATCAACCAATAGAATTTAGACAAGTTTAGGATATTATTTTAACCTTATCAATTAAATTTAACTCTAAGTTAAATAATTTAACTTTTACCATGTCTTTTTGTTTTCTTTCACTATATGGTTAATACACTTACTATAACATGCCAAACGAACCCCAAATTGTTTATTATTAATATATATATCCTTATCTAAGTCATTTGGCCGAACCTTAGACTTTTAGGAATAAAATAACAATTAATAATATAATATTTGATTTAAAAACTATTTTGTGTCAATTTTGAGACTATTTGATATATGATTTTTGTCAAAGTCATAACAGAATTATATGTTCGAACCAAGTTGATTAAATCAATACTAATATATCATAGTAACCTAGAAAATTAGTGGAATTCATAAAAAGTCTCAAATTACATTTATTTTGGTATTTATATTATCAATTTTGTCAATATTTCATTAATAAGATAATTACTGCATCATCTTTGTGTCATAAATAAATTAAATTATTTGATGTCTAAAAATTACAAATAAAATACCATCATGTAGGAAATCTTTTTAGCTTTCTAATGAATATTTACAATCGAATTTATCTTATGTATAACCCTATATTAAAAATGATTTACTTATTAAACTTTGATTTTAACTATTTTAACCCTTCTTTAAATAAATTAATAATAAATGTCCTAATCTAATCCAAGTGGGCCTAAATGGTCATATTTTATTCCTAAGTTTGTTTTTGGTCGAATTACACTTGTCCAATAGAATTAGGACATGTTTTAGGGTAATATTAATATCATATTTACCCTTAGTTACCCTATTTACTATTAACCGCGGTAAAAATAGTAAAAAGTTACTATTCACCAAAAAATTATTTTCATCTCATTGAACCACATTTTAGTCCTTGATATTAACCGTGTCTCTCGGATTTTTGAAATTCCATTCACAGAAGCGGTAAAATTAAGTTTTATGCAAAATTCAGTTTTTAACCTACCACTTAGTGGTTTCACTATTCATCAAAAATTGAAAGTTTTCAGAAAAATACCAAAATTTCACCCTAGGCTAATTTCGATATTCTGAGTCCAAAAATGAAGTCCATTTTGAAAAATAAAATTTATAAAATTTCAAAAAGTGGTTATTACTATTCATAACGGCTAGTTTTAATAGCATATTGTTGTTTAGTGAAACTCGGTATTGCGTACGACGCAAGCTATCGAGGAAGGTCACGATTGCGTGTAAAGCAAGCCAAGAAAGTGTTGTGTAGAAAAATATTCCTTTGATGATTTATATAACATAAAAGTCTCGGGTGTTACACAACCGCTTCGCCTTGACCAACTGCAAGATCACTACTGTAGAGGATTAAATGTTGTTCTCCAAGTAATCTAACATGATGTTTGCAAACTCTCCCCACAAGCTACAATTTATTTGCAGTCCTCTGTAGGAAATCATAGTAGATGGTTTGTTAATAACAGTAGTAGTTGTCTATTGTAGTGGGAAGAGAAGATTGCAAACCTATCATCCTCTAAAATGGATTGAATCTTTTGTTTTGTAGTACCAGCAGAATGTGTGGGGTATGATTGTTGTAGATGTCCAATAATTTCTAAAACAGGCATGGATGATTTTGAAGGAGTAGTTTGTCAAGAAGAGTGCATTACTGTTAAGTAATGTTTGTATGAAGACTATAGAATATAAAGAGTTTGAATAGAATTACAAACAGAATATTCTGTAGATACTAAATAATTTTAACATGCAGGAACTGATGTTTTCTGAATCATAGACTAAAATAAAACAGTGATGTTATTTAATGTACCTATTAGATGATTTTCCGGAATGGATTTGTTGATGATGTCATCAAAATTGATGAACTCGAAATAGAAGAATGGTAACTAGGCATCCGTTGGTCGAATAGAGGTTGTTGTTGTGAAAAACAATCTGCAAGAATGTCTTGCCCCCAGGTAACTTCCTTGATTAGGAGAAATCTAGATGTTCTGTAAAATGTAGCAAAGTCTTTCGCACAGGACTGGTTTGTACTTGTTAATTGCATGGAGGTTGTTTATTGTACACTTTATTTTTGTGTCCTGCATAGAACAATAAAATTTCTAGGTGAATATTTAAAATCCAGATGTCACATTTATGACACATGAAATAACATACTACAAAATAAATACATACAGTTGGTGTTATAGAAATAGTACATGAACTGTAATTTTTTCAATGGATAAACTGACTTGGGCATCATAGATAATGAGATCAATAGCCGCAACACTGTATTTGGGTGAGGAGTTTAACCACAAATTCAATACACGCACTTCTATTTTCAATGTTTCGTCCGCATCAACAGTAATCTCATTCAGAGGATAGATTCTGCGTGACATGCTTACAGTTCTGTATGATTACAAATATTGTATAGATATGACAGATGAAGCATCCATTATAATGTTGTGTGATGATATATAAGAAAATAATCAATGCATCGAATTGTATTAATTTAAAATGAAAAGATACCTATCACAGGTTATCAAAAATTTCCCTGTAGACAACGTTTTCTGTAAAGTTAGTGATGTGTTTTTCTCTATCATCAACTACAATTTTCAAACCACTAGGTGACGTCACTCTAGATACGGCAACATAAAGTTGTCCATGACAAAACACAGGTTTGCAAAGATACAAACATACAGAATATAGAGACTGGCCTTGACTTTTATTAATAGTCATTGCATAAGAAACAGTCAAAGGATATTGTCTTCTTTGTAATTTGAAAGGCCATATGATGTCATTGTGTGTAATATTTATTCTTGGGATGAAAGCAAGATATCCTGAATGACAACCAGTTAAAATCTCTGCTCCAATTACATGGTTACCCAAATGTCTAACGATAAGACGTGTACCATTTCATAACCCCACTGATTGGTCAACATTTCGAAACAACATAAAGGGTACTCCGATTTTCAAAGTAATTTTATGTCCTGGTAACCCAGAGGCGGTGATACCATTCAAGACATCAGTTGTATATATGTTCTCTGGCTGATCTGTATCAAAACTGGCATTGCAAACAGAATCAGAGCTGAAATAATCTTTTCATTCAGAAGTAGTAAGAGTTAACATGTAGTCATTGATTTCCTGAACAACGTCACGTGTTGGTGCTAATATAGCACAACCTTTCAAATATGAAACATCTAAATAGTTTTCAATGAAATCCAGGTACGAAAATGCAACAGATGCTGTTAGAGGGGATTTATCTGTTGCAAGAAGGTAGGTGGATGGTATTTCAATTCACGCGGCCCCATCAACATGCTCTCCAATGCGACCCTCGCTAATGTCCAAAATCCACTTTGCAAAATCTTGAACTTTGGTAGGATCATCAATAGTATTGGGTGATTTCAACCTCATGTTCTGTGTCAATGTTAAAACCCGACAGTGGTGCCATAGATATGATGATCGTATACTTGCAAAGATAATGTCACTTCACTCTCCTCCAGGGATCACAGGTAGTATTTGTCTGAAATCTCCACCCAGGACCACTGTTAGACCACCGAAAGCTAAATCTAAAGAGTTTTCATTATTTAATGACATAATATCTCTTAATGTTCGATCAAGAGCTTTAAAACAGTGTTTATGAATCATTGGATCCTCATCCCAGATAATCATTTTGGTTTTCTGTAGTAGTTGTGCAACATCACTCCCCTGTTGAATGTTACAGACTGAATGGTCATTTATAGAAATTGGTATTCGAAATTTTGAATGAGCTATTATACCTCTAGGTAAGAGTAATGAGGCTATTCCACTCAAGGCAACAACTAGAAAAATTTTTCCTTCAGACCTTAATAGACATGTTAAAACTCTCCAGATGAAAGTTTTACACGTACCTCCAAATCCATGCAAGAAAAAGAATCCACCATCAGGACAAGATAATGCAGTCAAAATTTCTTGAATTACATTTCTCTGTTCATCAGTAAGCATTTTGTCTAATGTTGTGTATTCAAGAAGCATCTTTTCTCTATCATAATTAAGCTATTCTGAAATAATTCGATTCGGTTGAGGAGACACTGTATACTCTGGAAGGGGCATTGGAGGATAACACTGCAGATATTTTCCATTGATGCGAAGAATGTTGTCTATTTCAGACAGTGCATACATTTGTTTTTGATGATCTTTCAATGTCACGTGTAGAAGATAGTGTAATAATGTTAGAAAGTAGTGGGAAAATTTCATTAAATTACAATGAAGAGATTAAGATGTTTGTACCTTGTAGTTGTATTCGCTGTTGTTGGGCATATAAAATGTCTTCTGTTAGGATTTTCCAGGTTGCAAACCAAACAATGTCAGGTCGAGAAACAAAATTTGAGAATAACATTTTGGCGAATAGTCTTCGCAAAGAATATCCCATTCCCCAAGAAGATACATCTTGTAGTGCTTGTATGAATTCGTTGTCTTCAGATAAAAGTCCCATTGTTGAACATGTTTCTCTGAATGTAAGATGAGTAATGTTGTTCACTGTTCTGATAGATTCATACGATGTTGATCCTCTCACCTTTGTTAATAGAATACGAAAGTAATGTAGTTCCCCAGAAGAGGGTGCGACATAGTAAAGTCTCCCAATATTGAAACCCTGTTTTCGTGGGTACCATTTTTTTCACGACAGTGGTAGAAAAAACGTGTTGGAAATTTTGCATAATTAAGATTTCTGCCATCTGGATACAGTTGATTTGCATTAAACCATGTTGTGAACATGGTATCAGAAATGTTGTCCTTATTCAAGATATCTTCAATTTTATCACAGTCTGCATATGTGACATTGTTTTCTCCTGGTAAATGAAATTGCAGTCTATCAACTGGAGGATATCTGTAGTGGATATCATAAGAGAAAATCCTCTAAGAAGCTTCAGAGGGTGAGATGTACCGGCAGTCATAATACATTTTTATCTCATCGACACCCTTGTACTGAAGATCTTTATTACTTCTGTCAAATAGTGTTGCGGTAACACGATCGTGCCCCTTGATAATATATTTGAAAAGGTATTTTATAGATGAAGATTGATTGCAAACTTCGATATTCAGGTGAGCTTTATATTTTAAGAGCAAAGTAGGATTGTACGGCACCACAAACCGATTGTCTAATGCTAAACCATTTTTGAGAATAGTACAACCTGTATTTCTTCTCTGATAGACGACATAACCGTCATCATCTGAATTTGTCTGAGGAGAAAATTTCTTTGGGTAATGCTTTGAGCATTTTCCACTCCTCATACAAGGCGAGTGACGTTTGGCTTCACCACAAGGTCCATGGATCATAAAATTTCCAACCACTGCATGTAGTTTTGGGAAGTCACATTTGTTTGGTATTTCTGCAGAAACAATCATGTTAATGTCTAATGGAGAGAAGATCTTGCTTTCCTGACTAAGAAATAATATAACGTGCACATGCGGCAGTCGTCTTTTTTGAAACTCTACTGTACGAACAACTACATTGAAAATTATACAAAAGAAAACAAATTAAAATACATTTATCCAATTCTGGTTGATTTAGTAATTAAAAAACAGGAATAGATTAGCGGCGTAGTTACACACCTGCTCTAGAATTTCTGAAGAAGGATCCTTCTCGTAATTCATTCATGAGTTGTTGGACCTTTATGTTGAAAATTCGCGACAATATTTGAGGACAGTCTGATGGGCGCAGGTTGTTTACTTTAACATATCGATAAACTTACGGCCACATTGGATTGCATGTAAAAGTTAAAAAAAGATGGGGATACCCTGCCCAATTACAAATTGACATTGCATCTTGGTAATTTTGAATCATATATCTTGGGCTGCCTGTAAATTTTGAATGTAAAATGATACGCTTCCCACATAAGGAACTATCCCGATCACCCCTAAGGAAAGCATCTTGCAACCCATTGTATAGTTCCACCCTTAACCGCTTATGGTTGTAGCGAATAAAAGATAATCTCTGAGACTCAATCATTGTGTATGCATCTACAATAAACTGTTGAAGAATCCTCCTAGAAAATAGAAGGCTCTAAGACGCATTGGAACGGGAATGGAGGTGAAAGGAGAAATACTCTCGCATTGTAACATTCCTGACTTTTGCGTTGTCATTAAATGCTATAGTGCGATGGGGTATATTGTCAACATATCCTTCCTCTCCACCCGTGAAAATCAATGGATATTGAAGAGGAAGATATAGTGGGTGAACCTCATCAATTTGTTGGTAGCCTCCATCTTTGCCTTGAATGATGATATCTCTTTCATTATTCAGATCCTCAATGTCGCCGACAATGAGAATTGCAATCTCAGAAGTAGTTGGTAAGTTGTATGTAAGTGCATCCCTTCCTCTTCTTCTAAGTAGTCGCATTTTCAAATTTGTAATGCCCTATGTCTCAATAATATCCCTTGCTGTTTTAAAATGATGTGATAAACTGTTATGTTGATGAAGCGTATTCTGTAGCTTTTGAACAATATTGACATCAATATTAGACTCTTTTTTTTCATCAAAATTACATAAGATAGTGTCAAGTAGTGGTCAAAAATGCAAGAGACAATGTTTATGTATTTCTATATACGTCATTACAAACCTGATTGCCCATACTCTATTATGAGCTTCATTTGCAGTATCATATACATAGAGTTGAGCAAACTTGGGTAGCTGTCCATCAGAAGGACACAAACTACCAATGCGATGGTAGTTTTGTCCGTTTAATCTAAAAATATTTGGAGACCCTCCATAGTTCAGAGATTTTTCTACTTTGCCTCCCAAGGACGTGAATGCAAACATAGAGTTGTATACATGCATGTGATCTTGGAATGATTTAGCAGTTGGACTGCTTTTACTGAATATCAAAGTTTTAAGGTATAAGGGACATGCAGGAAAAGGTTGTAAAGATATTTTTCCCAGTGAGCAATATATTGAGTAACAGGGGACATGTTTATGGCTATATTTTTTATTCCTATCTTCAAACCAGAAGGTAGAATCGTGGTTTTCACATATGTTCGAAGGATCTCCGCAGTCGAAATATTCTGAAAAGAAAAGTATTGGAATAGATAATATGAAATGAAAAATATATATTCTGTTTAACTTTAAATCCCATAAGGAATATATGTAGTAATTAATGATTTTAGTTAATGTAAACCACCTATCTGTTCATCAGTTTGATGATGTATTGGCATAGCTGCATCATTAATCATCTAGTTAGGGGGAAGGCATCACATCTCCCATTACAATGATTTTTTACATGATTTCTCCTATATACATCCATTGGTTAGATTAAAGGGAAAATTATGGATGTGTATTTTTAAAATATTTAATACATAAAAGGATTCCAATGAAATTAAAGAGATAACTTCTAAATTATACGTCTTTCCTTAAATGATGAATTTCTAGGATTCAATCTTCATTATCCATGATATATTTCCTAACATATATTTTTATAGGAATTTTTTGTTCCCTTAATATTTATTATTAATTATTTTATGAAATACCCAAAGCATATCTCCTAGGATTGTAAAACCAGGTTCATAGTAATGTTTATTGTCGTTTACCAGGTTACACTAAGTTAGGACCGACACACCTTGTTGAAGATGTCACCCCTAGGTACATCTCTTCCAGAACCACATCCACTCATAATATCCAGATAGGTATTTATTTTTTTGATAAAAAACATAATCAACTAATACCAAACTTTAATGATTTTTTCTTATACTTTGTCTTATCCCAAAGGCATTCTCTAGGTTTTTATAATCCTAGACTAAATATTAAGTAACTTTTCCTATGATACCCACTATAACAACCCTATACTTTATTTCACTTTAATATATTATTTATTACATTAAAGTACAAAAAATAAAACTCATACGATCATTAAGTATAAATTATTTGGTAATTAGGTACATTACATAATAATTTACACTAGGAAACAATATATTTATTGAAAACTTCCTTAACATGCTCAAACTTAAAACTGCACTGGATAACCTGGGGACATACATAAGACAATGGTGAGTTATAAATCACAGTAAGGGAATAAAAATGGAATAGGGTGATACATGAGAGAAAGTAGGCATATAGATGAGGAATTAAAGGTTAAAAAATCATAAACATGAATATTAAGGCATGATATAGAATGATAATACTAACATGGGAAATGTGGCAACAAATTGAAACACTACATCATAAACACATGTCAAGGATAACTGCCAAGAAACCATGATGAAAAAGTTCAATAAAAGAATCAGGTTTAATCCATGTCCCAACATGATATCTCACGAGTCTAAACATTACCCAATGCATTGGATCATTATATAAATATGGGTGCACCCATGACATTTATTTTATTCTCATGCTTATGTGTGCCACATAGATCATAAAACCTGGATTCATTCATAATCATATTTTATTCCATGATCAAAGAGTGTGGAGTAAATACATGCAGGTACCAAGTAATAGAAGTATAAGTGTAAAAATGGGAACACCCTTGATTGTAAATGGGTATGATATTTACTACACAATTGTTTTGGCATGGAAAATCACAATGAAATTTTTGCAGCAACATGACAATATATAAACATTCATAAAATGAGATAATGAGAAAGAAAGGGTCTCTCATAATTTGGAAATCAAATGATCTGTAATAGGTACATGGAAATACATATCCCAACTTTAGTAATTGAAAAAGGATATCCTAATATAATAATGAAAGCTTTAATAAAGTGGAGAATGAGAGGATACCTTACATTAGTCTGTGATTCAAAATACTTGGGAGGAGCCTCTTGAGAGTTTTGGGGTACCTTGAGAGGAACCTAGATATGAGAGGCCAGAGTAAGTATGTGATCAAATAATTTTTAGTGACGTGAAATGGGATCTTGGGTGGGTTTATATAAGAAATGTGTGGTGATTTCTTTAATATCTATCAGACATAGGTTTTAGAATCTATATAATAGAATAACCCATAAAAACATCCCATGGTTTTTCCCATGGTTTCTACCAAATAAAAGTGGTTATCATTTTTTATACGTCCAAGGACTAAACATAATAATTTTTATGCTTTTGTGGAGTTTAGTGATACTTTTAAAGAAATGATTTTAAAAACATAAAATATATTAATGGTTTTGGAGGATTCATAATGTCTTTATAAAATTAATCAAATAAACTTAAAATCTCATTTTTAAAGGTAAATCATAGATTTGGTCGTGGATAACTTTTATAGTATTTATTACATTACTTTTTTTTATCATTATGATGTCATAATACAAAAAGTATATTTATATGGTATTTAATTTTTACCTGAAAATTCAACTATCTTAGAAAATTATGAAAAATTCACCATTGGATAATTTGGACATTTTAAATTAAAAAATAATATTCATTTAATATAAATAACTTTCCAAATTTTATTAATAAATAATGGGTTTGTTTTGACAATAAAAGTTTTTAAACCCTTATAAAAAATTACATTTTCTCCATAAAAATTATATGTTAATTTTTATTTAATAATAATTATTTAATAATACCATTTTATTAAAATAATAGTTATTTAAAAAATCTATTAATTACTAGAAATAAATTCTTTAATTTAATTAAAATATTTCCCAAAATTACTATTTGTGTTTTATTGTATCAAAATGAAAGTAATTTATAAAGTAAAAATAATAGGATGAAAATGTTTCCATTATTTGATAAAAAATGTACATACTCATATTGGTAGGGTCTTGATACATATAACTTTAATACACCTAAAATATCCCAAAGTGTAAGGCGAACAACAGTGATACTTTCATGGGGTGGTTCAATATACATGGTTTGGGTCAGGATCACGATGAGATTGAACTTCTTCGATAAATTTTTTTACCAATACTTACGTTGTTAGATCACATATTGGGGTTGGTCAAGAGAAAATCCTAGTTATTATATCTCCCTAAAAATCTCCAATAAATTGACTTCATAGGGTATGATCCTTCTGGTTGAGACCATCAATTCTTTTGTCTGTGTCAACTGGATTTGTTAAAACCCTATCTTTATACTAATCATATGATCACTATACAGTAACTATTTTATCAATTGTAAGGATACATAATGATAATTTAAATCTAACAAGATTTAATAAAACAAAATCAGTTCATTTGTTTCCTATAACAATATTACATAATAATACATTTAATTATGTTATAAGGGAAATTTTATTTATGACTGTTTTGGTCGTTACAAATAGGGTACCTATTTTTAAGGATGAATGCATGTAAGAATAGAAATTGAATGTTAGAAAATAAAATCTTAAAATATTTCATATTAATTAGTTAAATTCATAATAAGCCTAAATGTCTACACTACGGAAGAACTTGAATAAATAAGCAGGACTACGGTTTATTTTAAAGGGACCACCTATGACATGCCCAGCAATGCCCACTTGTCCAATATCAACATCCGTTTTCATCGGAATTTGAAGATATTGAAGAGATAAAAAAACATCCAAAAAATATGGAATGTTATATTAAAATTGTGATAGAAAACTAGATGTTTAAATAAATTAAAAAAATAAGCTAATAGGGCTGATGTAAATACTATGTGTTTTTTATCAGAAGAGATGATGCTTCAAACAACCAAGGTTCAAGGGATACCCCTTGAGATGAAGAGATGAGAAGAGGCATGATAAGGGGATCTATTGGATAATATAGTGGATAAATCCTAAATAATGGGTTTAAAGAAAAAAAGGGAAATAACTACCTGATCGACCTTGAAGAAGATGTGATGGGTGAGGTGAAATAATAAAACAAAATGATACCTTAGATTTGGAAAGGATCAAAATGTTGAGAAAGTGGAGCGATCATAGCGATAGGCTTTAGTGAGACCAATGACATCTATATAGTCCTAAAATATCATGAATGCCTAAAGGGTGTAAGAATCTATTAGGGTTATTTTAAAAGAATGTGTAATGATTTTATCAGCACTTAAAAAAACAATGATAAAGAGTAATTTTATCACCACTAAAAAAGAATGCACTGATAAAATTACTATTTATCAATGTTTTTAGCACTGATAATGATCTAATTTTAATAAATATATTCATTTACATATTAAATTATTGTTTAAATAATATATTAATATATTATATTTATTTAATTATATAAAAATTTTATAATTAATGTATATATATATAAACTATTAAACATTTTGACTAATATAAATTTGTTAATTTTTTATATATAAAATTATGAAAATAAGATTCATTTTTTATTAAATTTTATATAAATAAAATTTATATATCATATAAATTTATATATATATATATACTTTTTGTAATATAAATCCTAGTTAAAATATATACAAATATAAACATATTTATGATTATAATTATAAATTAATATTTTTATAAATATTTTTTTTATAATTATAAAAAATTAAGATATATATATATATATATTTTTTGTTGTGGTGTTCTACAATTTTAAGAGTACACTAGTTCAAAATGGTTATGCGGCTGTTCTAATGCCAGTGGAAGTCTTTGAAATTATGGTGTTGCATGAAATACATACAAATTATAATTATTGCATATTAGGGTTATTTCAACCACCATACTATAGGTTTACAAATACAATTCTATGATAAATTTATTACATTAAAAATAGCCTATTTAAGATTTAAATAAATTGATATATTTTGAATATAATAAATAATAATATTAAATTTACAATTTTTATAAAAGATATTTCATTTTATTATAGAATCTGTGATTTTATTTTTATTTTTTAATAATCATATTTATATTTTACTTTATATATTAATCCATTTCCCTGAAACCATATTTGGGAATACCCCATGGTAGAACAACATTATCAACATCCCCAAATGGCGGGCATTGGGTTTTACCGTTTCCACCTCCAACAATAGTAAAACGTCGCACCCAATATGGTGGGAGAGGAAACCATCTCCCTCCTTCACACCCAATAGGAAATCGAAATCCCCACAATATGAGGTAGCTTTCACCTTGAACATGTTGTTAGGGATTCCTATACTGTTAAGCAGGTGGTTTCCACCATGTTCACCAAATTATAACCAGACCTGGTCCCCACTTTCTTAGAGGTCATCACAAGGTGAGTGTTAATTGGGGTTGGTTGTGTTGATTTCTTAACCATCGGTCTGGTCATGGACATCATGGAGATGATGGATCACGTGTAGTATAAGGGGTTGGTGGTACTTGGTGCAGGGGAGTCATCATCATTGGAGGAGGTGGTGGAAGAGAATGTGGTGGTGGGAGAGGCGCAGTTGTGTGTGGTGTGTCTAGAGGAGATTATAGAAGGTTCTATGGAGGAGGCCCTTCCCTACACCCACACCTTTGATTGTGACTACATGTAAAAGTGGTTTAACACCTGTCATAGTTTCCCTATCTATCCCTTTAGGGTTCCCACCAAATTACTATGGGGTTGTGTGGGTGGTTGAATTTTCAAAATTTTAATGATACTAACCATTGACACAATGAATTATTTCTATGATTGTGATAGTTTTGATTAATATCTAAATCTTAAATAGAGACCGTGTAGGGTGTTATATTTTGAAGGTCATAGACATAACTCCTAGTGATCTTAGATATCAAAATAGAGAAATGATGATTCAAATCCAAAATAGATAATTTATTCTAGTTTGGGATCAAATAATCATAAAATTCCAATGGATAACCAAAAAGATAAAAAAAATTCAAATTAAATGAGATCTTACTTTGATCTAAAAAGGATACGGTCCTTAACTAAAATTAAAGATCCATTTTGGTCTTTAAATGTCATTGCTGCTATGGTAATTTAGTGACCATATGGGGAGTGTGATTGGTTTTTATTTTGATTCACTGATCTCATATTATAGGAGTGGAATGGAAAAAAATGAAAGAAATTTGGGGTTTTATTTCACAAAGAACAATGGATAATATTAATCTCTCTCCACTATTATATTCTAATATATTAACTACTAAAATAGTAACATATTTTTTTTACATTGATGTGATATTTAAAATTAATCAAAAAAACAATGTAGCACAATATACAAAATCAAAACTCTAATATAAAACATTCTCCAATGGTCAGGCTCTGAAAAAAAGCTTGTTCTTACAATAAAATCAATGTTTATTTTTGTAAGTACATAAAAAAATAAAATAATTTTAATTTTAATGTTTATAATCCACAAATAAAATTTATATTGGAACTAAATTAATTAATTATATTATCAGTTATACAATTAATTATATTATTAAATACTATATTTTTAATAGTATTTAATTATTAATTATTAATTATACTATTAATTAATAATTTTATTATGAATTATTAATTGCACTATTAATTAATAATTAAAAAAATGATATTGGTAATTACTATATATAATAATGATATTATTGATTACTAATAATCATAATCACTTAAATATTTTTTTTATAATTATATAATTAAACTAAAATTCTATTTTAATGTGAAAACATGAACTTTGAGTCATACCATCGACATCATGTGTAAGATTGTCGTGCAATCAATACATACACATCACAAATAAATCATGGATCATTATCCTGAATTACCAAGGAAATTTGAGATTGTTTTCAGTGTTTTTTCTATTTTGTTGTGTTCTAAAATAAAATGACATAATTTTAATGTGAAAAACACAAACATGGAGTTATTTAGGACACATTGCATGTCCAATTGTTGTGTGATAAATTACTAAACTTCAAAAACGAATTAGGGATCTTTTTACAAAAACATTATGGCAATTTGAGATGGTTTTCTTGATTTTAGATATGTACATCGCGTCTTAAACTAAAATGACACTTTTATATTGATAACACACATTTGGAGTTATACTGAGTACATAGTGTTTCAAATTGATGTGTGGTTATTTCTGACATGTCAAAAATTAATTATGAAACATTTTATGCAATTTTAAAGACCATAAGACATATTTTTCTAGATTCTGGTTATGTGATGTGTGTTTTGGGGAAAATGTACACATTTATTAAGAAAACAAAAACTTTGAGTCATACCAACCACATCGTGCATTATATTCATATAAGGTAAATTTCTAAAAAACACAAATGAATTATAGATAATTGTACTAAATTATCAAGACAATATAAGATTTTTTTCTTGGTTTTAACTATGTGATGTGTGTTGTAAACTAAAATGGAAGATTTATATTGAAAACACACACTTTGAGTCATACCAACCACATCATGTATTAGATTTTCATGTGGTCAATTCCAACACATCACACGTGAATTATAGATCACTGATCTAATGTTTCCAGACTATCCAAGATCATTTTCTTAGTTTTGTCTATGTGATGTGCATTCTAGACTAAAATGATACTTTTAATGTGAAAACAAACACTAAGTTTTACCGAAAACATCATGTGTTAGATAGATGTTTGGTTGATTACTACATAGAACAAATATATTACGGATCATTTTCATAAATAATTAAGGCAAACGAAGGTGGTTTTATCAGTTTTGGCTATGTGACATGTGTTTTAACCTAAAATGACACCTTTACATTAACAACATACAATTTTAGTCATACCAGCTACATCATGTGACAAATAGACATACGGTCGAGTCCAACTCATCACCCGTGAATTATGGATCATTGATATAATATATCACCTAGATATTTTAATAAATATTTCTCTTTAAATAAGTTTAATTCTTCAATAGCATGTGTTGCACGCAATCATGAGTTTTGACAAACCACGTAAACACTATATGTTCATTATAACAAAATAGTTAAATTGGTGGGAATAAATATTAACAAATAATTTATAAAAAAATAATTATCCAACTAAATATGAATGTATTGGTACGTTATTAGAAAATGATAACACAATATTTAGTAAAATAACTTTATTCTCCAAAAATATGATTATCATATTTTTATGACTGAATATTAATTTTATGAAGTTATAGAAAATGGGTTTTGAAAAATTTATCTCATTTATTAATTCATCATGTTAAAATTATACCAAAATTATTTTTTTTTCTGAAAATATTTATTTTTTAAGAATAGTGAAAATATTGATTTTTATTGAAAACTATATTTTATTTTATGGTATTTATAGTGTAAAATTATGTTTTGGATTAGTTTTTAAATTTAATTTTTTCATTTTTATATAAAATAATAAAATTATGATTTTTTAAAAGGTTTTTATTTATGAATTTATTATTAATACAATTTTAAATGGCATTTTTCCAAAAAAATGTTTTTCTTGGTTTTTTTATTTTAAATTAAATTATTCCAGTTATAGGTTTTGAATTTTGGAAAATTGTTATAAAATTTAGATTTATAAGTTCTAAAATTAGTAAATAGGTCCCTTCAATTTTTTTCCATTTTTAATAGTAACCTTGGTAAATATTGTAACCACAATGAAGGGAAAATTGGGTAATTCTATTAAAAACTAATATGATAAAGACTATAAAATCACCCTACCACATGTGAAAATTTAGTTGGATGAAATTAATTCAACCATTAACACATAAGGATCAAAATTAAGTAGTTTAATGAACACTTTTAAATGATAATTACTTATATAATATTTAAATCAATGAATGTCACAAAATTTCATTTTCTTCATCTTAAATATCCTTTATGTGTACCCATGAGGAAAAAGATATGTTCTCAAATATTATAAATGTTTTTTTCACTTAATAAACATATTATCTTGATATAAATTTATTTTTGACTTTTTGGGTCACTTAAATGAGATTATGATATTTATAATATTTTATTTGATAAAAATATAAAGATGTCACATTCATGTATTAAATAATTTATCATTTTTAATATACGGTTACCCAAAATATATATTCGACATTAAATATTTTTATGAAATATATAATCTTTTTCTTCTTCATGAAATTTTATTTTTAATATTTACAAAATAAGTTAGTATATTCAATAATTACAGAAAGATGATGTAATAATTATTTTATTAAATGAAATATGAAATAAATGTTATTAAAAATATTAAAATAAATATAATTTGAGATAATTAACGTGAGAAACGAATTTAATATTTTGACTCAAACTCATAGTCATATAAAAAAATATTTGGTTCGAATTTTACTTATTATATTGATATTTTTAAAATTTCTAATAATTAATAGTATAAAAATTGATAGTAATGAAATTTTATCAAAATAATATTTTATTAAATTATTTAAAAATCATAAATCAAATTTAAAATAAAATCTAAATATAATATGGTATAAAATGTTATAATTTGTTCATTTATTGTCTAATTGACATCACATAAGTTAAAATTTATACCTTTTAATATTGAAAAATTCTTTACCTTAGTTAAAAATAAAATAGGTTATCTAAGGGTTAATCAAACTAAAATGATTTAAAATAATTCCAAAAAATGTATAAAATATATTTTTTTGATGATATTAAAACTTTATCTCATTTAACATTGAATCCATTTCCTTTTAGAGGTATTCATATTGATATTTAATTTATTATAAATTAATATTTTTTGAAATTCCAAAAGTGCCCCTCACCTCAATTATAAAAGGGTGCCTCCTCACTCACTTATTTACATAAATTTGAGCCTTATATATCAACAAAAATCATTAAAATTATCTTATTAAATTCCATAATAACATTCTATAGGTTCTTTCTTCCCAAAATACCAACTCTAGAGTCTTTTAGGGGAGATGTACATGAGTCGTTTCAAAGAAGTGGTAATTTCTATAATAGATCACTATCTTTTTCAACTCTTATATACCACCACTTAATAAATTATAAATATAATAAAATAATAAATTAATCATAATGAGTATTCTTAAATGTTTTTATGATTATGAATATACCACTTTATGTCCCATTTCACATCGAATGGGAACTGAAGTTATCATTCATGTATACGTACATCTTACCATCTCCATGTAGTGATACAATTAATTTTCCATCAAAATTTTTTATAAGTGGTAATTATGTTTGGTATAATGTTTATATATAATATTTATTACATAATTACACTTCTAGAATTATAATATCAAACTTACCTTTTTACCATGCAATATTTTGGTAAATGATAGTGTCACTCGTGCATATGTATGTATTATTATCTCCATGATGCGATGTGGTTGGTTTTTCATCTATATTTCACATGGATAGTAAAAAACGGAAAATTTTATGAATATATATTATGTATGTATAAAACAATAATGATTCCTTGATGATAATATATTATACACATTTATTTATTTAATATAACAAGAAAATGAAAACATAGTTCATGCGTACGTACGACCTACCATCACCATGAATGATGTATTTTATTGTCTATCTCTAAATTTTATGAATCGACCTGAATAAATGTGTAATATATATATATATATATTCTATTTAGATCATGTTTATAAATATTTATATGATTAAACCATGATTTATGTAAGGGGTCCAAGAATAATAAGTCATAACAAGAACAAAAACCAAAGCAATTATTATCTGAAACATAATTTTAACATGGAATTGTTCATTAGAGAGTAATATAAGGTCATCATTAAATAATATATGGAATTATATATATTAATATGGCTCTTTGGTATATGTATAATAAACTTATATTTAATATACAAGATGCTCAAATTTATATGAATGAATTCAAGAATTAAGGTAAGATATTTTTGTCACACTTTTATTTCTAGGGGACACATGCCTTATACAATGGTTGTTTTTTTTGTGGTGTATATACTACCAATTAATAAATTTTATGAATATTATTCTGAATATTATGGTATTTTTATATAAAAATAATTTTATTTCTTTCATGGGGTATAAAGTTATTCTAAATATAAAGTGGTAAGTGATAATTTCCCAATCTCATTATTATTTGTGATTTTTTATATGTAAGCATGTGATGGGGAATATTTTTCTTCCACACACATGTTTCTTAAAAAAAATTGAAAATATTTTTACTATTAATCTATTGTTTTTAAAGTCATTTTTACACATGTTTTAATTTTTACTAAATGGGTTGAAAGGAATGTTTTTGTTGATTTCCAAATTTTGGTCAATGGGAGTTTTTAAAAAAACTATGAAAGAAATGTTTTATCTAATACGACATAAGTTTATTTTCCCATCATCATGAATCCTCAATTCAATGAATAATACTTTACAATTTTACAAGGTACTTTTCAAATAAAATTTTTCCTTTGTAATTGCATGTCATTTTAAAATAAATAATGATTTAGTAAAATTGGAAGGATATTTTCTACAATACTTATTTCAAATGATAATTAAAATCCATTTTTAATCTAAGATAAAATTATTGAATGTTACTTATTATTTATTGGGGTTGTTATTTAAGGATAATATCCATATTCTTTCTATGGTTGGTCTATGTTTATGATGAAATTATGTTTATGGGACCCATGTTTTTTACATGGGTTATGTTATAATGAAATGATGTTTATGAAATACATTTCTTTCAATGGGTTCTGATATGATGAATTCTATATTTTCCTATAGAAAAAATATTTACAGTTTTAATTATGTGAGGGGTGAAACCAATATATCCATCAAATTTATTAGGTAAATATTTTTATCTAATGAGATAAACATTACTATAATAAGGAGTGACCTTAGTTTAGTAATATAGGGTTGTAACTAGAAGTAAACCTGATTCAGTAAAGGACTCTATCCACCATAATCGTCTTAGAAATGAGATTTTACTAATATAGAAATGATTTTATATTCTTATTTTTATTCCAAAATTCCATGTTATTATATCATAGAATATGTTCTGTTATTCTTTATGATCTTATATTATTTATTCTATGACATGATATCATAATCTATGATATAAAGGATTTGATTTTTTGAATGTTTTATGTATGTACATATACCTTATGATTATGTTATGATTGATATCTTCCTTGTTTACCCTTAATAAGCATCTAAGATCACCCTTTTCATATTTTTCATTTCCCGAGGTTATAAATAAAGTTTTTAGGTAAGGATACTAAATATGAAGTTCTTTGTGAGAATCATTGAATATCTTTCAATTGAATAGATTTGTGTGTTCCATGTTTCCAAAGGTACTAAAACAATATGGTCCTTGGGAATGTGTTTGTGTAATGTATGAAATATTCTGAAAAAATTATTTAATTTCTATGTATTCTAAGACTAGGTCAATATAGTTTGTATCATAACAAAGGTTTTTATAACCATTAGAAAATATGATGAGAAAACCTTTGTATGATTCCTAAGGATAAGTCTATTTATATGTTAAATTCCAAGAGTTTTGGTAACGATCATAGATAACCTTGTATTAAACCTATGCTGTTATATATTTAATGTAATTTCTCTTGATTATGTGGATTCCTCACTATGATTAGTTTTACTCACAATATAATTTTAGTTTTAGTCAATGGTTGGAACCCAAATGAACCATGTTAGTGCTGAATGAGATGGGAAATGGAATGATTGTACTCTTGAGCAACAAAATGTTATGGGTTATGGAATAAAAAATATTATTGTTATACTCACAGAAGCAAAGAATCATTCTATAATTCCAAATGATTTGAGGTAAAATCATTTATTTGTGTCCTTCATGAGGAAACTTCTACCTTAATTCTGTGAGTCTTATGATCTAATTACTGCTGAACAATATATTGCTACAATGGAAAATATTTTTTCCATTTTTCAGTTTACAGAACATGGAAAAGTCATTTTGGATGTCTATCATTTTGGTGGTGAGGTGGACTAGTGGTATACTTTAATCATGAATATGAGGCAGTATGATGAAATAAAATACAAGGAGTGGGTTGAGTTTAAGAACTTAGTTTTCAATAAGTACATTCCATGTATTATTTGAATGTAGATGGGAAAGGAGTTCCATAAGCCTAATAAAATATATGATGAATCTTTTGGTACCAATGGAGAAATTTTATAGTACTTGCAAGGTACGCTTATGGAATTATCATCCAACCTGAAAGTAAGGTTGATCAATTCTTTAGTGGCTTAAAATGAAGACTTATAATGCAATTATCCATAATATATTTCAATATCTTAGTAGATATTGTGCATTATGCTATTAAGGTGGAAATAGAAGTTGGAGTTACATATCAATCTCTTGGTTTTTACAAGAAACAGATAATGGAGTTTAAAGTACAATATAAAAACCATGGTGAAAAAATAGAGATTTTATTTATACTCGAAGTGTCGAAAGATGTACAGTGGAGATTTTATTAAGGGGAATGGTAAATGTTTCAAGTATAGAGAGGTAGGTCATCTAGAAAATTAAAACTAAATTAATGAGAATAAGTGATCTTATGTTGAAAATAGAGAGAAGTATATATATGATGAACCCCCCACACTTCAATTATTTATGTGTAAAGATAATGGAAAATGTGATAATCGGTTCGCAAATTTAAGGGTTAATGATGATGATAGACATCAGAAACCTCTTAAATACATATAAAAATAGAAATATCATGTGATAAATATTTTTGATGTGGATTAAGATAGTGAAATGGTGTAATTATTTAGTTTTTATGTAATGGAATTCAAGAATAACTATGTAGAATTACTTTTATGATATTATAGAGTAATGAAACATCTACGAATTGTTATACTATAGTTATTTTACTTTGGATTTTAAAGTATATGTCGAATGGTAATAGTAACCATAAAGAGTGATTGAGGTGGTAATGTGATATTTTTAGAGAAAACTAGATTAATGGAAGGACAAACCTTAATATGTTCATGATGTTGGGATAATGAAATAAAGAGATGTTTGATTATGATAAAATAAATGTGATAGTATTAATGACCTTTAAACTGATATAATGATAAAGTGGTTTATGATATCATGCATTGATTATATAGAATTATTATATTTATGATATTATTAAAGAGTTAAATTTTGAAATAATTCATGTTTTCATAATGTTTTTATGGTAATTTAGGTTATTACCTTGATTTAAGAGAATAAATGATTATAGTCTTCACCAGTTTAGTGTGTGATAATTAATATCATCATCATGTTTTTTGGAGGATTAATGATAACTTGATTTCAGAAATCTAGTGACCTTTTTTTTAAAGTTTTATATTTTAATCTTTTGGAAGGATCATAAAGGTAACCATTTTTGAAATTATTTACATTGAAATTTGGATGAGATTTTAGAGATTAATGTATTATATCTCCATATGAGTATTTATGAAAATTGGACAACAAGTGTTATGTTTTTTGTTTTTTTGTTAATATAGATGTAATAACCTATCATTTTATGGATCTCATGATATGATGATGCTTCCGGAATGTCAAAGTCACATTCATTTCATGGAAAAAGTGATGAAGTGGAAATTGATCAAGGAATAATAAAAGAATGAGATTGTTATTATAAATTTAATTAATTGAATTAAGTATTTAATCTCATGAAAAATATTTATCTCTAGGTAAAGGATCGTGGAACCAAAAATATTATCCTGTTACATTCTTTTCTGATGAATAAAATAGTCCCTTAGACTATCATAGATTTGTGGCTTTGTGATTGTCAACTTTTTCCTGACCATGTTCTATATCACTCTCCATAATAGCTTGATAGTTATATTTCTCTTCCATCTCTATTTTTTAACTTTTCCCCTATATTCACCTATGGGGAATCCTAGTTATGATTTACTTTGACTAAATGATAAGTTTCCAACTTTTACTTTTTAAAACAATGTTTTAGTATTCATTTTTACGATGTCGATTTCTATGAAAGGAACTTTAAATAATTAAACCAATGATAACCCAAATTAATTTCAAGGGTGAAATTCATTTTATGTTGGGTGGAATGTAACACCTTGATTTTTTATGAAAATTTTCTTTTTAAATAATTTTAAATCTTTAATAGCTTATGTTCCATGAAACCATGAGTTTAAACAAACCATGTATATTCTATATTTACAATATAAACTAGCCGTTAAATTTTTGGGAATCAATATGAATAACCAATTTATGAAATAAATATAAAGGTTAAAATAAATATGATTATATTGGCATGTGCTTAGAAAATAATCATACAATTTTTAGTAAAATCACTTTATTCTTCAAACATATTTTTATATTCTTTTCGTAAGTGAATATTAATTTTTATAATTTCTAAAAAATTAATTTGAAAAAATTAATTTTATTTTTTAATCTATTGTGTCCAAATTATACAAATTTTTTTCTCAAGACATTTATTTTTGTAGGAAAAGTGAAAATACAAATTTTCATTGAAAACTGTATTTTATTTTACTTTATTTACACAGTATAATTATGTTATGGATTATTTTAAAATTTAAATTAGTTAATTTAAATTTATAATAATCTTATTATAGTTTTTGAAAATGATTTTATATGTCAATTTATTATAAAAACATTATATTTTTTTTAAAAGCGCAATTGTTTTTGGAAAAAACTATTTTTCATAACGTTTTTGTTTTAAATTTAATGCTACAACTTGTGTGTTCTGAATTTTAAAAAATTGTTATAAAATTTAGATTCATAAGGTAAAAATGTAGTTTATTATTCCCCTTTTATTTTTTCCCAATATTAATAGTAACCTTGGTATATTTTATTACAACGATAAAGGGTAAATTGGGTGATTTAGGTTAAAAATAAAATTATAACGACTCTAAAATGATCCTAAAACATGCCCAAATTTTATTTTATTAATATAATTATACCCTTAACACATAATTATCAAAATTACATTGTTTAATGGAAACTTTTCCATTAAAATTATTAAATAATATTTAAATCAATAAAAGTCACAAAATGTCACTTTCTTTGTCTTAAATACCCCTTTTGTGTACACATGGGGGGAAAAGATATGTTATCAATAAATATAAATTAAAATTGTTAATTTAATAAAAATATTTTTATGATATAAATATATTTTTGAATTTTTGGTCTGCTTAGATGAGATTATGATAATTATAATGTTTTATTTAATAAAAATTTAAAGATGTCAAATTCATGTTTTAAATAATATATCATCTTTAATATAGGTTTATTCAAAATATACAATCAAATATAAATATTATTCATAAATATATACAATATATATTCATCATGGTATTTTATTTTATATTTTTAGTAAAAAAATAATTATGTTAAACAATTACACAATACTAATGTAGTAATTATTTTAATAATGGAAATATCAAATAAATGTAATTAAAAATAATAAAATAATTATAATTTGTGATAATTAATGTGATAAACTAATTTTATAGATGATTTTTACCTCATAGGGATGTAATAAAATATTGTTTTCAAAGTTAACATTTTATCTTGATATTTTTAAAATTCAAAATAATGAATAGTTTCAAAATTGACACTAATGATATTTTATAAAAATAATATTTTATTAAATTATTTAAAAAAAACCTCTTTGAAAACACAAATTAATGATAATATGGTATAAAATTTTATAAATTTTTCATTTATGATATAATTTATATCACATAAGTAAAAATTACAAACATTTAATATTGAAACATTTGTTTCCTTCGTTAAAATTAAAATAGGTTAGTTAAGGGTTAATCAAAATGATGAGGTTTAAAATAATAACGAAACAATTATAAAATATATTAGTTGCTGATATTGAAACATTATCCCATATTATATAAGAATATATTTCTTTTTAGTGGTATTTTAATTTATATTGAATTTATTATAAATTAGTATTTTTAGAAATTGCAAAAGTTCCCCACACCTATATTATATAGGGCAACTCATCCTTCACTTCTTCGCATCACATTTATAATTTCATCTTGACCAAATTCTTAAAAATTATCTTATAAATTCCATATAAACATTCTAGAGGTTCTATTCTTCCCAAAATACTGACTCCAGAGTCTTTTATATGAGATTTAAAGGAGTGGTTTTGAAGAAGAGGTAATTGCTCTAAAAAATAACTCTCTTTTTCTACTATTCTATACATACTATAAATATTTGATATCTATCATAAAATAATAAATTCATGATCCTCAATATGATAAAATTTTATTATTATTATTAATAGAAAACTATAAAACAACTTTCCCATTGAATAAGAAATGAATGTATCGCTCGTGTGTAAGTACGACTTGCCGTCTCCACAAATCAATACAATTCATTTTCAATAAACATATTTTATGAGTGGGAATTATTATGGTTTTAATGTTTCTATGTAATATTTATGATATAATTATAATTCTATAATTATAACATCATGTCAGCCTTTGTACCCATAATATTTTGTGAAATGATAACGTTGATCGTGCGTATGTATGGCTTATCATCTCCACAATTGTGATGTGATTCATTTTTTATCTAAATTTCACATCAATGGAAATAAGGATGAATTTTATGAATATATATGACATATATATGGAATAAAAATTATTCTATAATGATAATATGTCATATAATTTTATTTCTTTAAATATTTCAAGAAAATTAAAATATTGATCATGTATATGTACGACCTACCGTCTATATGAACAGTGTATTTTATTTTCTATCACTATCATTTATGAATCGACATGAATAAATATGTACTATATATATATGATATTTATATCATTTTTATAATTATTTATATTATTAAATCATGATCTATGTATGATAGCCAATGATAACAAGTTAAAACATGAATGACAAACAAATAGGTTTTAAGAAAAAACATAATTTTAACTGAGAATTGTTAATAAGAGAGTAACATAAAGTCATAAGTAAATCGTATATTTTAATATAATTATATATGAATATGGTTATATAATAGATTTATAAAAAAATATATTTATTATACAAAAGTTTTTAACATATATGAAGGAAGTCAAGACTTATGGTAAGATACTTTGATCTCACTTTTAATTCGGTTGGACACATTCCATATACACTACTTGTTTCTTTTGTGAGGTGTATATACTACCCATGAATATATTTTATTAGTATTATTATTAAGATAATTGTATTTTAATATCCATATAATTTTATTTCTTTCATGGGGAATATGATCTTATGAATTATACTATGGTAATGGTTAATTTCACAATCTCATTATTATTCAGGATTGTTTATATGTAAGTATTTTTAGGGAATATTTATCTTCCATGTACATATTTCTTAACAATATTTTCCAGAATATATTTATTGTTATTATAATTTTTTGGAAGTCATTTTTTCATATGTGTGAATTTTTAATAATTTTTTTGACAGAGATCATGTTTCTGTTTTCCAAATGAGGTTCTTTGTGACTTTTCTAGAAAAAGTACAGAAAGAATAATTTTTTAATTTATATGACATGATTTTATTTTCCTGTAATTTTGATGAAATAATTAATTGAAGATTCATTTACAATTTTAAAAGGTTATTTTCAAATAAAATTTTTTCCTTTATAATTTTGTGACATTTTAAAATAAATAACGATTTCAAAAAATTGAATGGGTAGTTTTCATAATAATTATTTAAAGTGATCTTTAAAAACCATTTTTCATCTTAGATAGCATTATTTAATGTTAATTATGATTTTATGGTGATATGATTCAAATATAATATCCTTATTCATTCTATTTTTGGTTTATGTTTATGATGGAATGATGTTTAGGAAACCTGCTTCATTTTCATGGGTTATGTTATAATGGAATGATGTTGATGAAATCAATTTATTTCCACGGGTTCTGATATGATGAATTATTTATGTTTTTGTGGAACACATATGTATGGTTTTCATTATGTGATTGGTGGGGAATTTATCTCCCTCTAATTCATTGGGTATGAAATTATATCTCATGTGATAGATAGGATTGGAATGAGGTGTGAAATTGGTTTAGTAATACAGGGCTAGAACAGGGAGTGAACCCAGTTTAGTAAAGAACTTTGTCCACTATGATGGTCTTGGAAATGAGCCTTGACTAACATGTAAATGATTTTCTATGCTTATGTGTATGACATAATTCTATGTTATCATCTCATGGAATATGTTCTGTGAATCTTTATGAACTTCTATGATTTATTGGATGACACGATATTACAATCATTGATAAAAAAGATATTATTTGTTAAATGTTTGGTTTATTTAATTATTCCTTATGATTATGTTATGATTTATATCTTCCATGTTTACCCTTACTGAGCATATGAGCTCAAACTTTTTATATGTTACATTTTAAGAGGATATAAATAAAGGTTTTATGTAAGGATACTAAAGGGGAAGATCTTTGTGGGAAACAATAAATATCTTTCACTATACTAGAAGTTTATGTCCCATGTTTCCAATGACACGAAACTAATACGGTCTTTGGGAGTGTTTTTTTTGTATTTTATGAAATATTCTAAAAAAATGATGTAATGTATATGTATGTTAATAATGTGTCATTATATCTAATTTTTTAAGATAATGTAAATCTGTTTACTCGGTTTGGGATATGTGACACATTTTTTGACTAAAATGACACCATTAGTTTGAAAACTTGCACTTTGAGTCATACTGGACACATAATGTGTCATATCTACATGCAGTCAATTTCTACACATAAAAATTTAATTATGGATTGTTTTCGTAAAGTATCAAGACAATCTATGATCTTTTTCACAAGTTTGGATATGTGATGTGTGGTTTAATCTAAAATGACACATATATTGAAAACAAGCACTTTGAGTCATACAAGCCACATTTTGTGTAAGATAAATGTGAAATTGAACCCTAGAAATAAAACAGGAATTATAGATATTTTTTCTAATGTTTCACGAAAATATTAGTTGTTTTGAACTATTTGTATATGTGATGTGTGTTTTAGAGAAAAGTGAATCTTTTAATGTGAAAACATGCACTTTGAGTCATACTGGTCACATTATATGTCAGGAAAAAGTGTACTATAAATACCCCAACCCCATTATCCCAAATACGATGCCTTGTTTTATTACATTCATATTAAGTATAGGATATCATATCTCAAATGACCAAATAGTTTTTCAGCTTTGTAAAACTAGATAAAAATATTAGTTTTACATTACAACTAGAAATGGAATAAAACATATAAACTATATTGAAAAAATCCTTATCCCCTTGATTATCCTTGCATGTAAATCATAATATACATCTTTGCATAGAAGTTAAAATAAAACATAAGAAAGGGGTGTTCTAAGATGCTCAGTAAGGTTAAGCATACAATGAAAGCTATCATAAATATACATAAACAGTAAGGCATGGTGAATAACTAAAAACACATTCCACTAAAACATATTATTGATCATAATATGGAAGGAATAAAAGATAAAAAATAACTCCGTATAAATAATCACATCAGAATGATACTTAACCATGGATATTATACAAGTCTAATAATCAAATGTATTATAAATAACTTATATCATAATTATGGAATTCATAACAAGGAACATCATAAAAATGTCTTCAAGTACTCAACCAAGAATTCTACATAAATGGGTAAGGCCTCAACCAAAACCTGGTCAACATTGTGTCATGAGACCTACCGATGCATCTAGGGGCTATATAGGACCCTTCCCATCACTTAATAAGTCCACTTAATTCGTCGTATTAAAGGGATGAAACATAATATACATATACATTCATATTGAAACTTGCATATGAAATGTAAATAATTTCCCCAATCAGTAAATATAATCATAAACAATCCAATGTAATATTATGAATGGTATCAAAATAGCTCACACAATGTCAAAATAATCATTAAAAATTCAATAAAATATAGTATATGGTATCGTAAGAGATCAATTTGAAATAAGCATAATATCTGAAAAAGGGTGTTGCTATAGATTAAAATACTCTAATAAAATCATTAAGAAATTCTCAAGAGAAATACCACATTACTTTGAAATCCTTTATTTAAAAACATTCAAATTTAGTAAAGAAAAATAACCTTTTAAACATGTAATTTATTCCTCTAGACATTAAAGAGTCATGAAAGTGAGAAAATCCTCTTATTTTGTATTATTGTTTTTAAAAAAAATCCTTCTTTTAAAATTTGAAAAACGAACATTTAAAATAGTATTTTTAAAATAAAGTGTGAGTGTTACCCAAATGAATAAATTATGTTCATTTTCTATAAATACAAATAAGAAAAGTGTAATTACAATTTAAGATAATCCAAAGTTATTTCACACATATTCATAGTATGCCATAATCATTGGTGTAGAAGTTTAACCCAAATAAAAAAATTTGGGTTAAGAATTGTCTTACCACTTTGTAAATAGTCGAACCATATACCCCATAAAATTAATGACCCTACAATGAAACATTTAATAACATTAATATAAAGATATTATTGATATTATACATCAAAGGTTATTATAAAAACACCACCCACAATAAATATTGGTGAATAAGGCATATCTCATTGAAATAAAAGTGAAACGAGAAAACCCTTACCTTATGTATGAATGTATTCTATAATTGTACATAATGTCATGGATAATAAATTAGATTAATTAATTACTTAATTCAGAATATATTAAAAATATATATATTTTTAACTATAATTTTTTATGTTCATTTAAAGCTATTTCTATGGGTTATAATTTTTAATTTTTTTGTTTTAAGAGTGTTCATTTCATGGTATTATGGTTAGTTCCATTGAGTATAAATTTGGGAGTTCTTGAAAAAATCAGAATAAATTACATAGAAGTGAAATAATTTAGTACTGATTATATTACATATGTTTAGATTATCTCATATATAACTTTCTTAAATAGTATGGTGATGATTAATAAGATAAAATGTTGATGAAAATATCTTAATTTATCTTGGTGGTTTTTAGAACAATCCCAAAATAGTTTTTAATATAAAAGATATAAAACCTTAAATAAGTTTTAATAATTGTATTATAATCTATTTTTACCATAAAAATAGTTTTATGTCCATCCTTGAAAGTGGTAATCAAAAATGAAAACTCACCTTCCAGGAAGGTGGTTAATCGACACCTTGAAGACAATCATTCTATTTTTAGAATAAGTGGAGAAGACAAGAGATTTGATGATGGATATTCCCTTAACACAATAAAATTATAGTATATTTATTATAATGGAGTTACCATGAAAATTTGTATAGGGTAGGTGAGGTAAGGATAAGAAAAGAAAAGAAATTAAAAAGAGAAAGGGGGACGGTTTTACCGCTTGAGTGTCGTCTCCTTGAGAACCTTGTTAAGGCTCTTGGAAATGGAATATTGGTGAGACCATAAAGAATAAAACTGGGGGAATAGTTTTAGGAGAATAAATATGTAGAATATAAGAAAGATAAAAATCTTATATGGTGTGTGGCGAAGAGGTTGTGAGGGGTGGTATTTATAGTAGAGGAGAGGTGTTTTTTATATTATTTTATTAATTAGTTTACTATTTTGGCTCAAGACTATAAATAGTGTTGATTATTATGAATATTTACAGTAAATTGTTAATGATAGTTTGAAATAATGGTTCTTATAACATCAATGACTCAAAAATTTAGGTATTTGGCTTATAATTTTAAATACCTTAAATTATCGCATTTCACTATTCCTAAAAATTCCACTATTTTAGAAAAATACCAAATATTAAACCTAACCTTTTTTTGATGTGTAGATTTCAAAAATTGACTCCATTTTATGAAAATAATATTATAAATATGAGAAATTTAATTTTTAAATAAAATCATCATTTATTCACAAAATATCGATTTTAATATTATGAGAAATTTTTTGATACATTTAAAAGTTAATGATGGTCTCATAATATATTATTATAATTATAATGAAGCAAAATCTTAATTTATGAATCAATTTTACGAACATAAAGTTTCTTTCAAATCATTATATTAATTATAATTTTTTATGTTTCACAAAAATACCAACTCTTAATTTATCATTTTTCAGACATTTATTTAATTATTATATGATATAAATATATCATATTTTCATATATGAGATACCTAAATATTATTTATACTTTAATAGGTGAGGTTATTATTATAATGTTCAGATTACAAAATTCTAATGGTCACATCACTATTCCAATAGTTATGTTAATATTTAATAGTATATCACAGTTTGTTTAATATTGGTGTTGAATACAACATACAATATCAAAGATGTTAAATTTAAAAGAGACATACCATAAAATCATCGAGTGTCACATTCCCCCCTCCTTTAAAAATTTCATCCATTAAATTTCAAGAATGTCACCTCATAAATGTTTTTGGTAGTTCTTCATTATATTTTCCGATAGTTCCCACATTGCCTCTTTAATTTTTTGATTTTTACAATGTACCTTTTCCAGCTAAGTCATCCAAATAAGGCCATTAGCGACCGCCATTGGCGGTCGCTAAAGGGCTTTCGCAGTCGCGCAGCGACCGCCAATGGCGGTCGCTATTCTAAAAAAAAAAATTTAATTTTTTTTTATTGAATTGAATATAAATATATAAATATATATATATATATTTTAAATGTTTTAATATATATTTAATATATATTTAATATATATATAATATCAAATCATTGTGCTATAATATATATATACTATTAAATACAATATTTTAAATACAAATCATTGTGCTATAATATATATATACTATTAAATACAATATTTTAAATACAAATCATTGTGCTATAAATATATATATATATACTATTAAATACAATATTTTAAATATATATATATATATATATAATATATTTTAAATGTTTTAATATATATTTAATATATATTTAATATATATATAATATCAAATCATTGTGCTATAATAATTTAAAAACTTCGATTCAAGAAATAATCTCATTTCAGGTCGTTCGGAGCACGTTTGCTCCGAATCGGACCGCCGCACGCCGTTTTGGTGTTTAACGGCGCCAGAAACGCGTTTCCGGCCGCCGCGGTCACACGGCACCTCCGAATGAGGTGCCGTCTGGCTGACCATTTCACAATTGACGCCCCGGATGTTGTCGTACGGTTTCGTGGCATTCGGAGGTCGTTCGGGTGGTTTTGACCCCCCAACGCGCCATTTCAGCGCGCGCCGCGCTGCTGAAAACGACACAATCGGACGTGCCGCACGCACCGCACGTCCGATGGACGTGCGGCCTCCTCCTGCATCTCAGTAATAATATTCCTATCGTTCCCGTGCGGTTTCAGGTCGTTCGGAGCACGTTTGCTCCGAATCGGACCGCCGCAAGCCGTTTTGGTGTTTAACGGCGCCGGAAACGCGTTTCCGGCCGCCGCAGTCACACGGCACCTCCGAATGAGGTTCCGTCTAGCCGACCATTTCACAATTGACACCCCGGATGTTGTCGTACGGTTTCGTGGCATTCGGAGGTCGTTCGAGTGGTTTTGACCCCCCAACGCGCCATTTCAGCGCGCGCCGTGCTGCTGAAAACGACACAATCGGACGTGCCGCGCGCACCGCACGTCCGATGGACATGCGGCCTCCTCCTGCATCTCAGGAATAATATTCCTATCGTTCCCGTGCGGTTTCAAGTCGTTCTGAGCACGTTTGCTCCGAATCGGACCGCCGCACGCCGTTTTGATGTTTAACGGTGCCGGAAACGCGTTTCCGGCCGCCGCGGTCACACGGCACCTCCGAATGAGGTTCCGTCTGGCCGACCATTTCACAATTGACGCCCCGGATGTTTTCGTACGGTTTCATGGCATTCAGAGGTCGTTCGGGTGGTTTTGACCCCCCAACGCGCCATTTCAGCGCGCGCCGCACTGCTGAAAACGACACAATCGGACGTGCCGCACGCACCGCACATCCGATGGACGTGAGGCCTCCTCCTGCATCTCAGGAATAATATTCCTATCGTTCCCGTGCGGTTTCAGGTCGTTCGGAGCACGTTTGCTCCGAATCGGACCGCCGCACGCCGTTTTGGTGTTTAACGGCGCCGAAAACGCGTTTCCGGCCGCCACGGTCACACGGCACCTCCGAATGAGGTGCCGTCTGGCCGACCATTTCACAATTGACTCCCCGGATGTTGTCGTACGGTTTCGTGGCATTCGGAGGTCGTTCGGGTGGTTTTGACCCCCCAACGCGCCATTTCAGCGCGCGCCGCGCTGCTGA